>CM054128.1:82289408-83489408 GCA_028751855.1 Ambrosia trifida
TACACATATATGTGTGGATGAAACTAATAATATGTGTGTTGGTAGAAGTACAACTTGTTAAAATGGCATATGACGTGGCAGCTGACATGGCATCCAACGTGTCAGCTAATTATGTGCAGGTATTAATCTTAACATGTGTATTAATCCTAACATGTGTAGAAATAATATATATTGATGTGTTGGTAAAAATTCCTAAACGACATCACTCATCGATACTTTCATTGTAACACCTCAACCGATGGGGGAATCATCGAGGTGTCACGCTTCCCTAGGTTAATTTAAAACTTTCCCTCTTAAAAGAACAAAAGTTAGGGGCTTAACTCATTCTTTTAAAAATCTTATTATCACTACAAGAAATTTGGGTATTTAACCACACATAGTATGTGTAGGAAAAACCATATAATGTGTTAGTAGTTACGTTTACCTACACATAAATTAAGTGTCATGATGTGTAGACTCAGCACTGTGGATATAGATCATTACCTACACATTTATTATGTGTAGGTATATAGCAAGCTATACCTACACATATATGTGTGGATGAAACTAATAATATGTGTGTTGGTAGAAGTACAACTTGTTAAAATGGCATATGACGTGGCAGCTGACATGGCATCCAACGTGTCAGCTAATTATGTGCAGGTATTAATCTTAACATGTGTATTAATCCTAACATGTGTAGAAATAATATATATTGATGTGTTGGTAAAAATTCCTAAACGACATCACTCATCGATACTTTCATTGTAACACCTCAACCGATGGGGGAATCATCGAGGTGTCACGTAGTGACGATTTTTCAAAAGCACATGGTACTAAAATGTAAATATATTATTGAATAATTTAAATTGTCTTACATGGATGAAATGGGAATAATACAAAAGTCTGAACAAAACATGAAATTTGAAATAAATTATTAATAGCAAGCACTAAAATCCAATGCTACGGAACTAAGATCAAACTGCACCTGAAACATGTACAAAATAAGTTTTGTCAACATATGAAATGTTGGTGAGCATTCCTAGTTTTAATACATATAGTAAGTTGGAAATTTTATACAATTCAAGTGCAAAGCTATAGTGCATTTATGTAAACTATGTATCATACAAATGAGCGAAATCAATCCTGTGACTGTATAAATGTACTAAAATGAACGGCAGTGTGCTTATTCAATAAATGGATAATAACTTAACAATGACCATGGATTCTCTAATTAAAAAGGGGGAGAATCACCTAGGTGGGTTGTCAATCCAATAGCGCTATCCAATGTTAAGGTCGGCTTGTACATGGTTAATGATTTCACTAAGTACAAATGTATTCTACATGTAATGTCTAAGCATAAAGCACATATGTAAGCGAATGCACAATATACTAGAATTGTATTGTAAAAATGTGAACTTGTATGTGTATTTTGTGTAAGTGTACATGTAACACCCCAAAAGTGAATAAAGACAAACATGGGATAGGAAATACTCACAGTTCGCGTAATAACTTGAAACTCTACCGAACAACGTGATGTGAATTAGAATTATCTCAAAGGATTAACCTAAAGAAATAAATAATTTGTAAGGGAATGAACTTAGAGTCTAAGTTATCTAGGATTAGGCACTTAGGGTTTCTAGACTAGAATTTGGGGATTTTATGGCTTCTGATTTGAACTAAAATTGGTTTGAAGTAATTTTAATATTTAATGAAAAGTTTATAAAATCAATCATCCTTTAATAATTTCAAATTTTGAAATATGTAAAATAATTAAAAGTGCAACCAATGGAACGATTCGAAATTAAATAATACAATTTATGTAATTATAGTGAAATAAAAGTGGAAATAAAAGAAGGAAGTAAATAATCAAATAAATTTAAAATTTATAAGTTATTGAGACATTAGAATATGATTTCAGAATTTATAAATACTCAAAATTTTGATATTTTTGTATTTTAAATTGATTTATTAACATTAAAATTAAATAATTAGGATTTAAATACTAATAAAATGTAAAAATATTATCTTCATTTTTTAGCAGTAGTTAGCATATGGTATAAGTGGAAAATAATTTTTAAAAATTATTTTACATATTATTTCATTTAAAACAGATTTTATTTTAATATAATCCACTAAATAGGATTAAATCATAAAAATAGGTAAAATAACTTTTTTTCAGAAAATAAAGTTACCAAAAAGTTTTAAGTGGTTAGAAATAATTCCACAAAAATTTTGGTATTAAAATGATGAAAAATGAATTTTTAATAAATTAATTATGATTTAAAAAAATAAATACATTAAAAATAATAAATAAATATTTTTTTAAAAAATAAAATTATAAACATAAACTTTAGGGTCTTATAAAGCTAGGATAATTTTTATAAAAATTTTGGACTAGTTTATGTATTTAAAATAAATAATTAAAGGTTTTATGTATATATTAGTATTATAAAACAATAGCAAAACAAAAATTAGGAAAAAAAAGGAGTTGAACCGCCCTAGGTGGGTTTCGAACCTTGGGCTGCTGGATTGAGAACAAGCGCCCAGACCACTGGTCTGCATGCTTGTTTGGTGTTCAAATTCGATTAGTATTATACTTACACAAAGTCTGAAAACATAAATAAAACAAAACAACACAAAAAAAAAAAAGAACAGATCGCTGGGGACAAGGATCGACCCTACGTCTGATTTGTAACTGATAAACATGCAGACCAGCTGGTCTGTTTGCTATTTTGTTGATTAAAACGATTCATAATGCAAATAAACACAAGCAGAAAGCATCAGAATCCCCAATTTAAGTCTCTTATGAACCCTAATTTCCTAATCCAACAATTGAACATCAATTTCATACAGATAATGGACGAAATGATGGGACTTTTATTCCCCATTATAAATCGACTGTAAAACCAAAATTAATTGGGTTTTAACGTACCAGAATGGTGTTGAATTCGCACACAAAGACCCGAATACAAAAGTTTCAATTGGGAGAGATTTAGAGCGTGAAAAAGAATGATTTTAGGTAGGTTTTGATCGCAAATCATGTCAGAATTTATAGATGTGCTCAAGGTCGGTCAATAACATCGAAATAATGGTGATTGATTCGTGTTTTTGGAAAGTTTATAAAACGCGTTTCAATCAATACAATTAACCATTAATCTGATCGAAATATTGAAATTAATGGCTGGCAATGATGAGAATGATTCTGTTGGTCAAAAATCAATCATCAATTGTTTCCAAAACAGATTTAGGCGCGTTAATTCTTGATTCAAAGTGTTGAATGTAATGGGTTTTGACTTTCTTTGTTGACTAGTGTGGTTATATGGGTTTGTTTATGTAGAAGATGTTTCAATAGATATCACTAAACATATAAGTGGTGTAGTGGTAGTTTGTTTGCTTGCAAACATTTAGGACGCGGGTTCGAACCTGGTTCCAAGCATTTAATTTTTTTTTAAAACTCATTTTTTAACATAACAATATATCATTTCATTATTAGTATTATTATTATTATTATCATTATTATCATAAATTAAATAAACTTCTCAGTTACGATAACAATTCGAGCAAGTAATTAATAGTGTAAGAAATAAATTCGCAACTTTTATTTTTGAATCGAAAATTCAAAATACAAGGATTATAAATGAAAATACAAGAGATAAAAGGGACTAAAGTCGAACAAAAGATAAAATAAAAGGTGACGGATGTCACATTCATCAACCTCTAGACTATCACCTTGAGATTGTCCAGCTGTGACTAATGGAGAAGGCATCAAATTATTCTCAATCATTGCTTGTTCCATAATTGCATATTTACTTGTCACTGTTTGAAGTGCATGGACTATTTCATCATAAGTAGGACGTTTTGTTTTTTTAGTTGTACCCATTGTGTTATCAACAAAAATTGAATATGTCTCCACCCATGCAAACGAATAGAGCTTCGTCCAAGTACATTCTCAATAATCGACTTGTCGCTTATTGATTCCACGGTATGTTGGTTTCTCAACTTCATCGTTTCTTCCTTTTAGGAAAAAAAAAAGAAAACAAATACAATAAATTAACTGTTTACCAAATAATGAATACTTGACGGTAGAAAAGAAAAAGTAAACTTACATATATTGCAGCCGCATTTTTAGATATCCAACCTTTTTCCGTATCCCATTGTGTAAGCCTCCAAGTCTCAAGTTGACCGATTTGAGAATGATGTAGACAATACCACTAAATACATAAGCAAAGTTGTCGTTGCACACGTTCAGGAAGCTCTATATTAGTTTCCTGCACAAATTGCATAGATGATAGGAGGTGAAGGGATAACAAATATATTTGCAGGGCAGTTTGTGGATTATTTGACCAAGAAGATAGTAGAAGTTTGCTATTGCATGGGACAATAACCCCGAACCTGGATGAAGGGATAACAAATATATTTGCAGTGCCTCTTTTAATTTCGAGTAAATGCTTGATATACCCTAACAATTAACTACATAGAATACATAAGAAAAAAAACATCAGTACATCAAGTAGAAAATTAAAAGCATAAACATGAATGTAGACTTTTTTTTGTATGGTATTGTTCAAACTCAGTTGTCTTTTTTTTATTACAAAGCTAGAAGCCATGAGAAATATAAACATGGTATTGTTCAAACTCTCGGTACTAGACCTTTATCGACTCCTAGCCTAGCAAATTGGATTTTTGTGATTTTTTATTAGTTAATTATTAAAGCAAATAAATTAAAAGACTTAAACTAACAGAGGATTAATGAGGAGGGAAATCAAAGATGGGAAAGGCAACCACCTAGGTATCGAATCCTACTAATGATATTGGAACTGCCCCAGCTTTGGAAACTATGTTGGCAATCAGGATCTTATAATATTCACCCTTAGTATCCTAGTGGCTCCCGAATCATTTACCAAGACTGACCGAAAAGGAATCTTAAAGGCTACTAATCTTACTGATTGGTTAGATCACCTCTCGGTCTCACTAACTATGCTAAAGTACTCGCTAGATTGGTTTAGATTTCTCACTCTCCAATCACAATACACCCTAAAGTGCAAGGAGTAACATGTAAAGTTAATATATGACACATATAAGCAAATAATACTAGAGAACCTAGGAAAACTTGATCTCTCAGTGTTTCTAGCCTAAACCTCTAGCACCAAAGACAAACCTGACTACATATCACCTCTCGGTCTCACGAGTAGGAAGAATACTAATTACCTCTAAACTCCCAATTAATGTTCCTATGGAATTTAGGCCTAAAACCATAAAGTAATCTACAAGCACAAAGCAAGTAATTCTAACAAGTATCCAAACATGAAAGACATTCACTAAGACACTCGTGGAACATTAAAAGATCATAAATCAGTAAAAAGTACACGCACATCATAGAATCATAAACAAGTATCTTACTAAAACATAAATCCAACTATAAAATCCAAAAACCAAAACATAAACCAAAATCAAATAGTCATTATCTTCAACCTAGGTGGCCACTAATGTTTTAGCCAAACATAATTAGGGAAAACAATAAAAAGTTAAAAACATAGGTTCAAGAAAAATCAAAGTCATAGTAATAATATTCATAAACACAAAGTCAATAATATAAAAACTAAAACTTATAATAATCAAACCCGTAGGTTCAATATTAAACCCGTGCCTTCTTCCTCTCTATTTTTTTCCTCAAGAAAATTCGATTTGTTGCTGCTCTCCACAATAATGCTGTTGTGGTCGTGATATCTCCTTTACGGTTGCTCTCTTATTCGTAAAAAATGTTCCTCCAATTCTCCTTAGGGCATGTGTAGTGGTCTCGTTATAGGGCGTTTTGGACCCTATAGCGCCGGGGAACACCGCCCCCCGGGCGCTATAGGGCGTTTTGGGTTGGTGGCGCCATAGCTATAACGGGCGTTGTGATGTTGGGAGGGGTTGATTTCACCATTTATTATTATTATTATTATTATTATGAAGATGAAGATGAAGATGAAGATGATGATGATGATGATGATGATGATGATGATGATGATGATGATGATGATGATGATGATGAAGAAGATGTTGATGATGAAGATGAAGATGATGAAGATGTTGATGATGAAGATAAAGATGGTTAAGAGAGGGTAGGTGGGGTAGGTGGGGTATAATAATAATAATAATAATAATAATAATAATAATAATAATAATAATAATAATAATAATAATAATAATAAACAATAAAAAACAATAATTTATAACCCCCCTTCTCAATACACCTCTTTTTTCATAACCCCACATAACCCCTTCTATTACTTTTTAATATTTTAATAACCATAGCCCCCATAACCCACCACTACACATCCACTTTTTTTTTATCGGCGAACAACTGTGTGGCAACCACCCTTACGGGGCGCCATGCCCAAGAATCGACTACTCGACCTCCAGCAGCCTCCGCCTTCTCCCGATGCGCGGAAACCCGAGCCCCACCCGCCCGAAGGCACGACAGTGTTATAGAACTCGGTAAAACCTCGCCGCCTGTCAGATTCGAACCGACGCCACCCGTATTCGATCTTCACCCGGATACCAAACCATAAATGTTGGAAGTGGGAATTGAACCCATGATCACTTAAGTGAACATAAGGCCTCTCTACCACTCCACCACTATGGATAGATACTACACATCCACTTAATTAATAATAATGTGAAGCGAAATTTTATTGACCTCCTTTCAGCACTTGGGCCACGAGCCCTTTGACTTTTACCATTCTTTTCTTTTGGCCGTGAGTGTCTATCTCATTTGAGGTTCATGTTTTTTTTTTGTTTTTATATTATTATTATTATTAGTAGTCACGTCGACTTTGCTCGAACCAGGTGCCTGCGTCTTGATTACTTTTCATCATTTTGAGCTACTTTTTCACGAACACCGACAAAATAATAAAATAAATAAATATATACTAAAAACGACATGAAACGAATAAAAACCTGAACAAATAATATACAAAATAAATAGGAAATTAGATGTGTTTTACAACACATCACACGTCATTTAAAATAAAATTATTATTTTTTATATGTAAACAATATCATCACATGTTATACATTTTAAGCATGTGAAGGTATTTTTTTGCCATGACACTATCCAAAACTAAAATACAAATTTATATAATTGATTTATCTACATATTTGTTTAAATATATTGTGTGTTGGTAAACATTATCATTTACCTACACATATATTAGTTGTTTACATATTTGTAGATAATTTATCTACACATGACAAAATTTTACCATATGTGTAGGTAGTTTATCATTTAATTGATGTCAATTTTGGGGGGAAATTTTCCCACCAACTCCAATGTGTAGGTAAAACGTATTACCAACATGTACTAAGTGTTAGTTGTTATTTATCATAAACCATCAACAATTACCCACACATGTACAAAAATGTGTAGATATTTACCCACACATTTACATGTGTAGGTAAGTTATGTGTTGGTAAACACAACAAATTCTTGTAGTGTATTATTTATTTATCTAGATGTGATCATGGTACGGACAAACTCTAAAGAAAATTAAAAACTAGTTTTATAGAGGGTTTTATTACTTGTAAATCAAAACATCTGTTTTACAACATCTGTTGACTTGTCAACAGATGTTCTAAAAACAACTGTCATACAATACCAGTTTCCAATTAAAAATAATCATGTGGAAAATAAATAAACTAAGTTTCAAAATCGTAACCATTATATTTGGACTTCAAGAATCTATTTAAAAGAAATAAGTATCTCTTAACCAAGACTACAGTATTGAAAGGTATCCTCATTTGACGATATATATTATTAGTAAAATTAATAATAATATTAATATTCTCATTTTTAAACTTTCTAAAATATGCATGAAGGTTACTCAATGTACGTAATATTTTGAAGAAAATAAATCAATTAATTACATATAAATCACTTGACTACTTATTTTTGCCACTCAACCCTTTTTATGTAGAAAATCCTAATCACGCTTCCCTATGTTAATTTAAAACTTTCTATCTTAAAAGTTCAAAAGTTAGGGGCTTAACACATGCTTTCAATAATTTTATTATTATTTATTATTCTCTATGAGATCATGGTACGGACAAACTCTATAGAAAATTAAAACCTGATTTTATAGAGGGTTGTATTACTTGTAAATAAAAACAACTGTCATACAATACAATTTTTTAATTAAAAATAATCATGTGGAAAATAAGTAAAATAAGTTTCAAAACTGTAATCATTATATTTGGACTTCAAGACTCTATTTAAAAGAAATAAGTACCTCTTTAACCAAGACTACAGTATTGAAAGATATCCTCATTTGATGATATATATTATTATTAAAATTAATAATAATATTAATATTCTCATGTTTAAACTTTTTAAAAATTTGCATGAAGGTTACTCAATGTACGTAAAATTTTGAAGAAAATAAATCAATTAATTACATATAAATCACTTGACTACTTATTCTTTGCAACTCAACCTTCTTAATGTCGAAAATTGTAACCACGCTTTCCAATGTTAATTTAAAACTTTCACTCTTAAAAGTGCAAAAGTTAGCGGCTTAATACATGTTTTTCAAAACATCTGTTTTACAACATATGTTCTAAAAACAACTATCATAAAATACAATTTTCCAATTAAAAATAACCATGTTGAAAATAAATAAACTTAGTTTCAAAATCGTAATCATTAAAATTTCAAATTGGAAATTACCACGTTCAACTAAGATTTTTCTCAGATTTTTTATCAGCATTTGATCATATTTTTAAAAGATATTAAGATAAAATAACCATTTATTTCATCAAAGTCTATTTTGTATCTTGTATATTTACAAACATATGCCAATGAAATCTATTATTGAATTTCCATAATTTTACTGAAAACATACAAGATACAAAATACAGGCAAAAAATCACAAAAGAAAATTGTTTGTACAAATAGAAGATACAAGTCTTCTAAAAAACAACTGCTGATATCGCTACAAAGTTGAACTAATACCGACTAATCTTATAGAAAACTTGCAACTAAAGATGAAAATACATACAAGTCAACATTCATTGTAAACTGTAGAGAATCTTGCCTCCCAATCTTGAATAGATGGACCCATATTTGTTTCTGTATACACCCATCAGTCTTCAAGAGATAATCTTTCAAAAAACTACCACTCTTGAACCGTTGGTAATGATATAAATAATATTTTTCTTTGATTGTAAGAATCTTCCAAAGATCAACTTTCAAAGATCAACATACTCGAGGTGCTTCCTCACATACTCTACTTGCTAATGCAACAGACAAAAACTTAGATGATTATGTTTCCACTACACATCTTGAAAACAAACTCAAGAAATAACAAAGTCAACATACCTGTTGACCAGTACAACAGTGGGTAGAAAAAACATAGCAGTAAACGGAGACGGTTTTCTCAAAAGATAAGCATAATGACGTAAAGCATAATCGCAATCAATGTCTTGCCTGACACCATCCCCGAAAACACTATAGTGTTCTCCTTGATTGCTTGAGTTAACGTCTCTAGCCGGTAACCGTAAAATATTCACAAAAAATGTACATCAAGCAACACTCAAATTAATAAAGCACATAAGTTGCACAGAAAAAAAACTTCCACGATTATTGCACAAAGATAATTTTTTTATTATTATTATGAATCGATTAAAATTTGGTTACCTCATTCTTGAATCCTACGACCTGAATGTAAGTGTGAGAGACGAATTCATCAAACACATAAGTTGCCTTTAAAAAAACAAAGACATGCCTATCTTGAGTTTGATGCTGCCATTGTTGGACCGTTGGTAATGGCACAAATAATATTTTTCTTGGATTGTAAGAATCTTCAAAAAAATCAACATCTTTTTCAACCCCAATACTCTGCTTTCTAATGGAACAGACAAAACTTCGATAATTATTGCACAGACATAAATTTTATTTTTATTATTATAATTGATTAAAATTTGACTACCTGATGCTTGAATCCTTCGATCTGAATGTGAGTGTGAGCGAAAGCATTGCTATGATTTAAGAATACTGATAGAGAGAGAGAGAGAGAGAGAGAAAGAGAGAACAATCATGAATAATTTGAGAGAGAGAGACATAGGTTACATTTATATATATATATATATATATATATATATATATATATTTGTACAATCGATTTTTATTTTGAAATTCGAATTTGAATTTGGAGCTTAAATCTAGAGTAACAGTTGTATAAGGGGTTTTGATTTTGAAATTGGTATTTGAAACGTGTTAATGCAAGTGATATTATATAATTAATTTATATAAAGCACAACTGGCCCACTATGAACATCTATTAATGTAAATGTAAGTAGCATATTTTTGTGAATATTTTAAGCAGAATGATGACATCACATTTATCATTAGCAAGGCATTGTTGGCATAGCTAAAGTGTTGCCATGTCACCTTTTCTTATGTCACTCACGACTCTCTTATTATAGTAAGGATATATTTAAATCAATAAATCTCACATGGTACTCAAAAAGGGCATCCTCCCATTTGAGTGTGTCATGTGGCAATGACATGTCATTAATAATATAAAATTAAAGTTAAAAATGGCATGCCATGTGGCATTAAGTGAATTTAAGGAAAAAAAATTAAAAACAAAATTGAATTTTATATACAAGATTTTTTAAAGAAATAAATTACACCAAATTAACGAGCGTTTTATTATCTTTCCAACGCTTACCATAGTGCTATATAAAAACGGAGAAAAAAACGACTATTTTTTGTGGGGTTTTGTTTATAAAGAAAAAAAAACACAAAGTGTTGAGGTAATTTATTAATCATGTATAGGCAAGTCACTAATTGTGCCCAAACCAGTAGGTGTTAGCACTGGAATTGTACATTATTTTAGGTTAGATATTAATATTAGAATTATACATTGTTTAAGTTATATGTTAATATTAGAGTTATACATTGTTTAAGGTTAAGCGTTAATATTGGAGATAAATTGTTAATTATTTTAGAGTAGCTGCTACCCGAAGCTTTCCTGCATGTAACTGTAAAGCGCATCAGTCTATTTCATATGTAAAATTGATATGTCATATTAGATTTCTCAACCACGGGACGCTCACGGGGTATAATCCAGTTTACTATATAGTGAAGTAATAATAAAGATAAATATAAAAATAAAGATAAAAAATTATAAATTAATAAATATTAGGTTAACTGGATTATCTATAACCAACATTTTTTTGTGGAAATTCAACGATGGGGATGGCTTCATCAAGTGCCATTTGCCCCTATCCCTAATCACTTTATTATATATATATATATATATATATATATATATATATATATATATAGGGGTGGTTAAAATAAAAACCCACTCAAAACGAAGAAACTCGGTAAACTCTGACTTCCCGAACATTTTATCATCTGAAAAAATTAGGGTATGTAATTTACATGTTTTTAAGAGTTTTGAGCCAAAAAAAAAACAAAAAAGCGCCGAGTGGATATTTTTTAAAAAAATAAATAAGTTTTTTGTGTTACATATGTAACATGTCTGTTTTTGTGTAACATACGTAACACAAAAAAAAACTTATTTATTTTTTTAAAAAATATCCACTTGGCGCTTTTTTGATTTTTTTGGCTCAAAACTCTTAAAATCATGTATATTACATACCCTAATTTTTTCAGATGATAAAAAGCTTGGGAAGTTAGAGTTTACCGAGTTTCTTCGTTTTAGAGGGTTTCCGGTATCCCTTTCCCCTATATATATATATATATATATAGAATTTGTAGAATTACGCTTGACTTGTTAGATATTTCAAGTTAGCATGAGATGAGTTTGAGATTAAGTTTTAGGCGACATGATTATCAATAGAGAGAATTTTAAATGTCTATGATTATAAGCGCCTATATGATAAAATCCATAAACCGAACGATTAATGAGTAATCAGGTGCCCGATATACACGCTATATATGAAATATACCGCGTATACATATAACTAATTTATTGTAGTTGCACTACTTCTTGGTGTGACCTTGATTGGGAGACCCATGGACGGATACGGCATTGGTTGTCTTGTAATCACTTCGTCAGGATGTATTAATGACCACTCGTACATAGTTACTAGTTTATGCATAGTGACCAATGTCTCCACCCTCGCAAATTCGTTGCCAATACACGAATGTTGTCCCCCGCCAAAGGGTATATACATATAAGGAGGAATTGGTTTTGACAAGTTGGTTTCAAAACGAGAAGGGTCAAACTCCTTTGGGTTCTCAAATATATCATTGTCCATGTGTGTATTGTAGGCAGACCAGAACACCTGAATACATTTAATTGTCAGAATAACTGTTTTTTCTTCATGTTTAATAATGTTAAAAAACCGTTCAAATTAAGCAATACCTGCCATCCTTTTGGGATATCGAACCCGCCAAAGGTAGTATCATTTACGACCTTCCGGAAGCTTCCGAAAACCGGAGGGATGATCCTCATCAACTCTTGTGCAACTCTCCATGTATATTTCATCCTTTGTATGTCATCCCATGTCAAGTTGTTATCTTCCCTTCCTTTTATGTCTCTTTGTATTTTCATTTGTTCTTTGACCATTTTTACAAATTTATCAAATTATATAAAAAAATATTTATTGGCCAAAATATAATTAATTAGATTCCAAATTGTAGATACATTTTTCTGTAACGGCATAATGCAAAACAAAAAGAACTAAATGATTTAAGAATAGCTAGAAGTATATTAAAATCTTTTAAAACATTCCAAATTGATTTTATCAAAAAAGTTAAATATTCTTTTTAATAATGTTCTGTTGTAACGTTTATGCATTTTACTATTTTTTTTATTTAGTGGACGAGTAAATCCCAAGTTTAGTGAAACTCGAGATCGGGTCGTTAAAAATTATTTGGAGAAATTGGGCTACCCATTGTACATGATGTAATGGTTTTTTGGCGGTCCTCGCTTTGAGGACGCGTCCGTGTTTTCAATGAAGTTCACAATTCATAAAAAAAGGTCGTTAAAAATTATAAATCATTAGCTCGAGCTCAAGCTCAACACAATCTGAGTCCAAAGTTCTATATTCAAGCATAACTTGTTATATAGTGTCACTACAAGAAATTTTAGCAATAGTGGTGACATGGATCAATAGCGACGACATATCTCGCCGCTAAAGCGGGGTTTCCTTGTAGTGTGTGTTGGATCGTGCTCGATTGTCCGACCCACCCATTTTCACTAGTAACGAAAACACGTATGAGTACCTTCGAAAACGTTACGATGGATCTTGGGATCTTTGGACATCTTCCATACCATTAAACTCATGAGAATTGCAGAAGTATCATGGCCAGCAATCATCATAGTGACAAAATTATCAACAATCATCTCATCGGTAATAACGTGTTCATTCTGCATTTTGACCGCGATCAAGCTCGTTAAAACGTCGCTTGCAGGGTTCAATCGTTCCTCACGAAGGTCCTCTTTTTTCTCTCTAATGATGGGCATTAGCCGATCAATGATTCTGGACCGCGCCCTCATTCCATGCCAGTAAGTGGTCCCAGGAAAATTGATTGGAAGTGACCAAACTGCTTTGAAAGCAGTTGCAAAATCGTGACAAAATTCATCGATTAGGAGGTCGTTTTGGATGCCGAATAAAACTGATGACGCGATGTTGAATGTGAGGCGTTTCATGAAGTCGACGGTTGGGATGATGTCGGTTTTTTGTGTTGATTGCAGGAATAAACCGGTGATCAATTCGTCTATGTGTTTGATGTTGGATTGAAGGCTTGTTGGCTTCATGAAGGTTGATAGTGCTCCCTTGATCAACTGGTACCTGTTTAGGAACGAACTACGTATTATAACTTCTAATTCTAATATATTAAGGATTATTCTTAGATCATTCGTAGTGGGGCATGAAAAGGGGCCTTAATTCATTTTTAGCACTCCAAACACCATTACAGGAGGCCTTAAATTTAAAAAATGGTCGCGGGCCTTAAAGATTTAGTGCTCGATGAAAGAATTCAAAAACCAATCAGATTTCCGCCTCACTCTCCCCAATGTCTCTCTCTCTCTCATGTTATTATTTTTTTTATTATTTTTTTAAATTTAAAATATAAAATAAAATAATAATGGAGGCCTTAAATTTAAAGCTCGTCACTACACATCATTTCATTTTAAGACCCCATGCTGACTCATGTGGCACATGGATCAATTATTAAAAGGGGCCTTAAATTTAAGGGAGATGTTATTTGCACCGGAGGTATTTTTAGGTTTTTGCACAACTCTACTGCTCGTAGAGGCCTCTACGAGCAGTAGAGGTGTCAGAACACTGAAACCCATAAAACTCTACTACTGGTAGAGGCCTCTACGAGTGGTAGAGCTTTGTTGCCCTAAAAACCTAACCCTACTACGACTCGTAGAGACCTCTACGAGCTGTAGAGATGGAGGCCCACTGAACATTCAATGTTCGAGTCCATACAGGTGTGTCAGTCAGCTCTGCGACTCGTAGAGACCTCTACGAGCCGCAGAGGCATGGCAGTTGATTTATTAATCCCTATACGACTAGTAGAGGCCTCTACGAGTGGTTAGGGTTAGAAAGTACGACGTATCCGAGTAGCAGACTGACATTTCAGTGAAATCACCCCTCTGCGGCCAGTAGAGACCTCTACGAGCCGCAGAGGTCTGGTTGTTGTGAGCATTTATGCATACTCTACGACCAGTAGAGACCCCTACGACTGGTAGAGTTTTCTTTCAGCACTTTAAACCATCAACCATGCACGATTTTCAGTCCATACCTCAAAATTTCAAATTTTTTTCTCCGACGGTTCCGGAATTTCTCCGGCGAAAATACCATCCGGCCAACCAGTTCGTAACACAATGTCTTCGGGTGAATGGTTTGACGTATGTTGCATCCCGGAAAGCGATAGTGAGCATGGTGAGCTAGAGGTTATATCCGGGAAAGCAGCGCTACCGGATTTGAATGAACAACCACAGCTGCCCGATTTAAACGGGGAGTATGTAGAAGAACCAGAGTCATGTTACGTGCCTTCAAGCGCTCCAGGATACGCACACGAGGCGGGTGACTGTAGCGAGGAACCGAACCCGGATATTTCGTATGAAACAACTCAGGTGTGTTTATTTATCTACGCATGTTTACAATTTATACCCGTATATATGTTGCCCCGTATGTATGTAGGTATGTATACATGTATGTATGTTTGTTCGTGGGTATGCGTAATTTATATTGTCAATATATAAAAATTTGACTAGACTCGTATATAAACTTTCAGGTATTCGCAAATCTTAAAGAGGTGACAGAATGGGTTTCCCTCAGAGCAAGAGCTATTAGTTACGTCACTGTATATAAACGTACTGAAATCAAGGGAAAGGGGGAGAACAAGAGGCCAGATTCGGCTACTATAGGTTGTACCTTATATGGCGAACCTCGTAGTGTAGCCAGACTTCGGAAGACGGGTAGTAAAAAGTGTGATTGCCCGTTTGAAGTTAAAGCGAAATACAGCTCGAGATACGGTGGTTGGCGTTTGAGGGTCATCAACCCAACTCATAACCACCCACCGTTTCAATTTATCGAGGGTTACGCATATGCTCGGAGGATGCACGAGGACTGTTTAAAATTGGTGAACTCGCTTTATTTACAAAACGTTTTACCAATACAGATTCTTTCGGCCATTAGAAATCAATACCCAGAGTGCCCTGTCATTTTACAAGACGTGCGTAACGCATTAACCAAGATTAAACGGGAGTTGTATAGCGGCAAGACTCAAATGCAGGTATTATCGTTGTTGTTGTTGTTGTTATTGTTATTAAACCCTAATTATTATTGCTTTGCAGATACTCGAAAGCTTACTGGTTGATAAAGATTTTACTTTCTTCACCTGAGTGAATCCAAAAACAAATGCGATTGAAGATAATTTCTTTGTGCATGATACATCTCTAAAAATGTGGCGTGCATTCCCACATGTGTTGTTGATTGATGCGACCTATAGTACGAACGAGTATAAGATCCCGTTTGTTCAAATTGTGGGTGTCGCATCAACATCCAAGTCGTTTATTGCCGCCCAAGCATTTATTATACATGAAAAGATGGATAACTTCAAATGGGTGCTAGAAAGGCTGAGAGAGTTGCTGCATGAAGAAAGTATGGAGCCGTGTGTTATAGTAACTGACGCTGACCAGGCATTGATGAATGCATGCGACACAGTATTCCCAGCTGCTTCGAAGTTGTTATGCAGGTAGTACATAATATTGTTGTTGGTGGTGGTGTTGTTTTTTATTAATCATTATTATGATCATTATTGCTATGCAGGTTTCACATTTCACAAAACATTGTAAAACACTGCAAACAATCGTTTCCTGACAATGAAGAATGGGAATCATTTATCGGATCTTTTAAGCGAGTGTGTGCATCTGAGACCCAGCAAAATTACCGGCACTCGTTATCCCGACTCCATATTAAACTTAATCAGCAAGATCGAAATGGTACATATTAAAAGCACGCATACATATGTATCTAAGTACACACCTTAATGATATCTTTATTCTTTTTTTGACAGATGTTATGGTATACTTGAACAAGGTGTGGTTTGATAAAACATAAAGAAAAGTTTGTTCGTGCATGGACAGACAAAAATTAGAACTTCGGTGAGTATACGACCAACAGAGCTGAGAGCCAGCATGCAAGGATTAAGCTGCAAATTAAAGGGCCTAACAGCTCCCTCCACAAACTTGTTGGGCTTATAGAAGAAATTGTGATTTCACAAGAGAGGGCCATAAACCACTCCTTTGAGACCAGTCAAAGGAAGAAAATGCAACATCATAACATACCCCTGTTTGATCTCTTGCGGGGTCACATTTCCCATAAAGCCCTCGATTTGTTATTAAAAGAGATAATAAAGATAGACCACTTCAAGCAAAGTGGAACGGGTTGCAGTCACTGGCTTTTAATGAGTTGTGGGATACCGTGTGCATGTCATTTAGATTCTTATATAGCTCAAGGTAAGAAAATTACTTTATTTATTTATTTATTTATTTATTATTATTAATTAATATTGTTACAGGAATAAAAATACCTTTGTCAGATATAGACCATTTCTGGAGAAAGTTGAATTACAGTGTGGAGAAAGGTAGCGGAGAAAGCGATGTTGACCTTGTTACGGAGATTGATGGACTGAAAGAGATACTAAAGTCTCGACCACCGCACATTATTAAAAACATGATCTCAAAAATAAAGTCGGTGGTGAATCCAAGTATGACTGATCATCAACCTCCAGAGGTGCAAACTAAAATTCGCGGGCGCCCGAAAGGAAAAGGTAAAGGAATAAAACAAGAGGATGATGATGAAAAAAAGGTTAGTAACATAGCTATTATTATTATTATTATTATTATTATTATTATTATTATTATTATTATTATTACTACTACTACTATTATTATTATATAAAACAGGATGAGCTTGTTAGAAGACGTAGGCCGGCAGATCCAGGAAAAGACCAAAATATCATTTGTGATAAACATTTTCCATTGTTGGTGGGTAACAGGTACATAAAAATTTTCATGCATACAAGTTTTTTTACGCACGCAAATACGTAGATACACCCTAATCATGATTTTTTTAATGTTGGCGTTAACAGGTATAAATTGGAAATCATGCATTGGGTCCCAAAGGGCAGTGTATGGGATCGATTGTTTAGTATGTGTGATGGGGAGGCTTACAGGCCTATTGTTATTGAGTTTTTGTCTACTTTTCGCTACAGCCCACGTGCGGCCGGTGAGGTTGAGGACCCGGACAACCCGGATATCTCGTTTAGGGTGTTAGGCATTGAGAAAGGGATGTCTTTAGATCAGTGGGCTACTTTTACAGGGCTGTACGAGGAGGTCGAGCTCGTACAGGATCATTACACTACGGGCATCACCACCTTGGATCTAGATGAGCTGGTTGCATGGTGGCCCACCATTGGTAGCCCGACATACGGTGTCATAGGAACAACAAATAGGTATTGTTTTTTTTAATTATTATTATTATTATTATTATTATTATTATAAAATATTGTTATTGTTTTAGTCATTATATCAACTGTGTAGGTGGGCCAAGGCGTCTGAGATTGTTGACCCGTTGATTCGTTACCTGCACCACTGCCTGACTTACTCTATCACGGCGCGGGGGTCGAGTAACGACAAGGTCAACCAGATCGACCTTTTCTTTCTTTACTGCATGATCAGGGACAGACCGTGTGCTATGCATATTTGCCTCGCCGAGCTGTTTGTGTCGCTCTCGCACAAGACGGAGAAATCGGCCATAGCCTGCGGGGGGATCATCTGTGGCTTAGCGCAGCATGTCGCAAGTCTAGTATACCACGAGCATACCACCGATGGTGGGCGATTAGAGGGACACTACATGCCACCTAAGTAATGCCGTTATTTATTTATTTATATTTATTTATTTATTATTATTTTATTGTTATTAATAATACTATAATTCTGTGTTGCAGACCGTTAGATCTGGAATCAATGAAAAATATGGCGATGGCGGATAAGACGAGGAAGCGCCCACCTAAATACTATTTGGTTATGAAGCATGGTGAACCGGAGTATGTGCCACAACCTTTGCTACATCGTGGTCTTAACGAGGGGCATCTTGAGGTTGAGATGGTGGACGTGGCAGAGCCGGAGGTGGAGGGCGGTGTAGAGGTGGAGATCCTGGGGCCCGTGCCCGATCCTCAGGACCAGCAGAATCCGGCACGCGTTTTTCGGGGGTTGAGGTTGCCTTCTACGCTCGCAGAGCAGCTACGGGTGATGACGGATGAGGCTGTGGTGGCGCGTCAGTGGCGGCAGCAAATGGCGGATGAGGCTGCGGCGGCGCGTCAGTGGCGGCAGGGAATGGATCAGGCTCTCAGTGTGCTGTTTGCGAGCGAGCAGGAGAGGCGTGCGCGTGACGGTTTGCCACCTTTATCATTGCCTGGTGCAGTCACCCATGCCGGGACGTCCTCCCAGCAGCCTGGGTCGTCCTTCCAGGTGCCTGGATCGTCCTCACTGCAGCCGCCGCCGCCTATTGACACCACGCAGCAGACGCCCCCCAGTAGTGTTATTTTGATATGATGCATGCTAGTACACTCTTATATTATGTTATTATTATATTTTCGTATATTATGTTTGGAAATGCTTGCTTATATTTGTCTGTTTATTTATATAAATGTTTGTTATACGCTTACACGCTTATCGAGACGACAACCGAAACAAAAAACCGCTTACAAATAAAAAAACTAAAAACTAAATGCGTAACGAGTCATAGAAGAGCACACATTGTTATTTTATTTTTTTAAATAATAGTAATAATTTAAAATAATAATAAAAAATTATTTTTGTAATATTTGTTCAGTTAACGAAAGGAAACTAATTCAAGTGAAACTCTATTGCTCGTAGAGGCCTCTACGAGCAGTAGAGGTGTCATTAAATGATTGCCAATGATTGGCAAGTGTGGACCACATTTGACAGAGTTCTCTACGAGCAGTAGGGACCTCTACGAGCAGTAGAGTTCCCTCTACGGCTCGTAGAGGCCTCTACGAGCTGTAGAAAGGTGCAAATAAGTTTAGGACAGGTGCAAACAAGAGGCGCCAAATTTAAAGTCTTCCCAGTACATATGATCTTACTTCTTATTGGTATAGTTAATAGAATATAGAAGTTGAACATGGTAACTTTTTAAAGGTTTGTGGAACTTCCCAATAGTACATATTGTCACGTCCCGCCTAAATTTCAAGTCGCTACACCAAGATTCCGGAACTTTCCACACTATTCAAGATGTGTTAGGACCTATCAGAAGTCATCGGATAAAACTAACAAATGTTGGTACATGGAACCATCTTTCAAGAGCCCGGAACATTCTAGAACGGACTAGAAATTCTACCCAATAATGTCCAGCAAAGAAGACTCTAGATCAACCTTGAAGCATCATGAAAGGACTAAGAGCATGTTTGGCTCTCCTTATTTCTACCTCCTTATAACTTATAACTTTTCCAAAAAGTTAATAAGTTACAAAAAGTGTTTGGAAAAAGAAAAATGACTTTTTGTTTTAACTTTTTGTAAGCCTATAATAAGTTGTTTTGGAAAAGTAAGAGATGAGTGACTTTTTGAACCTCCTTATAACTTATTGATGGTTATTTACCTACATGCCCTTATTATATCCTTACACCTTCTCTCCTTATACCCTTTTTGGTCATTTTACCTAAATAAGTTAAACCAAACACTTTTTTACAAACTAACTTATCAACTTATTGTTTTCCCCCACCACATAAGCTAATCCAAACACTTTTATAAAAACTCCTTTTTAAAAAGTCATAAGTTAATAAGTCCTTTTAACAAAAAGTCCCTTTTGCCTCAAATAAGTTTATCCAAACATGCCCTAAGATATTATCCAGGAAGTATCTAGAATATATATGGAAGGATCTAGGTTAAGATAACTCTAGATCCTCCTAACTAGTATAAATAGAGGTAGGATGACTCATTTGAAACCAACCAAGCTCTTGTAATCAAAGCATTGTAATACTTACTCTTGTAATAAAACATCTTTTCTTTGTAGACTTGTGATCTAAGTTCTACAAAACCAAGACTTCCGCTGCCCACACACAACCATTCGCGATACTAAGGCTGAACTTAGAACCAATCTAAGTGCCACACGTGAGTCAGAAGGTTTACTCCGTGACAAGTGGTATCAGAGCGAAACACGATTCATTGGGATGGCTTCCGAATCAACAAAACCTACGAACCTTGCTACAGGAGACGAGAACCGTGGACGCGAGACTACTCACAAAGGTGACAGAAAGAACCGAGAAACGTCCAAGGACCTGGTTGCAGGCTTGGACAAACGTATTGAAGATGTTGAAACTTCAATGGCTGATTGCAACACTAATGTCGAAACATTAAAGGCTGAATTCGACACCTTTATAGAGCATGTTGGAGAATCACTACAACGACTAGAACGCTTGGGAGGCGAGTTGGAAGAGTTACACGACGCCTTCAAAACTGCAATTGCCATTATGCGAAAAGAGTTAACAGAAAAGTTTACAAAGGAGCTGGTTCAACTCAAGGATGATTATGAAAAAGAAATCACAGCATGTCACGACAGCTACAAAGAGCTTCAGAACGAGGTATGTATCCTCAAACGAGCCTTAGTAAACAGCGGTGACAACACAATCGTCCCTTCCACAAAGGTTAAAGTCCCCCAACCAACACCCTTCGTTGGAAAACGAGAGGCACGGGCAGTGGATGATTTCCTTTGGGAAATAGAGCAATACTTTGATGGTGTTGACATCATAGATGATGCCAAGAAGATCAAGACGGTGGTTCTCTACTTAAAAGACACGGCTGCATTATGGTGGCGACGCAAACACAAGGAAATTGATCAAGGTACGTGCACCATCTCAACTTGGGCTGATTTCGTCAAGGAAATCAAGAAACAATTTTATCCGGAAAACGCTGACTACGAAGCCAGAATTCAACTTCGTAATCTCAAGCAAAAGGGCACTATCAAAGAATACATAAATGAATTTACAACTCTTATGCTTGAAATTCCGGATATATCGCCCAGAGACTCAATGGCATTCTTCATTGATGGCTTACAATTTTGGGCTAAAAACGAAGTAGAACGTCGTAACGTTCAAGATTTATCATCAGCCATCGTTGCTGCTGAAAGTTTGCATGATCGTAATGAAACACGATCACCAAGATCAGAACCTAACAATACTAAAGGTGGGGGAGACAGACCCATCAATAATAGCAATCAATTTCGAAAAGATGATAACAGAAAACCACTCCAGATTGCTAACGAGCCCTATAAGGGATGCCTTATATGCGATGGACCGCATAATGCACGCTATTGCCCTAAGAAGAACAACCTTAGTGCAATGGAGAAAGTAACCGAAGAATCCTGCGAAACCGAAGAGGCTCGCCTAGGAGCAATAGTCCTCAATACCTTAACGATGCACGAAGGGAAAAAGGTAAAAATGGCTGAACAAGAAACAACCAGGGTACAAGAAACGAACAATTCAAAAGGACTTCGGTTCGTGACAATCGAAATTAACAATCAAGTAAGAAAAGCCTTAACCGACACCGGAGCAAGCGACAATTTCATTTCTCCTACAGAGGCTAAGAGACTTGGGTTAATGATTACACGCCAAGAAGGGTGGATCAAAGGAGCCAATGGAAAACCAATATCTATCATTGGGAAATCATGGAAGGTCAAGACTAAGATCGGGACATGGTCTGGAAGGATAGACTTCACAATCGTACCATTGGACGACTACGACATCATCCTCAGGATGGATTTCTTCCGCCAGACCAAGGCTGTTCCAGTAACTTTTATGAACACAATGTACCTCGTCAAGCAGAAACAGGTACACCAAATCCCTCTAGAGACTATTCCAAAACAACCGAACAAATCCGTATCCGCGTTGCGCCTCATAAGAAGAAGACCAAAGACATTCCAGAATCGCAACGAGGACGTTGCGGATTTAGGTGGGGGAGAATGTCACGTCCCGCCTAAATTTCAAGTCGCTACACCAAGATTCCGGAACATTCCACACTATTCAAGATGTGTTAGGACCTATCAGAAGTCATCGGATAAAACTAACAAATGTTGGTACATGGAACCATCTTTCAAGAGCCCGGAACATTCTAGAATAGACTAGAAATTCTACCCAATAATGACCAGCAAAGAAGACTCTAGATCAACCTTGAAGCATCATGAAAGGACTAAGATATTATCCAGAAAGTATCTAGAATATATATGGAAGGATCTAGGTTAAGATAACTCTAGATCCTCCTAACTAGTATAAATAGAGGTAGGATGACTCATTTGAAACCAACCAAGCTCTTGTAATCAAAGCATTGTAATACTTAGTCTTGTAATAAAACATCTTTTCTTTGTAGACTTGTGATCTAAGTTCTACAAAACCAAGACTTCCGCTGCCCACACACAACCATTCGCGATACTAAGGCTGAACTTAGAACCAATCTAAGTGCCGCACGTGAGTCAGAAGGTTTACTCCGTGACAATGTGGTCTTATAAAATAATAATGGGGCGTAATCTATTAATGTTGGCTTCATATATAGATCCTTAAATTTAAAGCCCCACTTATAGATCTATATGTACTATTGGAAAAAAAAAAAAAAGTTTGTGGATGATGCAACAAAAGTTGTTAGTGATCAGTTGCTAATTAGATTACGCACGGTAGTACTGCTAATGTTGTTGATGATACTTATTTGTTTTGTAGTGTGTCACTGCTTCTTGACCCGATAAAGGCAGAGTCCGTGGACCATGGTGAGACCAAGTTATTTCTAAACAAGAGTAAAAACAAAATAAATAACCAAGAATAGGTAGACTAACGTCTCCCCTTAAGATTTCCACATTAGAACGAAAACATCCTTTAGAAAATGAGCGATCGATTCTAAGTCATTTCTCATTATTAAAAGCTTAAAAAAAATATTGAGTTCAAACACATAAATCAAAACTTAGAAACGATAAGCCATTAAACATGCACCTTGATCCGGTGAGCTCAAAAATATTATATTTCCCAGCTATGGTGGACAGGGTCTTGGGTTGTTTCGCAACAAGAACATCTTCACCAGACCCAAGTATGAATTTGTTGCCGGACTGACCAACGATGACCACAGTAGGTGAGCCCATAAGGGATGTTTTGAACACCGGTCCATATTTCTTGACCCTTTGGCTGATCCATTTAGGGCCTTGGTCTTTCTTTTGTGCTTGAAGAAAGCTAAATGTCTCACCTATCAAAGGGTACCCTAAAGACCCTTTAGGCAGATTTTTATTTGTAGTGTTCTTTTTGTATAACTTGAAAACCAAACATACAAAAACTAGTGTGACTAAAATTAATATCAAGACAGACATCTTATTTCCCACTTGAGCCTACTTGGGCACAATATCCCTATTTATAACCCAATTGTTGTTTTTTGTGTTTGACTTTGAATTTTTTTAATGTTAGTTTATTTTAATTGGAAGGATTAGTTCTGTTTTATAAGGGTTTCGGAAGCATCTAGGTGAGCATAGTTTGGTGGTATTAACGACAAACGGCAATCTTGTTTATTTACTATTTTCTTGTTGGCATAACATATTTGTCTTAATTCAACAAAGAATATTACATGACAAATCTATTGGTAAAGTAACAACCGTAGGTGAAGGTTCGTTGACAACTAAGGGGCTGTTTGGTAAGATCTGTCTGATTAAGTATTGAATCATTAAAAGAGTCTTATCAGTTAAATGTTTAATGGAACAATTCAGATTTTTTTTTTGCAAGTTGAAACTCTTGGATTTATATGTACGGTTTCAATAACTTAACGCTACTAACTGAGCTGTGACCCGTAAAAGTTATACCTTGGGCAACAAACATTAAATCCACTTAAATAGAATAACTGGTGATCACGAACAATTAACGAAACGAACTTCGTGGAACGTGTTTTATTGTTATACTATTTATAAATAATATTAAGTTTAGTTACCAGCTAAATAAACGGGTTGCTGGCTATTTATTGTGAATTGGGCTTTATGTCACATTTTAGACTTGAACTAAGTGTATTGGACCCGAGTCCCGGTTGTAATTAGGCATGTGAATTATAAGATTAATTATAAGGGTTATAAGGGCATCAGAGGTGTTACTAGATTTTTTTTCCTTCACTGATTTTAACCAATCCTGCATTGCCACATCACTTTACTGATTTACTTCACTGAAACATTTTTTTTTGGAGGCAGCACTCCACTGATTCTTTTATTTATTTTTATAATTTCACTAAACCTTTTTATTTATTTATTATTTCACACGGTTTTAAAGGTTAAATATTAATTACTTTTACTATTTCAACTGTCCCACACCCTCACGGTCAGTGATTTCAATTTGGAAACCGTTCAATCGAATTAAATGGCATTGACACCGTTCCACCAAACCGTTTGAATTTTTTTATATATAAACATAGCAACCCGTGGGGTTAAAACACACTTTTACCACCGTAGATACAAAAAAACACACACGAAGATGACTCATTGGACCCCCGAAGAAGAGATTGCCTTGGTGATCTGCCACAAAGACGCCTCGGCCGACCCGGTATTTCAACAACGTCAACGTTTTAGGGCCTCGGGCTCGGGCTCCCACCCGAAGGGTTTTTGGGACCGCGTGCTGTCGGATTTCAACTGCCATGTCGGCCCCAATGACCGAACTACAGTGAGCCTGCAGCGTAAGTGGGCCAATCTCAACATAAACTGTGATCGGTGGACCACCCTGTACGAGAACACATTGAGGGAGGAGCCAGGCATCGAACCGGAGTGGGCTATCGAGTTCACGTATATGGAATATGCGGCTCGATACGACAACATGTTTGACCATGTTGAGGCATGGCAAATGTTGCGCCAACTCTAGGTTTTTTTTATTTTAATGTATTTTGTTTTTATGTTTAATGTTTAATAGTAATGAATTTTAGTTTTTTATGTTTATCTTTAATGTTTTTTATTTAATTAAATTTTAAAACAAACGGTTAAAATAAGGTAACAATACTATAAACCAAACAGTTAAAATAATAAAAAAAATAAAGCAAACGGTAAAAACACAGAAAAAAAATAGTGTATATAAAAGTCAAAAATAAAATTAAAATCCGGTACCAGCCCGTAAGATAGAACCAGCAAAACGGTCCACGGGACCACTACCAGCGTGAGTGGCGGCGGTGTTATCGTGCTGGTAGTGGGTACCCGTGGACAATTCGGATAACGCCCCATCCTCTAAGATTATCATATAATCTTATGAATGATTATCATCTAATTCATCCACATCCTTAACCTACTTGCGCAAGAAAAGGAATTACAATTTAATGTGATCTCTATATCTCAATATATAAAGTAATCAATACCCAAAAAAAAAAGGAAATTTTTTTTTGGAAGGCGAATTTTCTATGTTGTGGCAGAGATCATCACAACCCCTTAGAAGGGGAGTCCCCTAGTCACTCTCCAATGGTCAGACTATGTTGTCTTAACCGGGCCCACGCTGACACGAGAGTGGCCGGCCCACAAGCGAGTCGAGGCTGCGCATAAGGGGCACTAAGGCTTCCACCGAGAAAATTTCCCGCCACCTGCCACTTGACAGATGTTGCACCCTCCACAAAAGACAAGCCTCTCTAAAGTAAATACACGGTTATAGAAAACCACTCCAAAAAAAATATATGACCACAAAATAGTTATGCCGCGTGAGAACCTTTTCTACAACCCAATATTCAATTACAGCCACAAAACAAAATTCCTTTTTGTGCCTTTAGGCTTTTTGATTTCCTTCGACCAACCCAAATATTCCCGCCAATCGGAAGCTAGTTCTCGCAAATCCTGTTGCCGAGTAAAGCCCCAATCGCCACTAGCACCCAGTTTGTTTCAGGTTCGTATTCTAGCAACAGTTCCTTGTACCTCGGTGTCTCAAACGGTTAATTATTAACCACTCATGTATATCTATCTCATTGGTAGATTAAGTTAATATTGTGTGTACCGTATTTGTATGTTTTGTAACAAGATCTTGTTCGGTTAGTTTTGGTGTTGAAATTTTATAAACATTCCGCTGCGTTTATTAGTTATGTATCTAATTAATAACAAGCTAGTGGATTGGCCCGAGCGATGCAGCGGGTTTTCATACTTGTGGTCATTCTAAAATTAATTAGAGGACAACGGGCCACCTACGTCTAGGCAAAAGTGCCATACTATCTCACATTATTGTTATGGGCATCAGCGTATAATTAATACTAGGTGAGATCCCGTGTGGAAACACACGGGAGGAGTCGCCCAAACCTTATCCGCTGTACGCTAACCACTGACAAATCGGCATACCAAACGTCTGTTTATATTCAAACGTCAACAGACCAAAGCATTAGTAGTTAATAATATTGAGGGAACAGATCGTTTGTAATTCAACTGTTTGTAATCGAATGTCTGATTCAAACAGTTGCTAATTTAACGGTTTCTTTCAAAACAGTTGTTGCATTAAACAGATCTTACTAACAATGACATCGCATATACTTTTAATGACTCTTTTGCTAAATACCAATTATTTGTTCAGTTTAACAACTGACTATTGATATATTCTAATAGGTATTCTACTTTAACAGTAGACTATTAATATATTCTAATCGATATTGATATATACTAATCGATATTTTTAATCATATAAGAATAAAAAATTAAATATAAAAGACATAATATATAAAATAAATTTTTTATTACAATTATAACCATAAAAATATAAAATACATTTAAATAATTATCCCGTTGTACTCAACAATTCCTTTAATCTCTTGTTCTTCTCTTTAACAAAGTTTCTGTAGGACATACATATTTTTTGTATGTCCTCACTGAACTTTTCGATTGACCTTATGTTTTCCAATAGAAATGAAGAGGCATTCCATCTTTCCCTTGATACATCGGTACCAATGACTTGATTCAATTTCAGATCAGTCTTCCATATGTGATGTTCCAACAGCCGTGTAGCACCTTCAATTACTTGAAGAATCTCAATTCTTCATCTTCTTTAAAGCAATCTAAAACGATTTTTTGAACATCTGACATTTTAGACCACTGGCTCCTGCTGCTGGAATCCATATTGCTAGTATTTTAAGAAGATTGATAAACCTATGCAGATGTAGAAAATACGTTTGAATAGTGGGCTATACAAAGAAATGAAAATCCAGTTTTATTGTAAAAAATATACATTAACTATAATGAATCAATTAACTGCAGTGAATTAACTATAATGAATTTATTAATTACAATTAAGTTTTATTAATCTTGGATACACACGGTATTAACTTGTTTATTTTCCCACTTAGAAAACTTTTCAAATTCTTTTTTTATTTTTTAAATAGATATTTCAAGATAAAAACAAATACGTAGAACTATTTAACAATATTTGTAGAAATATGAAAATGAGATATTTAGGTCCTTTTATATTATAAATCATGGTTAAATACGTAGTACTGTCAATATAAAATACATTAATCTTAATTTGATTAAAAACTTCTCCTCTTTTATAGGATGTGTGTGTGAATGATAGAATACACTAACTATTGCTAAATTTGGATTTCAATTTTATCAGTTGGATTTAAAGGAAATATAAAATTGCAAGTTATTTTATGTACTTTTTATATATTTTTAATAGAAAGAAAGACAATTGCAAGAAACAATAATAATAAAATAATATTATTAATAAAGTAACTTCAAAAGCGTAATCATTATTTTTGGGCCTTTTTATAAAATCTGTTGAGTTTACAACCCTTGTCATTAAAGTATCACTATAAAGTTAAATTTCAGAAATCTTTTCAAGTCGATAAATTAAATCTGGTTTATGTCTAATATATGATAAAACAAAACAGGAAATGCATTGTTAATTAGTCCTTAGAAGTTTTATAGATAATAAATATCAAGTTTAATATTAATATACTGCTTACTATGAGAAATCATAAATATAATAATCAAACTAAGTAAATTACAATAATATTCATATTTGAAATTGCAAACATATAAAAATATTTAAACTTGATCATCTTCAACAGTTGAGCTACAATAAGAGATTGATTCTTCGATAACTTGTTCCACCTTCTCCTTCAAATACACTATCCTTGCTCTGATGATTTCTTCCAGATTTAGATGAAATGTATTCCGATTAATGTTGCTCATTGTTTTCTGGGCAAGTTCTTCAAGAAAACGCAAATTATTGGAATACTCTATCTTCCCTCGGAGAAATAATTTTTCAAAACCATGCTCAAAGTTAACTATAACTATATCAAATTCATGAGAATAAAACCAACTTACAACTTGAAGTGACTTAAAAAAAATTTCATCAACGACAGTTTGACTCAAAATTTCCATTAAAAATATTTCATTTGAATAACGAAATTCATTGTTCTTTAAAGCTTTATACTTCTGTGAATACAAATGTAAATCCATTTGGACTATTATTTGAATTCAAGATTACTACTGATATCATACATTATTTAAATACAATATATATAAAGGAAGCTTATAATGAAAGCTTCGAGGGAAACTGTCAACTATAGTACTCATACTTTTATTTATATTCAAATTGTCTCGGTTAACAGCGGTTAACGTGGGCTTTAACATAAAATACGTCAAATAATAATAACTTTGACTCATCTATAATACTCATATAGTCATAAATTTCTTCAAATTGTCTCTGGTTTATATATTCAAATTCTTGAGACTATGTTTAATTTATTCTAAATATTGTTTACCACGTGTGTTTACTTATTAACAAATCTGTAAAAGAGTTTTATATCATTCGAACTTATTATTGCAATAATATAATTTCATTAAAATATTAACTTAAAAACTAAATAGAGAATAGAAATCTTTTAAAATAACAAACAATATTCGAATATAATAGCTCATATTAAAAAAAGTTTTCTAACAAAACACAAAACAAACAAAAATTAGAGAATTCAACATCTATCACGCTTGAATTATATATAGATCGAAACATATGGTTTTGCTATATATATAACACATGGATGTACCAACATTGCTTGTAAAAATTTTAGGAAAATACCAAAACCAACATCTTTACAACAAAATTGTTGGTAAATGCTTTTTTCTTTGTTTCTAACAATCTTTAACAACAACTTAAACTGACAATGTTTCAATGAAAATAAAGTTAAAAACATTTTTTCAAATTGCCTTATCTTAAATAGAGATTCTACAACAACTATAAGATTTCATAATTTTATATAGAGTGAAACAAAATAGGAACACAAAAATAATAAAATAAGATTTTTATAAACAGTTGTTCTCACACAAAGTGTGTAAGGCCTATTTTGTAATCTCATACGAATTTATATACTGTTTTACAACATCTGTTAAATCGTAAACAACTGTTCTTAAATAACTGCCACGAATTAAGAAATTTCAAACAATATTTGACCATATGAAACAGATATTTAAAACAGCTGTTGACTTATGAATATATGTTCACAACAACTTTTTGGACACGTCAGCGTCACTTTTAATACGTCACCGACAATTTTTCATACCCAAAAACCCTCTTATATCCAACCAGATATTCCACTCTTATCGTATGCAAAAACCAGAAAAGCGCTTCACTATCAATTACGACATAAATACATTCCAGTAGGAAATTTTAAATTTCCGGTCTTATTAGATACCTAATTTCAATTCAATTGGTTTGTTTGAATCATTAGAATGGATCTTCAATTAAAAACCCGTCATATCTATCTACCATGTCTGGTTAAAACCGAAAATAACCATCGATTTCACTCTATAATCGATTTTCTCTACAAATCGAAATACCTACCAATCCTAACCGCTGATGCACCAATATATGTGGATACTCTGAAAGAGTTCTAGAACAAAGCCGAGTGTCGGGAGAAGAACAAAAAGCCTTATGCGGTTGTCTCGAAGATTGGAAATACAGATATCGAGATAACACCGTAATTCATCTGCAGCACGTTCTCATTAAATGATTTGCAAGGTAATAATTCTTTTGAAAAAAATGAAGTTCAGGCAGAGTTAATTGAAAGAGGGTATGAAGGTCAATTGACTGCATCAACAATGTTTAAACCAAATTTCCCCCCACCATTGAAGTTTTTTTTTCATACCCTTCTTATATGTCTGTCTGCAAAAACAACATCATTTAATGAGATATCATTGAAAACACAGTATCTTGGTTATGCAATTTTAACTGAGTGTGATTTCAACTTATCTCAGACAGTATTTACTGATTTAGTATCTAATGTAAAGGCTATAAAATCTGGATCTCGTAATGGTTTTTACTATACCCAAGATTGTTGAGTTTCTGCTTACAAAAGTTGTTGCCTGATAAGGATTTTAAGAAAGGATTAGCTATTAAAATTAATAGCTTATCGAATGAAACTTTTACAAGAATGTTGGACGTTAAAATGACAGAAAAAGTAATTAAAGGCAAAAGTACTATAAAACAAACAAACATTGATGTTTCAACATCTGTTGTTCTAACGTCTGCTTCGGAGACAACTGCTTCTGCTGAAAATGAAACAACAAACACTTTTGTGGAAATCATGCCACTGATTTCAGCAAAGAAACCACCAACACAAAAGAAAATCAAAAAGAGGAGAAAGACTGTACATCTGGATGTTCAGAACCCAAAGGAAACTACTACAGCCACACAATAGTACCAAACAACAACTGTTGATGCTTCCTCTGAGCCAATGGAAATACCAACAATGACAGAAATTGGCAATGTATCCTCTCAACCGGATGATCCTGTAAATGAAGAACACATGGAACATGAGCTAGCCGATTCGGTTGTACATTTGTTTAACTCCACCACAGTCCCCATCACAAGCATCAACAAAAATTCCACCTACCTTTAATCCATTGTTTGAAGCAATTGATAAAACTCAAACTAAAAACAGTCCCTCTAAATCACCCATAACTGAGAATACACAGCAAGAACAGAGTGTTCATGAAAAAAAAATCAATCATCTAGCCCACATGCAGAGAAGACCACAACCTCTAACTCTGAACTCAATCCTGGTGGTACTTCAAATGAGACTGCAACTACAAAAGCTGAGACAATTGTTTCTGATCTTACAATTGTAACTTATGCTACAGTTGAAATTGATAACAACTCACAAAAACTTCCAATTGTTGAAAACATTGAAAAAAAATACAATAACTGTTGAAAAGGAAATTGATCCTGTTAATTTAAAGAATGCTTCAAAACATCAAAATTTGGCGGAAAGGTTAACTAAACTTGAAGCCTTATTTACTGTATTTGAAGAAATGAAAGAAAAGTTCACAGAGAAAATCACTAAGGCTACCAATGAACTCTGGAAGTCTGTTGACCAAATAATGCAGGGTCAGCAAAAATTAGCAGAGATCAAACACAATTCTGATATGGAATCGTTACACATGAAAGTGGATGCTTTGTACAACGATACTAAAACTGATATGAAAGCAATTAAAGATCATCTGTTAAGCACAAATGGGTCCGCTCCAAGATTTGTTTTTGAAACAGAGTTTGATGTTGATATAACCAAAAAGGGTACCAAAGATTAGACACCTGATATCAATCATCTGATAAACCAGTTTCTACTACAGTTTCAACCACTGTTGAGGCTGAAGCAAAACAATCCTCTCCTGTTTCTTCTCCCAAAACCACTAAAACCACAAAATCTGTTGCCATGACTGTCAGAAAACAAACTGCAGAAGTTTGTAAACTGCCCATTGAATATTCAACAACATTAGTCATCACCACTACAAATCCCTTTACAGAAACCACAATATTGCCAAATCAATCACCAAACCAAAGAGCATCTGCTAGTTCTTTGCACACAGAATTGAATGTTCCAATAACAACTGCCATTATTGTAACACCCCAACTGATGGCGGAAACATCGGGATGTCACGTATTGATGATTGTTCAGTAGCTCATGGTAAATAATAAATTTCATTATATGCTTTAAATAAATTACATACAATTGTTCTACAAGAATTCGTACATCAAATTGAATAAAACTATGCACACATCTTCAAGCATTAATTCAAATCTTCAAGCAAGTAGAACCTGAAACATGTTAAGTTGAAAATATTTTGGGTCAACAAAAGTTGGTGAGAATTACATAGGTTTTGATAATCGAATAAAATTGTTGTGCAATTCATGTGTCATGGCAATCTAGTCCATATGTGAAAACATACTAGAAGTAAATCGAGTGCATAATCAACCCTTGTGACTGATGTATTGTGGTACATCCCATACGCTCATGGTTCACTCGTTTATATTGCAGTAACAAACACCCACGCTACCTTTGTAGGAGGCACGTATCCGGGTGGGATTGTCAGTCCAATAGATCTATCAATGTATACCGTCGGCTGATCAATGTTAATGATTATGCTAGAATTGTGCTTACCCTAGTCATGTTCAAGACATAATGCAACATAGAAAAACACATAGACACATTGATGATTGAATTGCATAAATGATGTTGTAACACTCACCTTAGCAAAGTATTAAGTCTCGAGAAATAGAATATGTGTAGCCCCAAAGTTGCCAATTACAAGAGCTTATAATCAAAGCTTCAAGTGTAGAAGTAATAGACTATAGAAGAAAGGTATGAGGGAAAGTTTAATCGGATTGAAACAATTAGAGGTGCAAAGTATAATGGGTCATAGGTGGGTTTTTATACTAGTTTTGGATTCAATTAGCCATTAAAATTGGTCAACACCATAAAGTAAGGTTTTATGATGAATTGACTATTTGACTAAGACTTTGACTGTTTGACTAAGACTTTGACTGTTTGACTAAGACTTTGACTAGGACTTTGACTATTTGACTCAAGGCTTTATTTAAAAAAAAAAAAAATCTTGTATGTGAAAAAAAAAAGAATTTAGAATCATATTATTATTATTATTATTTATATACATTTATGTATGTATATAAGTTGTGAGTTAGGATAAATAAAGACTTAGGCACATTTGTATAATATTAATGATAAAGGTGTAATAAAAAATATATATATATATAAGGGCTTTTTATGTATTAAAATTTTGGGGAAAATTTTGCGATGTTACAATTATACCCTATCAAGGACAAACAGATGTTACACCACATTATTTAGAACCATTGGCTGCTAAATATCCTCTTGAGATATTAATAATCAAACATGAGATAGAATCTTTCTACTTAACAGAGGATCCTTCATCATTAAGTTTCTCATCTATTGGAGGTTTCAAGAAACCTGTGACTGTCGATCAGTATTTGGATATAAAACGGCAACAGACTGAAAACAGTATCAGAGAACAATGCAAAGACAAAGAAAACATGACTGCTCATGGAATCTAGCAAACAGAACTTCAAAAGCTTATCAAAATACAAGAATTTGCAAGAGAATTGCATGAAAGAATGACAACTTCTAAATTAGAGAGAAATATAAGAAAAGAATTCCTATATCATCTTTTAAATCTCAGGTTTTACAACGTCACTGAAAGACAATTTGCTGGTTGGTCTTCTGAAGAAATCAGGGCTCAAATATACAAAATTGAAGACTTGCTTAAAGACGGTAAGAATCAGAAAAAAAAAATCCAGCTGACTCGAAGAAAGACAAAGAAAGTGAATCTAAAAAAGCTTTAAAATTGAAGAGAATGAGACAAGAGTTAGTTGCGGCAAAATATGGTGAAATGAGATATGTTGCCAGATGGTCTAAGTTAGTTTTGGTAGAAACCTGCAAACTCCTGGAGATAAACAGACAAAAGGATCCAACTCTGCCAAAAAAACCAATTTATCCTAATGAGGACCAACCTACTGAGCAGAGGATTCAACACAAACGTAGGTCCTCAGCAACCAATCTTACAAGACAGACAATCAAACAGATCAAAAAAGTGAGACTGAAGTTTAATTAACAGTTGAGAGTTGAGAATAAATATTTGTAAGGGATTAAACAATTTATTTCATAAAAATTATGTTTGTAGTAGAATGTTTTTTATAAGAACAGACGTTATATTTTCCTGATAATATGTCAAAGTTAGAAACTTTGATTAAAACGTTTTGATATTAAATGAAACGGTAGAGCTTTGAATATGATACAAACATTCATTTTCAACCTTTTGAATAAAAACATGTTTTGCTAAGAGTTGTTTCTCGAGAGTACTTTGAGAATTTGAAATACTTGTAATGTACTTGATAAGAGATCAATATTAAAAACATCTGAACCCTAATTAAATGCCAAATATTTACTTCAATAAACAAACTTTACAAACAAAATACTAAAGGGTTTAGACAAAAACTAATGATAATAATATTGATATTACAATCTTCAAGTAAAGAAATGATGACTTCAAATTAATTGGCAATTTTTAAAATATTAATATCTTCTGGTAAAACCGCATACACATGCTTCAAGTTTAAACATGCCCAAAAATGAAACTTACTAAAGTTTCATACAACTTGTTACTCCATAACTACATAATTTTTCATCCTAGATAATCTTCTCCGGGTTCTTTTGGCAGTAGACGATAGGTCATCAACATTTGAAATATCATTATCTTCAATACTCCTTTTTCCATTGGGGCTTGTAGCACAATCCTTTAAAGCTTCATCGACGGAAGAGTCGGTAGCAATACAAAAAACATCCTTGAAAAAAATAACAAAAAAACTACTGAACTATTAAAATGAAGAAAACAAACTCTATGGATACCTTAAATAAGTTGCAAAAATGTATACTCACCTTTGACAACATTTGGAAAGCACCATCAGAAGCTTCATTAAGATTAACACAATCGTATTCACCGTCATCCTGACTAACCTAATAAGTAACCAAACAAAAAAATATAATGAAAATAATAACAATGAACATCAAAATCTTTTTAAAATTTCAAATTTAAGAACACAAGCGAAAAGTAATAAATACCTCTCCAGCATTATCATATTCATAATCACTGCCCATAACCAAGTCAGCAATTACTGTAGGATCATCACATATCTTCTGAACAGTGCACACACAATATTTATATTTAAGATTGTATTCTGAAACTTCAATCTTGAAAGCCAAAAGCTTATCTAACAGTCGAAATAACTCTTGGGGAAAGCCTTCACTATCCTCAAGCTTCAACTGTTTTTCCCTTAAATCACTGGAAGATGAACCAACAATACTGGACACATCTCTATCAAACAACATCAAGGACACATTGCCAGTCTTATCTTGAACTCTCACTTGAACCTTAAACCTGAAATAAATACCTTCCAATAAGTTGACAGTAATGTTGAAAAAATGTAAATAAACATTTTATCTTACTTTGTTGAGATAGATTTACATTCACAATCGCATTTAGGACAAACAAAAGCTGTAACAGGCAAATCGAGAATTTCTTCAGAAACTTTTGCAACAGTTTGTAAGTGCTCTGATTTAGTTTGCACCTTCCTAAAACATTTCTTACAAGCAACATAGAACCAACCAAAACTTTGTTGAACAACTTTTATAGTTCCAACCACAACACAACACAACACATTACCTGCAATCCAACAATATATTGATGATCGTTTTGAACCAGAATATAAAAAAAATTAAATATAACAAAGAAATAAACAAATATGGACTTTATTAAAAAAATATTGACACCGTTTCTATGTCGCTAAGCTCGTCAACATCTTTCTTTGGAGTTGAAAAAACGAATTCTTGCTTCAATGAGTAAACAGAGTCAGAGGAACGTAGTGATAGGGAAGTAGAACCAGATTCTTGAGCTTGCTTCTTAAGAAGACTGAAAAATGGAAAAAACAATGAACAAAAAAAATGACCTCAAAAGAATGACCCAAATTTTTTTTAAAAAATTGCTCTTTTCTGTAAAAAAAATGTTCTAAATATTGTACCTCCTCCTTAATTGGTTAACTTCATCAATTTCTACATTCAAAAACAGTCGACTTCCATACTTGTCGCTTTGTACGGAAATTTGTTCTATATATAACAATGTACATATACTTAGTGACTTTATTTCATATTAACAATTATTTTAAAAAACACAAAAGTAAGACAAACTTACCTTTCCAGTCTTTAACTTTACCATGCTGTATAACAACCATCACATGCTCATTAGAAGGAATATTAGCAATGAGATTGTTAAACAGTACTGCATAATCATTCCACATTGTACATCTTAAAATCGTACCTCAACATACAAACAATAATTTTAAGATTGTAAATACATATAAAAAAACGGGGACTCAACATTTCAAATACCACATTTATTACTTCACAAAATAACATACAAGTTGTCTACCTTAAGAGAATATTCTTCATTACATTTACTACAAAACTTCATTAATTCTTAACATTTATTACATAAATGATTGTATATATTATGTTTCTCAAACATAAGAACAAACAAATTTTATAAAAATAAAAGTCAATGCTTACTCCAAATCTTGAAGATCAAAGTTCATCCGTTTGGTTATTTTTGGACCTTTACCAAACTCATTCAAATCGCCATACCAAATAAGACTACCAACAACATCTGCAAGAAAAGTATAAAATACAAGTATATACAAAATCTATACAAATTAGCTCATCCAAAACTCGAGTAACATAAAATATGCGAATAGACCAACCAACAGTCAATAGCGTATTTGCTTCTCCACTCAGAATATCTTTAAATGGAATGAACCTGAACGCATACTCCACACCTTCCCATCTGCTGTTATGATTCACAGTAGTACAACGATAAAAAACGATTTTAAAAGCATGGGCAACAACAGTATATGGGTCCTTATTTTCACCAACACCAAATTTGGAGAGAACAACAATATCATCCTCATGAACTTTAGTGTCAAAATGTTGCACCAAATGACCTTTAATAGAAGCCTGAATCTTATCACCCTATAATAATTAATAACAAACAAAAGATAAACATCAAACACAACATCTTTTTCAAAATACAGATATCAGTATATAACATGAACTTAAGACAGAAACATCAACCTAAAACAATATAAAAAAAACATAAAAAATCATTTCCATGACCATACCTTCTCATCGATCAATATGAGTTCCATCTTATAATTGTGTTTCCATTTTCATATAACACGTCCATTCATACTCCATATGTCTTTCCCTGGTTTCAGATCAGAAATAAAACTGAGACTATTGTTCACACCTTCAATTAATAGAGATTCAATATATTGATTTATTTATACAAAGATGAGACAAGTCCACAAAGGTTAGAAGACACTTTGAAGAGATTTAGAAGGTTTGTATTGTTATGTGCTAATAGGATATATTTATAAAGGAAACTTATTGCTATGTTTACCATTGCAACATAAGTAAGAACTACACTGACAACCTTAATTTAAAAATTCCCGCTTAAAAGTTGAAAATTAAAATATATATACTTTTAAAATTTTATTATTATTATTTATTATAGATGTGCACAAAATGAGACTACCGATAAAGTCTATAGTTATATATCGTATTATATTTAAGTTGATACAGCATCCGATAGTACGAACAATTGGGCCTTATATTTATTTGTAAGTCCAGAATCCTTCCCGGGTATCAAACAAACAATCGAGTGCGGAAAAACAAGATTGAATGTGAAGAACAAAAGATTAAAACACGATGAAATCCCTTGTATTGCTGCTTCACCTTGCACACAATCTCAAGGATTGTCTGGTACAAGGTGGTGGCTCTAGAGTTACAAATGAGAGGATTTTCTTATGTCTAACCCTAAAATGAACTAGAACAAAACATTATATAGGGTCCACTAAAGCCTTGGCCCACATGGCCTAACCCAAGCCTAATAACCAAAACTAAGCCCAATAATAATAAACTTGCTTGATAAAGACAAGCGTAAACCTACACAATTTATGGACCTTACAATATCCCCCTAGGTTTATGCTGTCTTTATCATGGCTCGGTAGGAAGAAACTTCAAATCTTGATCTTCCAGACTTGGGTTCTTTCTTCTGCTCTCGGAGGCATACTTGTATTTTGATCATCATCAACTTTTGCTTGAACATCTTGCTAAAAGAGAGCGTGAGAGGAGGATTCTTAGAAGCTCTTTTCTTTGTCAATCTTCTCTTTCAAGCAACTTCACAGGTACTTCTTCAGTTGTACTTTCATTGTCAAAAGATGATTAATTTCAGGTTCTTCTGACTCAGGTACATCTTCTCAGTGTGGTGATTCATGCTTGTCAGCAACTGGAACTCTTTCATTCTTCATCAACCCTTGTTCCTTGATTTGAATAAATTCTGCAAATTCTTAGAATTTTGTGAGCAAACAATTTATGCAACAGAGGGTCCAGTATATACATGAACACCAAGTACATCAGTGTACTTCAATTTTAAATTCTTAAAACCTGAATTTCCTTCGAGAATCGGTCAAAACTTCAAGAATGGTCAATTTTTCATAACAGATAAACAAATTAAAATAAAAATTCAAACTAATTACAATGCATCTTTTTTGGTGAGAATCATGTGCAAGAAGATCATATCAGCTTTGTCAAAATGCAACACACCGTTAGTGTGACAACCACACCATTCACTTCACACAAATATACACTTTTAGTCCATCACCTATTCAAAAGTTCACTTTCAAACCCTCATACTATAAAAGATTGAAAAATCATACAATTTAATTATAACCTTACGATTGGTCGATTTCAAGTTTTGTACCATGTAAGCCAAACACCTCTATTTACTAAATCATTATTTAATAATACTATTTATTTATTAAAAAAAAATATATATAATGATGATGTTGATAAAAGCATAAATTGGTAGGAAACATTTTTTTTTCCATCTTCCTTGTAAATTTTCTCGTTAACCAAATATATATATAATAAGACAAAATGTGTAATTGGAAGAACATGAATGCATTTTGGCTGAACTTCGGTTATTTTAGGAAGGGAAATAACAATATCATCTTTTCCGTTACAACCACCGAATTTTCAGGCAAGAAATCTGGCGCCTGTAATCAATCACCATAAACCAAATCCACCCTAAAACCTTATAACTAGTAGGCACTTTGCTTATTTTCGGACTCGCACCGCACCTCGAAACACCCTTCTCTTCCTCTTTGTTTCGCACCCGGTGAGGTGCCGACCGTTTTGGCTTCCTTTGTTTAAACCATCACCACTAGCCCGCAACTCTCAACCCTCTCACCCCATACCAGGACTCTGACCATTCCGTAACCACCGAACACACTACCTCCGGTTCCAGCCCTCAATACCACCGAAATCGAAACGATCGCAACGGACGGTCGGACTTTCTAAGCAACCGCTAGCTTCCAACTCATATCTCGCTGAAATAGGTAAATCTTTTATCATTGTCCGTTATTTTATAAGCTCTATAGATTCGATTTGTTTATTCTGGCCAAACATAATATTCCGGCGACTGAGTGCCGGAGAAGATGACCTGTACTTTCAAAATACATTAATTTTAGATTGTAGCTTATGGTGACGACATTCTGAATAGAACCATTATCATTTGGTCATAACAACTACTTATATAAATTAATTTATGGTTTCATGAATTTCGAATATGTTACATAAACAATCTAATGTATTGTTTTATTGTAAATAATAATAATAATCATAATAGTTACTATTTCGTATAATTAACAACATTTATTCTTACAGTTAAAAATGGTTGTGGTCATAACAGTATTATTGTTACACTTGATATGGGTTAAAAGATGTTTATAAAATAATAATTTTAATTATTTTTATTCAATAAAAGAAATTTTGCAATTTAATTTAATGATAATAGTGGTTTTGTCAAATACATATAAAAGAAATAAACATGAAATATATATATCAACTATTTACGATCGATAAATCAAAAGCGACGTATCTTGCACAAACCCTAGATAGTAAAACATCACTTTTAATTAGGTTCAGGCATATTTCATTGGTTCGTTTTAAATCTTAGCAAGTTCGTCACAATCAAAGGTGAGTATTTCTTATCCCCTTTTTGCTTTTATTCATTTTTGGGGTGTTACATGTACACTTATACAAATTACAAATACATGTTCACATTTTTACAATACAATTCTAGTACTATGTGCATTTGCTTACAAACGTGCTTTATGCTTAGACATTTTATGTAGAATACATTTGTACTTAGTGAAATCATTAACATTGTACAAGCCGACCTTAATATTGGATAGCTCTATTGGATTGACAACCCGCCTAGGTTGATTCTCCCCTTTTTTCATCGGAGAATCCGTGGTCATTGTTAAGCTATTATCCATTTATTGGATAAGTACACCGCCGTTCATTTAGTACATTATACAGTCACATGATTGATTTCGCTCATTTGTATGATACATAGTTTACATATTTGCACTGTAGCTTTGCACTTGAATTGTATACCTTTTTTCAACTTACTATATGTATTTAAAACTAGGAATGCTCACCAACATTTCTTATGTTGACAAAACCTATTTTGTACATGTTTCAGGTGCAGTTTGATCTTAGTTCCATTGCATTGGATTTTAATGCTTGCTTTTAATAAGTTATTTCAAATTTCATGTTTCGTTCAGACTTTTGTATTTGTTTTTCATTTCATCTATGTAAGACAATTTAAATTATTCAATAATATATTTACATTTTAGTACCATGTGCTTTTGAACAATCGTCACTACGTGACACCTCGATGATTCCGCCATCGGTTAGGGTGTTACAGATTGGTATCAGAGCCGTGGTTATAGGGAATTAGGTTATTAGAATGCCTTTTAGCCTAGTCTATAACTAAGCTGCCTTATATAAGTATATTTCGCCTTATCCTTATATTTTCTTTTGAGTTATTTTCACGATGATCCTTTCTCGTTATTCTTTTCGGCAATTTTCTTGAAGACACTCGTATTTCGCAAATGAAACGAGATCACCAAGTTGGGAGTGATATCCACACCTTGGTGATTAGTTTCAATCCTATATATTTTAAATCTTCGGGATAAATATCTTTGAAATAGGAGTGATAACCACACCTCAAAGAATTATTCCAGCAAAAGAAACTTAACCACTAAGCTGGGAGTGATATCCTTATCTTAATGACTAGTTTCACTAAGTCATATTCTTGCTTTTGAAATAAAACTTTGAGCTAGGAGTGAAATCCACACCTCAAGGAGTTATTTCTATATCTCGTTTTAAGTCTCGATAAAAGTTTTGAAATATTTTGTGACGGGACATGTGCAAGCCTGACATATCACTTAAATCCCAAACAAATGAAGGGACTATATGCCGATCTGGGAACCTTTGGGATGTGTCTTCATTTATGGGCTAAAGTACACCCCCACAAATCACTAATAATATTTCAATTTCTTTAGGCTAGTCACCAGTTTCTTTAGAAACATTCCTCTCATCTCATTTTATTATTGGGGTTAATTTTCATTTATTGTTTGGAACTTTCATCATATAATGAACTTTATTTTCTATTTGAATTTTTCCCATTATAAGTTATTACTATCATTATCAGTACATTTGCCGATACGTTTCACGTTATTGATTCTTATGTTTTGTCTATCATTTGGATTTTAAATTCCATCCCTTGTTGTTTCATATACTATTATTCATTGATTATTTGCTTTTGGATTTTTCATTGTCAAAACATTTGTGCGCTATATTATCGCAAAAAAAAAAAAAACTTACACTATTTCACTTATGCTTCGTGATTTTTATACTATAAATTATCATTTCTCTTGTGCAAAAAAAAAAAAAAAAAATTCCCATGACTCAAATTTTTAAGCTTATTGTTTAACTTTGATCACATTTTGATTCTTGAAAGTTGCGTCTTTATACACAGTTAAACACGAACGTGGTTTCAAACTTATTAATTAACTTGTTTTTACAAACTTACTTGATCGATGTCACAGTATATCACTAAACTATAACCTTTGTATCCTCTTGTGTTTCTACAATACTTACAACATCATAAATGACAACTTACCCAATATACACTACCTTCTAGAGCGATTTACTTAACAACTTACCCTGTGTTGTCATTTCATAAAAGTGTCCAGCCTTGGAGAAACCTATTCACCAGATTAGCACATCCTATACATACATACATTGCGTCTAGAAACATTTAGCACGTTATGAGCCCAAAGAGATGCCTTAACGACTTTTACAAACAAACGGTTTTTCAACGTATAAATTTCATAAAATTTTGACAATTTAACGTTTCAAGCTTCCCAATTTAAACAGTTAACACTCGGATTTTACCAAACATTTCATAAATATGAAAAATTTTCAACTTTAATTAGATTTAACATGTAAGTTGAAAGAATGTTTAATACAGAAAAGTCCTGCTTTTCAAAATTTGTCAAGGCATTCGGGATCATATGCAATCTCCTACCTGTCCTACCCACATTTTCCAAACATTATCAAGGAGAATCAACCTAAACCAAACCAGATTCTCCATTATCTTCAAACAACTCAAAACTTATACTATATTATCAAATACCGAGCTGATTCACTCAATCAACGCAGCACAAGAAATTGTGCGTTGTGGACTTTCAACGTTGAATTGGGTTTTTGAAGCTAGGTCACCAATTGACAATTAAGACTTGAAACTTATCCGTTATTCACAACCCTTACCATCTCTTTTACTGTGACACGAACATCCATTTAAAACTTAAAGGTTATTTTCAGAAATGTTATGTTTACAAGTTTTCACTGTGATACCCCGCATTTTCAGGTAAACACTTTTTACTGAACTCTAGTTAACTTGCATATTCATAGTGATCAAATACCTAACTAGGATTAGTTAAGTAGGCTTAACATATGTTAGATGCTATTAACATATGTTATAAGTAGGAAAAACCTTGTTTTGTCACACACACGAGTCCTGCATCCCGAACGTTGGTGATTTATCTGGCAAACATAATAATAAGCACAATGGGATTGTGATGAACGTAGTGTTACATGTTTGTGTGAAGTACATGCTTATGTGAATTATCACTTGACTGAAAATTTATATGTAAACCACGCAAGTTACGTGCACCTTATGATTGATATGTTATGAAATAATAAAAACAATAGTTTTTATGCAATTTAAGGTGATTAATATCATCGGGCCCGGTATTGGACTAGAACATGACTAACGGGCCCGGTTAATGGACTAAAAGGGACCCTAATACCCAATTGCTTGGGCAACAAGCCAAGCCCTCTTATAATTAGGAGACAAAAAAAAAAAAAAACCCTAATCCCTCCCCTCTATGCGCCGTGAACCAACCCCCACCCCCATCCTCTTGATTTTCAACAGACATCAATCCTACTCATTCCTTCAAGCTAGTTGTGGTGCAATCTCTAGGCTTTGAGGACTCTTGCTTTGAAAGGTATAATCTTTACATGATTTATGATGATTAATAATGTTGAAAAGTTTAAGAAAATCATAGAGCATGCATGTATATAATCGCATAACATGTGTTAATGAGAGTTCTTGAATGTTCATTGTGATTTGATGATGATAATTGTTGCTAGTAATCATAATTAAGGTTTTTGTATGATAATATAGGTTTTTAATCAGAATAATATGAGTTTTGCATGTATTAGAGATTTTTATGCATGATTAGGGTTTGTGAATAACATGGGGAGCAAGTTTCAGTTTCTGGCAGATTCATTAGGGTGTTTTGTAGGGGTTGTATCTTGATGTTAAATTGGTTGTTTTGATCGATTCTTTGCATGAATAGATTGTATATGGTCTTAGCTTTTTATAATGGGCAAAATCATCTGATTTGGATGTCGTTTGATATTTTTTGGAATTTTATTTGATTAAAGGTCATATCAGAATTTCGGAGTTATAAATTGGGTCAACTTTAAACGGGTATAACTCAAGTTTTACAAACAATTAAGTTATGAAATTTGGACAGGAGGTCAATATTGGAAAAAATTGGCTTTTCCAAGTGGATTCACCTCGTTTGGGTAAATACACAATTTTTGGGAATATTTCTACTAAACTGACCTGTTGTGGAAATTTTCTGGACATTGCTGTGTTGTACGAATTTTAATAATTTTTGTGTTTAGTTTTAGGACAAAACAAAAATATGGGTTATTAAATAATCCCAAAGAATATTCAGTAAAAATTTGGGAGTTTAATTCATTGACTAAGTATTTTAAATAAATTAGTTTTCGTGGCGCACAATTTGTCCTAAAAACGCAGATTGTGTATTATGTGTTTATGTGACTATTTGGAGTCTTATATGATATGTATTTGACATGAACTTATATGAACACTTATAGGAGATGTGTATAAGGTATAAAACTGATAATAATCGTTATGATCACCAACGGGATACGTAGGACTTACTTGTGCATGTAGAGTCACTAGGCGTCACTACACGATTGGAACTTTAGAAGTTTTGGACAAACGAGTTGCATGATGTGTTGGTTATGCACGTATACTCACCTAGTGACACTTGTAATAGGGAGTCGGTAGCTCGTTACTGTTTGAGGGATTTGGATCATTCACGTGCAACCTAAGGTGAGTTTCACTATTCTTTTCTCAAAAGCATGCGTCTCGGGTTTGAGACAACTTACAAAACGTTTTCTAGTCCGGTTTGGGACTACTTTTACATCTCGGGTTATGAGATGCTTTGACTCCTTGCGTGGGTCGGGTTTTGACTCCTTGTGTGGGTCGGTTTTACGATTCCTTGTGTGGATCGGGTTTTTGATCAGTTTAAAACTTATTGGTCCTTTGTGAACTAAACTCTCTATCATTTGGAAAGTCATTGCATATTATTGGGTTAATCGCTGGAGGCGAGCGGGGTATTAGTTGATAGCGCTATTAGGTTGTGCAGCAACCTCATGTCTGAGGTGCTTGAGGCACGGGCATGAACTTCTGACCATATTTGAGAACTGGTGTTGATAGACACCAGTTATTGAGGCAAACTATTACATTACTGAAGGTGTCCCAATAATTCTGTTTAGTTGCAATGAGTGGGTTAGCTACCCCTGACACGCTTAAACTGATGATACTTGAACATTTTGATTTGGAGGACCTACGCTTTTACTTGGTTACGTGGTTTTGGAAACCAGCGCATTTACTTACTCATTTTCTTTACTTAGTGAACTCACCAACATTGTTTGTTGACCCACGATATACATGCTTTTGCAGGTAGTTAGCTTCCGGTGCCACGATTAGAAAGCACTGCACACTTCACTGCATTTGGGGTCTTGGGCATACACTTAAATTATACATCATGCTTTTACATTTTCTTTCGTATGGTTTTAATTTGGGCGCGTTGTTTTGCGCATGGTTTTAAAAGGTTTAAATTTGGTTTACGCTTCCGCAGCTTAACTAAACTTGGCTTTTGAAAACGAACTAAATGGTTTGGGCATTTAGAGTTCGTTCATATGACTTATGGCTATGGGATCCTGGTATGTCATGCGCCTCGCGGTATAAACCCCGCAGTGGAAATTTGAGGGTGTGACATTCACATTCACGTCATTTTCGAAACCTCGAATTTTTTTTTCTAATATGTTAGGGAATCTATTTATGACATATACGTTGGCTTTTATTATCCATGCTCTTTTAAATCTTGGGTCTTTTGAAACACATTTTATTTACACATACTTCATGAACTTGTTCCCTTTTGCATTTTATGATTTGCTTTGCATAACATGAGTCACGTGTAAACCATCTTGATTCCATATAACAATTTACGCATGCTTTTGGAAAAGAACTTACGACTTATAGTATGCTTTGTAAAGATTTTCAACTCGACTCCTCGTAAACACAAGAAAGTGTGTACCTGCGAATGTCCTTTTATGCGAACTTGTTTTGATTCTAAAAACATTTTTCAATCTTTAAAAAGGTTATTTTCACGCTGCATTACTACTATTCTTCCAACTATATCGCAAAGTTTGGGTAATCCATATTTTATAAAAATTTATCTTTTTACACTTATACTTTTCAAAACCCAAGACTTTTGGCTGACATATCTCTATTGAGATGTTGATAAATGTCTTATATCATTTAGTACATATATGCAAAACTACTAAATTTTAACCCGCATGCCAGTAGGCGTTACGCCTGTTCTGTACACCCTCATTTGCAGTAAATTTCATTACTTTATACTTCCACCATTTTATCCATAGTTCTTCTCGCGCATTATCCTATTTGTGGTTATTATCACATTATTTTATTAGCGGTTATTATCCCACGTTATTTACGGTTATTCCCACACTACTTATTAACAATTATATTCGCATCACTAATTTGAGCACTAGTTCAACTCGTGGACTCTCATTTTGTGCAATTGTGTGATTTACTCTATTTATTTATGTTGTTCTTTCAAATCGAAATTTCATGCTATACTTCTATACTTATCATGAACGCATACTTTGAACATGTATTTTGAACGCATACTTTGAACGTGTATTTTGAACGCATAATTTGAACGTGTATTGTGAAAGCATATATTTTTTTCCTGTTTTGAGCAAGGCCCTTTTATACTTTTTCATTATTTTGTCCATCATCATGGTCAATGAACATACTAATTGATAACTCGCATGAGGGCTAAGCCAGTTCCCACGTACGACTCGGGTCGGAGTACTCCTCTAACCCGAGGGGAATAGTGTAATCCTTAGAGTCTATCAATATGGGTGTTTAGAGACAAACGATTTGAACATAAATTGACCGGTTATTTGTACGCGCGAACCCCATTGGGGAAGGACCGCTAACCGTGCTTGATACTTACACCTTATTCTCATTACGGTTATTCAGGTGAATCCGAAAGGGGAAGGATCTCTAACCGCATCTTATACTTGAACCGTACCTATTACTTAACACATTTTAGTTGCACGCATTGTGTCTAGTATCATTAATGTTAGTATCGTGGAAAATCATAACACCCTAGTGTAAGGTAAACCGGTGATTACGGTCCGGAACGTAATAATGGGTTTACAGGTACATGGGGGTGGTGTGTGATTTCACTTAGGCTATTGGTAGACAATCAGTACAAGTCCAAAGTATCGGTAGTGTGGTGGGTTAGCTGCGGTACACCCTATATATAAGCACTAACGATACTGCGGGAATGGACTGAGAGCCTGACCAAAGACCTACTTTATTTTTCTACATTTTCACATTTTGGGCTATTTAATAGCGTTGGACCCGGCCTCTTCGGTAGGTCGTTGACCAACAACTATCATTTTTGTTAAGAAAATTTTTATACAAGCTTCAATTCGCCTTTACTTGGAATCTTTTTGTTGACCATACACACAAAAACCTTAATTCCTGTATACACTCACACGCTCGATTACTTGGAATCTTGTTACATATCCTAATAAAGTTCAGTCAGAAACCTTTCTAAAGTAGGGGAGCCTGCTACAACAGTGTCTCTACACTCACCTGTTATATACCTTCCCAAACTTTCACATTGCAAACTCTCGTTTCCTAACACCGGGTCATACGTCACGAATGATGAAACTTTTCTTTTGGGTCTTAAACGACAAATTTTTTTTTTAACCTTGCCAGTCAAGACCTCCACACTCCCTTTTCACCAACTAAATCTTAATTACCCTTTCTTTTACAACACTTTACTTTTCATAGAAACATCCACTTGAAAGGAATTTCGAGACGAAATTTTTTAAAGTAGGGGAGACTGTGACAACCACACCATTCACTTCACACAAATATACACTTTTAGTCCATCACCTATTCAAAAGTTCACTTTCAAACCCTCATACTATAAAAGATTGAAAAATCATACAATTTAATTATAACCTTACGATTGGTCGATTTCAAGTTTTGTACCATGTAAGCCAAACACCTCTATTTACTAAATCATTATTTAATAATACTATTTATTTATTAAAAAAATATATAATGATGATGTTGATAAAAACATAATTTGGTAGGAAACATTTTTTTTTCCATCTTCCTTGTAAATTTTCTCGTTGACCAAATATATATATAATAAGACAAAATGTGTAATTGGAAGAACATGAATGCATTTTGGCTGGACTTTGGTTATTCTAGGAAGGGAAATAACAATACTCTATCTAACATATTAAACTCATCATTTCCGTTACAACCATCGAATTTTCAGGCGAGAAATCTGGCGCCTGTAATCAATCACCATAAACCAAATCCACGCTAAAACCTTATAAATAGTAGGCACTTTGCTTAGTTTCGGACTCGCACCGCACCTCGAAACACCCTTCTCTTCCTCTCTGTTTCGCACCCGGTGAGGTGCCGACCGTTTTGGCTTCCTTTGTTTAAACCATCACCACTAGCCCGCAACTCTCAACCCTCTCACCCCATACCAGGACTCTGACCATTCCGTAACCACCGAACACACTACCTCCGGTTCCAGCCCTCAATACCACCGAAATCGAAACGACCGCAACGGACGGTTGGACTTTCTAAGCAACCGCTAGCTTCCAACTCATATCTCGCTGAACTAGGTAAATCTTTTATCATTGTCCGTTATTTTATAAGCTCTATAGATTTGATTTGTTTATTCTGGCCAAACATAATATTCCGGAGACTGAGTGCCGGAGAAGATGACCTCTACTTTCAAAATACATTAATTTTAGATTGTAGCTTATGGTGACGGCATTCTAAATAGAACCATTATCATTTGGTCATAACAACTACTTATATAATTTATTTTATGGTTTCATGAATTTCAAATATGTTACATAAACAATCTAATGTATTGTTTTATTGTAAATAATAATAATAATGATAATAGTTACTATTTCGTATAATTAACAACATTTATTCTTACAGTTAAAAATGGTTGTGGTCATAACAGTATTATTGTTACACTTGATATGGGTTAAAAGATGTTTATAAAATAATAATTTTAATTATTTTTATTCAATAAAAGAAATTTTGCAATTATATACTATTAATTTACCATGCTAATGAATAGTGATTTCATTATTATCATTATTAATGTTATGTTAAATACTTATAATTTCAAATAACTTCAACATATTTGGTAGTGGTGTGGTGGTTGGGTTTGTTGGTTTATATGAGCATTATTCAAGTTCAATTCTTGCAAGCATAATGTGGGGTCTATTTTGGCCACATTTTTTTTGCTTTTCTTATTAACTTTTTTTTTTCTCATTTTGACCACCAAAATTTTTTTAAAGTTTTTTTTCCTCATTTTGGCCACACAATGTTTTTTTTACTTTTTGTTTAAGTTTTATTTTCCCGTTTTGGCCACCAACTTTTTTATTAAGTTTTTTTTCCTCATTTTGGCCCCGACATAATGCGTTTTTTTACCCGATTTCACACGGGTTTGGTTTTTATTCGTTTATTATCTATATATTTAACAACCACGAAATGAATAGCTGCTTCACTCTAACGTACGCAGCCGGCTACCGACCACATCTACCGTGCGTCATCTCCACCATGTGCCGCGGATCGCGGGAGATTCATGGTATTCTCCGCGTAGCCACTGGCACTTTTGTATTTTCTCATTGTCCACGGTTAGTCTCAATGCCTTTGTCGGTTACCAAAATCCGCATTAACACGTCATGTGAAAAACGCACAACGCGCGTATCACCGACCACATCTACCGTGCGCCATCTCCACCATGTGCTGCGTACCATGGGAGATTCCTGGTAAAATGATACTATTATTGGGGATGCTTACCAAAGAAATTTCACGAGCATACGCAATAATTTAGGTGGAAAGTTTATGTATGATAAACTAATATCACGAACACAATGAAAATTGATTTAGGTTTGATTTGGAATTTGAAATGTCGCAACGCAATATCATCACTTAATTATTTTTAGATCATATTGATGTCGCCGCAACGCGCGGCTGGATAAAAACCTAGTTTAATTTAATGATAACAGTGGTTTTGTCAAATACATATAAAAGAAATAAACATGAAATATATATATCAACTATTTACGATCGATAAATCAAAAGCGACGTATCTTGCACAAACCCTAGATACTAAAACATCACTTTTAATTAGGTTCAGGCATATTTCATTGGTTCGTTTTAAATCTTAGCAAGTTCGTCACAATCAAAGGTGAGTATTTCCTATCCCCTTTTTGCTTTTATTCATTTTTGGGGTGTTACATGTACACTTATACCAATTACAAATACAAGTTCACATTTTTACAATACAATTCTAGTACTATGTGCATTTGCTTACAAATGTGCTTTATGCTTAGACATTTCATGTAGAATACATTTGTACTAAGTGAAATCATTAACATTGTACAAGCCGACCTTAACATTGGATAGCGCTATTGGATTGACAACCCGCCTAGGTTGATTCTCCCCTTTTTTCATCGGAGAATCCGTGGTCATTTAGTACATTATACAGTCACAGGATTGATTTCGCTCATTTGTATGATACATAGTTTACATATCTGCACTGTAGCTTTGCACTTGAATTGTATACCTTTTTCAACTTACTATATGTATTTAAAATTAGGAATACTCACCAACATTTCTTATGTTGACAAAACCTATTTTGTACATGTTTCAGGTGCAGTTTGATCTTAGTTCCATTGCATTGGATTTTAATGCTTGCTTTTAATAAGTTATTTCAAATTTCATGTTTCGTTCAGACTTTTGTATTTGTTTTCCATTTCATCTATGTAAGACAATTTAAATTATTCAATAATATATTTACATTTTAGTACCATGTGCTTTTGAACAATCGTCACTACGTGACACCTCGATGATTCCGCCATCGGTTGGGGTGTTACAGTTAGTATATATGTTCTGATAAACTTATTAAAGTGCTAGAAAGCAGTCCAAGATGATTACCAACATCGTTTATCCACTTAAACAAACATACACACACGTCCCCAAGTCCGATATTTTTCTTATTTTCTTAACGTGTGTTATACTGAAATAATTGTGTGTCCCACATCATGACATACCCCTGCGATCATGGTATGCACAAAGCTTCTTCATAACAGGTGAGTAAATTGCTGACATCTGTATGTTTTACAAGGTCAAGATCATCGGTGATCAGGTCTGCATATATCTGGATGCAACAAAGAGACCGATGGATTCCCGACCAGGGTTAGGGCAAATACCAAACTTTCGGTATGATTATCGCTTTATGCTTTTGATTTGTGCCTTTAGCATGAATTCTCTTTGAGAATTCGGGTTTTGGAATTTCCTTATTGCTCTTTTAAGACATCCTGGCTGTGCCTAGGTCAGCATATATCTGGATGCAGCAGAAGGGCAGCCATGACATCCCCAGATGTATCAACAATTTAAAGACCTGAAATATCAGATTTTGGCAATCTATCAACGCAATATTTAAGACCATAAGATCATACGTCAATGATGTGTTACCCACAAGTTACACAGTCCTTAATCTTTAGCATTAATTTTGGACTGAGTTCGTTGTGGAGTTTGCCTGCCAGTACATCGTATAATGGAGCTGCAATCACACTTGATTTAATTTTCTTTTCGATTTTAAAGTGTGACAACTCAACAGCTGATGTACTATCATTTCTTCTTTTTCGCACAATGAAATCTCATTTTCTGAATTTTCTATTGTTTTTTGTATTTTTCTGAGGGTATATCCCCCTAAATTTGTGCATAAAATTGAAAATTTAAAGAATAAATTTACAACCTAAAACAAAGAAAAATCTTTTTGTGTTTTTCTAAAAGCATTCTCGAATCAAAGACCAATTACGTTCAGAAATTTGACGTATCAGGTTTTGAGCGTACCTTACTGTTTTGGTAAAAAATTATCTATTAAAAATAACTTTGTATTCCAAATTAGTTAGAGTGAGGTAGAGTGCTAAATGTGTAGAAATATGTTAGTAAATCAATAATATTCTGAAGATGGAGTGTCAGGATGTTAAGGAAGCAGAAATATGACAACTATGATCGGGATGGCTTAGGTTAGTTTTGGGATGGACAGTTATATCCTCGGGATGGACAGTTATATCCTTAGATGAAACTGCTAGTGGTGAACAAATAAAGTAATAAACAAGAAGAACAACACACGATCTACGAGGAAAGCCCTTGATCAGTTGTAGATCGCCGGCATAAAACCTCGGGAGGAGTCTAGGCCCCTGCCTTTGTTTGTTAATATTAATCGGGTAAAAAGATACAACTTTAGATGAGTATTTGAACGAGTGTACTATGATTGCGATAATTGTGAAAGCGTTTTTGATCAGCTAAGTGTATGTGTTTAGCTATAGTGTGAGCAATGTGTCCTACACTCGTCCAATACCCCCATTTATATAGTACATGAAATAAACAAACAATCCCATGAATCTCGCTAAGTAGTTAAGTTCTTTGAAGCCTTCTCATGACCGTTGTGGTTGTTTCATTTCAGGTGAACGTTGCAACAACGGTTTCTCCTTAGCCAGTTTAATGTTTTAGCTGTTTCCTCATTTGTCGCCGATATTAAATGTATATCGGTTACAACTTTGACTATATCTTCCATCTTGACCATATCTTCCATCTTGACCACGAGTTATACTTCTATCCTTGAATTCTTTAATTGAGGATGATAATATAGACGTTGCCAAGCATGTAAATCCATATTATAACTTATTTGTACCTGCAATCATACATACGAAAGTCAACTTGTTAGTTCATTCTCAGGATGTGCACATTCTGAAACACTGTCACATCCTGAAGTTAGTTAAGTCTTTTAGCATCCTGGGGATGGTACATTAGGGATGTGAGGCAAAATCATCCTGAGGATCTTCACCCTCAACAATTGTCCCCAAAAATATGTTACCGTTAATATCTTTTGAGGTAAAGATATTTTTTAATCTAAAAATCTCTTCTGATGACTGATGGGATGTCTTGTCAAGATGACAACGGCTATTTTCTCGGCAATAATTATGTGATGACCGTTACAAGCATCATCTTCTACCCCTATATCTAGAGCTCATCCCTTCCTTTATAATCACATCTGATTTTTTAAGAAGGTAATTTCTCTCTTCTTTCTTCTACTTTTCTCTTCATGCCTGCAAAAAATTAACAATACTCCGAAGATGGCAAAAAGATCCACAAGAACTTCTGGGAATGTGGGAACTTCTAGTGATTTCATTCCCCAAAACCTCTTGAGTCATCCTGAACAGGAGATCTGTTCTTTTGATGACAAAGATATTCGAGCCCTAAAACACTCGAAAATCTTCCCTAGTTCTGTACAGTTTCATCCTTACGATCCTTATGCAAGATATGATTTTGCATCTTCTATTTGGGTCTGCTTCCTGTACTTACCATTCCTTCTAGGGTTGAGGTATTCTTTTCCCAAGTTTATCAAAGATTTCTTTGATATGACTGGGATGGCTTATTCTCAAGCCATGCCTGAACTTTGGAAGATTTTGATGGTTTGCAGCAAGCTCGTTGAGGATCATGGTGTCCATCTGGAAGTGGGGGACCTGGCTTATATTTATAACTTGGAGACACATGGTTCCCACCGTTATATTCTTCAAGTCATAAAAAAGGATCCACCTTTTCTTTTTAATGTGATAAAATCCAAGAAAAATTGGAAAACCACGTTTTTCTTTGTTAAGAGGAGTTCTATTCCCCAGGGGGATGAGATCCCTCTTTATTGGTTAAAGAGTGGTAAAATTATTTTTAGCGTTTTTATGAAAAACTTTTTGTATGTGCTAAAGGATCGACAAATCTACAAAGACATGATCAAACAAGTTTGATTTAGGTGCAGAAACCCTAAACCAATCACAAAATGATAATCAATCAGATCAAAACAAACAAATCATCATTCAAAGCTTTTCTCATTAATAAACAACTCAATTACACGTTAATATGATCAAAACATTAAAGACACAACGTGAATTAAGCTTAACAAAACATTAGAGAGACACACTGAAAATGGAGGGAACAATAATGACTGAATTACATTCAAAAAATGAGCTTGACCTATTTATAGGCTGCACATTCGCCCATCACGTAGGTGCGAATGTGCACATTCGACCAAACAGACCGGTCGAACCAAGCAATACATAACATTCTAATTCTACATTCGCCTCCTGTCTCTCCTTCGTATAAACTTTCTCCTTCGCACCCCTGATCTTCTTCCTTCGCCCACAATTATACTCCTTCGCCCATTCGACTCAAAACAAAAACACATGTTTATTGTAAATCCAAAGCATTAGTCGCATAATTGCATCTACAAACTCCCCCTCGACTATTGCTTGGATTGTTTAAGTCTTCGTTCTTCATCCATTCTTTTGTTCATCAGCTTTATCCTCAAAAGTTTCTTTTCTTCCAACGTCATCACCTTTTCAAATACTTGCTTCGGCTTTTTCTTTTTCGCTTCAGGAACCTCTTGAGCTTTAACAAATTTGCCGAGCTTCTTATCATAGTCGCATCCGGCGTTGATATCATGAGCAAAACACAGAAATACCACTTGCTGGTATTTACTAGCTTGTTCAGCATCCTTAACATCGCTAAAAATAGGATTGTAATACTACATTATGATGTCCTCATGTGAGCAATTTACCAACCACATGGGATCAAAAATGTGTATTTTCTTGAAACTCTTATCTCCATCCTTCAGAACTATCACAGCTTCTGCAATCTTCCAGTCGTAGTACCACCAGATAAAATCTTTGGCAAAATGTTGAGGAATCTGCAGCAATGGAATGTGCCTCAACACTTTTGGTGGTTTGTACTTTAAGGTCACCTTGGGCAAACCAGTTATATCGTCAATGATTTTCTTGTGAACAATCCTTTTTGGATATTAAGGTTCAAAGAGATTCCACTTCGTCCTGCTCTCTCTGGCCATCTTTTCAGCAAAGTAGGCAATCTGATCATTTGTCGTTCCAGTCATCTAGTGACGACAAATATCACGAATGGCCCAGTATGGGAGAGTCTTCAAATCATGAAATCTATCAAAGTATAGAATCCCCTTCTCCCACTTTACTGCAACACACTTCAGTTGCTTTATAAACTTCCATCCCAACGCTTTTCCTTTGAACATATCGTTGTGGAATTTATAAAAGCTACCCTGAATCTCAGCTTTAGGACGATTAGCCTCTTTCTCTTTTAATTCCCCCAATAACTCTTTCAAGCTATCGGATTGTCTGATATACGGTTTCTCATGCCCTTTGAATATTTCATCAACAAACACATCACTCTTTTCTTTTGCGCGTCTCTCGGCTTCCTTTAACAATTCATCAGTGAAAGCAGTAAATCCAGAATACTTGTCTCTTTTAAAATATTCTGGATACTCTTCACTTGTCACATCTTCCACTTCTATATCCTCGAAACCAGGTATGTCACGATCATCAGAATGATCTCCAGCTTCCTTTTCAGTTAGATCAGGAATCTGATTATCAGCTAACAGTTCTTCTTCCATTTTTCCAACCTGTTTAGCTAAACCTTCAAAGATCTCTTTTGCCATCGCCGCCGAGACATCACCATCTTCCAAATCTGGATCATTGTATTCTAATTCAAATACCCTGTCACGAGATTCAAAGATCTCAGAAAATCTGCTGGTCATGTCAATCGTCCAGACTCGATCAGTCAGCATCTGGCGATACATCTATTTGTCATTGTAACACACTAACCGATGGCGGAATCATCGAGGTGTCACGTAGTGACGATTGTTCAAAAGCACATGGTACTAAAGTGTAAATATATTATTGAATAATTTAAATTGTCTTACATGGATGAAATGAGAAAAATACATAAGTCTGAACAAAACATGAAATTTGAAATAAATTATTAAAAGCATGCACTAAAATCCAATGCTATGGAACTAAGATCAAACTGCACCTGAAATATGTACAAAATAAGTTTTGTCATCATATGAAATGATGGTGAGCATTCCTAGATTTAATACATATAGTAAATTGGAAAATGTTATACAATTCAAGTGCAAAGATACAATGCAATTATGTAAACTATGTATCATACAAATGAGCGAAATCAATCCTGTGACTGTATAATGTACTAAATGAACGGCGGTGTACTTATCCAATAAATGGATAATAACTTAACAATGACCACGGATTCTCCGATGAAAAAGGGGTAGAATCAACCTAGGCGGGTTGTCAATCCAAATAGCGCTATCCAATGTTAAGGTCGGCTTGTACCATGTTAATGATTTCACTAAGTACAAATGTATTCCACATGTATTGTCTAAGCATAAAGCACGTTGTAAGCAATTGCACATAGTACTAGAATTGTATTTTTGAAAATGTAAACTTGTAATTGTAATTTGTAATAGTGTACATGTAACACCCCAAAAATGAATAAAAGCAAAAAGGGGATAGGAAGTACTCACATTCGCCAAATGACTAGATGACTAAGCGAGCGTGAAAATGCGAGCAATCCAAAGATTCAACAACGAAACTAGTCCAATTTAGAAGAAAAGAAACCGAATAACGAAAAATATCAAGCTTCCAATTCGCCAATTACAAGAGCTTATAATCAAAGCTTCAAATGTAGAAGTAATATACTCTAGAAGAAAGGTACGAGGGAGAGTTTAATCGAATTGAAACAATCGATTTAGTGGTGCAAAGTGTAATGGGTCATAGGTGGGTTTTTATACTAGTTTTGGATTCAATTAGGCTTTAAAATTGGTCAACACAATAAAGTAAGGTTTTAAGATGAATTGACTATTTGACTAGGACTTTTGACTAGGATTTTGACTAAGACTTTGACTAGGACTTTGACTGGGACTTTGGCTGTTTGACTGTCTCAGCGGACCGCGAGGGCTAAAAAAATAATTTTTTTAATTTAATCAATTTTAAGTTCTAGACTTGTTTCCTTCTGTTTCTAAGTTGTTTTAGGACTGAAAATTAAGGTCTTTGAGTATCAGGGTCTGAACCATACGTGCTCGGGTGTAGATGTGAGTATAAAACGTGCATACTTTTACTTATAAAAATTATATTTTTTATTAAATTGTGAATTTTGGTCCTATTTAAATACGAGGGTTAAAAATGAAAATTTTGAAATAGTTGAGGAACCAATTATGCACATTTTTGAAAAGTGAAGGGTGCAGGTTGTCACAGTCTCCCCTACTTTAGAAAATTTCGTCCCGAAATTACTTTCAAGTGAAGGTTTCCATGAAACAAAAGACATTTGTAAAAAGACAAGTAGATTTTAAGAAATGCGTTAGCCATGATTTGACAAAGTTTGAAGTAGTTGTTTAATACCCAAAATAAGAGTTTGAAAATCCTTAAAGTTTGACCCAAGGTTAGAGAATTAAGAGTTTATAATGAGCAAGGTTTGGAAAAAGTATGTAACTGGTTAGGGCAGGGTAGTGTTATAGTAGCTTCCCTTACTTTAGAGAAGTTTCTGACCGAACTTTATTAAGGACATGCAACAGGATTTCGACTAACAGAGAGTGTAAGAGTATACAAAGTTTGTGTTTTCTGTGTGGATGGTCCAGAGAAGGACTCTAAGAAGTCGAATTGAAGCTCGTGTAAGAACATTCTTATAAAAAATGCTAGCTATTAGTCAACGATCTAATAAAGAGATAGTAATGGGTAGGTTCTTGGTCAGACTCCTAGTCCGCTCCCGCAGTATCGCTCGTGCTTATATATAGGGTGTACCGCAGCTAACCCACCACACTACTGATACTTTGGACTCGTACTAATTGTCTACCAATAGCCTAAGTAGAATCACACACCACCCCCATGTACCTGTAAATCCATGATTGCGTTCCGGACCGTAATCATCGATTTACCTTACACTAGGGTGCTATGCTTTTCCATAACACTAACATAAGTAATACAAGAAACAATGCGTGCAACCAAAATGTGTTAAGTAGTAGATACTGCTCAAGTATAAGATGCGGTTAGAGGTTCTTCCCCTTTCAGGTTCACCCTTTAACCGTAATGAGATTAATGTGTAAGTATAAGACATGATTAGGGGTTCTTCACCTTTCGGGCTCACCCTTAACCAGTAAATTTTTGTTCACATCATTGGGCTCTAAACAACCATATTGATAAACTCTGAGGATTACACCGTTCCCCTTGGGTTAGAGGAATACTCTGAACCGAGTCGTACATGGGAACTGGCTTAGATCTCATACGAGCTATCAATTAGTATGTTCGTTGGTCATGATGATGAACAAAATAATGTAAAGTATAACAGGGTTTTGCTCACAACAAAAAAAATATGCTTACCAAATATGCGTTCATGTAAGTATATAAGTATAGCATAAAATTTCGATTGAAAGAATAGCATAACGTAAATCGAGTAAATCGCACAATTTGCACAAAATGAAAGTAAACGAGTTAATTTAATGCTCAAAACTAGTGTTGTAAGAATAACTACTAATAACTAGTGCGAGAATAGTTGCGAATAACGCGTGAAAATAATTACCAACAAAAGAATAATACAAAAATAATAAGATAATGTACGAACGTAACTATAAATAGAATGGTGTAAAAAATAATGAAATTTACTGTAAATGAAGGTGCGCAGAACAGACGTATAGTCTACTGGTATGAGGATAACTTTTTGGAAACCGAAGAATGTTTTAAGTTAAAAACAGGTTCACTAGAAAAAAATTCGTAGGTACACATTTTCATGTGTTTACGAGAAGTCGAGTTTGAAAAGTGTTATAAGGCATATTATTAGTTGCAAATTCCTCCCGAAAACATATATTGGATACGTTATATGAAAACATGCAGATTTACATTTGATTTGTAAAATATGCAATGCAAGTTTATAAAATGCAAGATGAAACCATTTCATGAAGTGTGTGTAAATCTAATGTGTTTCGAAAGACCAAGATTTAAAATGATGTGAAAGTTGTGAATGATCCCAGATGCCTTGAAGAATTTTGGAAAATAAAATTTTCTGTATTTAAACATTTCTTTAACTTGTGGGTTGAAAAGTCGGAAATTTTTAATTGTTATGAAATGTTGAGAAAATCGAAGTGTTACCCGTTAAGACTGGGCAAACTTGAAACCTTTTAAATTTTCAAATTTTTACGAAATTTATACATTAAAAGATCATTTATTTGCAGGATCGTTAAGGCATCTCTTTGGGCTTATAGCGGGCTATTTGTTTCAAGGCACAGGGTGTATGAAAAGTGTGTTCTAATTTGGCGAATAGGCTTCGTGAAAAGACTTATAGAATAAGTTGTCAAATTAATCGTTTTAGTGAGTAGTGTACTAGTGCGTATCGTGTAGGTAGGTATTTATGTATGAGTTTAGTCTGACTACGAAGTTCTAACTAATGGTAGTTGGCTATGGCTTAGGAGACTGGGTGCAGCAATATTAGTATTAGGTATATGAGGATATATTGTGACTTCGATCAAGTAAGTTTGTAAACATGAAGGTATAAAACAGGTTGAAATAATAAGTTTGGAAAAACCATGTTCATTTTTAACTGTTTGATGACGCAACATTCCTAAAATCAGGATGTGTTCAAAGTTAAACACAGAGTTTAAAACTTAAGTCGTGGGTAAAAATGTTTTAGCGCAAAACGAGTAATACCTTATAGTGTAAGAATCATGAGCATAAGTGAAATAGTGTAAGCTTTAATGCGATAATATATTGAACAAAAGTTTTAGTAATGATGATAAGGGATTCAAAAGCGAATGATCAATGAATAATGTCATATGAAACATCAAGTGATTAAATGGAATCTACAAATGATAAACAAACATAAATATCAATGATATAAAACATTGGAATTGTTTCTATAGGAAACTTTGACCAACTCAAGTATTTGAAATTTCCTAGTGACTTGTGGGGCGTACTTTAGCCTATAAGGGAATGCTCATCCCAAGAGTTCCCAGGTAGGTATACGGGTCCCTCGTTTGATTGGGATTTATACGAAATACCAGGCCTAGACAGAAAACTCATGATACAGGCGCTCACCCTTCCAGATTGCACGTGCCCCATCAATAGTGAATTTCAAAACTTTAGCGAGATTAAAAATGAGATGTAAAAATAGATCCTTGAGATTTGGATTTCACTCCTAACTCAAAGATGTATTTCAAAATTGAAAACAATTGTGGAATGAAACGAATCACTAAGTTAAGGATATCACTCCCAGCTTAGTGGTTAAGTTCCTTTTTGAAGGAAATACTCTTTGAGGTGTGGATGTCACTCCTATCCCAAATGTATATTCCAAAGATGTATACCATATAGAGGAGTGAAACTAATCACCAAGGTATGGATGTCACTCCTAACTTGGTGATATCGTTTCGTTTGTAAAATACGAGTATCTTCTTAAACAACACACCGAAAGAATAACGAGAAAGAATCATAGCGAAAATATATTGAAAGAAAATAATAGGATAAAGAGAAACAAACACGAGAGGACTCGTGAGTGTAAGCTTGGTTATAGACTAGGCTAAAAGGCATTCTAATAACCTAATTCCCTATAACCATGGCTCTAATACCAATCTGTAACACCCCAACCAATGGCGGAATCATCGAGGTGTCACGTAGTGACGATTGTTTAAAAGCACATGGTACTAAAGTGTAAATATATTATTGAATAATTTAAATTGTCTTACATGGATGAAATGAGAAAAATACATAAGTCTGAACAAAACATGAAATTTGAAATAAATTATTAAAAGCAAGCACTAAAATCCAATGCTATGGAACTAAGATCAAACTGCACCTGAAACATGTACAAAATAAGTTTTGTCAACATATGAAATGTTGGTGAGCATTCCTAGATTTAATACATATAGTAAATAGGAAAATGTTATACAATTCAAGTGCAAAGCTACAATGCAATTATCTAAACTATGTATCATACAAATGAGCGAAATTAATCCTGTGACTGTATAATGTACTAAATGAACGGCGGTGTACTTATCCAATAAATGGATAATAACTTAACAATGACCACGGATTCTCTGATGAAAAAGGGGGAGAATCAACCTAGGCGGGTTGTCAATCCAAATAGCGCTATCCAATGTTAAGGTCGGCTTGTACCATGTTAATGATTTCACTAAGTACAAATGTATTCCACATGTATTGTCTAAGCATAAAGCATGTTGTAAGCAATTGCACATAGTACTAGAATTGTATTTTTGAAAATGTAAACTTGTAATTGTAATTTGTAATAGTGTACATGTAACACCCCAAAAATGAATAAAAGCAAAAAGGGGATAGGAAGTACTCACATTCGCCAAATGACTAGATGACTAAGCGAGTGTGAAAATGCGAGCAATCCAAAGATTCAACAACGAAACTAGTCCAATTTAGAAGAATAGAAACCGAATAACGAAAAATATCAAGCTTCCAATTCGCCAATTACAAGAGCTTATAATCAAAGCTTTAAATGTAGAAGTAATATACTCTAGAAGAAAGGTACGAGGGAGAGTTTAATCGAATTGAAACAATCGATTTAGAGGTGCAAAGTGTAATGGGTCATAGGTGGGTTTTTATACTAGTTTTGGATTCACTTAGGCTTTAAAATTGGTCAACACAATAAAGTAAGGTTTTAAGATGAATTGACTATTTGACTAGGACTTTTGACTAGGATTTTGACTAAGACTTTGACTAGGACTTTGACTAGGACTTTGACTGGGACTTTGGCTGTTTGACCGTCTCAGCGGACCGCGAGTGCTAAAAAAATAATTTTTAGTATATTTGTTTTGGTATACTTATTAAAGTGCCAGAAAGCAGTCCAAGACGATTAACAGCATCGTTTATCCACTTAAGCAAACATACACACACGTCCTCAAGTCCGATATTTTTCTTATTTTCTTAACGTGTGTTAGACCGAAATAACTATGTGTCCCACATCATGACATACCCCCGTGATCAAGGTATGCACAAAGCTTCTTCCTAAAAGGTGAGTAAATTGCTGACATCTGTATGTTTTACAAGGTCAAGATCATCGGTGATCAGGTCTGCATATATCCGGATGCAACAGAGAGACCAATTGATTCTCGACCAGGGTTAGGGCAAATACCAAATGTTTCGGTATGATCATTGCTTTAGGCTTTTGATTTGTGCCTTTAGCTTAAATTCTCTTTGAGAATTTTAGGTTTTGGCATTTCCTTATTGATCTTTTAAGACGTCCTGACTGTGCCTAGGTCAGCATATATCTGGATGCAGCAGAAGGGCAGCCAGGACATCCCCAGATGTATCAACAATTTAAAGACTTGAAATCTCATATTTTGGCAATCTATCAACGCAAGATTTAAGACAATAAAATCATACGCCAATGATGTGTTACCCACGAGCTACACAGTCCTTTATGTTTAGCATGTTTTGGACTGAGTTCGTTGTGCAGTTTGCCTGCCAGAACATCATATAATGGAGCTGCAATCCCACAGATTTAATTTATTTTTCTTTTCCATTTTAAAGTGTGACAGTTCAACAGCTGATGTACTATCATTTCTTCTTTTTCGCACCATGAAGTCTCATTTTCTGAATTTTCTATTGTTTTTGTATTTTTCCGAGGGTATATATCCCCCTAAATTTGTGCTTAAAATTTAAAATTTAAAGAACAAATTTATAGCCTAAAACTAAGAAAAATCTTTTTGTGCTTTTATAAAACCATTCTCGAATCAAAGACCAAATAATTTCAGATATTTAACGCATCAGGTTTTGAGCGTACCTTACTTGCTGCTTTTACCTCCATTATCTCCTTCAAAGGAAACAAAATAAAAGTATAACAGAGAGATGTCACCTGTCATGTGCGTGGAACAACCGTTATCAACATACCAGTGGTCGTCGACAATCTTCCTTGGATGTCCCTGCACTAAGAAAGGAGATTAGTTAAACATTGGTACCCAGGCCATCGCGGTCCTGGGCACTCCTGATGTGTCTACGTAGGACACTTATCTCAAGCACATGTCCTTCTTCTCATTTAGGACTGGTGGTGCTACCGCTTTTGCTTTCCAGACTTGTTTAGGCTTAACGCGCGGTTTTGCTACTTTCGGAGTAGCAGCTTTCTGTTTCTCAGGTTGCTTCGACTTCTGTGGTTGAACAACATTCCGTTTGCTCTTGACATCATTCCAGTCTCCATCAGATGGTTTATCTTTGGGGTTTATATTATTCCTTGCCTTAGGTTTCTCAACCTTCATTGGCTTGGAGTAATAGTTATCCCTAGGCATAATTTTCTGATGTTGTCGATAATAGGGCACGGCACATAAGGACGACTTGTGTAGTTTCGTGCAATGTGACCGGGTCTTCCACACGTGTAGCATGTCTGCTTCTTTGCATAAGTAGCAGATCCCGGTCTGTTCGATCCCACTGATGAATGTGAGTGATGGGATCTGTTGGATGATTTGTTTACAGGCTTCCTAAAGTTTCTGCTCTGCTTAGAACATCTTGAACACCCGTGTGAACAAGTATGTGCGTGTAATGATGACTGTCCTTGAGCTTTCTGTTTCACTTCAGGAACTTGTTCATGAGAGTTAGCATAGGTAATTTTTCTATGTGGTGGCACGTATTTATCGGTCGTGCCAATAACAGATAGCTCAGAAACAGCCTTTTGTACGTATGGTACAACATTAGCAGATAATTTTGATGTTTTCGAACAAACATCAGCAGTTTCAGAGCAAACAATATCATCCCCCTCAACCTTAACCTCTACCTTAACTTCAGCTGCACATGAGGTAGAAACATTAGTAATATTCACACAATTAAGATCAGGGACTATTGGCTTTACCACACCTGTGCCAACAGTATTGGGTGAGGGATCCTCACATTCCTTTTTAATCTCGACTGGCCTTGAGCACACAGATTCTTCAGATTCTGGCTCAGTCGAGGGTGTTACATTTGATTCAATTGAGCCACTTAATTCAGAAACATGTGGTGGCTCTGTTGAATCCCTCGTTGACTCGGCTGCTCTAGAAGACTCACAACTGGATTCACTAGATGCCACTGATACTGATTCCTCATATTCAGTTGCTTCAGGTGAGTCACATGTTGAGTCCCGTTCAGAAGTTTGTGGAACAACTAATTCAACGATCTGAGGTGCCCTGTACTCTTCATAAATCTTTTTGAATGTTTTCATGAAATCAAACTCAAAGGGCACATTTGAGTCTGATTGGTCAGTCGGTTCAGTTTGCTCAATTTTCGGTTTAGTTTCAAAAACAGTTTCTTTTAAGACATCATTCAATTTAGTTGTGTCATTTGAAACTAGAACTTCATCTCTCTTCACATCAAAAACTCTGTGAATTTCTTTATTTTTCTCAAAATTTAACGTCTCGGTCTGCTTTGAAGCATCTTGAGACTTGACAAAAGTTTTTGATGGGGCTTGCTCATGCTTATGTTGTTTGTTCTTGGGTTTAGAAATTTTTACAGGGACTGATTCAGGTTCGGAGATTTCAACTTGATCCCTCGATGGTCGACTGGTTGGCTCTTCTATTGGAGGACTGTATCCTTTAACAGGCAGAGCCAACAATTCTTCATCCGACAAGAGAATTGAGGAATAATTTTCATTAAAGGGTGGTGGAATTTCCACAAACCCCAGACCTTTATTCCTCACTTCCTTTAGTTTGAACTTTAATTGAGTATTGATTATTTTTTCGACTTTGTTACTAGAACAATCGAATTTTTTGAAATGAAAATCGGCATTTTCAAATTTAGATTCTAAGTCAATCAATTCCGCGGTTAAAGTATCAGACAGTCGTTTGAAGTGTAAATATCAACACTTGTGATCACTCACCTCCTGATGCAAGCGCTTGATATCGAGTTTTTGTTGTTCGACCATTTCTTTATAAGAATTAAATTTCTTTTTAATGTCCCAAGTGGCCAATTTCTCGTATTCAAGCTGCTTGTATGCAGAGAGAGTTTCTTCTCTAAAACCTTTAATTTTTAACCTGCATCGTTCAGTACAACATGATTCAGCTAAAATGTCAGCATGTACCTCAGATGCAGATGGCACATGATCATTCAGTTGTGCCATGAAAGCTTGAGCAATGTGAGCGACTGGAGCAGCAGATGTGATAGGAGCAGTAGGTGTGACAGAAGCAACAGGAGCGGCAGAAGTGGCGTGAGCGGTAGGAGCAGTGTGAATGGCAGAACAGCTTGAATCTGAATTCGATGATGGAGCAGCAGAATTGGATGAGCATGTTGCAGCAGAGGTGATGTTATCCAATTCTTTGATAAGTGATAGTAACTCATCCGGCGTCATTTTGGACTAGTTTGTTTCTGAAATGATTCGATTGATGTGCATAAACCAGCTGCATGTTGGCTGATCTGGTATTCCTTTTAAAGCGTCCAAAAGAATCTTGTTGACCCAACGATTTTCCATCACGATCTTTGCATTCTTCATTTCTAACAACAGTGCAGTAAATATGTCAATTACTGCATACACGGGTTCACCGGCAATGTAACTGAAACTCTCAAGTCTCTGCTCAAACACCTCACTTTGAGAAGACATTTTTTTAAATCTTTGAATAGTGATCCCCCAAAAATCTAGACTTTCACAAAAATTGTTTCACAACGAGCATAGGACGTCCAAACGTAGTCAACCGTCAAAAACAGTACACAATCTAGTCCATCGTAGTCAATCCAATCAAACCGTATACCGTAAGGCCGATCCCCCCAAATTGAGCTTCTACACTCCAAATAATAATACTACCATTATTATTATTATTATTATTATTATTATTATTATTATTATTATTATTATTATTATTATTATTATTATTATTATTATTATTATAACTTTTCACTACTCCCAATCCTTGCACTTAGAAAAGAATAAAAATCATAAAGTCTTCACGTGGCCTTTGTCTCTTCTATAATTAGTTTACCTTCTCTCTTCTCTCACTTAACTATTTCTCTGCATTTTTTTTGTTTGCTTTTGAACAACAAAACATAAACACACATTTCTCACTTCCATACATCTCAAATCACCAAATCATGTCCGGCTATCCTCACAATAACCCATCCAAATCGGCGGCGTGTTACCACAAAGCTTGTGTCCGAGGCGGATGCAGCAGCAACTGCACATGCAGATGAGGAAGAAGGGAGGGGTTAGGGTGGTTGGTGGGTTCGATTGGTGACTGGTGGAGGCAAAGTGCTTGGGATGACAACTTGCAGGTGGTGTTGAGATGAAGACGGTGGGTTTTATGGTGATGTGTAAGTTTCCGGTCTAAAGTTTGACTCGGACGGGATTCGTTGGTTTCCGATAATGTGCATTTTTGTTCAGCTCTTCTTTTGAGTCCGATGTAGTACGTGGTGGGTGTCCGGTTGAGATAGCTTTGAAAAGTGTTTCCGGTCAAATGTTTTGTTTCCGGGTAGATTCGGGTTTCCCGGTGATGAAATGTTTTCGGGATAGGGTGTCCGAGGAAGAGATGGTTGTGTCCGAGGAACAGGCCTGTGTCCGAGTGGGTGGAGAGTGACCGAGGTGCGTTTGAAGGTGTGTCCGAGTGAAGACGGTGTGTCTGACCTGTGATGTGTGTCCGAGCTGGGTTAGAGTGTTCGAGGTGAAGGTGTGTCCGAGGAAGAACGGGGTGTCCGAGTGGAATGCTTGTGTCCGAGCTCAGGTGTGTCCGATGTGCTGGAGTGTGTCCGAGCTCGAAAGGAGTGTCCGAGCTGGGATTTTCCGGTCAGAGGGTTGGTTGATGAAGGTTTCCGGTCGGTGTTCTCGAGTCCCAATGTGTTGTCAACTCAAAGGTAAGTTCTCGGATGATTGTCGTTTCCAACTGAGATGACGTTTTGAGGAAGATGGCTGCTCTTGAGTGATGCTGTTTACGAGTGGTTTCGGGTTGTGTTGGTATCCTTTGAAGTTTCCGATGAATATGATGGCTGATGTGGTTTTTCTGATGTGATTGTAGGGACCACCAAATTAAAATGAATTTTTTTTCTTGGTCAAGTTTTTCTTGAATGAATCACCGAGAATTTCGTGATTCAAATTTAAGATCCCCCAAAAAATGGCCAAAGTTATTATTGTTTTGATTTTAAAAAGATATGCTATATCTTCCAACAAAACAAAAACACCGTAAAATCAGCCAACAATTTGAAATCACCAAAAATTAGATCAACATCCCTCTTTCTCAACTGTTCTTCAATTTGTTCTTGATGAGTTCTTCACAAAAAAATAAAAATCGAACCAACGAATCTGGAAAAAACGCTAAGACACACTTTAAATACAAAAACAAGATTGAATGCAGAATCCATGGTTTGTCCCCAACGCTCTGATACCAATTGTAAGTCCAGAATCCTCTCCGGGGTATCAAACACACCCAATCGAGTGCACAAAACAAGATTGAATGTAAGAACAAAAGAAGATTAAACCACAAGAATAAAAAGAAAATATATTATTAATAACATCGTGTCGCTGCTTCGATCGCACACGGTTTCAAAGAACCGTCTGGTACGATCGCTAAGAAGATTGCACACGTTCTCTAGGAACGTCTGGTACAATCTCTAAGAACCTTGCACACGAGAGAACTCGTCTGGTACAAGGTTCCCACAAGGTGCTACATGATTACAGAAATGAAAGAGAGAGGTGCACCTACAAATGAGCTAAACATGACAATATATAGGAGCCTCTACCCAATTGTGTAGATGCATTTTATGCGACTAATGCTTTGGATTACAATTAACATATGTTAGTGTGTTTTGACGAATGGGCGAAGGAAGAATGATTGGGCGAATGAGAGTTTATAAAGGTGCGAAGGAGAGATAGGAGGTCGAAGGTAGAATAGATGTTAATGTATAGCTTGATTCGACCATGATGAATGGGCGAACCTGCACATTCGACCAAGCAATATGGGCGAATGTGCAGGCCTATAAATAGGTTAAGCTCATTTTGAATGTAAGTTTTGGTAATTTTTGTTTCCCTCCTGTTTGAGTCTCTCCCTAGGATTTTGTGTAAACTTAATTCACGTCATATATTGATTGTAAACCTTATTTTAACGTGTAATTGAGTGTGTTTAGCAATGAAATGAAGCTTTGTAGATTTGACGATCCTACGCGCATACAAAGTGGTATCAGAGCCATTATAGATCAAACAACCACAAATTGATAATTTTACAGCTGATTTGGACCCTATTTTGATCAAAAACTTTCTGTTTTCATTGATAAAACTGAATTGGTGATAATTTGATTGATTAGAGCTTGTTTTCATGGATAAAATGCATAATTCTCTTTGATAAACTTGTTCTAAATCAAATCCTTAGCAAAACCTCATTAGAATCATCAAATTCTTTCAACTTTTAAAAAATTTGATCAAAATTAACTGATTTTCAAAGAATAACCGTTTTTGAAAGTGCAGGGTCGAACCTAGGGAGAATGGGCGAACGTGTGTGTTAATTTGGTCGAACCAAGGGATTTTTGGTCGAAGGTGGTGTTGTAACTGGTCGAACCTAGAGTTTGTTAGTGTATTGGTGTACATTCGACCATACTTGTCTCATTCGACCATTCGGACGGTCGAAGGTGAAATCAAACGGTCGAAAGAGAGTTTAAACGGTCGAAAGTGATTTGTGTTTGACATACTTCTCATTCGTATCTTTTAAAACGGTTGAAGGAGAACATTTTCTCTCATTCGACCACTCGACATATACGAAGGAGAAATCTGTTTTAAACTTTTCTAATCTTTTCGTGTTTAGTCATTTTCAGATCAAGATGTGGAACTTTCCTATTACACCACGACCTAACACAACACCACAACAGCAGAAAACCATGGATCCTTGGTCGGTTGCTGCCCAAAAGTCTAGTCAACCATCACAACCTATCAATTACATGGCTATGACTAGTACTATTCCTCAACATGTTGCGCAACCACAACCGCAACCGATTGGTGACTATTGGGGAGTAGCAGCAGCAGCAGTTCACTCACAGACGACTAATGCCATATCAACTCTTATTCAAGACTTGTTCTCGGGGAGTGGAAACCGTCCACCTAAGCTTATGGAGATGGTCGACTACAACACGTGGAAGACCAAGTTCAAGATCCATTTGGAGGGTATGGGTTTAGAGGGAACTGAGGCGTGGCAGATGATTGCGAAAGGCTATGTTGCTCCAATTTTGGAGAACACGGGAGAGCCTATTCCTTTGGAAAATCTTGCAGACGATGAAAAGAAGAAGTTTGCTATTGAGAAGAAGGCATTTTCTCAATTGTCTCAAGCTATCAACACTGATATGCTTCATCAGTTTGGTTCTTGTACAACTTCTAAACAGTTGTGGGATATGTTATGGAACAGGCATGATGGAAATGAGAAGACTAGGAAGCTAAGGATGGAAGAGCTTCGAAAAGAGTTTGAGAATTTTAGTTACATGGGTAACGAGACGTTGAAAGAGTTGGTCCCAAGGTATTGCCACTTACTCACAGAGCTTTCAAGCTATGAGATATGCATACCTATGTCTGAATTGGTGGACAAGTTTGCCGATGCATTGCCACCATATTGGAACTAACATATTGAGGTGTTAAAAGAGAAGGATGCGTACCAGTATTGGACTATCAACGAGTTCATTCAGAAACTGGAAAACAAGGAGATGGAGGAAAAGAGGAAAGCAAAAAGGGCTCAAATTCCTCAGAATCCAGAAGTGTATCTTGGTGGTACATCTACTTCTCATTCTACTTCCAGTTCTACTACCAATGTTGCTCCACACATCGCATGCGTATCAAACATTGTTGAACCACCCAAAACACCAATCAACTACCTTGCTCAAACATCTTCATATACCTCACCATCATATCCAACAACAACTACCTATATTCCACCATTTTCACCCATGCAACAAGCAGCATGTTACTCTGCTAGCCAACCTCAACAACAACAATCATACAATCCTCAAATGAACCAGATGTAACTTAACCAAAGTCAAACTAACCAAAGCCCGATTGTGTTGGAGACATCAAATCTAAACAATGTTACTGTTGAGATTGCCCAACAACATGTAGCATTAGTTTCAGCAATGGTAGCATCATACAATGGATTGGTTGCTAATCAAATTGGGAACAACAACTTGACCAATGAGGACTATGCACAGATTGACAAGGAAGAAATGGAACTGATGGATATTCAGTGGACCTTTGCAAGTATCATGAGAAGAGCCACTGATTTTATTCAAAAGACTGGGAGAACTGATCTTTCTACTTCTCCTAACACCACTTATGGCATCAACAAAGCCAAAGTTACTTGTTTCAACTGTGGTAAAAAAGGTCTTTTTAAAAGAGAGTGCACACAGCCAGCACAACAAGGTAATAGAAATCCATTCAACTCTAACTACCAAAGCCGACAAACCCAAAATCAAAATCAAGTGTCATACCAAAGTCCCAACATTTCAAGCTTTCAACCTCAAAACAACTATCAAAACCGTCAAAATATCCAACAAAATAACAATGCTAGACAATCCACAATACAAACACAAAACCAAACACAACAGAATTCAAACCGAACAATCATTCCCATTTCTACACCAAACACACAAACCCAAACCGAGAACCCCAATCAAGCTTTGGTGATACAAAAAGATGAGGGTTTTGATTGGACCGGTATGCAGTTAGGTGTTGAAGAAATTACAGCTGGTAATGTGGCTTGTGTGGCACAGAAAATGAATTTGGATGAGCCTGTGGAGGTTGAAGAAGAGATTGTGATTGAGAAGATGATTGAGTTAAAGATTGAGGAGTTGACTGAAGAGATGAATGTTGATTATGAAGAGAAGAAGACTGGAATGATTCTTGATTCAGTTGCTGATATTCCAGAGCAGTTTGATTCTACTTATTCTGATGAGGAGAGTGAGTCTGATTCTGAATCTAGTGTTAACTCACTGGATGATGACATTGACCAGTTGCTTGCTGAAGCTGACTTCTTGATGACACGGAAATCATGCATTGTGGATGACGCTTGCACCAGAATTGATTATTCCAAGTTTTTCGCTGGGAAGGAAGCACACTTTGCACTGATGGCCATGACAGAACCTCCTAAACAGGTAAGTACTGAATCTACTATTAATTCTAATTCAACTTGTGTTAAACATTGCGAAGCTTGTGATAAATTGACAGATGAAAATAAGCAACTCAAGGTTCAACTTGAGAGTGCAAAAATCAACTGTCAATCATATCAAAAAGAAGCTAAAGAATTCAACAGAGTACTTGATGGTTATAAGAAAGATGTTTCTGAATTGAAAAAGACTTTGTCTTTAAAACAAATGGCAATAAATAACTATATCAATGATTTAGAAACCACAAAATTGGAAATGGCCACCATCAAGTGCTTTGCAGAGAAAGTAAACAAAAAGCTTGAAAGTTATAAGCACATCGCTTATGTTATTGATCACATAATAGAGGAGCCTTCACAGCCTAGTAGTGCAAACTATAAAGCTGTCCCAGCTCCGGTGTTGTTTGAAAACCATAATGTGCATCCAATAGCACCGGAGAGCTCAGTTAAATCTGACTCTACATCGGATAACGAGTCAAACACATCTAGTGTGGGAGACCCGTATTCTGATGTTAGACCTGTTCTGGGAAATAATGAAGGTGTGGTTGCTGCTGATGATTCTGATGAAGAGGATGAACAGTCTGAGACGGTTGTTGAAAAGGTGAGTGATATTCCTGATGAAAATCACATCATCACTACTGAACCTGTTTCACCATCTCAGATTGTCCATCCCATTGCTAACGCTCATAGGAAGAATCGATCAGTGAAGCCTGTTGAAAAGAAAGTTGAAAAGAATGTTGAAAAGAAAGTTGAGAAGAAAATTGAAAAGGAAATTGAAAAGTCAAATGATGAGAAAAATGAATCGTGTGATTGATGTGCTAAAAGTAGTTTAATAAAAATAACTATATTAAACCTAAAACTAGACACCTAGTAATACTCTAGACTCTCTAAAACTAAACTACTGACAGGCAAGTGAACCTATCGACTCTAGTAAAGCTAAAGTAAGTCTGGATATCGAACCCACGAGACTCTAATGGAAAACGAAAACTAGACTCGATTACTTATCCTAAAACTAAAACAAAGTTATTTATTATTTTAAAGGGGGGGGTTACTGAAAACTAAATTGCAATAAAATAAAGATTAACTAAGACGAGCTAAAGTGAACTAAAGACACGAACTTGGTTGAGCTGAATTCAGATGATGACAAGACACTACCTAGACCAGACTCCTAACTATGCCTGATAAGCTTCTATGGTTATGGAACTGAATTGGAACCGGGATCTTAAAATACTAAACATCAAGAATAAACTAGACACCCTCGACCCTTCTCAAGGGGAAACCCTAGAATATTTTTGTGCTGTTAAACCACCGGTTGGAGTACAAACCCTCACAGGTTATCTAACTCTTATGATCGAGTACCCGCTAGACAATCTACCTCACAGCGCGAAAGCCTCAGTACACTAGGTGCAAGGGGTAATTATTGAAGCCTAGATCTAACTTGATATGCAGGAGTTGAAAAGGAAACTAGGCAGATCTTCTCACAAAGCCTCTAACCTAGCAATTTAACAATCTAGACATACCAACAAGCCCTCACCTCACAGCTATTGAACTTGGTAGAATACCTAAAATCTTCTAACCACCAAATACCACTCCTATGGTAAACTCGCGACTATTGACCATAAACTAGTTGCTACACAAAGTCTGCAACCTAACTAGCACTCATACATGAAAGACATTCACAAAAGTGCAAGTGGAGTGAATAAATGACAATAAGAAAATAATAAATACGCATATACACCAGATCTAGAGAAATCAAAATCTTTACTGAATCATAAATCCAAAACACGTTCCAAACACCATAGAAAAATTAAATCAAATCATAGTTATTTGTCTTAGCCTAGGTAGCTATAAAAGTTTTAGCCACAAATCATCTTGAAAAGAGAAACAAAGCCAAATAAAAATTCAGCAATCATTATATAGAACAAAGATAATAAAGGAACGAAAAAACTTAATGATTGACACCCGAATAATCGCTCCCTGTCTTAGATACTTTGATCCTTGGCTTGCCTCTCTAATAATATTCCCTTCCGCTATTGTGCAGCTTCTGTGCTGCTCTTTTCTGCTCCTGTCTTCGAGTCCTCTCTTCCAAATTTATAATCCTTCGAAAAAAATATTATGTGCCACCGCCTTTTAATTTAGCCCTATTTGTCTCATCTCAATTTGCAAAAGCCCATGACATATAAGTCACGGTTTTGTTTTCTTTTTATTTTACTATTATTATTATTATTATTATTATTATTATTATTATTATTATTATTATTATTATTATTATTAGTATTATTTTGACTCGGCTCTTTAGACTCGGGTGTTTTTGACTTGATCAAAGTTACTCGTTTACGCTCCAACGTCTATGAACACCTACAAAATACAAAATAAATAAATAAGTACTAAAAACGACGCAAAACTAATAAAAATCTATAAAAACCTATACTAAATAAATTATACCGGTACAAGCCTAAAACTAATAAAAATATTATTTAAACGACTCAAAAACTATACAAATTTTATACTGGAAATAGATGTATTTTACAATACATCAAATATCCCCACACTTATCTTTTTTTCGTCCCTGAAAAAGAATTATGCTATGGAATCACAGTTAGGTTTACATCCAGTTTCAAAACATAGGTTACTTAATTAATAATCTACTAACGTGTTGATTGCGATTGCAGGTATATTGATCCTCTAAAACCCACACCGGTTTTCAAGCCCCTTTATATTTATGTTAAGTTGATGTTGATTAGTCTATATAGGGTCTCACTCGAAGGAAGCCATAATTCCTCCTAATCCCGCCTCAAGCTTATGAAGCTAAAGGAACGACCAATTGACCATTTCCAAACCGTCTTATGTAGAAAACCAAGAGAATTTAAAATCACTTTTTTTTTTTTGGCATACTTAACTCAGAGGGTGTGACCAATCCAAGTCGCTATCCCAGTGGCCACGCACCTTAAGCTTCAGCATTTTTTTTTTCATCTCAGCATACTTAACTCAGAGGGTGTGACCAATCCAAGTCGCTATCCCAGTGGCCAGGCACCTTAAGCTTCAACATTTTTGCTTTGATTTCTAATTTTTTTTAAGTCATTAGAAATTCTAACGGTTTTCTACTTATAACGGTGCTTCTTATACTATTTTTGGCGGTTTCGGTCTCCCCGTTTCTCCTAGATGAGAACCCACAAAATAGCCTAACATAATTAATTTATTACTTTTCAAAGGAAACCTTTCTACCGGCCGAACCTACCCACATATCCCAAATCAGACACGTTTTCAATCAATTTTAATCTCTTATTATACATACTATTTGAAAACCGGACACCTAACTTTACCTATCATTTTCCATATTTTATATAATGCTAACTTCAAAATCAGGGACTTTTTTTTTTAATTTTTTTATTATTTTCTTTTTTTCATTTTTTTTGGACTCAAAACGACCCTATATACAGACTAGACGACAGTTTCCATCCCCACACTTGAACTCTACATTGCCCTCAATGTAGGAATAGAAAACGACTAAAAATAAAAAATAAATTCCGAATACAAAAATAAAAAGAAAAGGGCAAATTGGAAGGGACTTAGCTGGTTTATTAACGCGTAAGCTCCAAAAACTCTAGTCCAATCCAGCTCGATCGTATAGCATTTTGGTCGCGATCGGCTCTAACACAATAGTAAACTCTGGGCTTGCTTTGATAAATGATAACAGCTCCGGAATCACCCGAATGGAGATTGAGTACGGGCGATGCAATCCAAACCTGCGCAAAACGAAACAAACAAAACCCGAGCATAATACCGAACCACACAAAAATAAAAAATAAAAAAGACTCAAACTACTAACTTAGACTCATAATATAACAACAAACAAGAAGACGTACCTGCTTGGAAAAATGGCGGTGAATGGTGGTAGAACCAAATGGGTAGAAAGAAAAAAAATCTGGTTCTCGCTCAATGTGAAGGACACTGGTGATCACAACACGCGTTGCAAGCGAAAAAAAAAAATATAACTTTCCGGGGTAATAGCTGGTCGCATGAGGCGAACAGGTCAGCCCAGACTCCTCACATTACGTGAAAAGTCTTTTTTCAGAGAAAGTTAATTATTTTATTTATTATTTTTTTTAAGAAAAAATCTTTTTTATTACCCAAACCTTTACCAAAACTCCCACTCATAAAATATATATAAAGATAATACATGGGATCCGCTTATAGTGAAATTTCCTCCACCCAAGCAAACACGCAAACCTATAAACAGACTCAAAGACACAAAAACAAAGATAAAAACCTATGAACAACTACCGAAAGACGGACCACAAATAAAAAAATGAACAGCTAGAAAAAAAATAAATAAGTATAAATAAAAATTTACAAACTCTACATATCCTCCCCACACTTAAAATTTAATCAGGGGGCTTCTCTTTTATCTGGACCCTATCTAACCCGTTTAATTCCACCGGGCTCTTACTAAAAATTGAAGATTTATTAGTGGGAGTGAAAAATAATTTAAGCATTTTTAACGGGTCAAACCACCAGAATTTAAACTTACTTGGAATGAACTGGATATGTGGCATATAGCAAGAAGACTGATCGTGCTTGACTTTCACTGGCTTCTTCTTCTCCACATCGTGCCATCTGTTGATCCTCTTTCGGTTCCGATTCTTTCTTTTTCTCTTCCTTGCCCTCTCCCGTGGTGCTGTTGATTTTGAAGTTCCATCTATCACTAATACCACGGGCCAGCTATGGTGCGCTTCTTCTACCACCATTTCCATGGGATGATCCCCACACTTATTTCTTTCATCTGGTGCAGGTTCAGTCATGTCTGTCGGTTCACCTTCGAGTAGGGCATCCAGGTATGCCATATCTCCATCAGGATCAGACTCCCCTACTTCTTCATAAGCAGGTAAACCCTCTAACTCCATATCTAAAAACTCATCCTCCGTAGACAACGACTCCTCACTATCCTGATTATCTTCATCTGCACCAAACATCATACCTACGGAGTCCTCCAATTCCACTTCTTCTTCTACCACTTCTTTCTTCACTAACGACCTCTGATATGCCGCCCATTCTTCTTCGTCGTCCTCTTCATCAGAGTCACTCCCAAAATCATATATAGTAACCTGTGGCACCGGAGGTGGGACTCCAATGTCCATTTTTGTCTCCGTGATTGGAATGATCTCTTCATCTGACTCATCAGCGTATTGCATGATCGGCTATTTCCCTTCTTCTGGAAACGTTGGGAACAACTCCCCTCGAGCGTTCATGTACCCGAGGTAGTTGCCCTCCTCATCATATGTATAACCGACTTTCGGCGACTGCTCTTGCTGAACTTTTTCTTTTTCTTCTTCTTCATCTAATCTCCTAGATATGTCTTCTAATGTTCGTTGAAGATCCAAAATAGCAGCCTGTCGGTTTTTCAGGAGGATGTCGTGCTCTGCTAACATTTTCTGGGTATTTTCATCTTTAGCAACTAATAATGTCAACAGACTTTTGATTTCACTCCAATCATTACCACTATCCTCACAAGAAGTGCTTCCAGAAAATCAATCAGGATACTGATTATAATGTGGCTGCTGATACGAGTCATCATAATAATTTGTAGGACATCCCTGTGAATAATATGGTTGCGGCTGCACAAAGGAATTAGCACAATAATGTGCAGAGGACCCCACATTTTGTGGAAATCTAACGGTAAAATAGGGTCCTCCACAAATTTCAAACATATTTACAGACTTGACAGAAATTAAAATACACAAACAATTAGACTCCTACGACTCACAATACAAAAAGACAGACTCAACACAAAACACAAGTAGCACAGATGTAGCAGATATGTGTAATCAAAGCTAGTAAACGCAATCGCCAAGAGTCCCCAGCAACGGCGCCAAAAACTTGATGTGCTAAAAGTAGTTTAATAAAAATAACTAAATTAAACCTAAAACTAGACACCTAGTAATACTCTAGACTCTCTAAAACTAAACTACTGACAGGCAAGTGAACCTATCGACTCTAGTAAAGCTAAAGTAAGTCCGGATATCGAACCCACGAGACTCTAATGGAAAACGAAAACTAGACTCGATTACTTATCCTAAAACTAAAACAAAGTGATTTATTATTTTAAAGGGGGGGGGGTTACTGAAAACTAAATTGCAATAAAATAAAGATTAACTAAGACGAGCTAAAGTGAACTAAAGACACGAACTTGGCTGAGCTGAATTCAGATGATGACAAGACACTACCTAGACCAGACTCCTAACTATGACTGATAAGCTTCTATGGTTATGGAACTGAATTGGAACCGGGATCTTAAAATACTAAGCATCAAGGATAAACTAGACACCCTCGACCCTTCTCAAGGGGAAACCCTAGAATATTTTTGTGCTGTTAAACCACTGGTTGGAGTACAAACCCTCACAGGTTATCTAACTCTTATGATCGAGTACCCGCTAGACAATCTACCTCACAGCGCGAAAGCCTCAGTACACTAGGTGCAAGGGGTAATTATTGAAGCCTAGATCTAACTTGATATGCAGGAGTTGAAAAGGAAACTAGGCAGATCTTCTCCCAAAGCCTCTAACCTAGCAATTTAACAATCTAGACATACCAACAAGCCCTCACCTCACAGCTATTGAACTTGGTAGAATACCTAAAATCTTCTAACCACCAAATACCACTCCTATGGTAAACTCGCGACTATTGACCATAAACTAGTTGCTACACAAAGTCTGCAACCTAACTAGCACTCATACATGAAAGACATTCACAAAAGTGCAAGTGGAGTGAATAAATGACAATAAGAAAATAATAAATACGCATATACACCAGATCTAGAGAAATCAAAATCTTTACTTAATCATAAATCCAAAACACGTTCCAAACACCATAGAAAAATTAAATCAAATCATAGTTATTTGTCTTAGCCTAGGTAGCTATAAAAGTTTTAGCCACAAATCATCTTGAAAATAGAAACAAAGCCAAATAAAAATTCAGCAATCATTATATAGATCAAAGATAATAAAGGAACGAAAAAAACTTAATGATTGACACCCGAATAATCGCTCCCTGTCTTAGATACTTTGATCCTTGGCTTGCCTCTCTAATAATATTCCCTCCCACTACTGTGCAGCTCCTGTGCTGCTCTTTTCTGCTCCTGTCTTCGAGTCCTCTCTTCCAAATTTATAATCCTTCGAAAAAAATATTATGTGCCACCGCCTTTTAATTTAGCCCTATTTGTCTCATCTCAATTTGCAAAAGCCCATGACATATAAGTCACGGTTTTGTTTTCTTTTTACTTTACTATTATTATTATTATTATTATTATTATTATTATTATTATTATTATTAGTATTATTATGACTCGGCTCTTTAGACTCGGGTGTTCTTGACTTGATCAAAGTTACTCGTTTACGCTCCAACGTCTATGAACACCTACAAAATACAAAATAAATAAATAAGTACTAAAAACGACGCAAAACTAATAAAAATCTATAAAAACCTATACTAAATAAATTATACCGGTACAAGCCTAAAACTAATAAAAATATTATTTAAACGACTCGAAAACTATACAAATTTTATACTGGAAATAGATGTATTTTACAATACATCAGTGATAAACCTGTTAAAGTTTTCTATCGGATGCAAGGCTCCGATAAGATCATTTCTGATGAAGAATATCCGATTCAATTTGCAAATTATTCAAAAATTGAAAAGATCTGGCAGGAAAGTACCATTTGGTTCCCGAAACATGAACAAACAAATGATATTCCTCCAGCAATCTTAAAGAAAATTCATTCGGATATTCCTAAAGAACCAAAGGTCAATGTCACACAATTTGTTAAACCAAAAGATAAGTCAAATGGTTTCCTTGAGCTGACTTACTCAAAGGACCCCGCTTATGAGAGTTTAAGAAGAAGGTGTATGGATGATCAATATCCTATCGCTAGTTATTCTAAGTCGAACGTCAAGGAAAATTATGAAGAGTACCATGCGTGTTTTAAGTGCGGGGAGAGAGGGCATTTACTTGCCAACTGCCCGTATGTAAGACACAAGAGGCACGAGGTGGAGATGAAGCAAAAATATGAATATCCGGTTGATAATCACTGTTATCCTCAGAGACGATTTGTCCCTCAACCAGCACCTTTTTATAATCAAAGCAATTATTTCAAAAGGAGGGAAAATCGTCAGATGACATATGATAGACGCAACCGGATAGCCACTAAGAAACCGTTAAAGAAACCAATGGTGAACGCAACTGTTGACAACAAAAAGGTTCCTGTTAAACCTAATGTCAAACCAACAGTTGGACCTGTCTCTGTTAAATCAGAGAAGGTAACCAAGAAGGTATCGTTCAAGGATGAAGTAAAGAAACCGACTGAGACCCCAAAATCTCAGATCCGGATCTTGTAAAGATCTGAACAATCTTGGTCATCAAAGGGTTCTGAGGGTGCTTCAACTTCACAACTAAATGTGAAATCTGAGAATGAGAAGGATTTGTGTGATAAGAAAAAAAAATTGATAAAAATCAAGATGTTTGTGAGAAATCTGACTCTTTGAAACAAACTGTTCAAAGACCCAAGACCAAACAGGCTTGGGTTCCCCGAAAAATCTAACTTCTTTACTTGATATGTGCAGGGAGCTTCAGCTGGCCCTGTGAGCAGTCTTTGGATTGTTGATAGTGGAGCTTCTGGTCACATGACAGGGGATCTTTCGCTACTATTTGATATTAGAAACATCAATGGAGGTTATGTAGCGTTTGCAGGAAACAAGGGAGGATATATTACCATGGAGGGTAGTGTGAGCAATGGAATTGTGAGTTTTGAGAGAATTTCTTATGTGAAGCAGATAGATTACAATCTGCTCAGTGTCAGTCATATATGTGACAAACAATTTTCTGTGTACTTTGACGACAAATCTTGCTATATACTCAAGCCGGGTTTTGAATTACCGAAAGAGTGGGTGATGTTAAAGGCGCCGAGAGTGAACAACTTGTACATTCTCGATATGTCGAAAGCCATGACCACCCAAGGCCAAGTCACGTGTTTCCTCTCCAAGGCTACAGAAAAAGAATCAATCATGTGGCACAGGAGAATGGGACACATTCACCTAAGAAAAATGAATTAATTGGTGAAGAATGAGCTTGTCATAGGCGTGAACATCAAACATTTTCATTTAAATGACAAGTGTGTGAGTTGTAAAAAGGGTAAGCATCACAAACAATCCCATAGGCCAAAGAAAGTCAATTCCGTTGAACTGCCACTTGAATGTTTGCACATGGATCTGTTCGGACCGGTCAAGCGTAAGAGTCATGCTGGGGAGTTGTACTGTCTTGTGGTGACTGATGATTTTTCAAGATTTTCATGCGTTATGTGCTTACACCGAAAGAGCGACACGTTTGATAATTTGAAAGTTCTGTTCACTCGTCTGGAAAATATCTATGGTCTCAAGATCAAGAGGATTAGGATTGATAATGGGACGGAGTTTAAAAATGCACAGATGGACGATCTTTGTGAAAACAAAGGTATTCATCATGATTACAGTGCTCCGTATACCCCACAACAGAACAGTGTCGTGGAACGTAAAAACAGGACTCTAATTGAAACGGCGAGAACAATGCTTGCGGACTCAAATCTTCTAGTAATGTTCTGGAACGATGCAATTTACGCAGCTTGTTATACTCTTAATCGTGTTTTAACGGTGAAGAAGTTTGGCAAAACTTCTTATGAGCTGTTGAATCGTCGAAAGCCGAATTTAGAGTATCTAGAACCGTTTGGAGCTCCTTGTACTATGCTTAATCCATCTGAGAAGTTCGCACCGAAGGCTGAGGAAGGATATTTTGTTGGATATGCAACCCCGCTCAAACGGGTATTCAACAAAAGGACTCGTCAGGTCGAGGAGTGGGCTAACGTTGAAGTGCAACGGTACACTCAGAATTTACAGGGAAGCGGTCCAGACTGGATGTTTGATTACAAAGATTTCTTTGAATCATTCAACCTAGATAGCTTGGTTGAAGAGGCTGTGTTACGTCTATATTACGAGGTCAAAAATGCAGTGACATCACCGTTGGTGCTTCTAATGATACCAATGATCCTATCGTTGAAGAAGAGGTATTCCAAGAAGCTTCCACAACGTTGAATTCATCAGAATCAGAAGATGACGACGATGATGTTACAAGTGAAGCTATCTTAGATCATGCTACAGTGACACCATCAGTGAACCCAACTACAAATGGTGCTTCATCATCGAATGTGGGTAATGATCTGGTTTCTGCAGAGAATTTAACTACTCAGACGGGAGTCCAAGTACCAGATTATCCGGAATCTCGGATACATCGAATTCACCCGATCGAGCAGGTTATTGGTGACCCTGGTAGCAGCGTGATGACAAGAGGACAATTGAGGAATGCTAACTCACCGAAAAACCTTGGCAATCTTGCTTTATATGCCAAAATACAAAAATCTGGTTTTCAGAATGACTGGTCTTTTGCTTGTTATGTTTCGCAGGTTGAGCCGCGAACTTACAAGGATGCTCTTTTGGACGACGCTTGGGTGGAAGCAATGCAAGAGGAGTTGTTGCAGTTTCAGAAACTTGGTGTTTGGACATTGACAGATCTGCCCCCAGGAAGAAAGAAGATTGGAACGAAATGGGTTTTTAAATGCAAAAAGGATGATAGAGGAGTGATCGTAAGGAACAAAGCTCGTTTGGTTGTACAAGGATTTCATCAAGTGGAGGGAATCGATTACAACGAAATCTATGCACCAGTTGCACGTTTAGAGGCTATACGAATGTTTCTGGCGTTTGCATCATACAAGAAATTTAAGGTGTATCAAATGGATGTCAAGAGCGCGTTTCTTTACGGTGTGGTCAAGGAGGAAGTATACGTAGGTCAACCACCAGGCTTTGAAGATCCTATTCACCGGGATAAGGTCTACGTTTTAAACAAAGCTCTCTACAGGTTGCACCAAGCTCCAAGGCAATGGTATGAGGAGCTGAGCACGTATCTTCTTTCAAAAGGATTCAAGCGAGGTTTGGTAGATTGCACACTGTTCACTAAACGAACAGGTGATGACTTGCTTCTAGTTCAGATTTATGTTGATGATATTATATTTGGGTCTACTAACGAACTTCTGTGCAGAGAATTTGAACGTGTTATGCAAGAAAAGTTCGAGATGAGCGCAATGGGAGAGATGCAGTTTTTCCTAGGCTTGCAGGTGGAACAAAGACCAACGGGGATCTTTATTCACCAGACGAAATACGTTTCTGAAGTCTTGAGCCGATTCCAGATGGATGATTCGAAGCCGATGGATACCCCAATACAACCTAATCACGGGATTGGAGTTGATGCTAAGGGGGAGCTAACTGATCCATTTACATACAGAGCAATCGTCGGATCTCTGATGTATCTCACCGCCTCTAGACCTGATATAATGTTTGCCACATGTCTCTGTGCACGTTATCAGTCAAAGCCGAAACAGAGTCATCTTGCAGCTGTCAAACGTATCCTTAGATATCTGAAGGGTTGTCCGTCGAGAGGACTATGGTACCCTAATGATGATAATTTTGACCTAATCGCTTTTAGTGATGCAGATTGGGGCGGCTGTGACAAAGACAGCAAATCCACAACGGCTGGATGCCAGTTTATGGGGAGCAGGCTCGTGACCTGGAAATGCAAGAAACAGACCGCAGTTGCATTATCCACATGTGAAGCAGAATACGTTTCAGCATCGAGCTGCTGCTCACAGGTTCTTTGGATCCAACAACAGATGGTGGACTACGGTTTGCAATTTCTTAAAACCCCTATTTACTGTGATAATGAAGCCGCAATCGCATTAACAAAAGACTTAGTAAATCACTCAAAGGCTAAACATATCCGGATTAAGTACCATTTTATCCGTGATTGTTATGCTAAAGAGTTGATCGATATGGTCAAAATCCACACTGATTACCAACGTGCAGACCTTTTTACCAAAGCTTTTGATAAATCGAGATTTGGATATCTTTTGAAAGCTAACGGTATTAAAGAAAAACAAAATTGATCATCACCTCAGTTTATCGCTTTTTAGTTTAGATTTACTACTTTTCAGAAAAATTCGAAAATCCAAAAACATTGAAAAATTTCAAAATCCATAAAAAATTAGAAAATTTCTTTGCTGACTGCTATATCTTCTTCCCTTAGATTAATGCCGTCAGATTTCTGTGAACAAACGATATCTGGGCAGTCACATATTTGAAATGCTCCAACTTATCCTTGGGAACAGTAAATTCAAAAATTTATAAAAATCAGAAAAACCAAAAATGATTTCCTGGAGAAAAAGGGGAAATGATAGTACATCAGTGGGGATTTGACACATTCTAAAGAAATGTAATGCTATATAGGGCGTGTGTCTGAGTCTATGTGATGTGCTGATAGGCTTCGTAGACCTATTACTGCGTGCCTGATACATACATATCAAACGAATTGTTGTGTGGATGAAGTCCTCATGGGCATATGGTCTTAGTACCGTAATTTTGTTTGATAGGGTATTTGTGCAAAACTCAGAGGTTTTGGGTCGTTATGTTATTAGTTGTCTGGGGATAGCCTCTCTGATCTTCTGCTGTAAGTCATTACGGACCTAGATCAGATAGGGTGTATTTATAAAAGAGCTTTAAGCCAAATCCTAAAGTTACCGAATTGAGGAACTTTCCATGTTTTATGATAGTCAAAGATTATCTATTACATCGTATTAATCACTGATGCAAATCATGATTGATATTAGTCCTCAACCTGGTAGAGTGCACATGTTACTTTGCTGCATTAATTTGCTGACCTGTATACCTCTGTGCATTATACCTTGTAAATTACAGACGACGAAAGCATAATCACGCTTTACAGTGAGTCTTTGTGCATTTCCTTCTTGATACAGGAGTATGTCGTGTGCGTGGGAACCACAGACAATTATGTTTATACTATACATAATAGTATCAGTTTAAAGCACTGCATAAAAGTCTGCATGTGAGCTTATGTGGATCACAATATCAGCAGTTGCCAGATCACACATTGTCTTTAATGATAATAATCAAAAAGATCAACGGTGTGATCAGATTTCTCAATAACTGATATGATCCCTTTACAGGAAATCCCAAAACATTTACTGCTTTATCTTTACATTTCTGCATTTTATATTTCTCGTCAAAAATTGCAAAATGTAAAAAGATTTTAGGTGTGTTTTAACATAAACTTTAGAAAATCCAAAAAGATTTTACATTTCTATCTTATTTTTTGATGGCTGATGGTGGTTGATGACGATTTTCTAAACCTTGATGAACCATTTGAGCTTTGTAATCTTTAATTGTGAAATAATGATTGTCGGATGCTTAAAAGTTGAAAAATAATTTGAACGAGACTCGATTTGGTAAAATTTTCAAAAATTCATGTTCACTTTCGCCCCTTCGTTGGATCGAAGGAGGAATTTTTTGTTCATTCGTACGTTTAAATTTGGGCAAATGTGAGAGTTCCTAAGACATTTTCTCTTTCGAACCCTTATGTCTCATTCGCACCTTTAATTAGGGGCGAAGGAGACAAAAGTTTCACATTCGACCACTATGAATGGGCGAATGAGCAGCCTATATAAAGCCTTATCTGCTCATTTGACCCATTCGAAAAAATTTTCAAAAATTCTGATCCTAAGTCCACTTGTTGCTCGTGACTTTTAGTTTGTATCATTGTGTTCGTCTGCATATACTTATCATTTTGCACCATTGTTTACAGGTTTTCATCCATTAATGACTGTTTAATCAATGATTTTGTGTTCGAGCCCTAACTGATATCGAACAGGGATTTAGACATGATAATTGGACTTGATTTTGTTAGGGAATCATTGCTTAAGTGTTTTAGGGGGAGATTATCTAAAAACATAGGTTTAAACATCAACAGTTAGTGTAATCGATTGTTTAAATACAAAGAACCCTAGTTTTTGATTAAAAACACTTAATCAATGTTTAACTGATGAAATTGATGATTAGGAAAGCTTTTTCGGAGGTTTTAGGTGTTAGATGAATCAAAATGACAAGTTAAAACTCACTGAAATTAAAAATTAAAATTTGAATGTGATGAACTGTCACCTTCGTCCAATCTTAAACGGTCGAACGTGCAGTTTTGGGCGAAGGAGAAGTTTTGTTTGGGCGAATGAAGTTAAACGGTCGAATGAAACATTTCTACCAAAACTTTTCACATTCGAACCTTGAAACTTCACATTCGCACCCAAGTTTTTCTCATTCGAACCTTTATTTGGGCGAATGTAGAATTCAAAAACCAAATTTTCAATTTTTTTGATTATCTTGTTTGTTTTTAACGCGTTTATTTGATTTGTTTTGCAGTTTTAACCATGTCTGAACAGGAAGGTGCGAGTGTTCCTGCTGGATCATCCTCACAGGCTGCCGACAGCGAAGACTGATATTCTACCGTTCGAGAATGCACACAACTGCTGTGCATATCTTGGAGACGTGAAGAAGCACACGGAGTTTACTGGGATTATAGAGTTTCTGAAGAGGAGCCGGGTGACTGATGCGATTGCTACACCCGCTATCATTTACAGAGATTTATTACAGGAGTTCTGGACAAACGCTAAAATGGACTTCTGGGAGGGTGAATCTTCTCTGGTTAGCAAGATTCAAGGTGAGCTGATTATTGTGTCAGAGAATGATATTAGAGAGGCGTTGAAACTTGAAGATGTCAAGACGGATCCCAGAGAACTCAGCTGGACTGAACAAAGGAAGTGTTTTCTCAGAATGAAGTATAACGGACCGATCACTGATGGTTCTTTACACAAAGGAAAGCTCTGTCCTCAGTTCAAGTACTTAGCACATGTTATGATTCATGTCTTCGGGTCAGCGGCTGGTGGTTATGATATGATGAGGAAAAGCATAAGCTCGTTGATGGTAACACTTATATTGAACAAACCGTTCAATATATCAGGAATGCTTATGGAACATTTGTTGGAACCAGTGAGAGGTACAAGGACTAGGAAGTTTTTGTTTTATCCTAGATTCCTTTAGATTATTTTTGATCAAAAGTACAAGAAGTTGAAGAGAGATCCGAAGCAGATTATTGTTCAGGAGCATATGAACATTAATACTCTTGCCAGAATGAAAGCGTACAAAGGCTTGTCAGTGAATGAAAGACCACCAGTGAGACGTTTATTTGGTCACTTGGTCAAGATTGATTATGAAGATCCTGGCAAAGATAATGTGAGGCATGCTGACAGTGCATCGGACGAAGACAATCCGTTACATCCTGTTGACCCTGAGGCTAAACGAAAGCGTCAGGTAGTGAATGTGGGAGCAAAGAGTGGTAAAGGCAAAGAGAAAGAGATTAGAATTGAAGTTCAGGCTGAAGCTGAACCAGCAAAGAAGAAAAGTGCGTCAAGAAGGCACAAAAGTATGGCGAAGAAAGGATTACATCTTGTGGATGAAGCGTCGGTTGATTCTGAGGAGACGCAAGAAGACGAGCGATGGGATTCTGATGAAGAGACTGTAAAGAGCACCACGCCCAAGGCCACTGTGGCTGGTGAGTCTGCTAGTCTGAATAGATCAGTGGAGGAACGGAGAACTAAGAGCCCTATTCACTTAGATGAAGATGATGAGGGATTAGGTTTGGGATCAAGAGATTTTCCTGGATCGCCAGTACAAGGGGAGAAACCAAAGAAGCCCCAATTCAAGAAGAAGGAAAAAGTGTTAAAGCCCATGGAGAAACGAGCTAGAGAGATTGAATCACTGGTTGCTGTGTTGGATCAGTATATTGCTCTTTTGTATGAACTTGCTAGTGAACACTTAAGTGTTTAGCAAATTCTTTATCAGTGATGGCACAGCGGAATGTTATGAGTTTAAAGCTACACTTATCAACAGGAGTTATTACTCCCCTGGATTCAAGAACTAATAAATGATAAGTATTTATTGAGAATCTAAGTATTGAATGAGAATGAAACACTTCGACAGATTCTCAATAAACATGAAATGGAAATAACAATAATAAGTGTTGAAGGATTTCTGTATTAAAAATCAATGTCTAAAACAGAGGGATGAACCCTTCTATTTATAGACTTTACAAATACATGAACCTTGCCAAAAAGCAAGTTCAGAAACAAGTTGCAGTCTTGGAACTTGTACATAAAGCAAAAAGAAATACTAAAGTAATAAACTACTGATACAAAAAGGCGGTGGAAAAGATCTTTATGTAAGTACTGATGAATGACAAACTACTGATGAGTAGTTTGTCTTCAGTAGTTCTTCAGTAGAAGTGTCTGGTTTGAACTTCAGAACTTCTGATGACTTTTCTTCTTCAGTACTTGTGAATCTCTTCTTCAGTAGTTTGATCCTTCTTCTTCAGCAGTTCTATAGTTAAAATATTTTGACAGAAGTGAATTAGACTAAGGTTTGCAAAAGTGGTTTCACCAATCCTTTTTGTCCTAACAATCTCCCCCTGGATTGATGAAGCCAAAACCTTACTAATTCCTTATTGTTCTTTTTAGTCCTTCACAATTTTCCATATTCCCTTGAACATGGAATTCTTGAGCTGGTTTAGCTGTTCATCAGTAAGAGACCCTTTCTGTGGTTCTAAGTGTTGGATTGTAAGCAGGTCTTTGGTTGATAGTTTCTTCAGATCATTCATCAACCTATAGGCCCTGCTTGTCTGATCTCTTCTTGTCACAAGTACTGAGTTGTTATCAGTAAAGGACCATCTGATGATTGGTACCTTAGACTTGTCAAAGTCTAAAGTGTAGGGAACCATGGTGGTACCCTGGGTTTCTCCTGAGTGTTGGATGTTTTCAACTTCAGTGACTCTCAGGTGGGATTCACTTCCTTGTTCTTGTTGCATCACATTAGGTATCTGAAATGTTGGCAAATGATGTTCAGTTACTACCTTAGTGTGCAGTTTGTCTGTGATGGTCTTCTGGATTTGATATGCAAAGGTGGAAGGATCCCTGAATTGTGTGATCAGAGGTTTTTCTTCTATGTCAAAGTCAGAATGGACTACTGTACTACCTTCTAGTAGTACCATTCTGAAATCAGTCTTCACATTCTCCTCTGATTTCTTCTTCTTAGTAGTTGGTCTTCTTTGAACACCAGAAGTTCTAACTACTGAAGTTGATACTTCAGCAGTTTGAAACTTCTCTGGATTTGCAGCCCTTGCAGCCTTATATTTTCTATAAGTGTCCACTAATATTTCTTCCTTCCATTTGGACACAGAGGCTTTTAAACCATAACCATTAGCTAATAATTCTTCTATCATCTGAGCTCTCTTGGCTTTTGTGTCTTTACTTGTTGCAAGTTTATCTGCAATAAGTTGAGCTCTTCTTGTCAGCTCTTCAATGGAGAGTCTCTTCAATGTGTGGGCTTTGATCTTGCTGTTCTTTGTAATGTAAGACATCAGTTGATGTCTTTTATCTTCCTCAGCAATCTGGTCTGGGCTAGCCTGCCTTTGGAGTTCAGCTTCATAAGCCTGTAGTTTTTCTTCATGGCTTAGATCCAAGTCATCCCTTTCTTCCAGTGTTTTCCAAATCTGATCTTCTCTGGCCTTCTTTTGGGCTGCCACTAAACTCTTCTCAAGTAGTTCTGCTGATTGAGAGATTGGAGAAGGGTTTAGCACAGTCATTGTGGTAACTGTTGTAATAGGCCTAGTAGGAACAGAAGTTGGTTGAATAGGAGCAGTTGATCTGGAAGGGTCAGCAGTTTGAGTTTTGGAAGTGTTAACCTCTAATGGATTGACAACAACTGAAGGTTTGTCAACTACTGAAGGATTGTCTTCAGTACTTTCTGATTCTTCATCAGAAGTTTGTCCATCAGGGGTTTCTTCATTGTGCCCTTGGGATTCATCAGACTTTTCAGCATCTTCTACTTCTTGAATAGAGACACCAAATTGTTGGGCCAGTTTTTCTTTTCTGGCTTGATCTTTTTGATCTCTTGCTAGGATAGCCACTCTTGCCTTTCTCCTGGCTTCAAGTGTATCCATAGGTACCTTGATTTTCTCCCCCTTTTTGGCTTCATCAGTTTTTGAAGTTGAAGCTTGGGAGAACTGACCTGTAAGATGAGCAAGCTGTTTGCTGTTGTAGTCAATCTTGTTGGACAGATCATTCATCTTTGTCTGTATCACTCCAAATTGGTTCTTCATGGACAGCTCCAAGTTATCTGTGTATGTTTGGAAGTGATTCTTGATGAGGGTGCTCATCATGTGATATAAGGGACCATCTGGGCTGCATAGCTGGTTCATGTCTATGCTTGTTTGCCCAGGGAATTGGGTAGGCATTTGTAGTGAGGGGTGTGTTTTTGGTTGATCTTCTTGTTGTATAGAAGATGCCACTCTAGGGGAATCATGGATTGAGTGGGCTTTAACCTGATCTGGTGTGACTAGCTTCTTGAGCTTAGATACACAAGGTGCAGGACCTTCACTGGTAGCCGTCAATTCAGTAGTTTGGTGTTTTGAAACATCATCCAAGTCAATGGAATCATCTGAATCCCTGATTACATCCTCAATGAGGACTGTATCAGTTACATCATGAGCTGAGCCCAACTCAGTTGTCTCATGTACCTCTTTTTCTTGGTTCAGAGGATTTCCTACCTCAGGCATTAAGCCTTCATCAGTAGTTGACACAGATGAGGTCTTAGCTATGTTACTTCTATCCTCAGGTCCACCACTGGGTGGTAAATGAGTAGTAGCAGCCTTAAAAGTACCAAGAGTTTCTAAGTTTGGGCTTAGAGACCCTGGTTCATCCTCATCTCTTTGGTTAGGGCTTTGAGTGTCCACATCCATGTCAAATTCTAAGGCTATGTCCCCTGTTTTATGTGGTTGTTGGGGACTGACATGTGTAGATGGGACTTTCTCTTTTAGCCCAGAGAGAAGTTTGGCTATTTCAATATCTGGTTCAGAAAGTTGGGGTGCTGGTTTAGTAGTTTGGGCAGTGGGTTCAGCAGTTTCAAAAGAAGCATCAATGGGAATAGTTTTCTTAAGTCTTTTTCTTTTTGAAAAGGATGGTGATTGGTGCTCTTGGTGGGGTTTGAGATGGATGAGACTGAGAGGATGTTTCAGTCACATCTTTAAGAAGTGCAGATTGCACAATAGTTTGTTCAGGCATCTCAACCTCCTGAACAGCTTTTCTTTTAGGTTTGGTGGGTTTTTGTTTTTGTACCTTGGGTTTCTTGGCCTTTGGTTGTGCCTTGAGTATGCTTGTGAGGTTAAGGGTTTTAAAATTTCAGTTTTACCCACAAGCACCTCATCACCTAGTTCTTTTATTATGCATTTCATAATGAACCTTGGATATAACAAAAACTTTTTCTTAGTGTTATTGTGATGTAAGACCAACTCATTAAAGAAAAGTTTTGATGTCCTGAAATTTGTTTCATTCACAATGGAATGAAAAATTGGTTGATAGGTTGAGGGCATCTGGTCATAAGACCCTGTTTTAGGACTCAAGCACATAATTATATAATGAAACAAAAGTTTATATTTTGGTTCAAAATACTTTTTAAAGATGGTAGCTTGTGAGAGAGTACCTTGATAACCACACTCAGTCATGGTTAGGTGGATTGCAGAGTTGTCAAACTTTTCAGGGGCATTCACATCATTCAACCCCAGTCTGTTTGCAAGTATGGCCGGTGTGATGGCCATTTGTCTCCCTTTAATTGTTGAGTTGAGAGAGATAACTTCATCATCCACCATCACTGTCTCAGCATTAGCCCAGAACTCATTGAGAGTTTCAGGATGTATTGGTGGGTCTATTGTGAGAGCGGTGAAATATTGGGATTTGACGACGAGATCAATGATCTCATCGTATTGGGACCAGCCTTCTTGTTTTTCTAAGTAGGCTCTGAGATTGTGTCCCTGTTTAAGAACTAAAGCCATGTGGTTTTGTGTGTTTTGAAATCGAACAGTGTTTTTGTTGCAGGTTCAGGGGTTTGAGAGCTTTCTTGAGAGAGAAGGAGGGAATTTTTGTTTTGAATGGATAAGTGTTGAAAAAAGATATTTATCAGAAGTTTTTAACCGCTTGGAACTTCTTTATTAGAAGTTTTAAACCGCCTAGGTTAAAAACCTCTTTATCAAAAGTTTTAAACCAACTAGGTCAAACTTCTGATGTGGGAAAAGTCTGATTTGCCCTTTTTGACTAAACTGCTGATGAAGAATTATTTTCATCAGTAGTTCCCACTTTCTCTTCAGTAGTTTTGAACAGCTGATGAGAAATACTTTATAAATACTTTATTCATAACTTCTGAAGGTTGTTTTATCAGAAGTTAATCCCTTTTCAGAAAAATATCCCCATACTGATGTTTTGTTCATCAGTAGTTTCTCTCTTTTCAGAAGTTTTTCAATTTTTGAAAACAGATGTAAGTGAAAAATAAAGAATTTGTGCAGAAAAATAAAGAGAAACACTTACAAAGTTAGCATCCCTAGCATGGATACTAACTTCTGAAATGTTGATGTGTCAAGGGGTTTAGTGAATATGTCAGCTATTTGATTAGCTGTTGCTACATGTTTCACTTCAATCTTGCCTTTTTCATAGCAATCTCTTATGAAATGATACCTGATTTCAATGTGTTTAGTCTTTGAAAACTGAACAGGATTTTGAATGATGCTAATGGCAGATTTGCTGTCTACAAGCAATGGTGTCTTGGTCTCTTTGATTCCATAATTAAGAAGTTGATATTGGAGCCATTGTATCTGTGATGTACAACTTGCAGCTGCAATGTATTCAGCTTTAGCAGTTGAAGTTGCAACAGATGTTTGTTTCTTTGATTTCTAGGACACTAGACAGTTTCCCAAGAATTGACAACCACCAGATGTTGATTTTCTTGACATCTTACACCCTGCATAGTCACTATCTGAAAAAGCTGATAACTTGGTATTGCTTGAAGCAGGATACCAAATTCCAAGTGTTGGAGTTCCTTTCAGATATCTGAAGATTCTTTTGACTGCAATAAGGTGTGATTCCCTAGGAGCTGATTGATATCTAGCACAGACACATGTTGAAAACATAATATCTGGTCTAGAAGCAGTTAGATATAAAAGGGAACCTATCATACATCTATACATGGTTTGATCAACCTGTTTTCCTTGATCATCTGGTTCAACTTGTGTGGTTGGTGTCATGGGAGTGGAACATGATTTACAGTCTTGTAAAGAAAATTTGTTTAATAATTCTTTAACATATTTTGATTGATGTATAAAAGTTCCATTTGTTTGTTGTTTAATCTACAGTCCCAGAAAGTACTGCAGTTCTCCCATTGTACTCATCTCAAATTTTGATTGCATGAGTTTCTTAAATTCATCACACAATTTTGTGTTTGTTGAACCAAAAATGATATCAATAACATATATTTGAACAAGTAAGACATGATTTCCAACATGTTTTATGAAAAGAGTTTTATCAATGGCACCTCTTGTGAAGTTATTTTTGAGTAAAAAGGTTGAAAGTGTATCATACCAGGCTCTTGGAGCCTGTTTGAGCCCATAAAGAGCTTTGTCTAGTTTGTACACCCACTCAGGATGAGAAGGATCCTCAAACCCAGGTGGCTGACAAACATACACTTCCTCTTTTATCTTTCCATACAAAAATGCACTCTTGACATCCATTTGATAAACTTTTATTTTGTTGAAAATGGCATAGGCCAGAATTAACCTGATGGCTTCAAGCCTTGCAACTGGAGCAAAGGTTTCATCATAGTCAATTCCTTCTTCTTGAGAGTAACCTTGTACTACCAGTCTTGCCTTGTTCTTTATTATAATACCAGCTTCATCTTGTTTGTTCCTGAAAACCCATCTTCTTCCAATTGGTTGCTTGTTTGGTGGTAAGGGACAGATTTCCCAAACCTGTTGCTTGTTGAATTGAAGCAATTCATCTTGCATTGCCTGCACCCAATTGTTGTCTTTGAGGGCTTCTTGGTACTTCTTTGGTTCCAACTGTGAAATAAATGCTGAGAATAGACAAAAGTTGGAAAGCTGGTTTCTTGTAAGAACACCTGAGGCAATATCACCCATGATTTGATCAAGTGGATGGTCTTTGTGTTCGATCAGTTGTTGTAAACCACTGACAGGTGTTGGTGGCTCATGTTCTTCAAACAAACTACTGAGGTCTATTATATCTAGTTCAGCAGTTTCAGTGTCTTCAGTAGTTGCAGGTGCTGAAGAAGATGTTTGAGTTTGTCCTTCAGTATTTGTTGAATCAGAAGTTTGTGAAACTTCTGATGGTTTTGAAGTTGACTTAATGACTGTTTGAGGAGACCATGGTGCTGGATCCTCATCATCAAACCTTTGATCACCATAATAAGTAGGTTTGGATGATGTAACAGTCTTTTCAGGTCCAAAATGAAAGTTGTCAAGGTCAAAAAGTTCAGCAGGATGTGCTGGAATGAGAGTGTGTTTTGACTCATTGAACTTGACATTCAGTGTTTCTTCTACTATTCTGGTTCTTGAGTTAAAAACCTTGTAGGCTTTTCTAGTTGAGGAATAACCAAGAAAGTAACCTGAGTCAACTTTGGCAGCAAACATTGAAATAGATTCCTTAATGTTCAAGATGAAACATTGACACCCAAAAGCCCTGAAAAAGGAGATAAGGGGCTTCATGCCATGAAGAACTTCATAGGCAGTCTTTGAATGTCTCTTGACAATAAGAACTCTATTTTGAACATAACATGATGTGTTAACTGCTTCTGCCCAAAAGTATAATGGTAGGCCAGAATCAGCTAACATTGTTCTTGCTCCTTCTATTAAATTTCTGTTCTTCCTTTCTACCACACCATTTTGTTCAGGAGTTCTGGGAACACTGAATTGTCTAATAATCCCTTTAGACAAATAGAATTCATCCAGAGTTTTGTTCCTGAACTCTGTCCCATTATCACTTCTAATGGTTTTGACAGGTAGAGAGTATTGCTTCTCTACTTGTAGAATGAAGAACTTGATGATTTCAGCAGCCTCATCCTTGGAAAATAAGAAGAATACCCATGTAAATCTTGAGTAGTCATCAATGATGACTAAGCAGTACTTCTTCTTACCAAGGCTCATGATTTTTACAGGCCCAAATAAGTCCATATGGAGTAGTTGAAGACATGCAGTTGTTTTTGATTCTTCAATAGACTTATAGGAGGACTTATGCTGTTTTCCCTTTAAACAGGATACACAGTGTTCTTTACACTGGTATACTTTTAAGGGTAGACCTCTGACCAAGCCCATTTTTGTGACTTTATTTATGGTTTTAAAGTTCACATGGCCAAGTCTCCTGTGCCAGAGATCAGTTTCTGAAGTTGATGCCCTTGAGAAGAAACAGGCAGTGTTGTTCAGTACTTTGTCTTTTTCAATGTCCACTGCATAGACATTGCCACATCTTTTGGGTATTAACAAAGTGTGATCTTCAATGATCTTCTCTATCAACTTCTGGCCTTCTGGTGATATGATCTTGCATGTTGTCTTTGTGAAAAAGGAAGAATATCCTTTATCACACATTTGTGACACACTCAGCAAGTTGTACTCAAGGTTTTCAACCAGATTGACCTTGTCAAACTGTATTTTGCCAGAGGAGACATTTCCATGTCCTAGCACATATCCCTTAGCATTGTTCCCAAAGGATACAGATCCATCTCTTTGACTGATAAAATTGTTTATCAGGTATCTGCATCCTGTCATGTGCATTGAGCCTCCACTGTCTACATACCAAATGCTATTTAAGCCTCTGGAAACTCTCTGCACAAGATAGCAAATCAGTTAGATTTAGGAACCCAAGCCAGTTTGGCTTTGGGTTTGATCTTGAGAACATTTACAGTTTGTTCTTGACCAATTTGAGAAATCCATGTCTTTTTGGCAATGGATTTTTCATTAAGAACAATGGTGGTATTCTTTTGAGGACCACCATCAACTTTGGTCATCAGTAGTTGTACCAAGTTCATACAATCTTTAATCTCAGCAGTTTGTGAAACTGCTGATGATTCAGGTCTAACTACTGAAAGAGAATTTTGAGAAAAAGACCTTTGTTGAGATTTTGTCTTTTTCTGAGAAAAGGTGTTTGCTGGTTGTTGTTTCTTGGGAGAAAAAGTTTTTACATAATCATTTTTGATTTGTTTTCCCACAACCAGTTGTTGATTTTTCTTGTTGAACTGAATACCTTTTCTATATCTGCAAAATTCTGTTTTGTGGTTGAACAGACCACAAATTTCACATTCTTTTGTCTTTTCTTTCAAAGACAAGTTTCTGACTGTTTTGATTGGTTTTAGGTCATCAGTACTTTTGAGGTTCTCAACTCCTGATGTAGTTGAAACTACTGATGGCTTAAAGTCAGATTTAATCAGTACTTCTGAAGAACTTTCTTTGTGTGTTTTTAGAAAGTTTTCATGGAAATATGTGCATTCTTCCTCTTTAGAAGTTTCACCTGAAACAATTTTTCTCCCATCTTCAGTAGTTTTGGGGGAAAAATCTGTTGGTGTTTCAGTGTGATTGTACCCTATGCCAAACCTAACATTCGAAGCACTTTGTTTGTTTAGCAATAATTGGTACCCTTTACAAGATTCCACCCATTTTTCACATGTGACCTTGGTGTCAGCAAGCTCTTGTCTGACATTTCCTAGGTCATTTATCATGATTTTAATTTGTGCTTGGGTTTCAATAGCAGTGTTAGTTAATTTAGAAACGTCTTTTGTTTTTGCAGAAAGTTTTCTTTCTAAATCACATTTCATCTGAGTGAATTTTCTCTCAGAGTCATTTGCTTTTCCTTGTAAGTGCACATTTGTCTCTCTTATGAGAGCAAAAGATTCTTTGCATGAATTTGAACACAGTTTTGTCAAAGATTCTTTTGATACCTGTGACAAAGCAGATTTTGAGGAGCATCCCTCAAATGCCATTAAGGCAAAGTTCTTTCTGCCATTGTCAGGCTCTCCCCAGTTGATGTCAAACATTTTGTTGTCTGCATCAGGATTGCACTCTGTGGTGTCAAAAGGAAGACTGCTCCAGTCAACATACCCTGATGTAAATAAACTTTGTTGAGAGGGTTGTTGTTGCTGTGGAGGTTGTTGAGCAGCTGGAAAGGGAGGGATTGATTGTTGGCTCTGCATCTGTTGAGCAGGCATCTGTACATATTGTACTTGTGGCACATATTGGTGTTGTGGAGCTTGTGCCTGTACAAAATGTGCACTCCCTTGTGTTCCATTATTCCTGTTATAATTGGGGTTAAAATTGTTTCCAGACTGAGATTGGTTAAAGCCAGAGCTTCTACATTCTCTAGCAAAGTGTCCCAACTTTTGACACTTGTGACATCTAAGTTTAGATTTGTCAAAACCAATTTTTGTAGAACTGTTAAGTCCTGGAAACTTCCTTCCGGACCTTTTGTAAAATTTATTTGTTTTTAAACTTAACATGGCCAGTTGGTGCAAAATATACATTTCTTCTAGGTCATCACTGCTGAAACTATTTAAATCGTCCATGATAAAACACATGTTATCAGCAGTTTGACCAAAGTCATTATTGTCATAACCTGGGAATGATCTTTCAGATGAGATCCCAGCAGTTATGTCAATGTGGTCAAAAGATCCAAAACTATTTGAACAAGTTGGTGAGTCTTGTCCCAATAGTGCTGTACTACCTGGTAGATAGTCATCAGCAGTTTTGCCAGAACTTTGTAACTTTTTCTTTTGATCAATTTTTCTCTCAAAAGTAAGTAATCTCCCATGAAGTTTTGTAAGAGTGAGGGAGCTAAAGTCTGGTGAAGATCTTAAGACTATAGAGTATGTTTCCCATTTATCAGGTAAAGACCTTAAAAATCTATGAAGCATAGATACAGTTGTGTAGGTCTGACCATTTAGTTTTAGCTCAGATATTAATGAGGAAAATCTTTCAAATTGTTGTGTTAAAGTTTCCCCATTAATGTGAGCAAAAGTTTCATATTGTTGAGCCAAGATTTCTCTGGTGTTGGCAATCACCTCTTCAGTTCCTCCAAACTGTTCTTTTAGGCAGTCCCAAAGCTCTTTGGCACTATCACAATGTAATAGGCCAGAGTAGATTTCATTTGGGAGTGCCATTGCCAACATAGAGAAAGCTTTTGTATCAAGCTCAAGTTTTAGGAAATCATCATCAGTATAGTCTTTTGGTTCTTTTGGAATCTCTTCCTTAGTTTCAAGATTTATATTTACTGGTTTATGAGGACCATATATCACAGATCTCCAGCAACCTGTGTTGGTCTGTGATAAGGTATGTGCCATTCTCTTTTTCCAGATGTTATATTCATTTCTTACTAGCATGGCAGGTTTAGTGGCAGAACCAGTATTATGAGGATCCATTTTAAAGAGTATTGATTTGTCTAATATCTCTTAAAGTGATGGATGTTGATAAAAGTGAGCTTATAATCCTTTATTGAATATCAATAAGAGCCTGTGTCTGATTCTCAATGTGTTAGATTGATATGTGATCAGATAAACCAGGGCTCTGATACCAATTGTTGGATCAGTATATTGCTCTTTTGTATGAACTTGCTAGTGAACACTTAAGTGTTTAGCAAGTTCTTGATCACTGATAGCACAGCGGAATGTTATGAGTTTAAAGCTACACTTATCAATAGGAGTTATTACTCCCCCTGGATTCAAGAACTAATAAATGATAAGTATTTATTGAGAATCTAAGTATTGAATGAGAATGAAACACTTCGACAGATTCTCAATAAACATGAAATGGAAATAACAATAATAAGTGTTGAAGGATTTCTGTATTAAAAATCAATGTCTAAAACAGAGGGATGAACCCTTCTATTTATAGACTTTACAAATACATGAACCTTGCCAAAAAGCAAGTTCAGAAACAAGTTGCAGTCTTGGAACTTGTACATAAAGCAAAAAGAAATACTAAAGTAATAAACTACTGATACAAAAAGGCGGTGGAAAAGATCTTTATGTAAGTACTGATGAATGACAAATTACTGATGAGTAGTTTGTCTTCAGTAGTTCTTCAGTAGAAGTGTCTGGTTTGAACTTCAGAACTTCTGATGACTTTTCTTCTTCAGTACTTGTGAATCTCTTCTTCAGCAATTTGATCCTTCTTCTTCAGCAGTTCTATACTTATAATATTTTACAGAAGTGAATTAGACTAAGGTTTGCAAAAGTGGTTTCACCAATCCTTTTTGTCCTAACATGCTGGAAAGAAACTTCCACCAGCATCTAGCTCGAAATCACCGGTTGCAAGTCCAGTTGCGAAGAAACAGAAAACATCATCAGGATCTGAGAAACAAACTGATCTACCTGTTGATACATTCAATGATGCACTGGACAGAGTCTTAAAGAAGATTAAGAAAGGAAAGTTGTCTGCTGATGCTGAAGCTTCTACTCCAAAGGTCACAGTTGATAGCGATGTGATGAACACTGTGAACCGGAAGCTAGCTGATATGATGAAGATAATTAATCAGCAGTAAGCAGAGATTGAGAAACTAAAGAACAACGATCAGAAGATGCTAGACGTTGTTGAGACATCACATGACAATCAGGAAGCACTTAAAGCTGAAATCAAACGACTTCGCAAAGAAAATAAGAAGTTGTTGAAACACGAACAAAGAAACACCAGACGATACATAGCTTTGAAAGAAGATAACAAGAAGCTAAAAGAGAGTAACAAGAACTTGGACAATCTGATAAAAGACTTGTACTCTCGAGCTCCTCAGCTAAAAGAAGGTGAAGATGATAAAGAACAGGATGAGGAGCAGGTTGATTTTGAACCGTCTGATAATGAGGAGGAGGAAGATGAGGATCTTGATGAAGATGCAGGAAATGCTCCTCAAAAGAAGAAGAAGAAGGATGATGGAGATGATGATGGTTCGAATGGTGAATCTGGTGATGGAGGCAGCTCTGCATTTGATGATGATGATGATGAAGAAGATACAGATAAGTATAAGTATGAGAAACGTGGATCTGGAAAAGAAGGTGAATCTAGTTCTAAAGCTCCTGGAGGATCAGTTGATGATGATACGATCTTCTGGAATGAAAAGCTGAAGTCATTGTCTGAAGATGATAAACGGATGTATCGCCAGATGCTTACTGATCGAGTCTGGACGATTGACATGACCAGTAGATTCTCTGAGATCTTTGAATCTAGTGACATGATGCTTGAATTGGATTATAATGATCCAGATTTAGAAGATGGTGAAGTTTCTGCGGCAATGTCAAAGGAGATTTTGGATGGTTTGGCAAAGCAGGTTGGAAAAACTTTGGAAGAACTATTAGCTGATAACCAGATTCCTAATCTACCTGAAAAGGAAGCTGGAAATCATTCTGATGATCGTGACGTACCTGCATTTGAGGAGATTGAAATTGAAGATATAACCAGTGAAGAGTATCCAGAATATTTCAAGAAAGATAAAGACTCTGGATTTACTGCTTTCACTGAAGAGTTACTAAAAGAAGCCGAGAAACATGCTAGAGAAAAGAGTGACAAGTTTGTTGAAGAAGTGTTCAAGGGGCATGATAAACTGAACATTGAACAATCTGATAGCTTGAAAGAGTTACTGAGGAAACTGAAAGAGAAAAAAGCCAATCGTCCGAAAGCAGAGATTCAGGGAAGCTTTTATAAACTCCACAACGAGATGTTTAAAGGAAGAGCGTTGGGTTGGAAGTTTATAAAGCAGTTGAAGTGTGTTGCCGTTAAGTGGGAGAAGGGGATATTGTATTTTGACAGATTTCATGATCTGAACACTCTCCCGTACTGGGCTATTCGTGATATTTGTAGACATCGTTTGACTGGATCTTCAAATGATCACATTGCCTATTTTGCTGATAAAATGACAAGGGAAAGCAGGACGAGATGAATCTCTTTGAGCCTCAGTATCCGAAGCGGATTGTTCACAAGAAAGACATTGATACTATTACCGGTTTGCCCAAGGTGACTCTAAAGTACAAACCACCGAAAGTGTTGAAACATATTCCGCTATTGCAGATTCCACAACACTTTGCGAAAGATTTTATCTGGTGGTATTATGATTGGAAGATTGCAGAGGCTGTGATAGTATTGAAGGATGGTGAAAAGAATTTCAAGAAAATACACATATTTGATCCTATCTGGTTGGTTAATTGTTCACATGAGGATATAATTATGTTGTATTACAATCCAATATTCAGTGATGTGAAAGATGCTGAACAAGCAAGTAAATACCAGCGTGTGGTATTTCTGTGCTTTGCTTATGATATAAACGCTAGATGCGATTTTGATAAGAAGCTTGGGAAGTTCGTGAAGATTCAAGTTGCTCTTGATGTCAAAAATAAAAAGCCGAAACAAGTGTTTGAACCGGTGATGACCAAAGAACAAAAGACATTATTGCACATAAAGCCTATGAACAAAAGGATGGACCAAGAGTGTAAACAATCCAAGCAATAGTCGAGGGGGAGTTTGTAGATGCATTTTGTGCGACTAATGCTTTGGATTACAATTAACATATGTTAGTGTGTTTTGACGAATGGGCGAAGGAAGAATGATTGGGCAATGAGAGTTTGTAAAGGTGCGAAGGGGAGAAAAAGGTGCGAATGAGAGATAGGAGGTCAAAGGTAGAATAGATGTTAATGTATAGCTTGGTTCGACCATGATGAATGGGCGAACCTGCACATTCGACCAAGCAATATGGGCGAATGTGCAGGCCTATAAATAGGTTAAGCTCATTTTGAATGTAAGTTTTGGTCATTTTTGTTTCCCTCCTGTTTGAGTCTCTCCCTAGGGTTTTGTGTAAACTTAATTCACGTCATATATTGATTGTAAACCTTATTTTAACGTGTAATTGAGTGTGTTTATCAATGAAATGAAGCTTTTAAAGATGATTTCTGTGTTTTGTTGATATTATTATCATTTTGTGATTGATTTAGGGATTCCGCACCTGAATCAAACTTGTTTGATCACTTTCTTTGTAGATTTGACGATCCTACGCGCATACAAATTGGCCCACATGGCCTGACCCAAGCCCAACCATAAAACTAAGCCCAATAAATATAAAAGTGTTTGATAAAGACAAGCATAAACCTACACAATTTTTGAGCCTCACAATATCCCCCTAGGTTTATGCTGTCTTTATCATGGCTCAGTAAAAAGAAAATCTTCAGCTGATGATCTTCAGTCTTGGGTCTTCTCTTTTAAACGGCCCAGCACTTTATGGATCAGAAAAATAAGGCGGCACACAACTAAACACCTAGCCCAACTAATTTTTATTGGACCAAAATAATAAGACCCGATAATTACTTGGACTCGGCTCCAACTTTTTAAAACAAAAATCTTGGCGCCTACTCTTTGTTTCTCGATAATTATGACAATCCCAAGAAATCCTCATGCATTCAAATCTCCATATCAAAACATGACTAACATTCCAGTAATATCTCCATGCAAATTAATGCTGATATCTTGAGATTTTGAAACAGCACCAATTTATCACAATAATTATATTCTTTCCCATAATAAACCATTCCAAGATTAAGAGATATTATCATTGAATATTGACAAACAAACTCCAAATTTATCTCCTTCAAAGAAGGAAACAAATAAATCTCTTAATCCCTCTACCGGATCTATCCAAGACCCGGATACTCAATCCGAACAAAAAGCAACCCATCCATCTGATCAATCTCTATAACACAAGCCAACCCCTTTTAATGCACCAAACTTTATGTAAGTCCCAAGAATATGAATGAAGATCATAAGAACATTCAAACTTATTCAAAAAGAATTACACAACAACCCACGAACTCGTACAAAGTTTAACCCACGAATCAATCTCTAAGCAGATTAACCAAACCTCAACCAACATCCAATCACAAAAATCATGGCCCGATTAATAGAACATGAAAGAAAATATTATGATTAACCAATACATAGTCAAATACAATGACTAAGATTGCGATTTAGTCTAATGCCGTGGAGAGCTACGGACCTTCAAATAAAAAATATATCATAGCTCTAACATGAACTATAATCGGCCATCTCATAAAACACCAAGCAATACTCAAATCAGGAAACAAACTCATCTTGATGAACACCTACGACCCTCATAATAAGAAAAAAAACTGATCAATCATAACCAATAATAACATAATACCATTGTTATATCCGGAGTTTGATCGTAGCAACAATGCAAATGATCTTCAATGATCGAATCATACCCTTTCATCCCAGAATTAACTAGCAGCAACAATACAAACCATAACCATCCAAACAATCAAACCCGTATATATATAAAACAATCATATTCCAAACAAAAACCGGGGTACCTTTCTTTCGACGAACAACATCCCCCGAAAATATGCTAAATCTTCTTTTGATCTTCGTGTTGATACCGAACCAAGCCTTCCAAAGACTACATAGGCTCTGATACCAATTGTAAGTCCAGAATCCTCTCCGGGGTATCAAACACACCCAATCGAGTGCGGAAAACAAGATTGAATGTAAGAACAAAAGAAGATTAAACCACAAGAATAAAAAGAAAATATATTATTAATAACATCGGGCCGCTACTTCGATCGCACACGGTTTCAAAGAACCATCTGGTACGATCGCTAAGAAGATTGCACACGTTCTCTAGGAACGTCTAGTACAATATCTAGGAACCTTGCACACGAGAGAACTCGTCTGGTACAAGGTTCGCACAAGGTGCTACATGATTACAAAAATGAAAGAGAGAGGTGCACCTACAAATGAGCTAAACATGACAATATATAGGAGCCTCTACCCAATTGGCCCACATGGCCTGACCCAAGCCCAACCATAAAACTAAGCCCAATAAATATAAAAGTGTTTGATAAAGACAAGCATAAACCTACACAATTTTTGGGCCTTACAAACACTTCTCTTATAATCTGTTCTAACACAATCACTTCCTTATTCTGGATTTTTGAAGCAATCACTTGAACGCCATCCTTCTTGATGAATTTTGCATTTCCCCAGTAATCTTCAATCCACGATTTACACACTAGTGGATTTTCTCTAATTGCATGCGCGATTTGACACAAGTTCAAACCAACGATCATAGAATAAAATAGCTTTTTGTGCTTCTCGGGAGGATCCAGCAAGTATCCAGAAACATTATGTTCATTCACAAAGCCTGTCTTTGGTTCTCTCTTTGCCTTTCCGGTTTCAACAGTCGCATCACCTGTATCAACAACGTTATCCATATCTGCACAAAACCAAGCAAGTAAGAACATGATTTAGAAACATTATTAGTTTTCAGACACTTCAAATCCGAACATCGGAATACAGAAACCAAAACTTTGTTTTCAATTAAGATCTCAATATTTAGTTTTTCGGAAAACACAGTGGATAAAATCATAAACAGAGAACTCTATCTAAAGTTTCAAAATTTTAACCAAAAGAAAACCTAGATCTCATTGTTTTCATAATGCACGGTGGATTTCAATTGAAAACAAATTTTTGATATTGACTTGTTGACTGAAAATACCTTTTTATAACATCCGAGAACTCAAAAACGAGTACAGTTCCATAGTCTAGTTGTTCCCAATGCAAAATTGAATTCAACTACCAACACCATCAACTTCAGGTTGTCATCCTTCATTGTTCATTCCATCACCAAACGCAATCATAACTATAACTTGCCATCCTCATTCCTCGAGTGGGTTTTCGAGGTTAGTTGTCGTTTTTCAATTTTGACCTGTTGACCAAAAATTCCATCTTATACGATGTCCGAGAACCTGTTCCAGATCTGGGTTTTCAGATACCCAAACTCTTTTCAAAAACCGTTCCCTCAATACACCGCCTATAACTGCCGTTCACCGAACATCATAACCATTCGTCTCCTTGACCACCGCTGAAAACACTACTTCATCTTCTTTGAGTGCCATCAATCTGCTGCACCACCACTCGCCGCCGGTGTCCACAACCAAACGCCGTCACTGCACCGCTGCTCGTCGCCTCTGTCCATAACCAAACGCCCACCTTCAACAGATCACCATCGCCGCCGCCAAACGGCATCAATACAACATCTTTAATAAACTAAACCTGCAAATATCTTTGAATAATATCATTGTAATACAACTAATCTTTTACCTGAGATGTTTTAAGATTGAAAGATAAGTGACTGATTAAGCAAAATTTCAAGTAGAGATGACGATGGCAGTATTTGTGATCTTGGGGTTTTCGGTTCGAGAAAAGGATGGTTAGAAGGGTTTTATTTTAAATGTTTTTGTGTTTTCAAGAATGAAAAGAAAACCAAGAACCCATTAGAGAATTCATGGGCTTCCATTTTATCAGAGAACCGATTTGTGGGCCAACCTAGTTAATTTCAACTACCTCACTTTAGATAATGTTAGCCCCCCCCCCCCCCTTTAATGAATGATAAATTCAGTTTTTCGGTTTTCGAAGACTAAAAAGAAAAAATAGTGGGCCGAAATATATATATATATATATATATATCATTTGAAACTTGATTAGAAATCGAGAGCCTCATTTGATGTTTCTCATAAAATGTTTCTGATTTTTAAATATCATTTGAACATTAAAAATAATCAAAACAATATACGCAGGAATTGCTTACGGGATCAAATCACTATGACTCAGGCCGACTACACTTATTAGCACTGACTTAATTTAGTTTGTCCGAGCGATTGCCAATATTTGATCCACTTAAACCCTTATGCCTCCGACCTTATTGTATAACCACCCGTGATATTTAGATTATCATGTTTTAGTGTATTATTTATGAGAACTCAACAAGTTACAATCAAATCCTAGTGTTAAATGTAGTACCAGCCATCAAGCAAGTAGTTTCCCTACTACATGTTTCACAGTGTCTGCTCTAATATCTGAGATCTGAACTGGGATTTGATTGAGAAAAGAAAAGAATAGATCTTTTATCAGAGGTGGATATAATATACAAATCTAATGATTTCTTGACGATTTTAAAAGATATAGGTTTACAGGGTTTTGGACACTAGAGGGTCTCTTTTAATGTGCACATTGGCCTCTTTTTGGATACATATGATCTCTTTTGGTTTTTATTTCATTAAAAGCCTTTGGCCTTTTGCATGAACACATTTGGTCTCTTTTGATCTACAGCACGGTATGTACAGGTCTTTGCTTACACAAAACAGAGTAAATACCGAAGTTGTTCAGGACAGGTCTCAGACCTAGAACACAGTGTGTATCGGGACATCACACCAGCTGTCAAATAGCTAAGCACTAACTCTAAGTGATGTTCCTTACTAAGGACATACGTTATCTTCAAGTGCATCACATGTAAACTTATTTTTATAGTCACGAGAACTGGGCCTATTGACATATCACTTTCAGAGCCTAACCGTTTCAGTTATGGCCTTACATGAGTCAGCCTTACTCACTAGTGAAAATTCTTATCACTTCCCGTATGATGCAGCAATTCACAAGATAATAAACAAAAACATAAAATAATTCTCCCCCTAAATTTGTGCATTGGGAGAATCAATGTGCAAATTTAGGTACAACAGAAAAGAGTTTTTTTTTTTGTAACCATTTTAGTCATCGAAACGAATGACTTTCAGAAGAGCCACAAGATCATTGAATCGGGCTAGGCCCACTGGCTTTGTGAACAAATCCGCCACATTGTTATCTGTGTGGATTTGCTCCATGGTGATTAGCTGTTGATTGTAGGAATCCCTGATAAAATGAATTTTAATAGGGATATGTTTGGTTTTTGAAAAATAGACAGGATTTTTAACAATTTGAATTGCATCATCATTGTCACAGTAAATAGGAGTTTCAAGAAATTCCAAACCGTAATCCAGCAATTGATGTTGCATCCAGATGACCTGAGAGCAGCATGCAGAAGTAGCAACATATTTTGCCTCAGCAGTGGACATAGAAACCGTCTGTTGCTTTTTGCATTGCCAAGAGATAAGCCTAGCCCCAAGATACTGACATCCAGCAGTGGTGGATTTCCTGTCAATATCACAACCTCCAAAATTGCTGTCAGAAAACGCATATAATTCAAAGGGAGAATCTCTAGGATACCAAAGGCCAAGCCTAGGTTTCCCTTTAAGATACCTAAAGATTCTTTTAACAGCAATAAAATGAGAAAGTTTAGGATTAGCCTGATATCGAGTGCATTGACAGACCGCAAACATGATGTCAGGTCTACTGGCTGTCAACTACATCAGAGATCCGATCATGGACCGATAAAAAGTCTGGTCAACAGTTTCCCCTTCAGAATCAGAGGACAATACCAGACGTTCAGCCATAGGTGTATCAGCACTTCGACATTCTGTAAACTGAAACTTGGTTAACACATCATCCACATATTTCCCTTGATGAATGAGAATTCCCGTGGAGTCCTGTTTAACTTGCAATCCTAAAAAGAACGTCATTTCCCCCAAAGAACTCATTTCAAACTTCTTTCGCATCACTTCTTCAAACTCCTTACATAGCTCCTCACTTGTGGATCCGAAGATAATATCATCCACATAAATTTGAACCAGAATCTGATGCTCCCCCACTTTCTTCAGAAACAGTGTCTGATCAATGACACCACGAACATAATCATGAGCTAGAAGATGTTCAGTCAAAGTGGCATACCAGGATCGAGGTGCCTGATGTAGTCCATACAAAGCCTTGTCCAGCTTATAAACATGATCCAGGTTCTTGGAGTCCACAAACCCCGGAGGCTGACTAACATATATCTCCTGTTTAATCTCCCCATATAGAAAAGCAGTCTTCACGTCCATTTGATAGACAGTGAAACCCTTGAAGGAAGCGTATGCCAAGAAAAGTCTAATTGCTTCTAGTCTCGCAACTGGAGCATACACCTCATCATAATCTAGCCCCTCTATCTGTCTAAATCCCTGTACTACCAACCGAGCTTTGTTTCGAACAATAACCCCACTATCATCCTTTTTGTTTCTAAATACCCATCTTGTACCCAGTGCTTTCTTTCCTGGAGGAAGTTCTACCAGCTCCCAGACTTTTAATTTTGTGAACTGGTTTAAATCCTCTTGCATTGCATCCACCCAACTTGATTCTCTTAAAGCCATCGTAATGTGCTTTGGCTCAATTTGAGAAATAAAGCATGAATACAAGCATCGGTTAATATCACCTGTTCGACTTCTTGTCATAATTCCTGAATTGATTGGTCCAATTACTTGGTCAACACGGTGGTTTCATTGAACAGGTGCTGGTACAGGAGTATCGGGAACGATCGCGGCAGGGGATAAATTCGTCAGATTTTCCTGGTTTTCATCAGTAGTAATCTTGGGATCTACAGCTTCATTCACAATCTCTCGCGCTGTGTCATTGGGAACAGTAGTTGGAGTGACAATACTTTCTTCAGGAATCGGATCTTGAAGAGATGATCCAAGCAGATCTGGAGTAGATACTCCTGCATCTGATGGTTGAGTATGAGTGTCAGCAATGGAATTTGACGACACATGTGTGGTATCATCTGGAGCTGTGACTGGGGTGATTGGGTTGGAACTCTGAGATGGTAGTATTTCTTCATCAACAATCATTGGAGATACTGCCACCCGTGTAGAGATTGAAGATGAACTGGATACCAGGGGATCTTGTGACAATTTATCTACACAATCAGAAAACATATTAAAAGATTTGAACAAAGTAGCATAATCGTAGACCCAGTTTGGTCCGTGGCCTGCATCAGTTGGATTTTCTTCGAGCCACTCCACATCATATGATTCGATGACTTCTTTGGTACTCTTTCTGTAAACTCTGTAAGCTGTCTTCTTGGCATACCCAACAAAATAGCATTCATCTTCCTTGGCATCAAACTTGGAAGTAGACTCTTGATGTAATAGAGTGCAAGGATAACCAAAGGTTCTAAAATGTTTTACTGTAGGTCGTTCTCCATATAGTATCTCATATGGAGTTTTCAACTGAGCTTTGTTGAGCAACACCCGATTTTGGATGTAACATGTGGTATTCACGGCTTCAGCCCAGAAAAATGCTGGTAACTGGGAATCAACTAGCATTGTACGTGTAGCCTCAATCAGTGTTCGATTTCTTCTTTCAGCAACTCCATTTTGTTGTGGAGTTCGAGAGGCACTATACTGTCTATCAATCCCCTTTTCATCACAGAAAAATCCATGACTGAATTCTTAAATTCAGTTCCATTGTCACTACGAATCCCTTTCACTTTCTTGTTCGTTTGATTTTCAATAAGAACAATAAACCTTTTAAGCAATTCCGCAGTCTCACTTTTGTTAGATAAGAAAAATACCTAAGTGAAGCGTGAAAAGTCATCAGTAATAACCAAGCAATATGATTTTCTAGAAATACTGAGAACATTCACAGGACCAAAGAGATCCATGTGTAACAGTTGCAAAATTGTGTCAATGGAGTTTATTGTTTTTGAGAAATGAGGTTTTCTGTGTTGTTTTCCTGGTGCACAAGAAACACATTTTTCAAAGGTGATGAACTCTTTCACAGGTAAATCACAGACTAAACCACCCATAGCAATACGATTTAAATTTTTCATGTTACAGTGACCAAGACGGCGTTGCCATAACATAGCATCATGTTCAGTGGTCTTAGAGAAAAGACAAAGTAACTCTTCAGATGGTTTCTTATTCATATCAATGACATAAGCATTACCCCTTTGTTTAGATTTTAACAAAATCCAGTCTTCAGGTACAACAATACCTGGCTTTAGAACAAAACAACCTTTATTTGTAAAGTGAGTTGAAAAACCATTATCACAAATTTGAGATACGCTGAGTAAACTATGTTGTAGTTCAGGAACATAGTTAACATCTTTAAAACTTAAAGCACCATTTGTAACAGTACCTTTCTGGGTAATCTTACCTGACTCTCCTCCTGCAAAGGAGACAGATCCACCATCGAAATTCTCTATGTTGGTCAATTGGGATTAGTCTCCTGTCATGTGTCTGGAACAGCCACTATCAAAATACCAAAGTCTAATGATATTCCTCCATAGCAGTTCCTACACATGTTGCAGGATTAGTTAGATTTAGGAACCCAGGCCTTAGAAGAACTGGGTTTCTTATTGTTAGCAAAAGTGAATACAGTTTCAACATTAATGGTTAAGCATGATGAAGAATGTGACTTGGATTCAGTCTTTTGCTTTGGTTTCCAATTTAAACATTTTCTTTTTGTTGACCGAGAATCATGTCGAATTTGTGATTTTAATTGAAACTTGTGATGATTTATTTGAAATGCATTTCGAAGTTTCTTATCTCGAATCCAGTCTCCATCAGAGGACTTTGCCTTGGATTTTACATTTTGAGCATTATTAAAAAAATTTGAGCCTGAATTATCATTAGTGAAACTCCTAGGCATAGCTCTCTGATGTTTCTGATGATTTTGTCCCTTGTTTGTATGGACACAGTTTCTTGCTATATGACCAGGTATCCCACAAGTGTAACATGTTTGTCTTTTGAAGTAGTGGGTATCCTGGAATCTGTCAACACAAGCTGATCTGTGTGAGCTGGACATCCCTTGTGCTACTGGTTGGTAGGTTTTCTTCCCTGTTTTAACACTTCCCTGTTTACAACAATTAGCACATTTTGCATATTTTGAAATTTCAGATTTTGAATTTTTGTTTGAGTTAGCTAAAACATCTTGATATGCATGTTTTGGTGGCATGTATTTGTCACCTATAGTTTTTGCAGCTAAGTTCTTTTTCTCATAAGGACAAGCATTAGGAGATAAAGCAGTTTTCTTAACAGGAAATAAAGAAGTTTTCTTGCAATCAGAAACACAAGGTTCAATGCTCTTAACAACAGAGCTCACACAAAAGTTTGACTTAGCAAAAACATTTAAATTGTCTTTTAAAGAAGTATTATTCAAATCATCAAAAAAACGATCTTCATTAGCTTCAGTCCAATCTTCAACTAAAATTTCTTCTGCACAGGAAGAAGAAGCATTAGAATTATTCACACAGTTAAAATCAGCATTAACTTCTGTTACTGAGCATGTTCCAACGATTACTGATTCAACTGTGTTCTCTAACTCAGATTCATCTGAAGTTTCTGACCGACCAGATGAGTTTGAACAACTGCTTGAGTTAATAGATCTTGCAATACATTTAAACAACATCGATTCAATTGATCCTATTGAACAATTAGATTTAATTGAAGATGTATTCTCACTCACATTTTCGGTGCTGTTAATTTTAGATTTTTCATGACTTCTCATTTCATTGCTTGCAGATTCAACAAACTTAGTAGTGGAAACATTTCTAAATGAGACATCATACTTAGGTTGTTTCATGTGTCCTTCTGGTGCAGAAATTTTTATTGGCACAGACTTAACTGGTTCTACCTCAATTCTTTTTCCATACACCATATTTCCCTCATTTTCTATTTCCTCATCTGTGAGAGGAAGTCCTGTATAATTGTGATTGTAAGGAGGTGCAATTTCCACAAAACCTATACCAGCTCCGTTGATTTCTCTGTACTTAAGTTTTGAACTTATCATTTTCTCAATGCGTTCACTAGAACAGTCAAATTTTCTAAAGTGAAAATCAGCATTTTTGAATTTTGATTTTAAAGACTCTAGTTCAGCACTAAGTTCACCTATAACTTTCTTCTGGTGTAGGACAAGACAAGACTCATCATTTTCTCTAACCAACTGAGAATTATAATATATGTAATACCTAGCCTTTTCTACACAAGCATTTGAATATAAATTAGAAAATACCTTAGGTGAAGCTGGAATTGGATTTTGATTGATGTACGCCATGAATGCGTGAAGATCATCAGTTGTTACATTGCATGCTTCCATAGCTTCCTTAGTTGTCACCTTTGAATTTTCTCCAGATTGAGCCAACATAGAAACATTATTCACTACTTCAGAGATGTTCAAAGCACTTATCTGACCACTCCAATCAAAATCTCCTCCCTGCTGAGCTACCAATGCTTTGCTTGAGTTAGCACTGGCAACTGATGAACTCTGTCCCCCAGTAACACCCACACTTCTTCCACTGCTTTCATTTTCCACTTTAGGCTCCTTGCATTCTCGAGCAAAGTGTCTAGGCTTGTGACAATTGTAGCATCTCATCTGTGCTTTATTGAATCCTACACTTTTGTCCTCCATGTTGTTCCGCCTGTTTCTTCCAGTCCTTTTAATGAAGTTTTTAGCTCTGAACACTGCCATTGCCATTTGCCAAGTAATATCCAACTCTTCTATGTCTTCAGGATGAATTTGCTCGAATTCAGATGTCATAACACTAGGTGGCACCAATGTTCCATGCTGATATGCTTTATAACAGTTCATGAATCCAGCAATCAAAGCAATATTCTCCTGAGTTTCTTTTGAAATTTGAGTAGCTTGTACAAAACCCTTTTGATCTTGAGGTTTGGGAGCAATAGAACTTGAAGCAGTTTGAGTGTTTGAACCGGTTGAACCTGCATTCTGATAAGCTGATGATGGAGGATAAGCCGAAACCTGAGATCCTGATTGAGATATCAAAGCAGTGTTGGAGCTACTTGATCCAGCCACACTGTAGCTACTTGAGTGATTTAAAGCTCTCTGCCGATCATCCATTTCACATGACCTGATGGTTGCAATTAACTCTTGTAGTGGCATTCTGCTTAAGTCTTTGGTTCTTTTGATTAAGTCCACATTCATGTCCCAGTTTCTTGGAAGAGCATTCAGTAGTTTCTTGTTGACTTCAGAATTTCCTAGAAAAATGTCATTTGCCCTCATCTGAGTGTTTAATGCTATGAATCTAGCAATCTGAATCTCAAGTGTTTCATTCAAAACATAGTTGAGCAAGTTGAATTTCTGACGCAGCATGTCCTTTTTGCATTCCTTGATGTCATCATTTCCTTCATAGGCCTGAACCAATGCCTCCCATAATTCTTTAGCATTGGTGTAGTCACGATAACCAATAGCAATTTCAGGAGACAACCCTTGAGTTGAGATTGAAAGTGCTCGTGTATCCACATCAGCCTTAGCATAGTCTTCTTCATTCCATGCGGATTCTGGTTTCACTTCAGTTATCCCCTTTTCTTCATCAGTAACATACGTAATCTGGACTGGGCCTCTCAATATAGCTCTCCACAGTTTTGGCTCTTTTCCCTTAACATGTTGAATAAATCTGAACTTCCATTCTGAGAATGAGTCCCCTTCCATGAGTCTGGGAACTCGAGTGCTAGTTCCAATCACGTTGTCCAATTCCATTTGTTTAGCATTGGCAGCTAGTTGACTTTGTTGATCCATTTCACGAACTCCTGTAAACTTGTTCACACCAAAACAAACCAACAAGTGATACTGTGTTTTGAAATTAAATTCGAGAAGAACAATAATTTTCAAAAAAACAATTTTGGTTTTCTGAGAACTCAATAAATAGTGCAAGAACACAATTTAGAACACACACACTAACACCATTTTCGAGAACAATAGTTTTCAAGAAAATTGCGAGAACTAATCAAGAGTTCAAGAACAAGTTTATTAAACAGTCGACACCAAGAACAAATTGTATGACATCTGAGAACTACAATTCGAGAACACCAAATCTAAGAACAACAGTATGAAAACAGAACCGAGAACTAGAATCCGGAGATAAATATCAAGAACACAATTCGATTACAAAATTTAATCATCCGAGAACAAATTAGGAGAACACAACATGTTTTTGGAGAACTACGATTAATATCCGAGAACCCTGACTAACATCGAGAACAAGACAAGTTTGAGAACACACTCCACCAAAACCTACAAAATCGAGAACACGATAGTCGAGAACTACGTTGTTTAAATATCAAAATCTGAGAACTTGCAATTGAGAACAAAACTTTGGGAACCCAAAACCCGAAAATTAGACTGATTTTTTTTTTTTTTTTTTGAGAACAAAATGAACCGAGAACATGACACTTCGAGAATACAAGACTTTAACTAACACCGAGGAATCTGAGATCACCCAATCCGAGAACTTGTACCTGAAACACAAATCGAGAACACACCAAATCGAAAACCACAAGTTGATAAATTCAAACTTTGAGATATACACAAGATCCGAAAATTTTGGATTAATAATCTTTCAAAATTTCAAAGATCTTATCAAATCCTTTTGAAAATAACAACTTTCATAAATATTAGCAAACACTTTCTAATCATCAAAAAAAATCAAACATTAATTTTTTTTAAGCCACACGAAAATCTCTTTGAGGAATAAATATGAAGAACAAATCTGTCAAGACCAAAATGAAGATCAAACAAAATTTAGTCGAACCTCAATTGTAATTGTAATTCATTAAATAATAATGATATTTGCACATATTAAAAATTCGACAGCCATTTCATTAATGTTTCGAGATTGATGTTTCAAAAAAAAACACTAGAACACAATATTATATTGATTCCAAATAAGAACAAAACATGAACTTTAATCTATAAGAACAATATTCTTTTTTTTTACAACCATTCTTAACGCCAACAATAAAAGGCGAAAAAAAAATTAATCCCGAATGCAAAACATGGTGCAAATAACCGATAATTTTTTTTTCTTCCAATCATAATACTCTCTTGAATCCCTTGATATCAAACCCGAGCCTTGAAAAAGCTTCAATGGCTCTGACACCAATTGTAAATCCCAAAAATTATACCCGATATCAAGTGATTATAATCAAAGGTGGAATCAATGATTATAATGATTCAAGAAATATGAAGAACGATTTAAGAAAATAATAATCCTCACTAGCATACGGGATAACTCACCGTCTGATACTAGAGAGAATTCTTTGATTAATAACAAAAACGCTAGCTACAAATGAACCACAAAATAACCTTAAGTATGTGGAAGGTTTCTCAAATGGGCCAACATGGCCTTAGCCCTTCCACGGCTCAACCCACAAGATTGAAGCCCAAATACTAACAAACTGAGAACTACTAAACTGTCCGAGAATTAATACTAAACATAAACCTATAAATGTATGGACCTAACATGTACGTGTATCCTATGTGTTTCAAAGTAATGCCTTAACTTAGTGGATGCCATTATCAAAGCTAAAACAAGTTTTTCGAGATGAGAATACCTGGTCTCAACATCTAGTAGAGTTTTACTTACATAGTAGACAGGATGTTGTTCCCCCTCGAAGTCTCTTACCAATACTGCACTAATAGCATTCCCAGAAACTGCAAGATATAACTTCAGTGGTTCTCCATCCTCAGGCTTCATCAGGAGTGGAGCTGCTGCTAGATATTCTTTCAATTTCTTCAATGCTTCCTCGTGTTTCTGTCCCTAGTCGAATTTACTATTCTTCCTTAGGATATCATAGAATTCTTTGCATTTATCCGAGGATTTCAAAATGAATCTATTTAAGGCTGCTATCCTGCCTGTCAGCCTTTGTACATCCTTGATATTTTTGGGGGATTTGATATCAAGGATGGCCTTTATTTGTTTAGGGCTGGCTTCTATCCCTCTTTTAGTAACTAGATATCCTAGAAACTTTCTAGCACTGACTCCAAAATGACATTTAGATGGGTTCAACTTCATATTATAGGCGTCCAGGATGTCAAATGCTTCCTTAAGATCTTGAAGATGATTCTCTGCCTTCTTGGACTTGACCACCATGTCATCAATGTATACTCCACTGTGTCCCCAATCTTTTATTTAAACATCATATTCACTAGCCTTTGGTAGGTTGTACCTGCATTTTTTAATCCAAATGGCATAGCTATATAACAATATATACCTGATGGGGTCATGAATGCTGTGTCCTCTTGATCCTCTGGTTCCATTTGAATTTGTTGGAATCCTGAGGATGCATCCATGAATGTCAGCATTCCGTGTCCTGATGTAGCATCCACCATTGAATCTATGTGTGGTAATGGGAATGGATCTTTAGGACATGCTTTATTGAGGTCTGTGTAGTCTACACACACTCTCCATTTCCCATTCTTCTTTTGAACCACCATCACGTTAGCAAGCCATCTTGGAAATTTTACTTCTCTTATCATCTTGGATTTAAGGAGTCTATCCACTTCTTCTTATATGATGACATTTCGTTCTGGAGCAAACTTCCTTCTCTTTTGCTAAATGGGCTTGAAATTCTTATCAATCCCGAGTTTATGAGTAATGACATCCTTAGAAATGCTAGTCATATCCTCATGCTTCCATGCAAAAGTAGACATCCTGCATTTAAAAAATGAGATTAGTGATTGTTCAATGTCATGAGGGATATTCTTACCAATTAGCACAGTGATATCCTTGTTATTGTTATCAAGGCAAACAGCCTTTACATCCTGCTTAGGATGTGCCTTGACAACTGGCACTATGCATCCTTCTGTAATTGCTATGCTTGACGTGATGAAGCCTTCATTGATGTTGTATAACAGTCCTTGGTTTCTTGTTGGTCACTATTTACTTTGATGACTCCCCAAGGTGTGGGTAACTTTATACATTGGTGATACGTTGAAGGAACTGCCTTCATGTCATGTATCCAGGGTCTCCCCAGGATGACATTGTAGCGGGACAGGGAATCTATCACACAGAATCTCTGGATAGATTTCACCCCTTCCATATACACTGGTAGTTTTATGTCTCCCACTGTGCTCTTAGTTTCTCCACGGAAGCCCACTAGAACTGATGATCTAGAAACTATTTCAGATTCCGGTATATTCATTCTTTTAAGAGCTTCAAGCTGGATGATGTTCACTGAACTTCCTCCATCTACAAGAATCCTGCGAACAAAGTGGTTAGCAATATACAAAGTAATAACCAAACCGTCATGAAGACTCGTGGGGATGGTACATTAGGGATGTGAGGCAAAATCATCTTGAGGATTTTCACCCTCAACACTTACTAGCAGATTTTACCTCCGTTTTCTCCTTCAAAGGAAACATTCTCACTGTTTAAGAATTTAAAATAAATGTATAACAGAGAGATGTCACCTTTCACGTGCTTGGAACAACCATTGTCAACATACCAGTGGTCGTCGATAATCCTCCTTGGATGTCCCTGCACTAAGAAAGGATATTAGTTAAACATTGGTACCCAGGCCATCGCGGTCCTGGGCACTCCTGAAGCATCAATGTAAGACACTTCTCTCAAGCACATGTCCCTTTTCTCATTTAGGCTAGGTGTTGTTGCCTCTTTTGCTTTTGCTTTCCAGACTTGTTTAGGCTTAGCACACGGTTTAGCTACTTTCGGAGTAGCAGCTTTTGGCTTCTCAGTTTGTTTTGATTTCTGTGGTTGAACAACCTTGCGTTTGCTCTTGGCAGCATTCCAATCGCCATCAGAAGGTTTAACTTTGGGATTCACATTCTTCCTAGCCTTAGGTTTCTCAACCTTCAATGGCTTGGAGTAGTAGTTATCCCTAGGCATAACTTTCTGATATTGTCTATAGTAGGGCACATAAGGACGATGTGCGCAGTTTCTTTCAATATGACCGGGTCTTCCATAGGTGTAGCATGTCTGCTTCTTTGCAAAAGGAGCATATCCCGGTCTCTTAGATCCCACTGATGAATGTGAGTGATGGGATCTGTTGGATGATTTGTTTTCAAGCTTCTTAAAGTTTCTGCTTTGCTTAGAACATCTTGAACACCCGTGTGAACAAGATTGTGATTGTGATGATAACTGTCCTTGAGCTTTCTGTTTAACTTCAGGAACCTGTACATGAGAGTTAGCACATGTAGTGTTTTCTATGTGGTGGCATATATTTATCATTCGTGCCATTAACAGATAGCTCTGAAACAGTCTTTTTAATATAAGGAACAGCATCTGCAAACAAATTAGACTGTTTCACACAAACACCTGTATTGTTAGTGCAAACAAGATCATCCCCCTCAACCTTAACCTCTACTTTTACTAAATCTGCACATGAAGTAGAAGCATCAATAACGTTCACACATTTAAATTCAGGGACTATTGGCTTTACCACACCTGTGCCAACAGTATTGGATGAGGGATCCTCACATTCTTGTTTAGTCTCGACTGGCCTTGTGCACACAGATTCTTCAGATTCTGGCTCAGTCGAGGGTGTGACATTTGATTCAGTTGAGCCACTTAAATCAGAGACTTATGGTGGCTCTACTAAATCCCCCGTTGACTCAACTACTCTAGATGACTCACAACTAGACTCACTAGATTCAACTGATACTGATTTCTCATATTCGGTTGTTTCGGTGATTCACATTTAGAGTCAATTTCAGAAGTTGGTGGGGCAGCTGATTCAACAGTGTGTTGTGCCATGTACTTTTCACAGAGATTTTTTAATGTTTTCATGAAGTCAAACTCAAAGGGCACATTTGAGTCTGATTGACTAGTCGGTTCAGGTTTAAAAACAGTTTCCCTCAACATTTGATTTGATTCAGCTGTGTCATTTGATTCAGAAGTTGGTGGGGATTTGATTTGGTTCATCCTTTTTTACATCAAAAACTCTGTCAATTCCTAAACACGCTTCCCTATGTGATTTAAAACTTTCCCTCCTAAAAATTCAAAACTTAGAGCTTACTTATTAAAGATATTTTTAAATAATTTTTATAATTATTTAATTATCAAAATGTACTGATGCTAATACAAATTCTTTAGAAAATGACCAGCCGGTTTAAAAAATGTTTTTTTTATAAAATACAACCTCTCAAATTAAATATTATTGAACAATACAACCAACTATATATATAATGATAAACATAAAAATATTTGGTCTAAAAAAACTTATTTTTTGGAACTCAACACAGTTAATGTTCAGAATCGTAAATACGCTTCCTATCATAATTTAAAAAGTTCCATCTTGAATATTGAAAACTTGTGCTTAAATGTATTGTTTATTATTAAAATTGGAAAAACTGTTTTACAACAACTGTTAACTTGTCAACAGATGTTTTTGAAACATCTGTCATCAAATAAAATTTCACTTAGAGCTTGCAATGTTATATCTTAGATAAATCAATTAATTAATTAATTAATAATGCGACAAACACTATTCGTGAGAGTTTTTAAACTAACATATAGGTAAAAAGAGTAAAAATATTTCGTCTCAAAAAACTTATTGTTTGCACACAACACTATTAATGTTCAGAATAGTAACAATAAAAATAGAGAGTGTGTGATTTGCTCTCAAAACTGTCATTATTTGCCAACAAATGTTGTTAAAACAGCCGTCATCAAATACAGTTTCAATTAATATTGCAATATGTCACATAGATGAATTATTAATTAATTAATAATAATAACAATATCAATATTTGCTCACACAACTCTTATTATTTGCAACTCGAGTCTGTTAATGTTAAAATTCCTAAACACGCTTCCCTATGTAATTTAAAATTTTCCCTCCTAAAAATTCAAAACTTAGAGCTTACTTATTAAAGATATTTTTTAAATAATTTTTATAATTATTTAATTATTAAAATGTACTGATGCTAATACAAATTCTTTAGAAAATAACCAGCCGGTTTGAAAATTGTTTTTTTATAAAATATAACCTCTCAAATTAAATATTATTGAACAATACAACCAACTATATATAATGATACAATGTTTTATGTTATATAAATCAATTAATTATTTAATTGATAATAATAAAAATAAAAATACTTGGTCTCAAAAAACTTATTTTTTGGAACTCAACACCGCTAATGTTTAGAATCGTAAATACACTTCCCTATCATAACTTAAAAAGTTCCTTCTTGAATATTCAAAACTTGGCCTTAAATATATTGTTTATTATTATAACTGGAAGATCTGTTTTACAAAAACTGTTAATAATAACAACAGATGTTGTTAAAACAGCTGTCTTCAAATAGAATTTCCCTTGCAATGTTATATCTTATACAACAACTTTTTTTAAAACAACTCTTATTATTTGAAACTCGACCCTGTTAATATTAAAATTCCTAAACAGGCTTCACAATGTGTTTTAAAAATTTCCCTCCTAAAAATTCAAAACTTAGGGCTTAAAAGTTCCCTCTTCAATATTCAAACCTTGGGCTTAAATGTATTATTTATTATTATAATTGGAAGATCTGTTTTACAACAACCGTAAACTTGTCAACAGATGTTGTTAAAACAGCTGTCATCAAATAGAATTTCACTTAAAGCTTATAATATTATATCTTATATAAATCAATTAATTAATTAATTGACAATAATGCTACAAACACTATTGATGAGAGTTTGTAAACTAACATATAGGTAAACAATAAAAATAGAGTTTTAAAACTATCCTTATTTGCCAACAAATGTTGTTAGAGCAGCTTTCATCGAAATAGATTTTAAATTACAATTTGTAATATGTCACGTAGATGAATTAATTATCTATACTATATATAATGCATGAGTGAAGGGTAGTTTAAGATACCCAAAAGTTAAGAACTTTTTTTCCTTTAATGCATAAGGTACAACCCTAAAATGAGGGTAAATTAGACTTTTAAGCACTAATTACACTTTAACCCCCTAATCTTAATTACATTTTAATCCCCCCAACTTTACTTAACTTTTGTTTACTTAAAAACTAATTAATCCCCCCAACTTTACTTAACTTTTGTTTACTTAAAAACTAATTAAACTTCTCCCCCTTGTTTACTTAAAAGCTACCCCTACGATTTTTTGAATGCCCATACATTTTTCATACGTTAATTTTTTTCTTTAAAAAAATACATCATAAAAATGAGCATTTTATTATCTTTAATTTGAGTATAATATTGTTATTTTTGTATTTAAATTTTTTTATGTGCAACATGACTACCAATATCTATGGATGAGCAATAGTTGAACTGTGAACAGAAGCTAAACAAAAAAAACGTACGAACCTAAACCAAAATCAATTGAAAACTAAATTAACCAAAACCTGAATTAACTTAAAATCGTTTATCGGTTTTTTTCTTTGAGCCCTTAGTTAACTGAAATCAGCCAAACTTAAATCGAATCATTCATATATTCATAGCAAGATGCTCGAGCGATGCAACATCGAATACAAAAACTTCTAATGATGTATAGTTGGGTTCGGTTCAGTTCGCTAATTAGCCTCAATCGAAACAGAAACCAAAGTTATCGGTTAATCGATCTTATTAACCAACAAGTTAATTGGTTCGGTTTATTTGTTTAGACTATCCTTTTCAGTTCGGTTTAGTTTAGTTAATTTGATTACTAACCAAAAACCAACTTTGGCTAAAATTATTGCTTATAAGTACATAAAATGAAGGTATAAACGCTAAAAATATCCGAATATACAAATTATTTAGTTTTCGCTTGGTAATTTTGTTCAACTAAGGGTAAAAAAGCGACATTAAGTTAATTTTGTTTTTGATTGATTTCTGTTGGGTTTCGTCAATTTTTGGCCAATTTCGATTAAGGGTTTAGTTATTGTTCACTCATAGATATTGTTAATCACATAACACAAATTTTTAATTAAAGGAATTGCAATGCTTACTCAAATTATAAACAATAAAATGCCCATTTTTATGATGTAGTTTTTTTAAGTATTAACGTATGAAAAAATTATAGTCGTTTACAATTCGTGGGAGTAGTTACTTGTTGGCTTAAAATAAAGGGAAAAGGAGAAACTATTATTTAAATAAACAAAAGTTTAGTAAACCTGAGTTAATTAAAGTGTAATTAAAATAAGAGTTGTATATTATGCATTACATTCTAAAAAAAGTCTTAACGTTTGAGTATCCTAAAATGCCCTTATCAAATAGATTATATATATTATAGGTATCTAGGGGTGAGCAATAATTGAACATTTAGCCAAAACCAAACCAAAAAACAGAAGAAGCTAACCCGAAATCCATTGAAAACTGAATTAACAAAAACCGAATTAACTTAAAATCGGTTATCGTTTTTTGTACACTTAGTTCACCGAAACGGAAACCGAACCACTCATATATTCATATATTTTTAGCCTTTATACCTCTATTTCATGTACTTATAGACAAAAGTTTTTAGCCAAAGTTCGGTTTATGTTATTAACAAAAAATAACTAATACGGACTAAAAACCGACAATCTAATGACTTCGGTTTCAGTTTCGATTGAGGCTAATAACCGAACTTAACCGAACCAAACCAAACCATACACACCCCTAGAAGTGTCTGTGTTCCCCGCTGCATCGCGCGGGCACCCTGCTAGTTAATACTAATAACAATATCAATATTTGCTCACACAACTCTTATTATTTCCAATTTCATCCTGTAATGTTAAAATTCCTAAACACGCTTCCCTGTGTGATTTAAAACTTTCCCTCCTAAAAATTCAAAACTTAGGGCTTACTTATTAAAGATAGTTTTAAAATAATTTTTATAATTATTTAATTATCAAAATTAAATGACACTAATACAAAATTTTTAGAAAATAACCAGCCGGTTTGAAAATTGTTTTTTATAAAAAAATAAGCTCTCAACTTGAATATTATTAAACAATATAACCAACTATATATATAATGATACAATGTTTTATTTTACATAAATCAATTAATTATTTAATTAATAATAATAAAAATAAAAATATTTCGTCTCAAAAAACTTATTATTTGGCACTCAACACAGCTAATGTTCAGAATCGTAAATACACTTCCCTATCATAATTTAAAAAGTTCCTTCTTGAATATTCAAAACCTGGGCATAAATATATTATTTATTATTATAATTGGAAGATATGTTTTACAACAACTGTTAATAATAACAACAGATTTTGTTAAAACAGTTGTCTTCAAATAGAATTTCACATGCAATGTTATATCTTATACAATAACTTTTTTTAAAACAACTCTTATTATTTGAAAGTTGACCCTGTTAATATTAAAATTCCTAAACACGCTTCCCAATATGTTTTAAAAATTTTCCTCCTAAAAATTCAAAACTTAGAGCTTAAAAGTTCCCTCTTCAATATTCAAACCTTGGGCTTAAATGTATTATTTATTATTATAATTGGAAGATCTGTTTTACAAAAACTGTAAACTTGATTTTGATGGGTATATAAAGACATGTTATATTCAAAGTTGTTATTAATGATTTTGATGTACTACTAATACATCAAAGTTGATTTTGATGACAGCTGTTTTAACAAGTTGATTTTAATAATATGGATTTACATGCTTAGTTAAAGAGCTTCAAGCTGGATGATGTTCACTGAACTTCCTCCATCTACAAGAATCCTGCGAATAAAGTGGTTAGCAATATACAAAGTAATAACCAAACCGTCATGATGAGGAACAAGAATGTTTTCTCGGTCCTCTTCCTCGAAGCTAATCACTTTAGAGGTCGTTTCTTGGCAGGAATGGTTGAAGGTGTGTGTTGTATGTATAGAAGCATTATTAATCTCCAAAAGATTAACCTTGAATACTCAAGGTGCTTCCTCACATACTCTGCTTGCTACCAGAACAGAAAAAAAAAGATTCAAAGTTAGATTTTGACTACAGGCCTTCATAACAAAGTAAAGATATAAGATATTTAACAAACATACCTGTTGACAAGCACAACAACGGGAACCACAAAAACAGAAGTAGACGCAGACGACTTCCTCAAAAGATAAGCATAGTGGCGTAAAAGCATTATCGCAATCAATGTCTTTCCTAATGCCATCTGGAAAAACACTTCATTGCTGAAGCTAACGCCTCTATTTGTTAACGGAGAAACAACACAATAACATTAATCAAAAATGACTCAAATTAATCAAACACAAAAGGTTGATCAAAAAACAAAATGAACACATATTAAACACTCGAATAAATAAATTTAAAAACGGAAAGACATATCCTCTTGAGTTTGAGCCTGCCAATCTACAACCATTCGTAATGGCAAGATTGATATTTTCCTTTGATTGTAAGAATCTTCAAAAGTCGAACACTTTTTCGACGTAAATGCTCTGGTTGCTAATGGATCAGACAAAATATTGAGGTTATTGAAGAACAAAATGGATAAATTTTAATCTTATTGATAACATATATTAGAAATATTTTACCTGATGCTCAATTGCTTCGACCTAAACGTAAATGTGAGAGAACCATCTGTTACGATTTAGGGGTTGTTTGGTAGCCTCTTAATAACCATTCAGAGGCTACCTCTTAATGGTTTATAACCTCTGAATGATTAAGAGGTAACCTTAAGTCTGAATGGTTAAGAGGCAACCATTAAGATTTTACATCTTACCACTCATACTTAAGGTTACATCTTAACCATTAAGAGAATATGAACCATTCAGATGTAGCTTCTTAATGACCATTCAGAGGCTACCAAACAGCCCCTTAAAAATTATTTGAGAGATTTATAAATTATTTGGAAAAAAAAGAGATGCACACGATACCTTTATATAGTTGTGTAATGGGGTATCGAATATGAAATATGAAATTGAATTTGGAGCTCAAATTTAAACCAACAGTGATACAAAATTCTGTTTACTCAAGTGACAGTATTTAACTAATTTATTAACAACCACTGTCAAGCAAGTGACATTATTACCACTGTTCAGGCAAGTGGGATTTTTTTATTATTAATTGGAGGTCAGTTTTTGCATCATACAGGCATTGGTGGCCACTCTCTCCGGCTGACACATCAGCTTTCTAACGTCACTCACGCTTCTCCTATTATGGAAAGTATAGATGAGCAAAAGTGAATGCACCATTGCACCAATATGTTATAAGATGGTGGTAGGTAAAATCAATAAAAGAAAAGCAACCTACAATATGTGTTATTACATACTTGTTACAAAATGCGAGATAAGACATGAACTGAAGCTCAACCTATATAATCTTACCCTATCATATATAATCTAATTCGTAATTAAGAAATATGAGCAAAAAAAAAAATCAAGCAATAATATGACATGCTAAAAACTTCATGTTCTCAAATCTCAAATGCCAGTTGCCAATTCTTTTTTACATGAAATAGGATCAAGATTTAAAAAACATTATGTACATTCTAACTTCCTAGGAACTTCTTCTTTTTGTTGGGTCACTCTGTGTACCTTGATTGGGTGTGGTGTCACCGGATATAACAAGGTTTTTTTTACTGGACAACACAGACTACATGTTAGAAACTTCAAGAAACAAACAACATAATACCAAAAGTGAATACACTGTGATAGTTTCATAACATCAATGAAAAAATGGTCTAATAATCATGGTCTCATATAGTTTTATAGAAATTGATGTAATAGTTAGTAAGTCTTAACACGAAGTACAGGCATGTAATCTTGATAATATGCACATTTTTAGCAACTATATCTTTGTAAAGGTAGCTATTATCTAATCATTTGCTAAAATATATTATGTTTTAGTGGTTACAATGACCCAAATAGTTTTAGGTTGTAGACACATAAAATAGGCCTCAACTTTGAACCTTTATCATATGCAACATCATTACTACTTGAAAGAGAAAAAACTCATTAAGAGAACCATAGTTGGTAAAAAGAAAATGTAAACAATATAATACATAAATGGAAGAAAATAGGTTAACATTTAATTTAAAACTTGCAATACGTAGTCAACCAAGTAGTTTTGTAATGGATATTAAAGAACTTTCATTTTTTGAGATATACAGTGGCCATGATGTAAACAGACCCAATCCAACCCATTTTGCCATTAGTTAGTCAATTAATCTATTACCTAAGCTTACCACCTTCAAAAATGTCACTAATGTTCGAATCCTCTTCGTCACAATTTGTAAATCATAGCAAATTATAAGTAAAGAATCCAATACAAACCTTAATGGGCTGGTTAACGACATGATTAATCAGCGGGTCAAATAAGTAGTTTAAAAAAAAAGCTTAGTTGGACCAGCACACTAATAGATACAGAAAAGCAAAGATTAACGGAGTGGAAATAACTTGATGTTGAGCTATGTGAAACAAGATATAGTTCTGCATCACACAACATATAGGAACAAAAAACTAAAATCTATATAGTCCTTCCGTAGAAGATGAATCCATCTTAAGATGGGCTAAGCACATGTTAACAAAATGACTACAAAGAAAACGTTGATAAATAAGGATAACTTTGTATTGTTATATATAATTTATCTTGGGTCAGATGTGAAATATGACGTTCTGATACAAAAAAAAAGTAATGCAGAATACACTGAGACCAAACTCACCTGTAATCCTAGAACATAATCCCCACACTCGTAATAAGCAGACTCTTTGCAACTCTACATTCAGCTGTACCCATACCATCTGCAACCAAATCCAAAATAATCCAAAGATTTAATAGCCAAAATCGTCCATGAAGTTTGGTCACTTTTGCCACTTCAGTCCAAAACCCAAACCTTTTACATCTGGGTCCTTCAGTTTTATTTTTCTTGCCAAATTCGTCCCTGACAACGTTTAAATTGTGGACTGAAGTGGCAAAAGTGACCAAACCTCAGGGACGAATTTAACAAAACCCAAACCATTTCAGGGACGAATTTGGCAAAAAGGTTTGGGTTTTGGACCCATATGTAAAAGGTTTGGGTTTTGAACTGAAGTGGCAAAAGTGACCAAACCTCAGGGATGATTTTGGCTATTAACTCTAATCCAAATAACATGCAAAGTTTTTTCATAGAATGCCCACACACGATAATCAACCATGATATGTACACGATTTACTTTTCTGCTCCAAGTTAATAAATATGATAAATATATACAAACACACTCTCATAATATGTAACACCCCAACCGATGGCGGAAACATCGGGGTGCCACGTATTGATGATTGTTTTCAGTAGCACATGGTATAATATAAATTTTAAATAATTTATTCAAACATAATATCCAAAATGTAAAATAATGTCTAAGAATTCAAATACATAATATCAAATAGCAACTTCAATAACTTTAAATAAAACTTCAAGTAAAATCCTCATGCTAACTCAAGCCTCAGCTTCATTGTTACCTGAAACATGTTAATTTTGAAAGTATTTTGGGTCAACATAAGTTGGTGAGAATTACATAGGTTTTTGATAATAAATTGAATAAAATGTTGTGCAATTCATGTGTCATGTTAATCTAGCCCATATGTGAGAACATACTAGAAGTAAATCGAGTGCATAATCAACCCTGTTGACTGTTATAAAATGATACATACCATACACTTATGGTCCCAATGAATATGTTATGCGATAACAAACACCCACGTAACCTTTGTAGGAGGCACGTATCCAGGTGGGAGTGTCAGTCCAATAGATCTATCAATGTATACCGTCGGCTGATCAATGTTAATGATTATGCTAGAATGGTGCTTACTCTAATCATGCTCAAGACATAATGCAGCATAGAAAACACATAGACACATTGATGATTGAATTGCAATGATAATGTTATAACATGTTTCACCCCAAAAATGGTGATAGTAAAAGGGGCTATGTAAAACTCACCTTAGCAAATGTTAACTTGTTGAAAAGATGTAATAATTGTGTTGCCCAAAATGATTCCAAATATCACCCTATAATAAGGTAATATATAATAAGTCTAAGTCTAATTAACTAATAAGTGTATCCTAGGGCTTCGATTTGGGGATAATCAATTGTTGAAATTTAAATTAAAATGTTTAATTAATAAGGAAAATTGGATAATTAATGAAAGATAGTCTTTTTTATAAAATTTGAATTTTGAATGTGCACATTAAAGTGTTTGAAGCAATAAAATAATTTTTATAAAATTATTTCATTTAAAATAGATTTTTAAATCTATTTATTTATAAAAAGCCAATTTTTAACTTTAATATTCAAAAATACTAAAATTAAAGAATTCTTATTTTAAAAATCATATTTCTGTTCTAAATGATTAAAAATAATTTGTATAAAATTTTGGTGCAAAAATGATGAAAATTGGATTTATTATGATTTAATTATGATTAAATCTAACAAAAATTGTTTAAAAATATTAAATAAATGATTTTTCAGAAATAAAAATCATTTCTGAATAGCTTAATGTTATAAAAACTTAGGATAATTTTTGTAGAATTTAATAAAGTTGTTTTGATATATAAATGGATTTTTATAAATATAATAGTATAAAAATGATTTAATTATTATAAATATTAAATAAATGAATTTCTGAAAAATAAAAATTACAATTAAAACTTTTATCTCAGATTAAACAATTATAATTTTTTTAGAATTTATAAAATAGTTTTGATATTTTAAAAAGAATTTAAAAGATTAAAAGGTTTTAATATATATATATATTTATAATTGTTGATACAAAAAAGAAAGGAAAAGAACAAAAATAATGGTCAGAGCCGGGACTCGAACCCGGGTGACCTCTGTGGAGAACCATGGTCACAACCACTTGGCCTAGGCCGGTGGTTGTGATATTTCTTGTTTAAAAATAAATAAATACATATGCGAATTCCAGATTTATTCCCAAATGATACGTATGAACCCTAGAATTTCAATCAAACAATTCAGAAAGTTTTAGCCCGATTAATGATGGGGCTTTCGTTGTTTGATTGCCGATTAATGGAACCCACACAAGATAAATGACTCACAGTGTTGAATTGATGTTAGAAGCCGGGTCAAGGCAAAAGTCAAACAACGAACTCGATAACAACGATCAGAGTGAATCAGAGAGAAATAGAGGTTGAGAGAGAGTTGTGAGCGAGTTGTTAAGCTTCGGAGAGGGTCTATTTATACAGATGTTCGATGGTTAATGTTAATTGGAAAGTTTGACCTCGTTTATTATCATACGCGTATGATTGAACAATTGGTCAACGATTGCCGTGTAATTGACGTGGAATCAAGTTGTAATAGGCCGGTAATCATCTAAATTTACCAAAGATAGATCAATTACGAGTTAAATCGTTGGATTGATCATCAAGCTATCCCACAGTTGACTTTCCTTGTCAACTGTGGAGGTTTTAATGTGTGTATAAATGTAAAAGGGGTCCGGGTTATTTCCAAAGAGAAGGTCCAGCCCAGTTGGTTGTGTGCTTGTGTTGTTATGGCTTTGGCGCGGGTTCGAACCCCGGCCAGAGCAGTTTTTATTATTTTTTGACATTTAACAGGTTTAAAGAAGGGGTCTTGGGCTTGGTACTATGTGGGCCGATTCCTTGGGCTTAGCAGGCCCAAGTCTGATTATATAAGGAAAGGGTGGTTTGGGTTTGGGTTAACAAAATCAATCCACACTATAGTTTTTATGTATTATTATTATTATTATACACACATATATATATAAGTTGTGATCGGAAAATATACGTATTATAACTTGAAAATTTTGCGATGTTACATAATATGTCTATAAACTCTTGAAAATTGAAACATAGTTCGTTGAAGGAGCATCAATTCCAACTTCTCTTCAAAATATTTGAGTCGTTACCTTTATATATAACTCAATGTAGTTAATTAACTTCATATGTGAACTCCCAAACATACCAACAAAGCACTGGAATGTTTCACATTGATGAAAATTTCATACATCCAACTCATTTAATTTGGTATTTTGATCGTCTCAAAGTGAAAGTTGTAGCTCCCAAGTCTCATAAGAATCCATCTGCACAGGTAGTAGCCTCATGTAATGCAAGCAAACATATCAAAAGAAACTTGTTCCACAAATAAAGCGACCACAAAATACTAAGAAAAATCATTTTAGTATAAAGCTCATGTACCAGCAGCGAAACACTGAATGATACCAGATGACATATCTTCTTGCATTTCTAGTTCTGCAGAATATTATTTTTCAATAAATTAGGATATGAGAACAGAATGTTTAACTTTTCGACAACTTATTACTTCAATTGCAAGTCAAAGACGGAAGTTGAAAGTAACAAAGTTTTTACTGGTTGAATTTTTTTTTATAAATCTGAACATTGTTAAGAGATTAAACTTACCACACATTTTTTTGTTATGCTCACTGGCAAAGAGCCGCATACCTAATTAGATTCTATATAACAGCACTTACCACTATGTTTGATAAATAAAATACAAATTTAAAGGCCCAACTAACCATCATTTGCATCTGTCTCTACTGATCTTATGGTCAGTTTTCCTCCTAATCAATTCAATGAAAACTAAATGAATCTCAGATAAGCAGGCACCTATGTGGATTTGAATTACGAGACAAAGAAAAAAACCTGCAAAAACAATCAAAATTGTCGTTTTCCAGCTTTAACAATACTGAAATCAGAAATTAGGGTTTATCAAAGACTATAGAAGAACGTGGACCGCGTGCTTGATTACTATGGCTGACTTCTTCTTGGCATGAGTGGTTTATTCAACATTCAGTTGTAGGTTACATCTCCTATCTTCTAATGTGTAGAAGACAAAAAGGTAGAGTATTTACTCGATCAATAAACTACTCTTTCAAGAACAGGGACGTGTTTATTGGTTTTTATTGAAATTTATTTGGGTTTTTTGGAGTGGTTACATCCAGAAAGACATATAAAGTGTGTAGAATAACTTGCATTAGTCATTTGTATAATTGGTATTAAAAGTTGTACATAAGGGCATAAAGGGAAGAGAAAGGGTAAAATTTTGAATATTACACTTGAGGCTTTTAATCTCCTATCTTAACTTTGCCAAGTTGGACATCTTTGCCCATTGCTCCCTCTTTATAATGTAGTAGAGATATATCAAACCCGTTTTGATAAAAAATAAACTTGACACAACTAAAACCAACAGAAACAAACACTCTTAATGTTGGATGATTAAGAGGTTTATTAAGAGCCTAACAAGTGTAATATGAATGTTAACAAAGATTAATAACATATGTTAGTAACAATTTATTTTACAGATATTACCTACAAATTTTTTAAAAAAAATTTAACAAATGCAACTCGTTGGTTTTTCTATCTCAAATCCGTTGCTAAGATCCATGTACTAGAATTTTTAAAAGGGCAATTGGATTTTAATAACCTTAAACTATTTGAAATTGGTCATTGGCATCCCCAACTAAAAAATTGGCCATATATAACCTGAACTATTAACTTATTGGAATCTAACACCCAATTGACTGACGGCATTAGTGGGTTGGCTGATGTGGCATGATTTGCTGACATGGCATGCTGACTGGTCAATCCACATGTGCATTTCATTTTTATTTATTTAAACAATTTCCACGTGTGCATTTCAGTTTTTAATATCATATTAGCCAATTAAATATTCCTATAACAACATTTTCAAACGTAAACAGTTGTAATTCCTTATTGGTTCTTAATTTCTTTTTATTTTAACATTTTATTGTTATTTTATATACATATACCTATTATTATTTTTAGTTTTAAAACTCCCATATTACGAATTACGTGCTTATTTTTATAAACATTTTAGTGTGAAATTTTTTCGCGCGATTGATATCATGTGTACGAACACGATTTATTTAAATTATTATGTGCTTTGCATCATTACATTTCGATGTTTAATGTCGAGTAGCAGCTACAACGAACCGAACACATGTAGATATTATTTTGGTTAATGTTACAACCTTTTCTTTGTTTTACTTTACTTGTATTAGTGTGCGATACTTATCGAACTCTCACATTGTCCCGGCCACAACATCGATATACCAGATAACAAATACATTCTTACCAATATCAACCTATGAATCCGCCGCGAAGCGCGGACTGAAATGCTAGTTACTTACAAAATGCAAATAGTATCATCATGATATCATATATCATCTTACAAAAAGAATCATTAAACCATAAATCAAATACATATGCGATTCAATCCTCAATCCTCAACAATCAAGAGTCAAGATGAACAATCAGTTCCTAAAGAGAGCAACAAGAGACAGAACCATAGACGATCCTATCAATATTCCGGTACCGGAACATATTTGAGATCTGAACCCTTTTGAAACCACCACCGTCCCCCCCCCCCCCCCCCCCCTCTCTCTCTCTCTCTCTCTCTCTCTTTACATCTATTAAACCTACATTCTAAACATAAAATTCGTGACCAGAAGAACCTGTAATCGAAGCTTAAAACAGGTCGGTCGTCAACCCTTGCTGACCATCAAATCGATCTTGTGAATCAATCTTTTCCTTGTCGTTGTTCCATGATAGTGTCTGAATAATATCCCCATAATATTGACTTTTAATCTTGTTGTTATCGGGATAGATTTCGAGAAGAAACATGGGTTGGTGTGTAACGAAGGGGTGAACTAGGTAACGTTTCACAGTGCTTATGATTTCAGGTACTTGGTTAAGGTGTTGACGGGTCGGGTTTTGTCGAATGAGTTGGGTCGGTTTGTGGAGTTGTTGAGGGTTTATTTTGGGGAGAGGGTGTTTGATGTGCAGGGGATAAGAAGAGATTGGTGGTGGTTGTTGAAGGTGTGCGTGGGGAAGAAGAGATTGGTTGTGATGAACAGTCGTGGGTTACGGTTTTGGAGTGGAAGTGGTGGTTAACAGAGATAAACAGATTGGTGGTGGTTGTTGAAGGTGTGCTTGGGGAAGAAGAAGAAATCTCTATTTTTTTTTAAAATGAAATGCACACGTGTATTGGCACATCAGCATGCCACGTCAGCAAATCTTGTCACATCAGCGAACCCACTAACGGCGTTAGTGATTTAACCGTTAGTGGGTGCTAAATTCCAATAAGTCAATAGTTCAGGTTATATATGGCCAATTTTTTAGTTGGGAGTGCCAGTGGCCAATTTCAAATATTTCAGGTTATTAAAATCCAATTCCTCTTTTTAAAAAGATGTATTTTTTTTTTCAGTTTATATATCTAAAATCAGGTAACTAATACAAAATAATTTTAAAAAAAAAAATCTACAAGTTTATATAATTATTCCAAAAGTTCCAATAGTTCCCAAAAAGTGCATAAATTTTACATCACATGTATCAACCAACATTAAGGTTGTAATCAAAGAAATCAAATTCGGCTGTATGATACATAGATCGATAGGTATATAAGCACCTTCAAAGAAGACGTCTTGTAAATTAGAGGTGTGTATCATTTGGTAACAAGAGCAAATCCCAATAAAAACTAAATTTATCATCATTGGGAGAGAAATTACTTAGGTGCACAAAACCTGTTTTTGCGTCAAACCAGACAAATTTAAAAGGGAAAATCATAGAAATAGATATTTTACCATGATACAAAGCTAGAATAAACATGCTTGGCGTTTAAACTAGTGGTGAGCAAATTAACCGCCATAACTGACATAACCAACCGATAACCAACATTACCATTGGTTATGGTTATGAAATTTCTTTAACCGACCGAGCTGGTATGGGTATGGGTATGGGTACGAAGCTTTGTTTAACGGAACCGAACTTGTAATGTTAAGTTTATGATAGATTTATATTTTACATTAACTATGTAGAGGTTTTTACAAAATGAAAATATGTTATTAACAAAATAATCTTGATGTAGTGCTCTTTTTCATTATGTATTAAACTTGTAATCAAAGGCTTAAGTATGTTTTTTGTTAATATCTAATAAAAAGGGCTTTGACATTGGTAGTAAAACTATAAAGTATAGTGTTGATTGCCTTATAAAATGTGACACCCGGCAAACACAGGTTAGTAACATTGACTAAACTAGTAAGTCTACCTTAGCGAGTCATGCATATTACGTACTTAACTGGGTCAGTCGAGTCGTTACGATGATTCTGGGAATCATCGGGAGTCGTTATGATGATCCACGGGATCATCGGGAGTCAGTCCATAACCATGGGTACAAGGATTGGTGATTCGTGGAATCACCGGGTTTAACACACACACGCGAGTCTCGAGTCCCGGGAATTGGTGATCAGACGCAAACGTGTTAGTTATCGTGCATTATATGTTTGTAATCATTATGTGACTTGCCGGTATGTGAATACGTGTTTATATGTGTTAAAATAGTGATTTCGCGTAATTGCATGACATTATAGGTGATTACGCGTAATCACCAATAGTATAGGCAATTAGGATCCTAATTGCCTATAGCAACATGTCTTATAGGAACATGTCTCATAGCAACATGTCCTATAGCAACATGTCTTATAGCAACATGTCTTATAGCATCCTAATCACGTGTACTGTTCACGCGATAAGGGCCCAATCGCCTATAATTACATGTGGTATAGCTCCCAATCGCCAGTTATACATGTCTTATAGTGTAACACCCCAACCGATGGCGGAAACATCGGGGTGCCACGTATTGATGATTGTTTTCAGTAGCACATGGTATAATATAAATTTTAAATAATTTATTCAAACATAATATCCAAAATGTGAAATAATGTCTAAGAATTCAAATACATAACATCCAAATAATAACTTCAAAAACTTCAAATAACTTCAAGATAAATCCTCATGCTAACTCAAGCCTCAGCTTCATTGTTACCTGAAACATGTTAATTTTGAAAGTATTTTGGGTCAACATAAGTTGGTGAGAATTACATAGGTTTTTGATGATAAAATGGATAAAATGTTATGCAATTCATGTGTCATGTTAATCTAGCCCATATGTGAGAAACATATTAGAAATAAATCGAGTGCATAATCAACCCTGCTGACTGTTATAAAATAATACATACCATACACTTATGGTCCCAATGAATAATGTTATGCGATAACAAACACCCACGTAACCTTTGTAGGAGGCACGTATCCGGGTGGGATTGTCAGTCCAATAGATCTATCAATGTATACCGTCGGCTGATCAATGTTAATGATTATGCTAGAATGTGCTTACTCTAATCATGCTCAAGACAATATGCAACATAGAAAACACATAAACACATTGATGATTGAATTGCAATGAAAAGTGTTATAACATGTTTCACCCCAAAAGTGGTGATAAAAGGGGCTATGTAAACTCACCTTAGCAGATGTTAACTTGTTGAAAAAGATATGATAATTGTGTTGCCCAAAGTGATTCCAAATATTACCCTATAATGAGGTAATATATAATAAGTCTAAGTCTATGTAACTAATATGTGTTATCCTAGGGTTTCGATTTGGGGATAATCAATTGTTAAATTTTTATTTAAAAATGTTAATTAAATAAAGAAAATTGGATAATTAATGAAAAATAGTCTATTTATAAAGTTTAAATTTTGAATGAGTACAATAAAGTGTTTGAAGCAATAAAATAATTTTTATAAAATTATTTTATTTAAAATAGATTTTTAAATCTATTTATTTATAAATAGCCAATTATTAACTTTAATATTCAAAAATACTAAAATTAAAGAAATCTATTTTTTAAAAATCATATTTCTGTTCTAAATGATTAAAAGTAATTTGTATAAAATTTTGGTGCAAAAATGATGAAAATTGGATTTATTATGAATTAAATATGATTAAATCTTACAAAAATTGATTAAAAATACTAAATAAATGATTTTACTGAATTAAAAATTATTTCAGTAAAGGTTGACTTTATAAAAAGTTAGGATAATTTTTGGGAAATTTAATAATACTGTTTTGATATAATAATGGATTTTTATAATTATAATAGTATAAAAATGATTTAATTATTATAAATATTAAATAAAAGAATTTCTGAAAAATAAAAATTGTAAATAAATCTTTTATATCAGATTAAGTAATATTAATTTTTTTAGAATTTATAAAATAGTTTAGGTATTTTAAAAAGAATTTAAAAGATTAAAGGATTAATATATATATATATATAATTAATGTTTGTTTAATAAAAAGAAAAGAAAAGGAAAGACAAAAAGCCGGTCAGAGCCGGACTCGAACCCGGATGACCCCGATACAAGACCAGAGTCACAACCACCTGGCCTAGGCCGGTGGTTGTGTTATCTCCTGATTAAGATTAAATAAATACAATATGCTATCCCTGATTTATCCCCAATTCGTAAACGAAGAACCCTAGATTAATCAATTGAGCAAATCAGACAACTATAGCCCGATTATTGTTAGGGCTAATGTTGTCTGATCGCCGATGAATATAACCCACCAAAACAATTGAACTCACAGTGTGTAATGAAAGATAATCGTCGGGTCAAGGAGAAAAGTCAACCACGAGCAATTAAACCAATTACAGAGAGAATCAGAGAGAAATAGGGATTGAGAGAGAGGTATGAGCGAGTTGTTAAGCTATGCAGAGCCTCAATTTATACTAATGGATTAGGGTTAGGGTTAATTGGATTGTTGACTTTCCTTTTAATAATACGCGGCCAAATTGGATTATTAGGGCACGATTGCCGTGTAATAGCTGTGTAATCGCGTTGGACTGGGCCGGTTAATACACGAATTAGCCAAAAATATAACAATTACGTGTTAAAACTACGGATTGATCAACAAGGCAATACCACAGTTGACTTTTCCTTGTCAACTGTGGGATTTTAACACGCGTATAAGATTAAAATGAGTCCGGGTTTATAACAAACAGAAGGCCAGCCCAGCTGGTTTGTGCTCGTGTGTGTTGGTTTGGACCGGTCCTTGGCGCGGGTTCGAACCCCGGCCAAGGCAAACATTTTTTTTTTTGATTTTAATTATCACACACACATATATATATAATATTATATATAGTATTAGGGTTCCATAAAAGCGACAAAAATAATAAATGCGAGAATAATAATGAAACTTGACGTTTTATTAAATGTCGGTGCGTAACGTACAAGAATTTAAATGCGAAATGTTACAGTCTCCCCTACTTTTAGGAACTTCGTCCCGAAGTTGGAGTTGGAGAGTCTGGTGGAAAAAGATGCGGATACTTCGACTTCATCTGGTCTTTACGCTCCCAAGTGAACTCTGGGCCTCGTTTAGATTCCCAACGAACCTTAACGATCGGAATACGACTGCGCTTGAGTTTCTTGACTCCAGTGTCAACAATCTCGACGGGTTTCTCGATAATGTGCATGCTTTCATCGATTTGCACATCCTCAAGAGGAACATGAAGGTTCTCATCTGCTAAGCATTTCTTGAGATTCGAAACATGGAAGGTCGGATGAACATTGCTTAGCTCGGGTGGAAGCTCAAGTCTGTAAGCCACTTTCCCAACTCTGTCAAGAATCTTGAAGGGGCCTACGTATCGAGGAGCTAGTTTTCCCTTTCTACCGAAACGAATAACTCCTTTCCAAGGGGATACCTTAAGTAGCACAAGGTCCCCAACTTGAAATTCCAAGGGTTTACGACGTTTATCAGCATAACTCTTTTGGCGACTTCGAGCCTTGAGAAGATTATCCTGAATAAGCTGGATTTTGTCTGTGGTTTCCTGGATTAGTTCGGGTCCAGTAATACGAGCTTCACCAACCTCGGTCCAACAGACAGGAGAACGACATTTCCGACCATAGAGTGCCTCAAAAGGAGCCATGTTAATGCTGGCGTGATAACTGTTGTTGTATGAAAACTCAACCAAAGGAAGATGAGAATCCCATGCGCCACCAAAATCGATGACACACGCCCTGAGCATGTCCTCAAGTGTCTGGATGGTTCGTTCAGTCTGACCATCCGTTTGAGGGTGATAAGCAGTGCTCAAGTTCAACTTAGTACCCAAAGCTTTTTGTAGAGATTCCCAAAAGTGAGAGGTGAAACGACCATCGCGATCCGAAATAATGTCCAAAGGTATACCGTGACGACATACGATTTCACTTACGTACATCCTTGCCAACCTTTCCACAGAATACTTCTCACGAATAGGTAGAAAGTGAGCGGACTTGGTCAAACGATCGACGATTACCCAAATACTGTCAAAACCTTTGGGTGTGCGAGGGAGTTTGGTGATGAAATCCATAGCTATGCTCTCCCATTTCCAGACAGGAATCTCTGGTTGTTCGAGCATACCAGATGGTCGTTGATGTTCAGCCTTAACCTTGGAACAAGTGAGGCATTTTGCAACGAAAAGAGCAATGTCTTTCTTCATACCAGGCCACCAATAAGAATAACGAAGATCTTGGTACATCTTGTCAGTTCCAGGATGAATAGAATAACGAGACTTATGAGCCTCGTTCATGAGAAAAGTACGAAGATCATCACGGTCGGGAATCCACAGTCGATTAAGAAAATAAAGGAGACCATCGGGTTTGGTTTCAAGTTGAGTCTCAGCACCACAAGACATTTCATCGTACATGTTACCTTGGGTGACTGAGGTGTGTTGAGCCTGGAGAATGCGATCTTGAAGATCAGTACGAACTCTCGCACATTGGAGTTTGACACGCTCTTTACGACTAAGTGCGTCAGCCACAACATTCGCCTTGCCAGGATGGTAGCGAATTTCGCAATCATAGTCGTTAAGTAATTCGACCCAACGTCGTTGCCTCATGTTAAGATTCTTTTGATCGAAGACATGTTGGAGACTTTTGTGGTCCGTGAACACCACACATTTGGTCCCATACAGATAATGTCTCCAAATCTTGAGTGCAAAGACAACAGCACCCAATTCAAGATCATGGGTGGTATAATTTTTCTCGTGAATCTTGAGTTGTCGAGACGCATAAGCAATAACCTTTCCTCGTTGCATAAGAACACAACCGAGTCCTTGGTTCGATGCATCACAGTAGAACACGAAATCATCATTACCATCAGGTAGAGACAAGACAGGAGCTTCGCAAAGTTTCAGCTTAAGAGTTTCAAATGCTTCCTCTTGCTTAGGTCCCCACTCATAGGGTTTACCCTTGTGAGTTAAGGTAGTGAGAGGAACAGCGATCTTGGAGAAGTTGGCGATGAATCGTCGATAATAACCAGCCAACCCAAGAAAAGAACGGACTTCCGTTGGAGTGGTAGGAACACTCCAATCCTTTACAGCTTCGATCTTTGCAGGATCAACATGAATTCCGTTCATATCAATGACATGTCCCAAAAATTGAACTTCCTTAAGCCAAAATTCACATTTGGAGAACTTGGCGTACAGTTGTTCTTTCTTTAGGAGACTCAAGATAGAGTGAAGATGTTGCTCGTGATCGGATTTTGACTTAGAGTAAATCAAAATATCATCAATGAAAACGATCACGAATTTGTCGAGATAGGGTCTACAAACCCGATTCATCAGATCCATAAATACTGCGGGAGCATTGGTCAAACCGAAAGGCATAACCATGAATTCATAGTGACCGTAGCGAGTGCGAAAAGCTGTCTTGGGAATATCTTCATCGTGGACTCTAAGCTGATGATAACCAGAACGGAGATCAATCTTCGAGAAGTGGGTTGCTCCTTGAAGTTGATCGAAGAGATCGTCAATCCTAGGAAGCGGATAACGATTCTTGATGGTGAGTTTGTTGAGTTCACGGTAGTCAATACACATCCGAAGAGAACCATCCTTCTTTTTAACAAATAAGACAGGGGCTCCCCATGGAGAAGAACTAGGGCGAATGAACCCTTTATCAGAAAGTTCCTGTAATTGACTAGCAAGTTCTTGCATCTCAGAGGGTGCAAGACGATAAGGAGCTTTAGCAATAGGATTAGCACCAGGAACAAGATCAATACGAAACTCCACTTGTCGAGCAGGAGGCAAACCAGGTAAATCCTCTGGAAAGACTTCAGGATAGTCTCGGATAATAGGAATGTCTTGGATACTCTTGCCTTTGTCCTTCTTCTCTATCACGTTAGCTAAGAAGGCTGTATACCCCTTTCGTAAGTACTTTTGGGCAGTAGTACAAGACATAAGCTTAAGCTCACCACAGGGTTTCTCACCATAGATCTTCAAAATCTCACCAGATTCGAGAGGAATGCGTATGACTTTCTCGAAGCACAGAATTTCGGCACGATGAGTTGACAACCAGTCCATGCCTACTATAACATCAAAACTACCAAGATGCATGGGAATAAGATCGATAGGGAAGGTATGATCATCGAGACTCAACAAGCAGTTACGAATAATAGAACCGATCGAAATAGACTTCCCGTTAGCTACCTCTACCACAAAAGGGTCTTCTAGATTAGTGTGGGGTAAGTTAAGTAAAGGTTCAAACTTCAGTGACACGAATGACTTATCAGCTCCTGAATCAAATAATATGGATGCATAGTGATTATTAATGAGAAACGTACCATTCACCACTTCATTGTTGTCACGAGCCTGATTAGCGTTGAGATTGTAGGCGCGACCTCGAGCACCTTGGTTCTGGTTGCGGTTCTGGTTTTGGTTTTGGTTTTGGTTTTGGTTCCGGTTACGGTTAGGGCAGTTGTTGATGTAGTGATTAGGGTTACCACACTCGTAGCATTGACCACGAGTAGGCCTGTTGTTTTGTTGGTTTTGGTTGGGAGCTGGGTTGTTGTTGTCTTGGGCAGCAGGAGATCGGCAGACGTTCACCAGGTGACCATATCGTTGACACTTGGTACAGAATCGACATGGCACCTGTGTGGGATGGTGATACTTGCAAGTGTTGCACAAAGGGTGAGGTCCGGTGTATGGTTTCTTGGCTGGGTTTTGGGCAGCAGGTGGAGTAGCAGCAACCATATAGTTTCTAGCCTTGCGCTTCTTGTTGCTTGAGGTCTCAGGCTTGACTTCAATTGCAGGCTGTGGAGTATCTTTGGCAACAGTCTTCTTAGAGCCCTTGCGAACCAGAGTACCATTCTTCACATGATTATCAGTAAGGGTGGCCGCTAGACGTTTGGCCTCTTCCAGAGTTGCAGGATTTCTACCCCAAACAGTGTCCTGGATTTGCATGGGCAGACCACCGATGTACTTCTCGATGGCTACCGGCAGAGGAGTAACCTTGTGTGGCAACAGTAAGCTAAGCTCATGAAAGCGGGTGTTGTAGGCAAGATTTTCCCCACTATCTTGAGCCAAGGTGTGAAACTCATCCTCAAGCTTTTTGACTTCATTGCGAGGACAGAACTCCTCCTTCATGATCTCTTTGACCTGGTCCCAAGTCATAGCAAGAGCAACTTCGGCCCCACGAGTACGCTTTTCTTCATTCCACCATGTGAGTGCTCGTTTATGGAGAACACTCATGGCGTAACGAACCTTGAAATTATTGGGGCACTCACTGTTGATGAAGGTATTTTCAATACCCTCAAACCATTGGAGAAGTCCAGTAGCTCCCTCTTCACCGCTGAACTTTGGAGGGTTGCAAGAGTTGAAATGCTTGAGGGTGCAAACTTGGGGTCCATTGCCATTGCCATTGCCATTCCCGTTCCCGTTGTTGTGACCATTCCCATTCAATTGGATGACCTGAGCAAGTAGGTTGGGAACCAGAGTTGCGATTTGCTGCGCCATTTGTTGAGAAATGATCGCAGCCAGTTGAGCATCGACCCCATTGTTGTTGTGGTTAGGAACTTGGTCATGGTTGTGGTTATGGTTATCACTACCTTCTGCGGGGTTCTCACCATTGTTGTTGCGAGTGCTGCGACGAGGAGGCATGATCTGTAATAGACACAATGAAATGAATGAGAGTTCATATAAGGAATGTAATCATTTATTCATTAATTAAAACGAATAAACGAAAACGTTGACTTATCAAAGATTCTAAATTCTAATAACATATGAAGACATGCTTTAGCCTATAAGTGAACACTCATCCCGAGAATTCCCAGGTAGGCATCCGGGTCCCTCGTCTGATTGGGATATATGCGCAATGCCAGCCTAGACAGAAGACTCAGAATACAGGCGTTCACCCTTCCAGATTGCACGTGTTCGTTATTAAAATCTAGAACTTCGACGAGATCTCAAGGGGGTTCAGGTTAAACCTGAGGATTTTGTCCTATAAATCTAATGGTGGATCAGGATTGCAGCAGACAATTAAGAGTAGTCACATGTAGGTTTAAGGCATAGGATAAGGATAGGATTAGGGAAGCAATTAGGGTTACAAGTAGGAGAAGCAAGTACTGTTTTAGTCCCTAAGGTTATAGTCTAGATTATTTCTAATAACCTAATTCCCTATAACCAAGGCTCTGATACCAATCTGTAACACCCCAACCGATGGCGGAAACATCGGGGTGCCACGTATTGATGATTGTTTTCAGTAGCACATGGTATAATATAAATTTTAAATAATTTATTCAAACATAATATCCAAAATGTGAAATAATGTCTAAGAATTCAAATACATAACATCCAAATAATAACTTCAAAAACTTCAAATAACTTCAAGATAAATCCTCATGCTAACTCAAGCCTCAGCTTCATTGTTACCTGAAACATGTTAATTTTGAAAGTATTTTGGGTCAACATAAGTTGGTGAGAATTACATAGGTTTTTGATGATAAAATGGATAAAATGTTATGCAATTCATGTGTCATGTTAATCTAGCCCATATGTGAGAAACATATTAGAAATAAATCGAGTGCATAATCAACCCTGCTGACTGTTATAAAATAATACATACCATACACTTATGGTCCCAATGAATAATGTTATGCGATAACAAACACCCACGTAACCTTTGTAGGAGGCACGTATCCGGGTGGGATTGTCAGTCCAATAGATCTATCAATGTATACCGTCGGCTGATCAATGTTAATGATTATGCTAGAATGTGCTTACTCTAATCATGCTCAAGACAATATGCAACATAGAAAACACATAAACACATTGATGATTGAATTGCAATGAAAAGTGTTATAACATGTTTCACCCCAAAAGTGGTGATAAAAGGGGCTATGTAAACTCACCTTAGCAGATGTTAACTTGTTGAAAAAGATATGATAATTGTGTTGCCCAAAGTGATTCCAAATATTACCCTATAATGAGGTAATATATAATAAGTCTAAGTCTATGTAACTAATATGTGTTATCCTAGGGTTTCGATTTGGGGATAATCAATTGTTAAATTTTTATTTAAAAATGTTAATTAAATAAAGAAAATTGGATAATTAATGAAAAATAGTCTATTTATAAAGTTTAAATTTTGAATGAGTACAATAAAGTGTTTGAAGCAATAAAATAATTTTTATAAAATTATTTTATTTAAAATAGATTTTTAAATCTATTTATTTATAAATAGCCAATTATTAACTTTAATATTCAAAAATACTAAAATTAAAGAAATCTATTTTTTAAAAATCATATTTCTGTTCTAAATGATTAAAAGTAATTTGTATAAAATTTTGGTGCAAAAATGATGAAAATTGGATTTATTATGAATTAAATATGATTAAATCTTACAAAAATTGATTAAAAATACTAAATAAATGATTTTACTGAATTAAAAATTATTTCAGTAAAGGTTGACTTTATAAAAAGTTAGGATAATTTTTGGGAAATTTAATAATACTGTTTTGATATAATAATGGATTTTTATAATTATAATAGTATAAAAATGATTTAATTATTATAAATATTAAATAAAAGAATTTCTGAAAAATAAAAATTGTAAATAAATCTTTTATATCAGATTAAGTAATATTAATTTTTTTAGAATTTATAAAATAGTTTAGGTATTTTAAAAAGAATTTAAAAGATTAAAGGATTAATATATATATATATATAATTAATGTTTGTTTAATAAAAAGAAAAGAAAAGGAAAGACAAAAAGCCGGTCAGAGCCGGACTCGAACCCGGATGACCCCGATACAAGACCAGAGTCACAACCACCTGGCCTAGGCCGGTGGTTGTGTTATCTCCTGATTAAGATTAAATAAATACAATATGCTATCCCTGATTTATCCCCAATTCGTAAACGAAGAACCCTAGATTAATCAATTGAGCAAATCAGACAACTATAGCCCGATTATTGTTAGGGCTAATGTTGTCTGATCGCCGATGAATATAACCCACCAAAACAATTGAACTCACAGTGTGTAATGAAAGATAATCGTCGGGTCAAGGAGAAAAGTCAACCACGAGCAATTAAACCAATTACAGAGAGAATCAGAGAGAAATAGGGATTGAGAGAGAGGTATGAGCGAGTTGTTAAGCTATGCAGAGCCTCAATTTATACTAATGGATTAGGGTTAGGGTTAATTGGATTGTTGACTTTCCTTTTAATAATACGCGGCCAAATTGGATTATTAGGGCACGATTGCCGTGTAATAGCTGTGTAATCGCGTTGGACTGGGCCGGTTAATACACGAATTAGCCAAAAATATAACAATTACGTGTTAAAACTACGGATTGATCAACAAGGCAATACCACAGTTGACTTTTCCTTGTCAACTGTGGGATTTTAACACGCGTATAAGATTAAAATGAGTCCGGGTTTATAACAAACAGAAGGCCGGCCCAGCTGGTTTGTGCTCGTGTGTGTTGGTTTGGACCGGTCCTTGGCGCGGGTTCGAACCCCGGCCAAGGCAAACATTTTTTTTTTTGATTTTAATTATCACACACACATATATATATAATATTATATATAGTATTAGGGTTCCATAAAAGCGACAAAAATAATAAATGCGAGAATAATAATGAAACTTGACGTTTTATTAAATGTCGGTGCGTAACGTACAAGAATTTAAATGCGAAATGTTACATATAGAATCCTAATCGCCTATAACTGTTGTGTACTCGCCTGATCTGCTATGCACGAGTCAAAACACCTATAAACACAACCCTTGACTCCCCAAACACCCTCAGTGCAACCCTAACAGATCCTAAGCCTCCCACACACCTCAAAACACTTATGGAACTTGTTTTGCTTCAAAACTCACCATTTCCAAGCTTACACACCTTTCTTTGATAAAATCCAAGGTGTGTTCTTCATCCCAAACCTTTGTAATGTTATTGTTTTGGTTCCCAAAGGTCCAGACCTTGTTTTACTAAGTTTGTATCTTTAAAAACCTTTGAAATGAGTTTCTAAAACAAGTCTAAACCATTATACTTGCTATATGTGAAGTATTTATGCATATGATGATTTTTAGTGGTTAGAACATGAATGTTTCCATGAAATTGATGTACTTCTGATGTGTAGGAGTTATTAGGATGATTATCTAAGGATTTGAGCTATTGTTATGGTGTTTTGATGAAAGTATGCATTTTGACCCATTTGGATGATTCTTGAAGAATTAGGATGTTATGATATGATTTATTGCTTGTTTGTTGTTACGAATCACACTAGAATGATATTATAACATAGAGATGATGGATTGCAAGTTGTAGGAGGTGTAATCTGGTCTTTACCATTTAAGGAAAGATTTCATAGTTAATGAAACCTAGTACTTTGCCATTTTTGGAAATAATCGCACCAAGGCCGTTAGAGCAGAGATAAATTGGGGGTTTTTTATTGGAATGGGTTGGTAAATGGTTTAGGTTTGATATTGGGTGTTTTTACATGTTTCAGATCTGATTTGGAGGGTTTAACGCGCGAAATTGCGCGACAGCTGAACAGGAGCGAATAGAGCTCTAATCGCCTGAGTATCAGGCGATTACAGCCTAATCACCTGATACATCAGGCGATTAGCCCCTACTCGCCAGTTGACCATCCCCTACTCACCAGTTGACTTTTCCTAATTGCATGTTAGTTTCCTAATCGCGTGTACTGCTGTCGTAAGCGTATTTTGACATCCCGAATGATGATTTGACACCTAGGAACATGATAGGAACCCCGGGATACACCCAATGACTTAGTAACACGTGTTCAGACTTGTTTATGCGTTAATTAAGCATTATGCTAGACTAGGTGAACTCTTGCGCGTACTAAGTGTTTAATTTCATATATTGCATGATGTCTTGTATTGTCTAACACGTGGGATGTCGGGTCACCAATGGGATGTCAGGTGTTGTCTGGTACGGTCGGTTTAACAGTCAAAGGTGTTTTCAAACGTTTATGGTTATGGTCTGGACATTCGGGGACTAGTTAACCTGCGGGTTATTAGTCCGAATACTTATACACATCTTATGATAGGTCGCCGCTATTTGGGGCTATCATAGCATAATTACTTAACTGTTTTCAAGTAACGCAATCTAAGGTGAGTGTCACAGCCCCACTTTTACTGTTTTACTTTCGGGGGAGAAACATGCTACATACTTACTTATTAAAGGTCATGTTATACTATGGTTACTTTATTATACTATGCGGCTTTTACGGAAGTCCCAGGGGGAAACCATGAATGTGCGGGAATGCACAACGGGGGAAATGTGGATAGATCTATTGGGCCTCACAAACCCCACTCGACGGCGGGGCCGGGCGGGTGCATATTGTCTCTTATTACTGGCTCGCCGAGGCATCGGTTATAGCCAAAACGTATGGGCATGATTCAACAACTTACACACGTATAGTAATGGGTTCCCAACCGTAGTAGTAAACAAACACTTAACGTCTAGCTAACGTTCTTATAACCTAGTAGTAACAGATATGATCTTTTCAAACTTGTAACAACTCTTTTATAAAAGAAAGCCTGTGAACTCACCAGCATTATATGTTGACATTTTTGGCATGTTTTCTCAGGTCGCTAAGGTAGCAGTTAATGGACTAGGCGCACGGAGTTTTGCACAGCGTCTAGAATTTTGAAGCATATTAAACAATGTTTTGTAAATGTGACACCCGGCAAACTCCGGTTAATAACTTTCGTTAAACTAGTAAGTCTACCTTAGCGAGTCATGCATATTACGTACTTAAATGGGTCAGTCGAGTCGTTACGATGATTCTGGAAATCATCGGGAGTCGTTACAATGATCCGCGGGATCTTCAGGAGTCGGTCCATAACCATGTGTACAAGGATTGGTGATTCGTGGAATCACCGGGTTTAATGCACACACGCAAGTCTCGAGTCCCGAGAATTGGTGAACGGATGTAAACATGTTAGTTATCATGCATTAACGTGTTTTGTAATCATTATGTGACTTGTCGGTATGTGAATAAGTGTTTATATGTGTTAAAATAGTATTTAACGCGCCAAAAACTCATCCTGGAACCATACAGGCGATTAGGAACCAGGAAGGCTCCTAATCGCCACCTACATAGGCGAATAGGGATGATTACTGGCGATTAGGGCTTCTAATCGCCAGTATATAGGCGATTAGAGGCTCTAATCGCCTGTATTGATTCCCTACTCGCCTGATCTGATGTGCACGAGTCAAAACACCTATAAATACAACCCTTGACTCCCCAAACACCATTTGTGCAACCCTAACTGATCCTAAGCCTCCCACACACCTTAAAACACCTCTGGAACTTGTTTTGCTTCAAAACTCACCATTTCCAAGCTTACACACCTTTCTTTGATAAAATCCAAGGTGTGTTCTTCATCCCAAACCTTTGTAATGTAATTTTTTTGGTTCCCCAAAAGTCCAGACCTTGTTTTGCTAAGAATGTGTCTTTAAAAACCTTGGAAATGAGTTCTAAAACAAGTCTACACCATAATACTTGCTATATGTGAAGTATTGATGCATATGATGATTTTTGGCGATTATAACATGAATGTTTCCATGAATTTGATGTACTTCTGATGTGTAGGAGTTGTTAGGATGCTTATCTATGAGTTTATGCTATTATTATAGTGTTTTGATGAAAGTATGCATTTTGACCCATTTGGGTGATTCTTTAAGAACTAGAGTGTTATGATATGATTCATTGCTTGCTTATTGTTAGGAATCATGCTAGAATGATGTTATAACATAGGGATAGTGATTTGCAAGGTTGTAGGTTGTGTAATCTGATTATTGCCATTTAAGGAAAGATTTCATAGTTAATGAAACCTAGTACTTTGTCATTTTAGGAAATAATCGCACCGAGGCCGTTAGAGCAGAGATAAATTGGGGGTTTTTGCTTGGAATGGGTTGGCTAATGGTTTAGGTTTGATATTGGGTGTTTTTACATGTTTCGGATCTGATTTGGAGGGTTTAACGCGCGACCGCAGTGCTAGGGGCGAATAGGACTCTACTCGCCTGATGTATCAGGCGATTACAGTCTATTCGCCTGATACATCAGGCGAATAGCAGCCTACTCGCCAGTTGACCTCCCCTATTCACCTGTTGACTTTTCCTAATTGCATGTAAGTTTCCTAATCGCGTGTACTGTAGGTGCATATGTGCGACTAATGCTTTGGATTGGATAAATCATATGTTTTTGTTTCCTGTCGTTGGTGCGAAGGAAGGTTTTTGATGGTGCGAAGGAGAGTTTTCAAGGGTACGAAGGAAGCATTTTGGGCGAATGACGAATGTTTATTATGGAGTTTGGTTCGACCGTTCAAAGTGGGCGAACCTGCACATTCGCACGAACAAAGTGGGCGAATGTGCAGTCTATAAATAGGCAAACTCAGTTTTTGTAGCCAACTTTGAGTCATTTGATTTCCCGCCACTTTCTGAATTCTCTCTGTAACTTTTTATAAACTTTTTTTGCGTCGAGTCCTTGATTGTAATTACTTTTCTACGTGTATTCAAGTTTGATTATTAATGAACACGTTTGAAAATGATGATTTGTGTGTGTTTATCTGATTAGTTATCATTTTGTGCTAGTTTTGGGGATTCCGCACCCAAAACTAAATTGTTTGATTGTCTTTGTAGCTTATCGATCCTTTCACGCGCATACAAAGTGGTATCAGAGCCATTCTGAATCAAACAACCACAAATTGATAGTTTCTCAGTTGATTTTGACCCAAAATTGATCAAAAATTTTCTGTTTTAAGTGAACAAACTGAAATGATGTGTTTTTGATTGATTTCACCTTGATTTTTAGTTTGAATTGGATAATTCACTTTATTAAAGTTGTTCCAAATTTTATCCGATTCAAAACCTGATAAAGATCATCAAAATCCATCAACTTTTGATAAACATGATCAAATCTAACTGATTTTCAAAGAATAACCGTTTTTGAAATCACAGGAGTCGAACGAGAGAATTCGGTCGAAAGTGGGAGTCTATTAGGTCGAAAGAGTGTTTTTGTGGTCGAAAGAGTGATTTTAGTGGTCGAAAGTGAACTTTGATTGCTTATATTTTTCATTCGTACTACTGTGTCTCATTCGTATAATCGTTCGGTCGAAGGAGAATAGTAGAACGGTCGAAGGAAGACTAAAGCGGTCGAAGGAGATTTGATATTTGTTTTTCCACATTCGTATCAGATTATTCGGTCGAAAGAGAAGTTTTTTCTCATTCGTACCTCCGTTCATACGAAGGAGTATTCTGTTTTTGAAAAACTTTTAATCGTTTCGTGTTTGTTTGTTTGATTGTTTGCAGGATACAATGTGGAACTTTCCAACAACCCCTAGACCAACTCAAGCACCACAACAACAACAGATTCAAGATCCGTGGACAGTAGCGGCACAAAAGACTAGTCAACCATCACAGCCGATCAATTATATGGCTATGACTAGTTCGACACCACAACAAGTTGTTCAATCAGTATCACAGCCGATTGATAACTATTGGGGAGTCGCAGCAGCAGCAGTCCATTCCCAGACGACCAACGCTATTTCTACTCTTATTCATGATCTATCTTCTGGAAGCGGCAATCGTCCACCGAAGTTAATGGACATGAAGGAGTATAACACTTGGAAGACGAAGTTTAAAATTCACGTTGAGGGACAAGGACTTGAAGGAGCAGAAGCATGGCAAATGATTGTGAAGGGTTACGTTGCTCCTATTCTAGAGAATACTGGAGAACCAATCCCTTTGGAGAATTTGGCGGATGACGAGAAGAAAAGGTTTGCTATAGAGAAGAAAGCATTTTCTCAGCTATCTCAGGCGATCAACACTGATCTATTACATCAGTTTGGATCGTGCACTACATCCAAACAACTTTGGGATGTGCTGAGAAATCGTCATGATGGAAATGAGAAGACCAGGAAGCTTTGGATGGAGGAGCTTCGAAAGGAGTTTGAAAACTTCAGTTATATGGGTAATGAGACCCTAAAAGAGTTGGTTCCAAGGTACTGCCATTTGCTCACTGAATTGTCGAGCTATGAAATCAGCATTCCAATGACGGAATTAGTTGATAAATTTGCTGATGCATTACCACCCTATTGGAATCAACACATTGAAGTGTTAAAGGAGAAGGATGCTTACCAGTATTGGACCATTAATGAGTTCATTCAAAAGCTGGAAAACAAAGAGATGGAGGAAAAGAGAAAAGCTAAGAGAGCTCAGATTCCACAGAATCCTGATTTATATGTGAGTGGAACATCTAACTCTCTTTCTGCTTCTAGCACCACATCTACTGTTGCACCTCACATAGCATGTGTGTCTAACATTGTTGAACCAACAAAAGCACCCATTAACTACCTTGCTCAAACTTCATCTTACACACCATCATACACACAACAACCATATCAAACACAAAACTTTATTCCACCATTTTCACCATTACAACAAGCCGCATGCTATACATCAAGTCAACAGCAACAACAACAATATCCTCCTCAAGTGAACCAGATGCAGATTACTCAAGCACAATCAAGTCAAAACCCGATTGTGTTAGAGACTTCAAACCTTAACAATGTGACTGTTGAAATTGCTCAACAGCATGTTGCTCTAGTATCTGCCATGGTCGCTTCTTACAATGGTTTGGTAGCAAGTCAAATTGGAAACAATAATCTTACCAATGAGGACTATGCTCAAATCGATAAAGAGGAAATGGAGTTGATGGACATTCAGTGGGCTTTTGCAAGCATTATGAGAAGAGCCACTGATTTCATTCAGAAGACTGGCAGGACTGATCTCTCAACCTCTCCCAATACCACATACGGATTCAACAAAGCAAAGGTTACTTGCTTTAACTGTGGTGAAAAGGGACATTTTAAAAGGGAGTGCACACAACCAGCACAACAAGGTAACCGAAATCCTTTCAATTCTTCATACCAAAACCGACAAAACCAAAACCAGAATCAAGTGTCTTACAACAGTCCAAACATATCAAGCTTTCAACCACAAAATCAAAACACTTACCAGAACCGTCAACAAAACAACAACACCAGACAATCCACAACACAAAACCAACCTCAACAAAACCCAAACCGAACTATTGTTCCTATTTCTACACCTAACACACAAAACCAAAACCAAACTGATACTCAAAACCAAGCACTTGTTATTCAAAAGGATGAAGGTTTTGACTGGACTAGTATGCAATTGGGGGTAGAGGAAATTACTGCTGGGAATGTTGCATGTGTGGCACAGCAGATGAAGTTGGATGAGAATGAGGAAGTTGAAGAAGAGGTTGTGATTGAAAAGGTGTCTGAGTTGAAGATTGAAGAAGTGAATGATGATGTGATTGCTGAAGGTGAAGACAAGAGATCGGGGATGATTCTTGATTCTGTCACCGATGTTGGAGATCAATATGACTCAGCGTACTCGGATATGGAGAGCGAATCTGACTCAGAGACTAGTGTGAATTCACTAGATGATGATATTGACCAATTGCTAGCTGAAGCTGACTTCCTGATGACTCGCAAGTCATGTATGGTGGATGATGCATGCACCAAGATTGACTACTCCAAATTTTTTGCAGGAAAGGAAGCTCACTTTGCTCTAATGGCCATGACAGAACCTCCTAAGCCGGTAAGTTCTGAAACTCAATCTTGTGTTAAATGTGAAAAGTGTGCTGATTTTGAAAAACTGACTGATGAAAATAAGCTTCTCAAGGTTCAACTTGAGAGTGCAAAACTCAACTGTCAGATTTATCAAAAGGACTTAAAAGATTTCAACAAAGTTCTTGATGGTTATAAAAAGGATGTGTCAGAATTGAAAAAGACATTATCTATTAAACAACTTGCCATTAATAATTACATCAATGAAATGGAAAACACTAAATTAGAAATGGCAACCATCAAGTGCTTTGCGGAAAAAGTTAACAAGAAACTAGAAAGTTACAAGCACATTGCATATGTAGTTGATCATATCATTGAAGAACCCTCCCAGACAAATAGTGCAAACTATAAGTCAGTTCCATCTCCGGTGTTGTTTGAGAATCACACTTTACATGCAATACCACCGGAGACTTTAATTCATCCTGATCCCACACCAGAAAATGAACCTAACACTTCCAGTGTCGGGGATCCATATTCTGATGTGAGACCAGTATTGGGAAATACAGAGGGTGTGGTCGCTACTGATGATTCAGATGAAGAAGATGAATCATCTGAGACGGTTGAAAGTGATAGTGATATCCCTGATGAAAATCATATAATCACTACTGAGCCAGTCTCACCGTCTCAGATAATTCATCCTATGGCAAATGCTCATCGCAAACATGAGAGTAAGAAAAATGATAAGTTTGTTGGTAAAAGTTTTGAAAAGGAAAAGGTTAAAAAGGTTGAGAAGAATGAGAGAAAACCGGTTGAAAAGAAAGTTGAAACTAAAACTGAGAAAAATGTGGTAAAACCGGTTGAGAAGAAAAATGAATTAAAATCTGAGAAAAACAATGATGTGAGCAATGAAGTGTGTGATAAACCTGTCAAAATCTTCTATCGGATGCAAGGCTCCGATAAGATTTTGTCTGATGATGAGTTTCCGATTATGTTTGTCAATTCCACAAAAATCGAAAAGATCTGGCAGGAAAGTACGATTTGGTTCCCAAAATTTGAAAGGACCAACGACATTCCTCAAGAGATTTTAGACAAAATTTATTCGGAAAAGGAAGCAAAGGTCAATGTCACACAGTTTGTTTTGCCTGTGCATAAAGAAAATAGTTTTATTGAACCGACTTACTCGAAGGACCCAGCTCCTGAGAGTTTAAGGAAACAATGCATGGTCGATCGATATCCCATTGCTAGTTTTTCCAAGTCGCCGATCAAGGAAAACTATGAGGAATACCGTGCATGTTATAAGTGTGGGGAACGGGGACATTTACTTGCCGCCTGCCCGTACGTACGACACAAAAGGCACGAGGTGGAAATGAGGCAATATCATGAGTATCCGGTTGACAATTATGGCTATCAACAGAGGCGGCATTTTTCCCAACAACATTTTTATAATCAAAACAATTTTTACAACAAGGGGGAAAATCGACCGATGACGTATGATAAGCACAACCGGATGATCACTGATAAATCTGGTAAGAAAACTCAGATGAACTCAACTGCTGATACCAAAAAGGTTACTTCTAAACCTAATGGTAAACAATCAGTTGGACCTGTCTCTGTTAAATCAGAGAAGGTAACCAAGAAGGTTGCTTTTAAGGAAGAAGTAAAGAAACCGACTGAGACTTCAAAATCTCAGATTCGGATCTTGAAAAGATCTGAGCAATCTATGATTTCTAACATGTATTTTTGATTTGTTTTGCAGATTTTAAACATGTCTGAGCCAGAGAAAACTACCGAACAAGCAGGATCGTCTTCACAACCTGCTAAGTCTGTACCACCAAAGCAGCTAGATTTCGAGAACGCACACAACTGTTGTGCTTATTTGGGAGATGTCAAGAAGCACACCGAATTTGTTGAGATTATAGAGTTTTTGAAGAGATGTAGAGTAATTGACGCGATTGCTACACCAACCGTCATTTACCGTGACATTATGCAGGAGTTTTGGTCAAACGCGAAGCTGGATTTTTGGAATTGTGTGTCATGTTTGACAAGCAAGGTTCAAGGACAGAGAATAATTGTTTGTGAACAAGATTTACGAGAGGCGTTGAATTTGAATGATGAGAAGACGGACCCTAAAGAGTTGGGATTCATGGAACAGCGCAAGTGTTTCTTGAGGATGAAATATAATGGTCCTATCACCGATGGTTCTCTACATAAAGGAAAACTGTGCCCTCAGTTTAAATATTTGGCACATGTTTTGATTCATGTATTTGGATCGGCTGCGGGTGGATATGACTTGATGAGGAAAACCATAAGCTCTATGATGGTTGCATTAATATTGAACAAACCGTTCAATGTTTCTGGCATGCTTATGGATCATTTACTTGAGCCGGTTAATGGCACGAGAACACTGATGTTTTTGCTATATCCTCGCTTTTTACAGATGGTGTTTGACAATAAATATAAAGACTTGAAAAAGGATCCCAAACATATTGTTGTTCAAGAACACATGACATTGAACACACTTGCCAGAATGAAAGCTTACAAAGGCTTATCAGCTAATGAACGTCCTCCTGTTAGGCGTTTATTTGGACACTTAGCAAGACTTGATTATGAAGATCCAGGAGAAGGGTTAGTGAGACATGATGATAGCAATTCTGATTCTGATGATCCTTTACATCATATTGATCCTGATGCAAAGCGAAAGAGACAGATAGTGAATGTGGGTGCAAAAGGTGGTAAAATGAAGAAGAAAGAGGTGGTATTGAAGGTTGTTGAACCTGAAAAAGAGAAACCGAAGTCTGTACCGAGGAGGCAGAAGAGTAAAGCTCAGAAAGGTTTACATTTGGTTGATGAGGTGTCTATTGATTCTGAAGAGACACAAGAAGATGAGAGATGGAATTCTGAAGCTGAAACCGTTGAGACCACCTTGCCCAAGGCCACTGAGGCTGGTGCGTCTGCTGATGCTGAAGTACAAGGAGATAAGAGTCCAATTCAGGACGAGGTAATTGAAGTTATTCTGAATATGGATGATATTGAAGTTGGTTCTCCTATTCAAGCAAAGAAAAAGAAGAAACAGGAGAAACCAAGTTTGAAGAGAAAGAAAGAGCTAGAAATGTTGATGGCTGGCAAGAATTTACCACCAGCTACTAGTTCAAAGTCACCGGTTGCTGAGCAGGTACAGAAGAAACAGAAAACCACAACAACTTCAAGCACACCACAAACAAAAGGAATTCCAATGGATGATGTGAATGAAGCATTGGATAATGTGCTGAAGAAAATGAGAAAAGGCAAAATGCAAGAAGTTGTTGAACAACCTGTTAAGAAAAAGGTTTCTGTTGATAGTGATGTTATGGATGCTGTTAATCAAAGACTGACTAAAATGATGAATATCATTAACAAACAGCAGAGTGAGATTGAACAGTTAAAATCGAATGACAAAAAGATGTTAGAGGTTGTAGTCACATCAGCGGATGATAGTGCATTGATGAAGAAAACCATCAAGAGGTTGAAGAGGGAAAACAGAAAGTTGCTAAAGCATGAGCAACGAAATACTAGAAGGATAATGGCTTTGAAGGAGGAGAACAAAGAACTGAAGAAGAATAACAAGAAAATGGATAATCTGATTCAAGACTTGTACAATCGAGCTCCTCAACTTCAAGCTGGTGAGGAAGACAAAGAGTTAGATGAACAACAGGTTGATTATGAACCATCAGATGAAGATGAAGATGATGAGTTAGATGAAGATGCTGGTAATGATACTAAGAAGAAGAAGAAAGACGATAATGATGGTGATGATGGTTCGAGTGATGGTTCAGGTGAAAGCGGCTCTGCTTCTGATGATAGTGATGATGATAATGATGACGCTGAACAGTTTTCATATGAAAAGCGTGAAACAGATAAGGGTGGAGAATCAAGTTCGAAAGCTCCGGGTGAGAATGTAGATGATGAAGATATTTTCTGGAACGAAAGATTAAAGTCATTGTCTGAAGAAGATAAGACTAAGTATCGTCAGATGTTAACCGATCGAGTCTGGACGATAGACATGACTAGCAGGTTTCCTGAAATATTTGAATCTGATAATAAACTCTTCGAATTGGAATATGATGACCCTGATCTTGAGGATGGGGAAGTGTCTGCAGCTATTTCAAAAGAAATTTTGGAAGGTTTAGCAAAGCAAGTGGGTAAGACGTTAGAAGAATTACTTGCTGATAATTTTATTCCTAAGATTCCTGAGAAAGAAGCTGGAAATCACTCGGATGATCGTGATGTTCCTGCATTCGAGGAAGTCGAGATGGAAGATATTACGAGCGATGAATATCCACAATATGTCAGAACAAATCAAGAATGTGGATTTTCTTTCTCAGACGAATTGCTAAACCATGCTGAGAAAATAGCCAAAGAGAAGAGTAAGATATTTGAAGATCACATCTTTGAAGGGCATGAAAAGCCTCGGTTCGAACAAACAGACAGTTTGAAGGAGTTGTTGAGGAAGCTAAAGGAGAAGGAGAATAACCGCCCTAAAGCTGATATTCAGGGAAGCTTCTACAAACTTCATAGCAGTATGTTCAAAGGCCGTGCCTTGGCCTGGAAGTTTGTCAAAGAGCTTAGGTGTTTTGCGGTGAAATGGGAGAAAGGTATTCTATACTTTGAGAAGTTTCATCACTTAAAGACTCTTCCTTACTGGGCAATCAGGGATATTTGTCGTCACCGTCTAACGGGAGCGCCAAATAGCCAGATTGATTATTTTGCTGAGAAGATGACCCGTGAGAGTCGAACCGAGTGGAATCTGTTTAGACCCCAGTATCCAAAGAGGATTGAACACAAGAAGGAAATTAACGAGATAACTGGGTTGCCCAAGGTTACTTTGAAGTATAAACCACCGCGGGTGCTGAAGAAAATTCCGTTGTTGCATATTCCTCAGCATTTCGCTAAAGACTTTATATGGTGGTACTATGATTGGAAGAGAGCAGAGGCCGTGATTGTGTTAAAAGATGGTGAGAAGGATTATAAGAAGGTGCTTATTTTTGATCCTATGTGGCTAATCAATTGCTCACATGAGGATATCATTATGTTATTCTATAATCCTATCTACTCAGACGCAAAAGATGCTGAACAAACAGGAAAATACCAACGTGTGGTATTTCTGTGCTTTGCATATGACATCAACGCTGGATGTGATTATGAACAGAAGTTGGGAAAAACTGTTGAGAAGACTGTGCCTGTGAAGAAAACAAAGAAGAAGACATTTCAGGAACCGGAACTGACTAGAGAACAAAAGATTATACGACACATCAGAATAATGAACAAGCACATGGATGAACAGAGAAGACTACAATCCAAGCAATAGTCGAGGGGGAGTTTGTAGGTGCATATGTGCGACTAATGCTTTGGATTGGATAAATCATATGTTTTTGTTTCCTGTCGTTGGTGCGAAGAAAGGTTTTTGATGGTGCGAAGGGGAGTTTTCAAGGGTGCGAAGGAAGCATTTTGGGCGAATGAAGAATGTTTATTATGGAGTTTGGTTCGACCGTTCAAAGTGGGCGAACCTGCACATTCGCACGAACAAAGTGGGCGAATGTGCAGTCTATAAATAGGCAAACTCAGTTTTTGTAGCCAACTTTGAGTCATTTGATTTCCCGCCACTTTCTGAATTCTCTCTGTAACTTTTTATAAACTTGTTTTGCGTCGAGTCCTTGATTGTAATTACTTTTCTACGTGTATTCAAGTTTGATTATTAATGAAAACGTTTGAAAATGATGATTTGTGTGTGTTTATCTGATTAGTTATCATTTTGTGCTAGTTTTGGGGATTCCGCACCCAAAACTAAATTGTTTGATTGTCTTTGTAGCTTATCGATCCTTTCACGCGCATACATGTACTGCTGTCGTAAACGTATTTTGACATCCCGAACACGATTTGACACCTAGGAACATGATAGGAACCCCGGGATACACCCACTGAAGTCTTGTTGCATATTAAACAATGTTTGTAAAACTGTAATATGTCTTTTGGTTGTAAACAAGAAATGCTTCTGCTGCTGGTTTATGGCTCAAAGCATAATGTTTTGGTTGTTTAATGGAATGTCTTACGTATTTTCTCACATTTAATTGTCGTTTATTGTGACCGTTGACTTGGATCTTGGTGTGTCACGCGCCTCGCTGTAAAACCCCGCATGTGGAAATTTGAGGGTGTGACAGTAAACTATGATATGTCTTTTGTTGTAAACAAGAAATGCTTCCGCTGCTGGTTTACGGCTCAAAGCATGATATTTTGGTTTTAAAAATATATATGAATGCATATTTGTTGTTTGTTTATTGTGATCGTTGACTGGGATCCTGGTGTGTCACGCGCCTCGCGGTATAACCCCGCATGTGGAATTTGAGGGTGTGACATAAAAAACAGCCCAAGCTAAGTCAAACATTGTAGGTTCCGGTTTTTGTAGACCCATTGGCTTTTATACTTTAGTCGGAAGTTAGTTTTAATTGATTTTTTTGGTTAATAACCGAAATAACCATAACCGAATTCATAACCGAGTAACCACAATCGAAGTTTGGTTATGGTTAAGGAAATTCTGTAACCGAACTAGCGGTTATGGTTACAGTTAATGGTAAAAACCGAACCAAACCGACCCATGCACACCTCTAGTTTAAACAACAGGGACGAGCCTTGTACAAAAGAGCCATCTTACTGAATCTGAAAGGTCGACTATGACAAAAACGTAGTGTGAACCAATTAAATAATGACACCTAGTAGATTCCTTAATCCTAGCCGCTTCCAACTAACGTCTAAAATGTCTAACCTTAAGACGTAATCTCTATATCTAAAATCTCTAACCTTTAGATGCAATATCTAAACGTCTAAAATCTCTAACCCATAAACGTCACCTAGAGGCATTGATGTTTTGTATAGATGCCAACACCACTTTAGGCATGAAATTACTGATTTTAACGGCATAGTCATATTTCCTAGAGGCCAACATGATGTAGAGGCAGTTGTAGTTTTAAAGGCTAAGTCCACTTTGCATCTAAACATTACATGAGTTCTAACGTATCTTGATTCTTGAGCCTTAACTAAATGCCTCTAAACATAGAAGCATGCCTTCAAAATGTTAGCGGCTACATGTTAAGGACTTTGTGTGGATTAGTGTCACACCTCAACCGATGGCGAAAACATCGAGGCGCGATTTGTGATAGATTGTTCAAAGACTTCATGATACTAGATTTGTGACAATATAATTTAAAATAGATTTCATTCGTATCTAAGATTCAACAAGTATACAATTTGTTCATGAGAAAATACATAAACATAAACATGAAGTAAAATAAATATTTTTTTTCGTTTGTTTTCTAAGGCCGAATCCTAAGTGATATTTCTTGAATCATCTCATCAAGCTTTTTCCTGCAACATGTATAAAATATGTTGTCAACACATAAAGCATTGGTGAGCATACTAGTTTTTTAATACATACATAATAATAAAATGTTTACTCGAATCATCATGCTATAGACTTGCACATACAGAATCATACAAAAGGCATAATCAACACGTGTTGGCACTGCTTGACCTAACAATGTAGTGCTAGGCCGTTAACTTAACCATGATCCAGTAAGGGGGCGGGGTGCTACTCCTATAGCGTTATACATGTTAAGGCGGGTTGTATGCTAAGCGGCTTTTGTATCTTAGAATTTGATTTCTAGCATGGCAATGGCATATAGGCATGTTTGATAGATTGAACATGTGTGTATGAAAGCATTTAGTGTATTTGCATATGATACATGTTGAGCCCCAAAAGTGATAAAGAGAAAAAGGGGACAAATATGAACTCACCTTAGGGTGCGTTTAGTTAGATTCCGTTAAGAGTCTTGAGAGGAAGAGATTTAGTTCTGGTTATTCTAGAGTTGAAAAGGAATAGATTTTAGATTCGGAGGAATGATTCATAAGTTCAAGGAAGTCATGCATTGCCTTTAAGGCGAACCAAAACACAAACCATCTTTAAGATGATTCGGATGGTCAAGAGTTAAAGTTAATAACCAAGCACAAAACCACCATGAAGGTGATTCAGATGGTGAGAGTTAGAGTTAGGAATGTGAATCCATTTAAAAGAGTTTCATGTCATGACCACTTTGTTTATAGATTAAACATGGGTCTTAGACAAAGGATTTTCCCATTCTTGTATGGAACGAATCCGAGTTACAAGAAGGGTCAAGAGATTGGTAAGGTAGGGATGTATCCACAAACCTGCCAAGTTATTAGATTACTAGATGAAGAATGAAAGTTTTGAAAGTATATACAAGTATTACATAATATAACTAGGAGATTAAAGTAGAGTATGGGGACTTTGTTTGGATAAGCCTTGGCTTTCCTTTGTCAACTATTAACCATAACAAAAGTCCATCCAATATTGAGTTGTTGGTGAACTTGGTTGGTATCACTACAAATATTATTCTAGTGCATAAAAACAATAGCAAATAACCACCTTTGAGGCCTCAAATTGGTGTCCCACTCGTGTTTTTTTTTTTTTTTGTGCCTCAAACATATTATATAACTAGCAGTTCTCCCAAACTAGTTGTAAAACCTGTTTCAAATTGACGGATCAGTTTGAGTTAAAACCATTTTTACCAAAGTTAATTATGAAGACGCATATTAAAGGGAGCGGGTAAATCAATATTTTTTAAGAAATATAAACAGTTTTATACAAAATATTGTAAACTTTAATTACAAGTATATTTATTTAATGTACAAAATGTTACCCCTGAAACTTTAGGGTGTAAATTAAAGTAAATAAAAAAACTTATATACTTAGGCCTTGAGGTATTCTTTAACACTCCTCAACTCTACTTAGATGTCACATTACCCAGTTTTTCCTATTTCACTTCACCTCAGCCTAAGGAAATGATTTAATCTCATTAACTTCACCTAACAATATTTTTAGTGTTTTTTGTATAGAAAAGGAAAAAAAACTTAGCTCATACTCTTAACATCATGTCAACAAATAACCCTTTTAACGCCCCTTAACACAATGACAAGGTGATGTGGAACTCAAACTAACATGCAAACTCAAACGTAGGAGATCCGTTAACTAGAACCGAAGACAAAATACCATAAATCCACCTACACCAAATCTCTGGGGACTTCATTTGGCGCATTACCGATAACAAAAACTCCTAATTAACGTTGTCATAAGCTTTTTCAAAGTCTATTTTAAACATGAATAATTCTTTCCCTATCCTTCTACTCCAAGAAAGAATCTCACTGATAATTAGCGGGCCATCAAGGATATACCTCTCCGTTAAAAACGCGGATTGAGTTTCATGAGTTATAATATTTCCCATAACTTTCATCAATCAATTAGCTAAAGCTTTTGAGATCACCTTACTCACCACCCCAATGAGATTGATTGGCCTATAATCACCAAGATCTACCGGGTCTTTTACTTTAGGAACCAACGTGATAAAAGACGAACCAACACCCCAACTAATGGCCCCATTCTAGTAAAACTCATGAAAAGTTCTCATAAAATCGATGGAAAATAGAGGCCAAAATTTCTTCATGAACCTGAAGTAAAAACGTCCGGTTCCGGTGCTTTGTATCCCCCACAATCAAACACGGCCTCTTTGATCTCCTTCTTAGTAAATGGTCTTACAAGGTCCATAGATTCTTCTTCATTAATTGAAAGCAACCCGTAACACTCCATTTACTGATATACCACTTTCAACACGGCCTCTTTGTTTGTGTCATTAATTGAAAGTAGCCCGAAACAGTTTAGCACCAAAATTCCGATATACCACTTTCAACAATATTGGACTATGATCCGACTTCTCCCGTGCAAGAGCTCGGTATTCCGCATTAACCCAATCATTCAAAAAACTCCATGACACAAACAACCGATCAATACGACTACATTTGTTATCGGAAACAAAAGTATATCTCCTACCCTTCAAAGAATACTCATGTAATCCCAACCTCTCCATCCATTCATTAAATTCATTCGTCATTAAAGGCACAAACTTTGAATTTCGTCTCTCACTACAATCACGAACACAGTTAAAATCCCCATCTACAATCCAATAATTATCGTCCACTACAATACACCACTCCAAGGCCGCCCACAATACTCTTTTATCGTTCAATCTTTAAGGAGAATACACATTCACGATCGTGATAACTTTGCCATTATCTCTTAGCTTACCACAGACACTCAAGAAGTATCTATTCTTCTCCATGGATGAAAACATGAACCGCTTCGGATCCCATAGAGAAAGCAAACCACCGGAACGACCCGTAGCATTCACCCATTCATAAAGAAAATCGCCATTACCCCAAACCTCCCTAGATCCGCCCCTTCCAATGATGAAAATTGCGTTTCTAGAATCATGACAAAACCGATATCGTAAGAAATCCTCAAATTACGAATCCAATCTTTCTTTTCATCACACCCCAATCCGCGAATATTAATCGACAAAACATTCATTTAACCACCAACTAAAAACCTTCATCATTGATAGCCTTCACAATATTACCTTCGAATTGATCAATGTTCGAAACTCCTAAAACAGAAGCGAATTGCATCGTATTATCCACCTCTTCTATAAATTCAGACTCCAATGTATTAACCTTTGTCATATTCCCCATATTCTCTTTAACAAACAAACCACCTCTCGACCCATCCTCCTCATCCATACTTTCTTTATTAAGATCAGGAGTTAAATAATCCAATGGGCTACCTTCTCTACCTTCACACTCTTTATTCTGATTTGGGCTTGCATTAACATTAAAGATAAATCGGTCCACATCGAAATGATCACTATCTTCCCTAAGCCTCTTCTTGTGTCGCTCCAAGCCCACAGGCGATTTGGACTTTCCTGACCCACTTTTCTTTCTAGAAGATTTAACTCTTTTGAATTTTGAATGGACATAATTAATACCTTCCTTTAAGTGTTGATTGAAAACCCCTTGAATATTTCCAAAGTTTCCATTTACTGCATCATTTGATAGAGAATGTTGACCACCTTCCTGAAATTCATCACCTTCCATAATAACCTCGTCTTCTCCAAGAATCCGGTCACCGTCATCTACTCCGGCAGCCATCGAAACTTCCTGCGTCTCGACTTCATCTATCTTTTCCTCTAAATCAACCAGACAATCTGGTATCCAATGACACATCTCTTCCTCCACTAGCATATCGAACTTATCACCCTTCCAATTGAGCCGGATTTTCTGATTAATACGATCAACCGATTGAACTAATATACCAACCAATACATATGACAGGTCACCGTCTTCCTCAGCATGTTGACCCGTCTGAACCACCACTCCAAATATCGAGACGATATCATGAAAAACCTGATAACTCAATAAACTCAATGGAATTCCATAAAACTTTAGCCATGCAATCCTTTCATTCTCAAGAAGTTGTCCCTTCCAAACCTCCAGACTATCGAAACAAGTCGACCAAACCTCTTTTTTTCCAAGAAAATCCTCCTTCTCCCTACTGTCACAGAACACCAAGACCACTCGGAAACCTTCCACATATTTGATGTTGATAATAAAATCACTCAGTAAACTTAACTTCTTCCTCAAAGATGTCAACGTACCAAAATCCTTCACCCTACCTATAAGACTGCTATCAAACCATTCCGGGAACGCTTGCACATTCTCACCCACAAAAACCTCTGGCAATACTTGATCAACCTCCTTATTGATAAGAGTGTCTTTAAACAACCTAGTTCCAACTCCACTGGTTCCTATCTGTTCATTCATCTTTTCATTAGCCATGTTTTTAGCGGTGCTGTTAATCTGGACTTCTTTACCTTTCACCGGCAACCATTGCTTCTCATCCTTCCTTGGCACCTTCTCCCATCGACAAAACGAGCAAGAACAATAAACAGCTTATAACTTCTAATCCATACATCTCTAAGATCCCTTTCCAACCTTAATGGATCCCTAACGTTCTTAAAAGTCACAAATCCAGATCTTTTTCAAAGCCTACCATACTTTCTAGAGATGTACGTACCCACAATCTCCGAAACCCTTCAAAACCTCCACAAGATCAGCCGAAGAGCACCTCTCGGGAAGATCAGAAACAAAAACCTTCATGGTTGATTCCTTCATCCTATCCTTCTGTTGCCCGTTATTAGATCCCCGCTTATTCTTCGCCGGCCGAACGTCGTACCATTGGTTCACCCCAATGTTGTATAACTTGCTAGGCGCTAGTCGGACGGTGGGGTAACGACTAGGGATTAATCGGGATTAATCAGGATTAATCGCGATTAATCGGATTGGATTTTTATATATTTTTTTTCCAAATTTATACATATATAATACTAATTTTATACCTTATATGTATAAATTTAGAAGTTTAAGGGCCAAATATAAACTAGTGAATATGAAGGGGGTTAAATATTAAATACCTTAATTTAAATAACCCTAATCACCTCCATCGTTCAACGTATCCCGTTTTTTCCTCCCCATTCCTTCTTTCATCGTAAAGAACCATCAGACGCAACTAGGGTTCATGGAGTTTCATCGATTTTGCTTCTAAATCATGGATTATCATCTAATTTTGGGGTAAGAACTTGTTTTATTTGATCGATTTGCTCCAGTTTTGACCCGTTCGAATTCATTTTTACCTAATTTTGAGTTTTTTAGGTCTGACTATGAACAATTTGGTCCGACTAATCGGTGATTAATCGTGACACCAATTAATTGAGTGATTAGCCCAAAATTAATCAGTAAAGTGAGGACTAGCGATTAATCACCGGTTAATCGGTGATTAATCAGGATTTTTACAACCTTGGTTCACCTTATACGGTCCCTTCCCGTCATTCTCGGAGAGTTTTTTTGGCCTTATAATTAACTGTGTTATCTATAACCTATTTTTTTGTTGGAATTCAAGGGAGATGGCTTCATCAATAGCCATATACCCCTACCCCCAATCACTTTATTATATATATATATATAGAGAGAGAGAGAGAGAGAGAGATTTAGATTTGTATAATTACGCTTGACTTCTTAAATATTTCAATTTAGCATGAGATGAGTTTGAGATTACGTTTCAGGTATCAACAAAGAGAATTTAAATGTCTATGATTATAAGCACCAATACTTATGATAAAATCCATAAACCGAACAATTAATGAGTAATCAAGTGCCCACTATACACGCTATACATGAAATATACCGCGTATACTTATAACTAATTTAGTGTAGTTGCACTACCTCTTGGTGTGACCTTGATTGGGAGACCCATGGACGGATACGGCATTGGTTGTCTAGTAATCACTTCGTCAGGATGTATTAATGACCACTCGTACATAGTCACTAGTTTATGCATAGTGACCAATGTCTCCACCCTTGTAAATTCGTTGCCTATACAAGAATGTTGTCCCCCGCCAAAGGGTATATACATATAAGGAGGAATTGGTTTTGACAAGTTGGTTTCAAAACGAGAAGGGTCAAACTCCTTCGGGTTCTCAAATATATAATTGTCCATGTGTGTATTGTAGGCAGACCAAAACACCTGAATACGTTTAATTGTTAGAATAACCATTTTTTCATGTTTAATAATGTTAAAAAAACCGTTCAAATTAAGCAATACCTGCCATCCTTTTGGGATATCGAACCCGCCAAAGGTAGTATCATTTACAACCTTTCGGAAGCTTCCGAAAACCGAAGGGATGATCCTCGTCAACTCTTGTGCAACTCTCCATGTATATTTCATCCTATGTATATCATTCCATGTCAAGTTGTGATCATCCCTTCCTTCTATGTCTCTTTGTATTTCCATTTGTTCTTTGATCATTTTTACAAAGTTATCAAATTAGATAAAAAAAAATATTTATTGGCCAAATTATAATTAGATTCCAAAAATGTAGATACATTTGTTTTGCAACGGCATAATGCAACTTTAACCTAAATATAAAATAAAAAGAACTGAATGATTTAAGAATAGAAGTATATTTAAAGTATATTTAAGAACAACGTTGCTGTAACAGGAAAACATGCAAACCGGACCGAACATAAGTTTCTGCTCCGTCAATCCCCTCTAGTAAGTGATTTAAGGTTGAGTACTGTTGTTACATTGCGTAGATGAAGTCATCGAGAGAAAGTGAGAGAGAGAAAAACGAAGGGTCAGCGAGAGTTGATGGGAGTGACGAAGATTGGGAGTATCCTCGGAGAAGGAAGAAATCACAAAACAAAAATCAAGTTATAGGAAAACCTTATCAAGGCAACGAATTCACTACCACCTTCTATGTGGCCAATTTACCAAGTTGGTGTTCATTGGAAGAACTATGGAAGGTTTTCAGATGATTCGGGAACATGGTGGATGCATATCTTCCAAGAAGGAAAAACAAAGTGGGGAGGTATTTTGCTTTTGTCAGATTTGAAAATGTCCGGGATGGTAATGAGTTGGCAGCAACGTTGGGTGAGGCTGTGTTTGGTGAGAATAAAGTGTTTGTTAAGGTGGCCAAGTTCGGGAAGGATGACAAATGGTACAAGCAAGATCAAAAGAATAATGTAGAAGACAATAACGGAGCCAAAGGGGGGACGTCTAAACAGCAGAGATTGGGGGGACGTCAAAACAGCCGGAGATAGGGCAGGTGGTTTGGAAACCTAAAGGCGTGGAGTCATACAAGGAAGTGACGACCGGTGTCCTGGATAACAAAACAGTCGTCACTAACATTCCTTTACCTAAGCATCCGCATACGAATACGAGCTCTTGGAAGAAATGTGCGCTAATAGGGTCAACTTGGGATGTTACTCGTCTGGCATGTCCTAAGCAGTTCATCACAGAGGTCAAGAGTGAGGACATCCAAATTAAATATCTTGGTGGCCTAAAGGTCCTCCTGGTGTTTCAAGGGACATTCATGCTTCAAAAATTTTTAAAGGAGGAAGAGGAGTTATGGAAATTGTGGTTTTCTTCTTTGGAGGTTTGGAATGGGCAAGAGGTAAAATTTGAAAGAATCGCATGGTTAAAAATTGCGGATGTCCCAATTCAACTGTGGGATAAACGGGTTTTTGATCACATTTGAGGACTATTCGGTAGAGTTGTTCAGGGGTCTAGAGCCAAGGACAGTGATGGGAGTCTCTCATGGGAATGTGTGGGTTTGGTGGTCTATGATGGGATCCGCCAGGAACAATGTGTCCAGGTGCACTGTTTAGGATCGACCTTCAATGCTTGAGTGGCTGAAGTGGAGGAAACATGGAACCCAGACTTTGTGAACAATAGTGTGGGCAACTCGATGGAACTCAATATGGATACCGGTGAGTACGACATAACCAATGTGAGCCCGAGTAACGATTGTGTGCAGGTGTCTAAAGACGCAGAGGTTGAGGAGGGTGAAATAGTGGAAAATATGCTGGTGGATATTCCGCCGGCTACGGTGGTGTTGGATGACGGTGACGTTACCGGAAATGAGGCTGTTATTCCAACGGAAGGTGAAGAGTCAGGGGGCCTTGGAGAAGTTCAACAGACGGAGCACGTTAGTATGCATGGGGAAGGGGACAAAGTTTGCATGGAAAACGGTCCCAATAACATAGGGGTTGGTGACGTGGAACATAATCATGTGGTGGGGACCAATCATGTGGTGGGGGACATGAGGAATAATGGGTCTCTTTTAAATTCAGATGGGCCTATGTTGAGTAATCCAATTGAAGTTTTATCTAGGAAGAGGCCCAAATATGAGGAAGTATTTGCGGATGGACTGGATCATAACAATCCAGTGGGCGATGGGGACCATATTCAATCACAAGACCAACAACTACAACAAAATATTAACCTAAATTACCCACCCCCTGTCTCTACTCCTCTGGTTTCTGAAGCATTCAATGCTGGACATCCTCCAAGAGTTAATAGGAGGTGTGAGTCAGGTTCGATGGTGAAAGAAAGGACCGGTAGGAGAGAGTCGTTGGCTAATTCTAGATCGGAGATAATTTTTCCACAGGAGTTCTCTCCTGTTCCTTGGCAGTCAATTGACAACCCTGTGGGGAGGGAACAATCGGAACAGGATACTATGGAGGTTCTTGATGAGGTTAGCATCACAAAAAAGCTTGGTGAGGCAGTTGGAGTTAGTCTACAAGGTTTCGAAGAGCAATTGCAGGATACAATTAGGGTGGAGGGTGATTCTATTGGTGATCAATGATTTTTATGACCTATAATGTCAGAGGGTTAGGAGAGGACCCCAAAATGCTCTCTATTGGTGAAGTTATCAGGAGTCGGAAAGCTGATTTTGTTGCAATTCAGGAAACAATGAGAAGCGTGGGCTCAAGGATTCGAGTAAATAAAATTTGGGGGAATAGACATATGGAGTATGAGTGGGTCGATGCAGTGGGTACTTCTAGGGGTCTGTTATGCATCTAGGATCCAGGCTCGTTCAAGCGTCTCAGTTGCCATAAAAGCAGGTATTTTCTTGTCATTTCCGGTACTTTGTCGATGGTCCCTGGGGTAATTCATGTAGTACGTATATGCACCTCGAGGGATTGCTGATAAGAGAGAATTGTGGGACAATATTTCGGAATGTATGCAATCAAAGCCGGGTATGTGGATCTTATTGGGCGACTTTTAACTCAGTTAGATACCAGGATGAGCGACTTCATTGCGAGTTCAATCCGGCTTGTGCTAAAGTGTTTAATTCATTCATAGAGGATAACGAGTTGTTGGAGTATCCAATGGGTGGCCGAAAGTTCACGAGGGTGTCGGATGCGGGAGATAAACTGAGTAAAATTGACCGGATTTTGGTCAATCAAGTTTTTTGGGATAACTGGCCCGATGCTAGTGTGACTGCACATCCGAGGAAAGATTCAGACCACAGCCCAGTTACTTTGGACACACAATCTCTAAATTTTGGGGCTCCGCCTTTCTGGTTCTTCAATTCCTGGTTGTCCAAACCAGGATTTGAGGAGGTCGTTAAAAGGGCGGTGGAAAGGGTACAGCATACTGGCCCTCTGATGTTATTTTGGGTAATAAGCTGAAAGCCATCAAGACAGCTATCAAAGAGTGGGTGGCGATTGAAAGAGAGAAAAGTAAACAAAGAAGAACTGAATTGGAAAGTAAAATTGATCAGTTTGACGAAGCACTTGAAAGTAGAGAATTATCGGAGGATGAAAAAACTAATTGGGTGGAGTACAAAAAGAAAAGGAGGCGATTTTGGTGGAAGAGGCAAACGAATTAAAACAGCGGGCTAGAGTGAAATGGGACATCGATGGGGACGAAAATTCTCGCTTTTTCCATGGGTTAGTAAATCACAATAACAACAGTAAACGGATCAGTGGATTTCTGGTTAAGGACGATTGGTGTGTTGAGCCTAACAAGATGAAGATGGAGGCGCGAAAATTTTTTGCAAATAAATATAGGGAGCCAATGCAAGTTAGACCGAGCTTTGTATGTCCTAACATTGGTAGACTTTCGGCTGAAGAGGCTAATGCCTTGGAGGCCCCCTTTTCGGAGGAGGAAATCAAGGGCGCGGTGTGGGAATGCGGTAGCGACAAAGCACCCGGACCGGATGGATTCAATTTTGCGTTTCTAAAGCGATTATGGGACCTTCTCAAAGTTGATATAATAAATGTTATGGCTGAATTCTACGACAGTGGGGTGATCAGTCGCGGTTGTGCTTCATCTTTCATTGTTCTTATTCCAAAGTGCATCGACCCAATCTCTTTAAACGAATTCCGGCCAATAAGTCTCTTGGGTTGTATCTCTAAGATCATCTCAAAGGTGCTCGCTAACAGAATTAAAATGGTCATTAATAAGGTTGTCTCGGAGAATCAGTTTGGGTTTTTGGAGGACCGCAATATTTTAGATGGACTGCTCGTGTTGAACGAAGTCATTACATGGGCTAAAAAGCAAAAAAAAAAAAAAAGCAGATTTTTATTCTCAAAGTAGATCTGGAAAAGGCTTATGACAGCATAAGTTGGAGTTTTATTGATTCAGTTGCGTACCAGATGGGTTTTCCGGATCGATGGCGGATGTGGATTCGGGGTGTACTTCAATCGGCTAGAGCTTCGGTCCTAATCAATGGATCCCCGACTTGGGAATTCTAATGCTTTAGAGGTGTGCGGCAAGGTGATCCCCTCTCGCCTTTCATTTTCGTTATGGCATTGGAAGCGTTATCGTGTATGATGGCCAAAGCGGAAACACTTGGACTAATCAAAGGGGTTATGCTCCCAAATAACGGTCCATCCATTTCACATATGATGTATGCGGATGATGTAGTGTGTTTGGGTGATGGGAATGTACAGAATCTGAAGAATATTATGCGTTTGATGCAGGTCTTCAATCTGATTTCTGGGCTAAAGGTCAATCATAGAAAGTCAAATGTGTATGGGGTATGTATTAATGATGATATTGTTCAAGAAGTGGCCCAATCAATTAAAGTAACAAGGGGCGTATTCCCGTGTAAGTATCTTGGGGTCATGGTAGGAGCAAACATGAATCAAATAAGACATTGGAAAGAGGTGCTGGAAACATGTAGATCAAGACTTAATAAATGGAAGGCGAAAGTTCTTTCCATGGGCGGTAGAGTGGTACTTTTAAAAGCGGTTTTAGATAGCCTGCCACTTTATTATTTCTCTCTTTTTAAGGCTCCAAAAGGCGTAATTCAGCAGCTCGAGAGATTAAGGAAACAGTTTTTCTGGGGTGGAAATGACGAAAAAAAGAAGGCTGCGTGGATTAGTTGGAAGAGAGTTATTGGACCGATTGACAAAGGGGGTTTGGGCTTGGGGTCGTTAGAACACATGAATTGGAGTCTCCTCACTAAGTGGTGGTGGCGCTTCAAGGTTGAAGAGACAAGATTATGGAGGAAAGTAATCAAGGCGATTCATACAAATCCAAGGTCGTGGTCTTATGTCCCAGTGAAAGGATCGTTGTCGGGCGTGTGGAACTCTATATGTAAAATAGAAAAAGACTTCAGCAACATGAACATCAATCTTTCGGGCTTATTCAAGGGGGGTTGGGCAACGAAACAACTATTCGATTTTGGGTGGATCGGTGGGTTGGGGTTGAGCCGCTGATGTGTGTTTTTCCGGAACTTTTTGTTTTGGAAACGCACAAAGGTTGCTCGGTTGCGGACAGAATTCATCGGGTGGGAAGGATTGGGGTGGGACTTTGGAATTGGAAACGTGATCCGGTGCAGTACGTGGAACAACAGCAGCTTCGCGAACTCGACGAACTCATTCGGACAGCATACTTATCGGACGCAGCAGACAATTGGAAATGGGATCTGGATAAAGACGGCGTATTCTCGGTCAAGTCATGCAGAAACTTATTGTCAGCCTCGGCTATTCCTTTCTACCCGTTTGAATGGGTAGCTTGGGTACCAAAGAAAGTTAATCTTTTGGCGTGGCGAGCGGAACAAGATAGACTTGCGACTAAAGATGGTTTATTGCGCAGAAACATTATTCAAGGCTCGGATGTATGCAGTCTATGTGGAGAGGTTTCGGAGTCGGCAACACATCTATTTATCTCATGTTTTATTGCAGCCAACTTATGGAACAAAGTGAGCGAATGGTGCAGAATTCAGCCCATATACGCATTCTCCTTCCGAGATTTATTGGGGATTCATAAACAAAGTGGGTTGGGATGCGTCAAGAAAAAGGCGATTCAAGTTATAGTGTTAACTACATGCTGGATCATATGGAAAGGAAGAAACGACAAAATTTTCAACGGGAAAAGAATCGCGTTGGAACGACTAATTGCAGACATCAAAGCATTAGCATACTCATGGGTTAAAAGTCGTGGGAAAATGCAAAATGTGGGTTGGGATAACTGGACAAGGTTTGATTTTTAGGAAGTGAGAATGTAATGTTTTTGGGCTGTGACTTGTGTTCTCCTCATAGCAACTTGCTATGAGAAGCTTTGTAAATAATTTGGGTGTGAATAAAACTGAAATTTGCCGGCAAAAAAAAAAAAAAAAAAAAAGCTGGACTTTTTCACTATAAAAAAATTGAGCAATAGTGGAGACATGCCGGACCAATAGCGGTGGCAAATGTCATTGCTAAAGCGGGGTTTCCTTGTAGTGTGTGTTGGATCGTGCTCAATTGTTTGATGAGCCAATATCTAACAAACCTGTCCGACCCACCCATTGGTCACTACTAACAAAAACACGTATGAGTACCTTCGAAAATGTTACGATGGATCTTGGGATCTATGGACATCTTCCATACCATTAAACTCATGAGAATTACAGAAGTATCATGGCCAGCAATCATCATAGTGACAAAATTATCAACAATCATCTCATCAGTAATAACGTGTTCATTCTGCATTTTGACCGCGATCAAGCTCGTTAAAACGTCGCTTGCAGGGTTCAATCGTCCCTCACGAAGGTCCTCTTTTTTCTCTCTAATGATGGGCATTAGCCGATCAATGATTCTGGACCGCGCCCGCATTCCATGCCAGTAAGTGGTCCCTGGAAAATTGATTGGAAGTGACCAAACTGCTTTGAAAGCACTTGCGAAATCGTGACAAAATTCATCAATTAGGAGCTCGTTTTGGATGCCGAATAAAACTGATGACGCGATGTTGAATGTGAGGCATTTCATGAAGTCAACGGTTGGGATGATGTCGGTTTTTCGTGTTGATTGCAGGAATAAACCGGTGATCAATTCGTCTATGTGTTTGATGTTGGATTGAAGGCTTGTTGGCTTCATGAAGGTTGATAGTGCTCCCTTGATCAACTGGTACCTGTTTAGGAACTATGTATTATAACTTCTAATTCTAGTATATTGGTATAGAAGTTGAACGTACGTGGTAACTTTTTAAAGTAAATACTATCCTAAGTCTTTAACAAATAATAAATATTAATTAATAAACCTACATTAATACATTTATTCCTTGTAAATTAATTAACCAACAAAACAAATAATAGACTTTATTTGTTTAAAACATTCGGGATCTATTGCTTCTTGAGCTTGTTTTTTACTAGTAAAAAATCCTCGATCAATCCATCATTAGTAAAAAGGAGTATCATCGATACACTCCGTCAGTAATTACCGATAAAACTAATAAAAAACTAAGTCATCTCTCATTATTAAAAACTAATAAAAAATATTGAGTTCAAACACATAAATCAAAACTTAGAAACAATAAGCTATTAAACATGCACCTTGAACCGGTGAGCTCTAAAATACTATATTTCCCGACTATGGTGGACAAGGTCTTGGGTTGTTTTGCAACAAGAACATCTTCACCAGACCCGAGTATGAACTTGTTGCCGGACTGACCAACGATGACCACCGTAGGTGCGCCCATAAGGGATGTTTTGAACACCGGTCCATATTCCTTGACCCTTTGGCTGATCCATTCAGGGCCTTGGTCTTTCTTTTGTGCTTGAAGAAAGCTAAATGTCTCACCTATCAAAGGGTACCCTAAAGACCCTTTAGGCAGATTTTTATTTGTAGTGTTCTTTTTGTATAACTTGAAAACCAAACATGCAAAAACTAGTGTGACTAAAATTAATATCAAGAAAGACATCTTATTTCCCACTTGAGCCTACTTGGGCACAAGATCCCTATTTATAACCCAAATATTGTTTTTAGTGTTTGACTATGAATTTTTTTTAATGTTAGTTTATTTTAATTGCAAGTGTAAGTTCTGTTTTATAAGGGTTTCGAAAGCATCTAGGTGAGCATAGTTTTGGTGGTATTAACGACAAACGGCAATCATGTTCATTCACTATTTTCTTGTTGGCATAGCATGTTTGTCTTAATTCAACAAAGAATATTACATGACGAATCTGTTGGTGAAGTAACAACCGTAGGTGAAGGTTAGTTGACAACTAAGGGGCTACTTAGTAGGATCTGCCTTATTAAGTGTAAAATCATTAAGAGAGTCGGAATGGTTCAGCACCCCTTATTAGTTAAATAGTTAAGTACTTAATGGAACCAAAGGTAACTCATACACTTAACATCGGCCACTATTTCCGCTACATTCCTATTCTTCTGACCAACAATCCTTTCATTCCTTCCTTTTCAGAGACGCCAGCAAACCACCATTAATATCCCATATAAAATCTCTTTTTTCCTCTTCGACCATCCCGAACTACCAACCACTTCAAGAATATCTTTAATAGAGAATAAATAAATAGGAGGTAAAATGATTTTTTAGTTGAAACAAAATGATTTTTTAGTTGAAACAAACACTCTTAATGCTGAATGATTAAGAGTTTTATTAAGAGGCTAAAAAGTGTAATATGAATGTTAACGACTGATCGCCAAAGATTAATAACATATGTTAGTAACAATTTATTTTGCAGTTATAACCTACATATTTTAAATTTTTTTTAACAAATGCAACTCGTTGGTTTTTCTATCTGAAATCCGTTGCTAAGATTCATGTACTAGAATTTTTAAAAAGATGTATTTTGGTTTTTTTAAATATCGAAAATCAGGTAACTAATACAAAAAAATATTTGATCAGCTACGTAAGGTGCATATGAAATTAAACCCCAACAAATGTTTCTTCGGAATGGAGGAGGGTAAATTCATTGGGGTAATCGTCACGCGGGATGGTTTCTGTGCGAACCCCGATAAGGTCCAAGCCATCGAGCGGAAAAAGCTTTCCAAGAGATAAAGCGGTGTCTCGTGAATCTCACAACTCTGACTGCGCCTCTACCGAAGAAGCCGTTAACGCTTTACCTATCCGTGACGGAGAAGGCGATTAGCGCGGTACTCCTAGTAGACTGCAAAGGAATTCAAACACCAATCTATTACATCAGTTGCACCCTACTGGATGCGGAAACACAATACTCTACGATGGAAAAGCTGGTCCTCGCGCTAATAAACGGGTCGCGCAGATTGCGGCGGTATTTCCAGGGACATACTATCAACGTCCTAACAGACTTTCGGATCAACGACGTACTTTGTAAACCAGAGTTGTCGTGTCGCCTTGCTAAATGGGTGATTGAATTAAGAGAACACACCATCAATTACAACTTTACAAGCCCAGACCTGCCATAAAAGGACAAGTACTCACTGACTTTGCAATAGAAATACCTACCGATAAAGTTCAAGACTGCTTGGCGGAACAAGAGCCCGCACAACCCAAAGATGAAATGGAAAAATGGTACGTATATACTGACGGGGCCTCAAACAACGATGGGTCAGGCGCGGGATTACGCCTTATCGGCCCAAATAACAAGGAATACACACACACCATTCGCCTAGATTTTTGAAGCACGAACAATGAGGCGGAATACAAAGCCCTATTGGCAAACCTCCGCACTGCAGAAAAAATGGGAGCCCGCCACCTAGAGGCGCATGTGGATTCGATGCTTGTTGCAGGACACATCAACGACACATACGACGCACGAGATGCTACCATGGCGCTATGCCTTGAAGAGGCCAAGCTACTCATGCGCAGGTTTAATACAAGCACCGTCATCCATATCAAAAGGAGTGAGAATAAACCTCCTGACGCATTGAGTAAGATGGCCTCAACGGTCTTTAAGCACATAGGAAAAGATATTCGTGTCGAACTGTTGGACAAACCATTTGTCCCGCTGCGACAAGTCAACGTCATCCAAATAGGCAACGTGTCCTGAATGGCCCCAATAAAAGCCTATCTGGCTTCTGGCATTCTGCCTGAGAACAAATCAGATGCCCGAAAACTCCAATACAAGGCTTTACATTATCAGCTGACCGACGGTATACTCTACCGCCGCTACTCCGCTATGCAGATTCCGCGGATGCCTCATTTCTCATCCGAGATGTTCATGAAGGCATATGTGGCTTACACGCGGGATTTTTGAAAAACAGGTAAGGCAATTGGTTGTGTTCACATGGTTAGTCCATCAATGGGCGAGGCTTATTTCTTGAGAATTCTTCTTAATAAGGTAAAAGGCCCTAAATCTTTTGCGGAAATAAGAACGGTGAATGGAGAAACTTTACCAACATTTCGAGATGCATGTTACGCTCTTGGCTTCTTAGATGATGACAAGGGATATATAGAAGCTATTAAGGAAGCTCATTATACAGGTTCAGGAGACGTTCTTCGTAATTTGTTTGCAATGATGTTGTTGTCTAACACCTTATCTAGGCCTGAGCATGTTTGGGACAAGACATGGAAGTACTTGTCAGATGGTATTATGCGTAGACACGAAGACATATTCCAAATTGAAGGTAAAAACTCTATGTTTAAGAATTTTATTTATATTTATTTATTTACGTTTTTTTGTGTTAAACTATTAATTAAATAGTTTCGCAATTTCAGGTTTGTCTCTTCCCGATAATCAAATCAAGAACCTTACATTGCTTGAAATTGAGAAACAGTTACTTAGGAATAACTCGAGCCTACATAGGTTTCCTTCTATGCCTTATCCTAATAAAGATACGATAGCATGTGCAAATAACCGTTTGATACTTGATGAGCTTAATTATCAAGTAAGTACGCTGGCTGAGGAATTTCATAGCAATGTACGTTCTTTAACAAATGAACTGCATTTAGTTTTTGATGAAATAATTCATGCGGTTGATTGTAACAAAGGCAGGCTATTCTTTGTTTATGGGTTTGGAGGTACAGGAAAAACCTTTTTGTGGAAAACATTGCCTGCTGCCATCAGATCTAAAGGACAAATTGTCTTAAATGTTGCATCCAGTGGCATTGCTTCTCTGTTGTTATCCAGTGGAAGGACAACGCATTCTGGGTTCCGTATACCTTTAAATGTTACTGAAGAATCAATGTGCGGTATAAAGATGAATAGTAATGATGTTGATTTATTGAAGCAAACTAAGCTAATTATTTGGGATGAAGCCCCAATTATTCACAAACATGCTTTGAAGCACTTGATCGCACTATGAAAGACGTCTTGAAATCTAGGTCTTCAATTAATTCTGAGCTACCTTTCGGAGGTAAGGTTATGGTTTTGGGTGGTGATTTTAGACAGATCCTTCATGTTGTTCCCAATGGGAGTAAAAGAGATATTATAAATGCCTCAATCACTTCGTCTCATATTTGAAATAGTTGCAAAGTCCTTACATTAACCAAAAACATGAGGTTAGCATTGGGTAACAACACATCCGAATCCAAAGAAATAAGGGCATTTGCAAACTGGCTTCTTGAATTAGGTGAGGGTAAAGTTGGTGATTCAGTTGATGATAATGAGGCAAATGTGGACATTCCAGATGATCTTCTTATTAAGCATTTATCAGATCCGATTTCTAGCTTAATTGACTTCGTCTACCCTTCACTTCTTCAACTTTACAAAGATAAAGATTACTTTGGAGAACGAGCAATACTTGCACCTACAAACGAAGTAGTACATGAAATTAATGAAAGGTTGCTTGCATTGTTTCCTGGAGATGAAGTCGAGTATTTGAGCTCTGATAGTATATGCCAGACTGAGAACGCTAATAACCGTTCATAAGCAGATTTATATTCTCCTGATGTCCTTAATGGTTTAAAAATTTATGGATTGCCTAATCATCGATTAGCACTAAAGGTCGGTGTTCCCGTTATGTTGTTAAGAAACATAGATCAACAAAATGACTTGTGCAACGGCACGAAATTACGAATCACCAAACTTGCAAAGCGTGTTATTGAAGATGAAATCATATCAGATGGAAACATTGGTACAAAAACTCTTATTCCTAGAATATATGATACCATCTGATAACAAGATTCCAGTCAAGTTCCAAAGGCACCAGTTCCCAATAAGCGTATGTTTCGCTATGACCATCAATAAAAGCCAAGGACAGTCTCTATCGAAGGTTGTATTGTATTTAAGAGACTATGTATTCTCATATGGCCAACTTTATGTCGCACTGTCAAGAGTTAAAAGCAGGGCAGGAGTAAAATTACTAATACTTGATGGTGATGGGAATGTCAAGACTAAAACTAAAAATGTGGTGTATAAGGAAATATTTAGTAATATTTGAATAAAATGTGTATTGCTTGCTTTTAAATCTGAATAAAATATTTCTACTATATTTTTTATACGTCTTACCGCTTAAAATAATTGTAAGTTGGTGAACCGCGTGTCAACGCAGGCAAAAGTCTAGTTATCTAACATTTCAAATGGTATTTGAATTATATATTGGTTTTTTTTCTGACTTGTAAATTTTATTTCAACTATTGATTATGTATTTATGTTAATGTCTTATTATTCTTATATATATATAGGGGATGGTTTAAATGAGAACACCCATCTTTTGTGAGAACCATGAGAACAAATCTCAGCCACCCATTTATAATCCCTTGTATTTTAATGAAAAGGTTAAATTGGTAATTTAAGCACTCCCTATATTATCTATTGCTTCATTATTCACATCATATTCATTTGTTCCTGTAAGAAACAAAGCTTCACATAGACCTAAACCAAAGCAATTCATTGGATTCGTTCATAATCGACCGATTCGTTTACAGGGATTTAGTAATCAGGTATGTTTGATTATGGCTTAGGGTTTGGCTTTACTATTTCTCTCATTCACATCCAATTCATTCTTTTTTAATCAATTAAAGCTTCATCCAGACCTGAATCAAAGCTTCGTCCGATTCATTCCTGATCAATCTATTCGTTTACAGGTATTTCGTAATTATACACATTTGATTATGGTTTAGGGTTTGGGTTGTTCTACTAATATTGTTGAACTTAATTTCATCAATTTGTTTGTAGGTAGTTTGACACGTTTGATTCTAACCTTAAAGTAGTGTTCATAATATTGATTTTAATTTGAATTCCAAGTTGTATTGAGTTCGTAATCAGTTATTGATTTTTTACCATGATTTGAGTTCCTCTTTAAGTTTTTAATTTGCCCTAATTAGTTTTTATTTAGGGAATTTCAATTATGGTTGAATCTAAGTTGTATGTGATGAATTATGATTCGAATTGTAAAAGGATTTTTCAATCCCAAGCAAAAAATATATTTTATGTTTTATGTTGAAGTTAACCATTAATAGTAGTATTATGTTTTATGTTGCAGTGAACCAATAATAGTAGTATTGTTCATGAGGAAGGCACGACTCTAGATCTTTGTCAGTTGATAAAATATCACTGTTCAATTTTCTTAATTGTATGTTTTTGATATCTTGTCATTATCTTTACAAAAGTTTAAGTTGACTACACATGTATTTTTATGATGTGTTGTTTCCATTGTAATTTGTAATATCGTTTTCTTTTCTAATTTACACATGTGTAAATTCCTAAGGCTATTTTTGCAGAGAAAAACTATTGGCATTGTCTGATCTACACATGTGTGGCTGATTAAGGTGTGAACCAGTAAAGCTTGCTTCTTTTGTTCAAGAAATCAAGGCTGTTAGGAAAAGAGTTTTTTAAGAGTTCCCAAATAACCCAAGTTCTCAAAAAAAGGAGGTGTCTTTAAAAGATTAATCACATATTAAAATCCAGATAATGTATCTGTTGTTTTTTCCGCAAGGTATTAGAAACAGAGGTTATGGTACAACTTATTGTTTAATTTGTTCGGAAGAGGAAGCTAAGGCTAAAAACAAGAAGAAGAATAATAGGAAGTGTGGATTTTGTGACAAACATGGCTCGCATGATTCTTAGAAATGTGCTAAAAAAGTCCATCCTTATGAAGGTAGTCATAGTGAAGAAGAGAGACATTGTGACGAAGATAGTGATGATGAATGAAGTTTATTTTTTTGTTCGTTAGTATTAGTGTGAATAAGGTATCATGTACTATGAATTTAAACACTTATCATGTAGTTGAATTTGAACTTTTTTTATGTTGGATTTTATAGTTTTATATATTATAATTTTAATGTTCAGATATTAATATGTTTGTGCTTCTTTTCTTAATCGTTATCAAATTATATTTGTGTAAGTGTATGTTTTACACATGTGTAAGTGTTCGTTTAACACAAGTGTAAGAGCCTGTCTTACACATGTGTAAATTATTCGTTGTCACCTATTTGAATCTGTTTTACACATTTGCATATGAATTACACATGTGTAAAGTGTTCGTTGTCACTTATTTGTGTCTATTTTACATATTTTCAGTTGTATTATACATGTGTAATTTGTCCATTTTACTTTCCTGTGTTTGTTTTACATATATGAAGCTGAAATACACATGTGTAAACTGATCTCTGACATATATTTGTGTCTATTTGAATGTATGTAACCAAATTACACATGTGTAAAGTGTTTAAGGTCACATATTTGTGTATGGTTTACATATGGTTAGCTTGTTTACACATTGTAAACTGTTCATTGTCACATGTTTATACATGTTTTAATATACAACGCTTGTAAAGATGCATTTTTAAACGCTAATGTAAATGTGCATTATTCAAAGTCATGTGTTTTTACATTTGTAGCTGATTTACATATGTGTAAACTGTACACGGTCTTTTATTTCTGTTTTACATATCTTAAGTTGTATTATACATGTTTAAGTGCTTGTGTTTACACATGTGTATGTGTCTGTTTTACACATGTGTAAATTGCTCATTGTCATTTATTTGTTTCTGGATTACACATTTGTAGCTGATTTACACATGTGTAAACTGTTAACTAATATTTTTTCCCTATATAAAGTTATATTGCACATGTTTAAATTCCTGTGTTTACACATGTGTTACGGTTTGTTTTACACATGTGTAATTTCTCACTGTCACTTTTTTTATACCGAATTACACATTTGCAACTGACATATGCATAAACTTAATTAAAAAATATATTGTTTATGTATATATATTAAGGATTTATACCAAAATAAGATTACAAATGTATCAAAAGTGTCACTTTTCCAATAAGCCATGTATTTTTTGAGGTACGATATCCACAATTACATAAAAACAAAAGTCATAATCCTTGAAACGGTATGCATGAAGACATAAAAACAAGTCACAACTCAAAATATTAACTGGTCTTTGATTTCTTTTTGTTCCTTCTCAAAATCCAACGCTTTCTTGATCATATCATCCCGGTGAATATTCACTTGTGAAAGTACAATCTTCGCTTCATTTTCCGAGCTTCTACAATTGATCTCTTAAAGTTTTATTTGTCCTTTTCCAATTGGCAGTAGAATGCACCAATTTGTTGAAATGTTTCTATTTAAAGTGACAAATTACAAAATCATTAAGTCATTTGTTTTCACTGATATTTTAAACAAATAAACATGTATACTTACACGTGTGTAAATAGCTCACTTACACATGTGTACACTCCTCACTTACCCTATTCTCTGAAAAACTTCTTGTTCTTATCCTTGCAATTCTCTAACTTTTACAACTTCAAATATAGGGTTTTAATACAAGATAAATATTAAGATTACATGATATATTTGGATGAATTCTAATATACACTTAGACATTTCATCAAACACGTTATCTACAACTACTCAAACAAAAATAATCCAACACAAACAGCCCAAGCGATAGTTAGACCTTTAAACTTTCACCAAACACCTCATACGCAACTACTCAAACATGAGTAATTCAACAAAATCAACGCAAAAAATACTTATCAACACCTTATTTGAAACTACTCAAACAAAAGTAACAAACAAAATCAATACAACACACATTTAGACATTTCATCAAACACCTTATGTGCAAGTATTAAAACAAAGAAATCAGAAATCAAATGCACATTACAATAGAACTAAATAGAAACTCGAAAAACATTTGCACAATTGAATTAGGGTTTAGAATAATCAATTTGGGTTACAAATCAGTAATATTAACATCAAATTGCAGTTTTTATATAGATTTGCTATGGTAGTATTACCTCAAGGATTAACAATTTCTTCACAGGAACGATCTGGATTATCTCTTCTACTTCTCGTTGCAAATATGCATCACGAAAGGCATATGAATGGAGTTTTGTGATGTATTAGGGTTTGGAAGCTGCTGTGTTTTGGAGCTCTTGTGAGGAAGACGATGAAAGTAAGAAGATTAGAAGATGTATGGCCTTTTGGATTTGTGTTTTTACAATAATGCCCTTTTGCATCTTATTTTATGGTTCCCTCCCTATTTAATCCTCCATTCAATCTTAACCCTTAATTAATCATGATCTAGGGATGAAAATGGTTCTTAGTGTTCTCACAAGATTTCATGTTCTCAAGATAACCCTCCCCTATTTGAGAACTGAGAGAACCATTCTGAGCCACACATTTCATATAAAGGCAAAAAAAAAAAAAAAAAAAAAATTTTTTTTTGCTTTAATCGCACATTTTTATGCAAGGAAAAAAAAATTTTTATTTTTTTTTCATTTATACATATGTGTATATAGCATTTTTCAGCTATACATATGTGTATATTTCAATTATACATATGTGTATATAGCATTATACATATGTGTATAATGCAATTATACACATGTGTATACTGAAAAAAAAAATACAAAAAAAATAAAAAAAAAATTTCCTTACATATAAAGCAGCGATTTTTGCAAAAAAAAAAAAAAAATTTTTTTTTTTTTTTTTTTTTTTTTTTGCCTTAGAGAAATGTGTGGCCCAGAATGGTTCTCTAGTTCTCAATTTGGAGAAAGGTTCTCATTTGAACCAAATCCTATATATATATATATATATATATATATATATATATATATATATAGGGGATGGTTCAATAGAGAACTCATTTTATTGAGAGAACTCGAGAACTCCTAATTAAATACAAAAAAATATAATAAAAAATCATAACTCAAAATTTAAGTAAAAAAATAGAAAACTAGTTCGGAGCTTCTCTTTCCCACGTCATACCCGTTCGGAAAAAAAATAAAAAAAATAAAAAAAACACACCTAAAAAACGCTACTGCACAAGTGTAGTATAACCCAAAAGCCTAAACCACCTACCCCCAACTTACCCCCACCCAAAAACCTAATTCCACCCACCCACCCCCACCCTCACTAAAAAACCTAAATCGCTTACCCAAAAACCTAAACCACCCATCCACCCCCACCCAAAAACCTAAACCCACCCCACCCACCGCCTACCAAAAACCTAAGCCCCACCCGTCACAACCAAAAACCTAACCCCCACCAAAAAACCTAACCCCCTACCCAAAAACCTAAACCCACCCCACCCACCCACCCCCACCCCACCCCCACCCCACCCCCAAAAACCTAAACCTTACAAACTAAACTAAAAAAACTAACCCTAAAAGCTAAACTAACCCTAAAAACTAAACCCTAAAGCTAACCGGACATTTACTACACAGGTGCATTAGAAGTCGCCTATTTTTTATTTTTTTTATTTTTTTTTATTTTTTTTATTTTTTTTTCTGAACCGGGATGACGTGGGAAAGAGAAGCACCGAACCAGATTTTTGGTTTTTGACTTAAATTTTGAGTTATGATTTTTTTTTTTTAATTTAAGTAGGAGTTCTCGAGTTCCCTCCCTAACTATGAGTTCTCAATTGAACCTTCCCCTATATATATATATATATATATATATATATATATATATATATATATATATATATATATATATTGAACATTTACTTCATTAAAACAATGGACGAAACCTCAACAGAGGAACGCCGCCAAAACCATTACAATATATACAAAGAAAAACGAACCCACTCTTTCCAATCAAGATTCTTAAATCTAGACCGATGTTTAAGCCACAAAAAAGAACAAGACTTAGCCGTCGCAACGACCTCTAAGACTTTAGGATTGTAGCCGTCGAACACTTTATTGTTCTTATATGAATATTTAACTTTTTTGTTAATGCATGTTTAGATTTATTTTTATTCAATAAAGTTTAAAATTCAAAGTATTAATATTTATTGAACCGTGTGTCCACACGGACAATAATACTAATAATCTAGTAGTACATACAATAAACACAACTTACAAAATATAAAAGGGGGAAAATTTTGGGGGTTTGTGGAGGAGGAGAAATTGAGCGAAAATGTTGATAGATGAAGAAGATGATGATCGATGAAGATGATGATGGTGTGGGAATGTTAATTATTGAAGAAGATGATGATGTTGTTGTTAAAAAAGCAGGCGGTTGTTGTTTTGTTTAAAAATGCTACGATGATGATGTTATTTTGTTAATGGTGATGATGAAGTGGGTTGTTCTAACAATGGGCCCCACTAGTTGATGTGGATTAAAAAAACACCTCAGCATGCCAACTCAAGTGCCACATCAGCATCTGGTCCACGTCAGCATGCCACATCAACAACCACATCATCTTTCATTAACTCAGGTAGTTCAGAGTTAACGGAGGTTCATTTTTGACACCCAAATGTCCACTTGGGAATATCCTGGTTTAACGTTAAAGTTTGGATTATTATTAAGTTTGGACTATTTAAATCCAATACCCCCACTATAAATCAATCTATCAATTTACACAAACAAAGTTATCAACTATCAAGATTCAAGAGATTAAAAAATGCACCTTGTGTTACTTTGTGTGAAGACATCGCAAAGACACCAAAATAATCAAATCACGAACGATCAATGCAAATCTATATATCACAATTATCAATGGTGATCGGTCATGGTATCCATAGCGTGGCTTCTTTTTCAGCTAAATTTGATTTTGTTTTGCTTCTCCCGGTCGTCGAGCCTGAGCGACTAGACTTTTTTTCCTTGTATTTATGTAAATAAGTAACTAATTTGTATCAAAATCAAGTAATCAAATATCAATACCAGGATTAAGTTCAATTTATTAGAATATTAGATTGGAAATGATATTAAAGGCACTCAAGACTTAGGAGATAAAACAAATACAAAAAAGAATGAAATCAAGATCAAGATTGAGGACTTACGAATCTATGGAGTGTGGAGCATGGTCGCCGGTCGAAAGTAGGAACTTATAATTGTTGAATTGACAAGGAAGAAAACATGGTACGTACTACGACTTAGGCTAGATAACTAAATTATCTAAACTAGGCTAGAACAGAAAATAGGTTAGAGCTTAGTTTTCATGGGCTATTAGGCTTCATAGGTTAGCATACCATGGATTCTGGACAAGACATACGGTGGGCACTAGGCCACCCTTCGTAGGAATTGAATCCGCCTCTGCTACTCGGGCCTTCAACGCTTTCTGTGATTGAGGGCGTGGGTGACCTTTTGCCTATGAGTGTACCCGGATGTAGAGTCCATAAAACGGTTATTTTATCCATGCGGTCCGGTTAACCTATCCGTTGGTTATTTTCTCATTTTTGCTTTAACCGATAATTGCTTTAACTTGTTCGATTATTCACTTTACCCTGTTCGGTTAATAGCTTTACCCTGTTCGGTTAATAGCCAGTTATTTATGGTTAATTAACATTTTTATCATTTTGTTTAATATGTTCGGCTAACTGGTAAATCAGTTAGTTTTAAAAAATCTATAACCGGTTACTAACCTAGGGTTAAAAATACCCACGAATCTGTTACTCCTCGACCAATTATTAATCTATTACGGTTCCGATTAACAACCGGTTATTTTGTGCACCTCTACCCAAATAGCCATGCTTTGTTTGACGATAAAATAGAATTTTCATTATCATTTACAAAGTAATTAAAAACATTTTTTTGAACGGTCAACGGTACACACCCATAATGAAGCCCCGCACCCTTCAGGTCCGGTCCACGGTGCCTCCTAAGGCCCAACCCCTCATTTCAGAATAACCCTACCCTGAGTGAGATTCGAACTTGTGACCTCCCAGGGCAGGAACCCCACAAAGTGGGTAAACCTTCCCACCTCCATTGCAACAACTAGCTATAACATCATCGGCAATTAGTCTATATGCTAATTCAAAACAAGCTTCGCAATAGTCTACTTTGAATCTTTGCACTTTGGCCACTAATGTTTTTTACTTTATGTTCTCCTAATTTGGCACTATATGTTTTCCCAATTTTGCACTTAATTTTTTTTTAAGGTTTGACAACAAAACAATTTGGTCAATAGCTTATGTACTTTCTATTTTTTCAAATTTGACCACCAAACTTTTAGCATTTATGATTCTTTGCACTTTGGCCACTAACTTTCTTATTTTCTGCTTTCCCAATTTAGCACTTTATTTTTTTACAGTTTGGTCAGTAAACAATTTGGCCAGTAACTTATGTACTTTCTTTTCTTTCAATTTGACCACCAAATTCTCAATTTGGCACTTTACTTTTTTTACAGTTTGGCCACTAACTTATGTACTTTCTTTTCTTTCAATTTGACCACCAAACTTTTAGCTTTTAGGATTTCAAACATTGATCACTAAACTTTTAGGTTTTAGGATTTCACCCAACTTTTTTAAAGTTGCATTGCAGCCACTTCCAACAACTTTCGCGCAACGCACGGTAGAAAAGCGGTGCATATCCCGCACAACCCGTGCGTATGTTCATTTTAGTAGTTAAAACATATTTGACAAACCAATTATTAAATCAAATATAATAAAACAAATGGGCCAGCTCACTTATAAAACCAAGGCCCATTTGGAAAACTAAAATAACATCATAATCCCTCCATCCATCCATCTACAAAACCCTAGATTCAAGACCTACGCAGCAGCGCCGTCAGTCAGTCAGTATCTTCACAAGATGGTTCGTTGATTAATAATTTTTATTATAACTTTAATTTAATTCCGTCCTTATTATTATTATTATTATTATTAAATTGTGTGGTTGCAGACGTTCAAGAGAAGGAATGGTGGACGGAACAAGCACGGACGTGGTCACGTCAAGTTCATCCGCTGTTCCAACTGTGGAAAATGTTGCCCTAAGGTATCCGATTAGTTTGGTTTTTGTTCGATTTACTCGGTTCCTTTTAAACTTTTATTGGTTTTTAGATCTGTATTGTATGTGTTGGTTAGGTGTTAAGGGTGGGTTGGATTTTAAATTTTAAACATGTTATGTTTAGTGTTTGGAATTTGTGTGTTTTTACATTTGTTACGTTCGTGCCTTTGAATAAGAGACCTAGACTTTAAGTTTCGATATCGTTATCGAGAGACGTAATGGTTAAATTTGGGGTTAAGTGGAGGGGGATGGAGTTGAGACTGATGTGGAGGAGATTGATACCCTACAGGTACTGAACTGGTATGATACCGAATAATGCCGAGCTTAAACGGAATTCTGTACCGGTTTTGTCGATTTGGTAGACCGGTATCATTGAAAATACCGAAGCCGAAAACATGAAAAACGAATGCCTGTTCCGGTGGATGTGTTGTTTAGAGCTTCCATTGTGAACTATAAGATTAAAAACTTTGTTTCCATTGATTTCTTTTATTTAATTAAGCAAGTGATGTTCTTTTGTTAGCATTTAAATATTTGAAATAGCAAGACCCTTACACTCTTTGTTTTATCCTTGCACCTCAAACTCTTATCACCTAGATGCTTACATAATAGAAGGGAATTTTCTTCAAAAATAAGCAAATTGTTGTATTTGATATCATGATTTGTTCTTGGGTAAGCATAATGTTATTCAAGTTTTGTGAAGTATCTGTGAAGCTATTTATTTTTGTAAAGTAGACGATATATTTTTGTATTTCTTTTTTCCTGAAGACGTGTATTTATTGATCAGGATAAGGCTATCAAGAGATTTAATGTGAGGAACATTGTGGAACAAGCTGCTGTTAGGGACGTTCAAGAAGCATGTGCCTTTGATCGTAAGTCTTAAATGTTGAATGTCGTCTACCTCAAGTAGTATAATGATTAATATAAGGTTCATTTATTTTGACTAAATGTTGTTTTTTTGTCCCTTGTCTCAGAGTACGTACTTCCAAAGCTGTATCTGAAGGTGCAATACTGTGTTTCGTGCGCAATTCACTCGAAAGTTGTCAGGGTTCGCTCAAGAACTGATAGGAGGAACCGTGAGCCTCCAAAGCGTTTCTCTCGCCCAAGGGTAACAATTTATCTGCTTACGTTTGTTTTTATCTTATAAACATGTTATAATTGTTTCTTATTGTTTACTAGCTACTAAATTAATCCTGTTTGTGGTTAGGTTAATGTCAAATCTATGAGAAGTTAGAAATGTAGCTTCTTACTCGAACCTGTAGAAAACAAGCCCAAATTAGCAGTTAATTTTAGTTCATGGTTAATGGGTCAAACTGCTAAGTGCCCTTGTGTTAAACAAATCAATTAGGCTGGTTTTAACTTTTAACGGTATGTCTGTTTGAACTGTTTTTTCCTTTCAAAATCATTTGTTTGAAAATAAAAATTATAAATAATAAAGATAAAAGATGATTTATGCGTATAATAAGTAACAAAATAAAATTTTACGCGTCCTGGTTGGTTTACATGGCGTGTTCCAAGTTCGAAACCGCCAGCCAAACTGTAAAGTTGCCAACCCCAGAACCCAATCGTGAACTGAACGGTTTAATTCTTAAACTGGCAGAACTCTTTCTGATTTGGTTGGTTTCAGTGGTTTATAAACACCCCTAGGCCCTAGCTTAAACTCTATAGTCAAATTATAATGTGTTTATTGTATATTACTCAATAGTACCACCAGTCGATTATCTCATTCAATACAACTAATATAGTGTTTGAATAGACTAAATAATAGTAACATAAAATTTTGTTAGAGATTTGGGTTTAAGATGAAAATATAGGCTTGGATTTTTTGTTACTTGCTTTGCTTGTTAGGATTTATTTATGTAACTATAATATTATGTGTTTTAATATTTGAAATAGATATGTTTATTGTTTGATTCGCTTTAAAGCAATATAATTTGACACAGAAAAGTAGTATGAATTCAAGCCAATAATTAAAAGGTTTGGATTTGTTGATTTACTTGAGTTGGAAATTTTGTGAATGTGATAAGCACAATATAAATTAGTCTTCAATTTTTAGGATAAACTATTACATTACATAAATATTTGCATACATCAGATATAAAAAAAGTTTCAAGCTTCAAATATAAAGTTTTTTTATACCAACCCTTGCAATTTCTCTCTATAAATGTTTCTCTAAAGTTAAAATATTATGTGTGTAACTTTACAAAGTAACCTTTTCTACATGTCGTTTTTGCTGGTTTGTGTTTAAAAAAGTGCGCCTAGGCTCAAAGCTCAACAAGGCTCAAGCCCTTGTGCTTTTGATCGCTTAAGGTGCGCTATTTTTTTTTAAAAAAAAACCCACGAGTGACGCGATTTCTTGGCAAAAAATTGACTATTGTGCATTAGCTTGTTGTACAACTTGTCTTAAAATATTGGGTAAATGATGCTAGAAACCTATAGGAAATATATAAAAAGTTATATAATTATTTGCGCCTCGGGTACGAAAAGCAGTGCGTTTTTGCGCTTGGCGCCTCATTTTTAGACATTGTCGCTTTTGTGTGCTTCTCGCTTTTTAATACTCCCTTGCGCAGGTGTTGATCTCGTTAGACCTTTCTTTTAATATAGAAGTCCATAACTTTGCTTTAATTGCCAATGCAAGATTCTTGTGTGATTATTGGTTTTCATAATTGTATCCTGGTATATTTTTAAGCAAGGTTTATGCTCGGTGTTGATTCCTGCAAATGCTGACTTGTTTTGATTATGTTTCAGGATGATGCTCCTAAAGCACCCCGTGCTGCTGCTGGTGCCGCTGGTCCTCCGCCTGTTCGTACTTAAGCTATATCATGTTCTAAGTGCTGTCACTGTGAATTGAGATCTTGTATCAGATTTTTCTTGTTTAAAACTATGCCCAGAATAATTTGGGAGGTTTATTATTACTTTTGGTCTAGTTGGAACTTTTATTCTTTTAGTGATTATGTTGCCAGTTTTAACTAATTTTGATTTTGAAGTTTTTCTTTCTTTTATTTAGCAAAAAAGATTATTAGTTGTTTAGCTTATTTTTAACAGAATTGATACTCGTATTAGTTAGTAAAAATAATGTAATTTGAAATGAGAATTTCTAATGTTGTGTTGCTAAAGCAAAAAACTTTTGCGGTCAACAATTGAATTTTATATGACACGTGTATTGTGAAACTTGCTATACGGTGCCAACTTGGTTGATACATGGTTACAAAAGTTGCTAAGTGGTGCTAACTAACTCGTCAAGTACTCGGTCTAGGTGGGGAGTATTCATAATCAAGTTTCAAGCCCGTTCGATATTTTAGACATCGCATTTGGTACTTGTGATTTTCAATTCCATTCGGATATCCGATATATCAAACTAGAATTATGCAATAAATATTTTTTGATACTTTTTATATACATAAAACCATGTATACACACCAAAAGGCTTACAAGTGGTTTTATCTATGAACTTATAAATCAGATGTTACTCTTGGCCTCCTTCCACTTTACTTTGATTGTCGTAGTCGTCGTCATTCGGTAGTTTAAAGAGGCATTGGGTGTGGTTGCTGGGATATAGTTCGACTTTCAGTATGAGTAGTGTTGTTGGCCAATATTAGAAAAATTATGAACACGCGTATTATGTTACACAATAGGATACTAAAAGTTGAAGGGACGGCGATATCACCAGAGCATGAGATCGATCTTCAAAACAAATGAAGAGGTTGATAATGCCCTTTTGAACCCGAATAATCAAGATATACACCACGACTTTCGAGTGGATACTGTGGAGAGCATTGCTAGTAAAGGCGGTGTATTAACTTTTTCAAGCACCTCATGTAAACCATTAGAAGAAACCATCTATATCTATATCTATAATCTATCTATACTTTCCATAATAGGAGAAGCCGACGTCAGAAAGCTGATGTGTCAGCCGGAGAGAGTGGCCACCAATGCGCGTATGATGCAAAAACTGACGTCATTAATCCCATTAAAAAAATTTAAAAAGAGGGGTGGGCCACGTGAAACCACCGCTGTTGCCCCCAACAGCGGTTCTCAATCCATGCGTCTGCCAACCAATAGCAGACCTTTACTAATATATCCTCTCAGCTGTTTTAGGTCCTAAGTTTTTGAATTTTGAGGGGGAAATATTAAATCCACCTAGGGAAACGTGCCTCATTAGCTGCCTATATATAATCACATAACCAATGCACCCATTTCTTTTCTCAGCTTTGAATTTTCTAAAAAACAATTTAAAATTTCCCTCTTAAAGCTTAAAACAATTTCGACGTCAATGGAAGATGAAGAAACCCATGGCAGTTTTATTCGTGATCTCAATCCAGCCAAAGATATGTGGCACCTGAAGGCTCGTGTCATAAGAAAATGGAAGACAGCCTATAAGTTGGAAGTTATATTCATTGATGAGCAGGTAAACTTTCTAAGCTGCTTTATTTTGTTATTCTTGAAGACGTGGTTTTTTGTGCATTTTTTTTACATTCTGTTTTAAGGAGCTGCAGGGCGATAAGATTCAAGGTTCTGCCAAATCTTCTTTTATGCAACTTTTTGACAGTCAGCTTGAAGAAGATGGTGTGGTTGTCTTATCTAAGTTTGGTGTTGGTGAAAATAAGGACATTTACGGAGTTGTAGGACATCAATACAAAATCATTTTTTATCGTTGTACAATTGTGAAACATGTTAAGGGCTGGGAATGCGTTGAGTATGGTTTTAACTTCTTACCTTTTAAAGAAATTCTTCAAGGAGAAGCCAAGAATCTGTTGAGCGTTGGTTTGTATTTTGTTTTTTATTTTAGAACAAAGTTTAAGATTCAGTTTACTTGAACATTGTTCCTTTTAAAGTTAACAGATGTTTGCCAAAACTGTGTGTTTCTTTTTATAGATGTTGCTGGTAGCGTCATTTGGTGTGGTGATTTGGATGTGTATGGACAACCTCATAATGAAACCAAACGGATGAATCTTGATCTTCAGGACTTAGAGTAAGGGTTTTTGTTGAAATTGTTATACAACCTTTTTTGTAAAGTATATCATCTGCTATTCAGATATCTGACACTTAACAAAAATATTCTGTGGTTAAGGTGAGTCTTATGTTTCAATGGTTGAAAACAATCATTGTTAGAATTGCAAATTTAATTTTTGTAATAAATGTTATGATGAGATTGATCTATGATTGACTGTTTTGAATCTTATGTGGAACACATTTATTGATGTAATAAATTATCTGTAATTAATTTTTATGTACATTCAGGGTTTTTTCATTTTTTTTTACATCTATGGTTCTTTGTGTTGTTTTAGAGGTATGACGTTAAGATGTACGTTGTGGAACTCTTATGCAATACAGTTTAAGGACTTTATTTCCAACGTCACTCAGGAGCATCTACTCGCAATTATCCAGCATGGAAGGGTTAGAAACTGGAAGGGTAAGTTTTGTTTCATTTTTGTTATTTTAAAAAGATTTTATTATAAATGAAGTCATAAAGATATGTGTGTTATGAAATTTATAGAACGAACTACAGTTCAAACTGATAAATATGGATCTCGCCTCTTTCTGAATCAAGGAATACATGAGGTTTCTGACCTAAGCAGGAGGTGGTATTTTATTATATTCCTATAAACAAATTTAAATTTAATTTGCTTTAGCTTTTAGATGTAATTTGTTCCATATTTATGTAGCTTGGCGTTGAAACAAGAACAAGAGTCTGGATGTACTTCTCAAACCGTTTTTTCTTCCCAGACTATTTATCCAATGCGTCAGGAATTCATAGTTTGAACATTGAAGAGGCGCGTTGACGAGCTGATCGACATTCAAGAGGTTTGAAGATTTTAAACCTGCCTATTATATGTCTTCATTTTACTATGTGTTTCTATTTGTTTAAAAGTGTATGTTGAATATACATTTTGTTTGCAGCCGATGTCTTTTGTTGTCGTTGCCACTGTAAAAAGTGTTGAAGAAAGCTGTGGTTGGTTTTATGCTGCCTGCCGGAAGTGTAATAAAAAAGTTTTAAGTAAATCCGAGTATTTGCAAGATGCTGAAGATGTTTGCGAAGCAATTCTCAAATTGCCTGCTACTGCGTTGGTTTGTAGGAAATGCGAGTGTGAATGTACTTCCATTACCACAAAGTATGTAAATCAGTACACGTATAAACTTTTTTGGTTTGCAGATTTTTCATTTCATTTCATGCAGATTTTTTAGATAAATTTTGTTTTATTTGTTTTAGGTTTAAGTTGCAGGTAAGGGTTCAAGATGAATCTGGTAGTGTATCATTTGTGATATTTAATAAAGATGTGATGAGGATCATTGGAGCTGCTGCCTGTGATATTAGGGAAAGGCAGTTTAGGGAAAGCGATACAAAACGTTTTCCGCACGAGTTGTCTCGGATTGTTGAAAAGAAATTGGCTTTCAAGATTGATGTTTCTGATTTCAATCTTACAAATGGCTATCATGTGTACATTGTGGTTAAAATTTGTGATGATCCTATCATAATTGAAGAGTTGGTTTCTCGATATGAGAATGTACACGATAATTCTGGCGAGGTATTTATTCTAATTTTTTTTGTAATAAGGATTTATTTTCGGTGGATGTTCAATTCTGTTATGTTTCTATAATATGTGAGCAATCTTTAGGTCACTCAAGAAGTTTGTCAAAACGAACCTGTTAACCTTTCAGAATCTTCGCAAGTTGGGTTACAAGTTACTTCTAAGGTATTTAAGAGTGTTTGTCCAAGTATTTGTAATTTGTTTCTGCAACTTGTATTGTTATCTAACCTTTTATTAACTATTTGGTTTTTTCTTTGTAGGATGTTTTATGTGTTGATTCTGTTGTGGATACTGTTACAAGTCCCAATGGAAAAAGAAGTATTGAGGATTTTGGGAATGTAAATGTTGGTGAGCATACTTCTTCAAGCAAAAGATTGAAGAAGAAGCCAACTAGATTTAAAAGTTAGGTACTTATTGTTAATGTATTCTTATGTGTGTTTAGTGTTTTCAGTTGTAAGTTTTTGTCAACATCTTTGAAGTTAACCTTATGTATGTTAATTTTTTACATGCCGGTTTAACATTTTCGAATGAATATATTTTAGTTAAAAGCTGTTTGTTAACAACTGTTTTTGCTTTGGATGTTATTGTATTTTAATTTCATCTGTTTAAACTTCTGTTATACAATATCTGTTCAAACAATAGTGTCTCGAGTATATTTATGCTATCTTTACATTTAGAATCTTCATCTGTACAGTGGGCATCAAAGACCTTTAGGGTTGTGTCGACTGTTTGTAATTCTGAATTTTAAAACACTGATGTAATTTAAATATATATAGCTTCGTTAATATCTGTTGTTGAAGTTTATGTTCTGTTATTTTAGGATGAGTCTGTTTGAACTTCTGTTATCTAATATCTGTGTAAACAACAGTGTTTCGATTATTATTTTATAGTAAAGAATATTAATTTTTAATAGTTATAAGGCCAATTTTATTAGACGCTGATAAACCGTATGTAACATATGGTACCGCAACATTATTTAGTTTTTTCTAAATGCTGAAAATTATACACTTTTATTGAATTTCAGTAAATATTAGGTACGCTCAGTATATTTTATGTCATTAGTTTGTCATTTAAATATTATAATATATTTAAAATATAATATAAGTTTTCAATAGAAAGTATATATAATTACATATCTTCTACAAGCCAAATCATTTGCAACAACAAAGATTAATGTTTAAATTGATGGTATCTTTCTATCTAGATCCTTCATTTGTACAGTGACCATTAAAGACTTTTAGGCCTGTGCCGACTATTTGTAATTATGAATTTGAAAAGACTTGTGTAATTTAAATTTAAATTTATTTCGTTAGATATTGATTACAAGTTAAGTCGTACAAAGTCTGTTTTAAAAGTCTGGTTACATCATATTTCGACCTTCAGTTGAAAATTCTAATGGATCACAATTGTGTGACAACATCTGTTTACAAGTCATAAAAAAGTGTATATCTTGACGTTAGAATATGTTTCAATAGGAAATTTCATTGTTAGCTCATTGAAACTAATTATTATATTCATACTAATAATTTAAAAAGGAATACATTGTGAATAAAAACTATTATTACAATCTTTAATAATACTGAATTTTTAAGTAATTTTATTTCTAATTCATAACAGTTGTTTGACAACCTCTATTGACATGTCAGCAAATATTGTATTCCTTGATGTTAGAATAAAAAGTATTAAATAGATGGTTATAATAAGTTGTAAACAAAAACGGATGTTGAATTTTTATTGTTATTAAATATATGTTAATTTTTTAAATTTATAGGAACTATAAAAGGTTAAAATCATTTGTAAGAATAATTTTTTGTAATTCTTTTTTAAGACCAAAAAGAATAATGTTTAAATTTATGGTAACCTTCCATCTAGATCCTTCATCTGTACAGTGGTTATCACGCTTTTTTACGCCTGTGTAGAGTGTTTGTAATTATGAATTTGAAAAGACTATTGTTATTTAAATTTATATAGTTTTTTCTTTAGATATTGATTTTGTCATTGAAATATTATTTATTTAAAATATAATAAGTCTTCAATATAAAACAAAATTAATACATATCCTATGGAGAATAATTTTTTTTTTGTAGAATAAAAGGCTTCAAATCATTTTTAACAACAATAGTTTTTTTTACTTTTTAGTTTTAATATAAAAAGATTAATGTTTAAATTGATGATATCTTTTCATCTAGATCCTTCATTTGTATAGTGACCATTAATGACTTTTAGGGCTGTGCCGACTGTTTGTAATTATGAATTTGAAAAGACTTGTGTAATTTAAATTTCAACTTATTTCGTTAGATATTTTACTAGGTTAGAGCCCCGCGTTAACACGTGGCAAATACCCGAGTAAAATGAAAATGAATATAAGATGATATTAACTGAGAATTTATAAAATACATACATGCATGTGTTGTATAATAGTACTTAAATCTCTAACATGACAAACAAACGTATAAGATTTAGTAGATTTAATGTGTAAAGTATCTGTTTATATATTGTTTTGCAAACACTATAAATTATTATAATATAATCACATATGAACGTTTGTTATAACTGTTTAAAATATGCATATACTCAATAATTGTATAGACCATGTATTAAAGTTCAACATCACTAATCCACTACGCAATTATGCTAAAATTCATTAGGTAAGCAAAAAATTTATTTTAATTTTAGATCAAATTACACGGTGATTGAAAACTACCTTCGATAAAGATTTAAAAAAAGATAGAAAGGATTTGTTGAGTTAATGTATTTTACAAAATATGGAAAATACCTTGATCGTAAATTAATAGAGAAGATTAAGGAGGAGAATCAGCCGATTGTTGTGATTAATGTTGATGATTTGAAGGATAATAAAGTAAACTAAGGTATTTCCAATATGCACTTTGATATATTTGGTAAAGTTTTTACCGAGATTAAAAAATGATTAATAATAGGAGTTGATTTGTACAGTATATTTTACTAAAATACAACTATACATTTAAGTAATCGTATAACATCATTAAATTTTATGACTTTATACAAACTTAATTAACGAATATGTATTAACCTCCAATAAAAGATAAATGACAATTGTAATGAACATAAACATATTTCACAAACTACATTACACTAAAAAAGAAAATATATTGCTTGAATACATAATACTCATTCATAAATTTGCAAATACTTCTTGGTATACAACATTTGAAGTTTCGTTCTTAACATTACCTTCTTTATCAAGTATTAGTATCTTCAGACCATCTCTACTCGTTACCCTTGACAGTGCAACATACAGCTGTCCATGTGAAAAAATGGGATCTTTCAAGTACAAACCAACTTTGGATAGAGACTGTCCTTGGCTCTTGTTTATTGTCATTGCAAAACACAAAGAAATGTGAAATTGTCTCCTGTTAAATTTAAAGGGAATCTTCTTATCGGATGGAGACAAACTTATTCTGGGGATAAACGTCCGCATACCAATATTAGTACCTGAAATTATTTTTGCTTCTATAACTCGTTTGCCCATCTTTAAAACATGCAACCTTGTACCGTTACACAAACCGCTTTTTTGGTCAATGTTTCTAAGTAACATTATAGGGACACCAACTTTCAACACCAATCGGTGGTTTGGTATACCTGATAACTTTAGACCATTCAAAACATCAGGTGAGACCAATCTTTCATCAAAATGTTCTTTAACATTTTTAGTTTGACAAACGCTATCTGAACTTAGGTATTCAATCTCCTGACCTGGAAACAATGAGAGCAATCGATCATTTATTTCATGGACCACTTCATTCTTTGGTGCCGAAATTGCTCTTTCTTGAAAGTAATCCGGAGTATTGATATTATCTAGTATAGACGGATATACAAATTCTATCAGATCAGAAACTGGATCCAAAGATTCTTTGATGAGTAAGTCAGGAGGTATCTGAATAACATCTTGCAATTCATTTACAGTCTCAACCTTCCCTTCACCTATATCTAAAAGCCAGTTTGCAAACTTTCATGTTTCCTCAACATTGGATTCACAATTTCCAGAAAGCAACCTCATATTTTTTGTTAACTTCATAACAACACATTTATGCCAAATATATGAGGAGCTTAAAGAGGCATTAACAATATCGTGTCTGCTTCCATTTTGGACAACATGTAGAATCTGCCTAAAATCACCACCAAACACAATAACCTTGCCCCCAAATAAGTTTTCAGTATCACGAAGATCAGGGATACTAAAAACATCCTTTAAGCTTTGATCCAATGCTTCAATTGCATGTTTGTGCATCATCGATGCTTCATCCCAAATAATCAGATCTGTTTTTTTAAGTAACTGAGCTTTATCACTATTTGGCGGTATGAAGCACATAGAATCTTGATTAAGGTTTATAGGAATAGAAAACCTAGAATGTGCTGTTCTACCCCCTGTCAATAGCAGCGATGCAATACCACTCGAAGCAACATTCAGAACAATCTTACCTTTTGATCTTATTGATGCTGATAGCGTCTTCCACAAGAATGTCTTACCTGTTCCCCCATAACCATAAACAAAAAATACACCTCCATTCTTTTCATCAATAGCCTTCATGATACGTTGATAAACATCCTTTTGTTCGTTTGTTAATGAGCAAAACTGGTTTTGAAATTGTTGGTGTAACAGGTTTGTATCGTATCCCAATTCTTCATAGATCAGACGATTATGTAAAGTCTGCGCTAACTCATTGTCAGGATACGACATACCTGCGAAATGTCGAAGACTGGAGCTATTAAGAAGTAAGAAATTTTCAATATCTAGTAAAGCAATATTCTGAATCTGATCTTCAGAAAGCACCAAGTCTGAAAATTTTATAATGATAATGATAATTAATACAAAAACAAAACATAAGTATATATAATGACATAAAAAATATTAAAGTTTAACGTATTAATCACTTGGAATATTTGAATCTATCCTTTTCTGTCTTAGAATGTCATCAGACAAATCCTTCCACGTTTCTTCCCAAACCAAGTTCGGTCTAGACAAACTATTAGACGTTAGCAAAGTGGCAAATAACTTGCGTAAATATGGTCCGGAGCCGACAAAAGATGCTTCTTTTATTGCTGCAATATATTCGGAATCATCATCCAGAAGACCCATAGCATAACATGCATCTCTAAACGAACTTTGGAGCTTTCCATCAACTGTTAGAATATCCTCAAACGACTTCGGTCCTCTAACCGTGTTCAACAAAATCCTCAGAAAATAAGCTTCACCAACTGAAGCGGGAACCGCGTGAATACGACCAATTGACTTTACCCTTTGTCTTGGTTCCCAAACTCTTTCTTTCCTTTTCCAAACATACTGTGATGGAAACTCAATATAAGTAAGCTTTCTGGCATTATCATCTTTCTTATTTTTTTCCATCCAACCAAGAAACATTGATGAAGCGACTGATGGTTTCAAAAGCACATAGTCAATATCTTCGGTTGCATCGAACACAACTTTCTGTTCTCCTGGAAGATGAAATGACAATCGCATCACAGGCGGTGTCCTGTAATGCATATCATATTGAAATATTCGCCAGGACGCCTCACATGCGGATAGATAACGACAGTCACAATGGTGTTTTATTTCATCAATTACTACTTGTTCACCTGCAATCTTTTTGCTTTGAATAACATTAAGAGTTACTCTATCTGCACCCTTGTTGATGTATTTAAATAAATACTTAATAGATCCAGCTTGGTTACACCACTCAACATTTATGTGTGCTTGATATCTTTTAAGAAGAACCTTGTTGTATGGAACCACATGTCTGTTATCTAGATGTTCACCAGATTTTTCAACTGATACACCATTGTCCCTTCTTCTATATACTGGAAAACCATCAGTATCTATAGATGTCTCATCCTTAAACTGCTTTGGGAAATGCTTTGAACATTTATCATCAATCATGCAGGGACAACTTGGATTACTTCGACCACATGGACCATGCATCATAAATTCAGTTACAAGTGAATGTAACTCAGGATCTTCATTTCTATCTGGAATTTCAGCTGTGATGAACTTATCAATATGATCCACTGTTGGGTTTATGTTCAGGTGTCATAAATAAACAAATGTGAGCATGGGGTAAACCTCGCTTTTGAAACTCAACCGTATACACAACTCCAAATGTATATGCGTAAACAAAAAAGTACAATATTAATAATAATATTTGTAAAATTAATAATGTATATAAGTAAGTAATAATCAACAATTTAAGATAAGTAACATAAACATTGTAATTACTATCTATAAAATATAACTTAGATTAACTTATTACCTGCTTGAACAGCTCCAAATAACTCTTTATCCTTAAGGTCTTTCATGATACAGTCAAGTTTTATCTTGAACAATCTGCATAAGATATCTGGCCTGTCTTCTGCGTTAAGAGTGCCTTGATTAAGATATCTCCTAACCTCGGGCCATTTGGGATTACATGTAAATGTGATGAAATAATCCGGATATCCATACCATTTACAAATTGCCATGGCATCAAGATAATTTTGCATCATATATCTAGCGCCTCCAGTGAAAGAAGATGGAAGGATAACACGTTGACCAATAGTTGAGGCATCTGTATTTCCTTTTGTTATTTCCTTGTTGATATTCTCTACAGTCTCACTACGGAGAATGTTTTGCTTGCCCTTTATGTAATTTAATCTTTCCCTCTCTATCATAGTATAAGCATCAACAATAAATTGTTGCAAAAGACGCCTTGCATTCAGAATTAGTGAGAATTCATTATCCCTATCTTGTAATCTATAAGCAAAAAACTCCCTCATTGTTGTATTTTTACACGTTTTCTTTTCTGTAGATGAACTTGAACTTGCATTTTCTATATTTGGACATGTATCTTTATCAGTGCCTGATGATGAAGTTTGTGTTTGTAAAGGTTCATTTTTATGGAGAATATCAATTCTATAGCAATCATCACCAAAAGGCAGCAACAAAGGATATTGAAGAGCAAGATATGAAGGATGTAATTCACTAATTCGTTGAAGTTTTCCTGATATGGCCTGAACAATAATATCTTGCCTGTCCGTATCATCGTCAAGATCTCCAACTATCAAGGCAGCAACTTCAGAAGCTGTCGGTAGGTTGTAGGTCCTACCGTCACTTTTCCTCTCCCCTTTTAAACGTAGCTTGAGTTCTACGTTAGGATTTTCATGAAAACAATCTCTATCCATTCTGTAGGATTTGACCAAGGAGTTCATCAAATCATACATTGTTTTCAAATAGTTAACAATTTGAATTTCAGTCTCTTTATCTCCAACAGATTCATTGCTTGATGAACTAAACAGAAAATAATTATATTAGTTTTTAAATAATGTATACACAAAACATATTTTAAAATGTACATATTTTTAATACAAAGGTAGGAAACACATACCTAACAATATTAATTCTATTGGAGACTTCATTATGAGTATCATATATGTATAGTTGTGAGAAAACCGGTTTTTGTCCATCTGGAGGTAACATATCACCCAGAACATGGTAATTCTCACCACTTATTCTATACACAAATGGTGCTTTGCCTTTATTTATAGAAGAATCCATTCTTCCACCCATCGACGTGAATGAAAACATTGAATTGAATCGTCGAATGTTACGTAGAAAAAATTTACTAAGTGCGTCAACACCATTAAATATTTTTTTATAAATGACATGAGGTTCCTTAGATGGAGGAAGTAAAACCTTTCCATAAGAACAACATAGATAGAAGCTTGTTTTATTTTTACTGTTTGATCCTCTATCAGCTTCAGCTGACCATAACCGTGCATTACATTCATGACATATAACGTCTTGGTCTCCATGGTCTAGGTAATCTATAAAATACAAAAATATTCATACCTAACTATATTATAATTATAAAACAAATAATAATAACATGTGTTAGTCATACCTTTAGAAACTCCTTTTACATTGTTGGCAACCCTTGATCCAATATTTTCATCTAAACATCCAGATAAGTCAGACATGGGTACGGGAGTAAGAGTAGAACGATTACGACGTTTACGATTCGTGTTTGATGAATCGTAATTTGAAGTAACATTTGGTGTGACACCCGGCATGTTTGGCTTAAACATATTAGTAACATCTAAGTCTACCTTAGCGAGAAACGTTTATAAACAGACTTAACTGGGTTAGTTGAGTCGGGTCAAGTTAGGATTGTCCAGGGTACAATGATCTGGAGGATCATTGGGGAGTCGTTTTGGTAATACACTAGTACCGGGTTCCGTTGTTGGTGACATTACATGAACTAATTAAGTATATGTGTAGATTATGGATCGTGTGGTGGATTATATACATAGATGTGTTTAAATGATGTATAAATGATTATTCATGCTTAAATATGTTAAACATAGACTAAGGTTGCATGCTTATGTGTTAAGATGTGTTAGAATGCATTAAACACGACAAACTGGAAAATTGGTTGAAAATGGATTCTGATTCGACTACTTCGAGTGGTCGAAGGAGAACCTTTGTCTGGTTCGACCCTTTGTAAATGGGCGAACCTGGGGAGTGAAATTGAAAGAATTCCTTTTGACCAGGACAGGGGTCATTCGACCCTGTGGAAGGGTCGAAGGAGACCACCTTCGACCATTGAAATGGGGCGAAGGAGGGATAGTATAAATACCAACCTTTGTCATTTTTCATCATTTCACAAACCCTAACCGTCCCAAAACGCTCTCAAACGATCTAAAACACTAAGGAAGGAGTTTTTGCTCTTCTTTTTCATAATCTAACCTATCTACAACATCTAAACAAGAATCCAAGGTGTGTTCTTAATCCTAAACCTTTTTAAAAGCATTTTAATTCGTTTTCATCTAACCCTAATTGTCCGGATCTGTTCTAAGGGAGTTTTTATGATTAAAAACCTTTTAAACATATTTCTAAATCAAAACATTATCATTAACAAAGGTTTCATGGTGAATAACATATGTAAATTGTGTATTATGTGGTGTTATGTGTTGTTCAATGATTTGCTGTTATATCTATGAAAGAAACATGATATAGGATTGCTATTGATGCTAGATTATTGTTGTTTAGGGTTAGGATTGGATATGATTATATTATGGGTATTTGGGGGTTTTAACGAATCTAGACTTGATGCATGATATTTATGATCAATAGAATTGATAAGAAAAGATCGAACACTCGACAAACTGAGCATTTCAAGTTGAATATGAATCGATTTCAAAAGTTTCCAAATTGGGTAAATAATTCATGCATGAAAGTGATGTTTCCATAATCTTTACCATTTTGGGAAAGGGCTGAAACGGACGTATTATCGGGGGAAATCGGTGGAATTTTGTAGGAATAAGTTATCAATGTTTGACTGCTGTGTTTGATGATGTTTCGAGTCGTTTTGAATGTGTTTGAAGCATTTTTAGGAAAATTTACACAACAGGGGCGAACCTGGCCTCCTTCGACCGATCGAAGGTGCGAAGGAGGAAATCCAGGGTCGAACCTGGGTTATTGTTGGGCGAATGTGGTTTAATGGGCGAAGGAGGCATCAAACGGTCGAACGAGATGTAAAACGGGCGAAGGAGAAGTAAAACGGGCGAAGGAGACTGAAAACTGACTGGTTCGACCGTTCTGATGCGGAAATGAGATTTTTGATACAAACTAAGTGTTTTATGCTTGAACCTTGTGTGTAATCTATGTGTACTTGATTAGTTAGGGTAATGGGTCACCAACGGGATGTCGGGTCGGTCTAGTGTGTCGGTTAAACATTCAAACACGTTTTAAAACATACTTGGTTACGATCTGGACAATTGGGGACTAGATAACCTTATGGTTATTAGTCGGAACACTTATGTGAACATTTTGATAGATCTCCGGTAGAGGGACTATCAAGGGCCTAACATCTTTACTTGTAACCGAAGAACGCTATTTAAGGTGAGTTCACGGCCCCACTTTTATTGCTTTAACTTTTGGGGGAGAAAACATGCGCTAAACTATTTTGGTAACATATGTCATACTATGGTTTTAACTTTATATTGCTATACGATCTTTGGAAGTCCCGGGGGAAACCATGAATGTGCGGGGATGCACAATGGGGGAAATGTGGATAGATCTATTGGGCGTGACCTGCCCCACTCGCCGGCTTGAAGGGCCGGGCGGGTGCATATTGTCTCGAATAGGAACATTGGTATCATGCTGAACATACGGGCTGCTTAAACATGCTAAACATTGCTAAACGTGTCTAGTAATGGTTTCCAATCGTAGTAGTAATAAAACATACGCATAGCTAGCGTACTTGATAACATTGATATAGTATGGACATGGTAACGTTTTGGTAACATATTGAACAAACCTGTGAACTCACCAGCATTATATGTTGACATCTTTTTGGCATGTTTTTCTCAGGTCGCTAAGGTAGCAATGAATGGAAATAGGCGCACGGGTCTGCATTGGCGTCTAGGCATTGTTGCACGTTTTGTAATAAAAAGTGTTTTGAATAACTTTGGATCATAGCATAGCTGATTAAATACTTCTTAACTGCTTCCGCTTATAAAATCGTTGTTTATGGATTTACGCTTTTCATATAGAGTTGTTTATTGTGATCGTTGACTTGGATCCTGGTTTGTCATGCGTCTCGCGGTAAAACCCCGCAAGTGGTAATTTGAGGGTGTGACAGAATTGTATCAGAGCCAATGGTTATAGTGAACTAGGACTGCATGTAGAGTCTGGTCTATAGCCGAGTCGCACACACTAGACGGTCACGTACTTGAGTCTATTAGTGGGATACGTACTAACGTTGTCGGGGTGTCCTTACATCATCATCATGCTTCTCCGTTACATCATCCGCTTTTATTTGGGTTCTTACCTACTCTTGTCTTCTTCTTCTGGATTGAAGAAGGAGGGGTTGATTTGTTGGTTCAAGCACACACATGCCTTCTTACACTTGCACCTATCGTCACACGTTACTAGGCGATGATATTCAGTGACTGGGGTCTGGATTAGGGGTACATCTGGAGGACCATGTAGAGAAGTTTATCATTTCGGGTGCACACGAAGTAATAAACTGGAATGCATGAAAGTCCCGATGGACTTCGAGTTTGGTGTATAGTCCTGGATTCGTCCCTAGGTTAACTCTTGTAAGTTTCTAGTGGATGACACTGGAAGTGAATCTGAATCTCTCGATTTCATGATTTGTTAGATCATGTCTGGTGCTAGCGGTGGTGGACGTCGTGGTGGCGGCGGTGGCCGTGGTGGCGGCGGTGGTCGTGGGAACATCAACATGACCCAGGCTGAACTGAACAACTTGCTACAGCAGCAAGTGAACATGGCTATGGCTAATTTCCAGGCTGGGATTAATGCCATGGGTGGTGAGTTGATTTCTGTCGACCTTGCCTCATTTTCGGGTTTCGTGTCCTTTCGTCTGTGTTTTATTCGTGTACCGTGTTTCAGGTGTTGGTGCCAATCCACCCCCACCTCAGTGCTCTTATAAGAAGTTTAGGGACTGTTAGCCCCATAACTTCGCTGGGACTGAGGGAGCGGTGGGATTGTCCCGGTGGCTGGAGAAGGTTGAGTCTGTGTTTGTTATGTGTAACTGTCCTGCTGGGGACCGGGTGAAGTATGCTACTGCGACATTTGAAGGGCCTGCATTGTCGTGGTGGAATGCTACTACTCAGAACATGGGATTGGGGGAGGCTATTGCTATGCCCTGGGCGGAGTTTGTGCAGCTTTTAAGAGGTGAGTACTGTCCGAGAGAGGAGATACAGAAGTTGGAGCATGAGGTATGGAGTTACAAGATGGTCGGGTCTGAGATTGAAGAGTACACAGTGAGGAGGAATGAGCTGGCGGTGTTGTGCCCTGATTTGCACACACCCGAGTACAGGAGGATCGAGCACTATGTGTCTGGACTGGTGCCGGAGATTGCTAGGTTGGTGGCTGCGGGGAATCTTCCCACTATTGCTGAAGTTGTCCGATCAGCTCATCGGATGACTAACCTGATGGTGGCAGAAGGCGTTTTGCCACCCAAGGGTGCTGCTGTGAAGGTTGCTGAGGGGAACAAGAGGATGTGGGATAGTGTGGGGTAGAGTGTGGTGCCAGCTCAGCCGGCGAAGAAGTTTGATGCATCTGGGTCTTCTTCTGGGCAGAAGACGGGTGGGTATGTTAGGAAGCATCCCAAGTGCAACAAGTGTGGTTTTCACCATTCTGGGGGTTGTGATAGAGCTCGATGTCATCGGTGCCATCAGTTGGGGCACCATGCTAAGGATTGCAAGGTGGCACTCACCCCAACTCAGACTCATGCGGCTACTCCTGCTCCTGCTGCTCAGGGAACTCAGGGGAGGCAGGGGTGTTATAACTGTGGTGATGCGGGACACTTCAAGCGTGAATGTCCTAAACTGAAGCAGGGCGATAATGGGAGGGGCGGGAACGGTAACGGGAACAATGGCGGCGGAGGCAGGACTGCACGTGCTTTCGTCATTGGATCTGCGGAGGCTAGGCAGGATCCAAATACAGTTACCGGTACGTTCCTTCTTAATGATCGCTATGTTTCTGTCTTATTTGATTCTGGTGCCGATAAGAGTTTCGTATCTTTGGATGTTAGTCGATTGCTAGATATAGTACCCACACCTTTAGAGGCTAAGTACTTAATAGAATTGGCTGATGGTAAGAAAATCGAAGCGACACACACCCTTAGGGAATGTCGCTTGGAACTGTCGGGTTTGTCCTTCCCCATTGACCTTATGCCGGTACCCCTGGGTAGTTTTGATGTCGTGCTTGGCATGGATTGGTTATCGTTGTATCGCGCGGAGATCGTTTGTTTTGACAAGGTTATTCGGATCCCTCTCCCTGATGGAGAGATTCTTTCGGTTCATGGCGAGAAAAGCAGTGCTCCGCTGAGTATCATTTCTAGCATGAAAGCCCGTAAGTATCTTCGGAAGGGCTGTTCGGCCATTCTGGCGCTTGTTAACGTTTCTACTGACGATGAGAAGAAGATCGAGGATATTCCGGTGGTTCGTGACTTTTCTGATGTGTTTCCTGATGACTTACCTGGTCTTCCTCCCCATCGTCAGGTTGAGTTTGTATCGATCTTACTCCGGGCGCAGCTCCTATTGCCCGAGCTCCGTATCGTCTTGCACCTCCCGAGATGCAAGAGTTGTCCAGCCAGTTGCAGGAACTCTTGGAAAAGGGTTTCATCCGAACGAGTTCTTCCCGTGGGGAGCTCCTATTTTGTTTGTGAAGAAGAAGGACGGAAGTCTTCGCATGTGTATTGATTATCGTGAGCTGAACAAAGTGACCATCAAGAATCGTTATCCTCTTCCTCGCATTGATGATCTCTTTGACCAGCTTCAGGGCTCCAGCTACTATTCGAAGATTGATTTGCGGTCCAGTTATCACCAGTTGCGCGTCAGGGAAGCTGACATTCAGAAGACTGCTTTTCGCACTCGTTATGGCCATTTTGAGTTCTTGGTCATGCCTTTCGGTCTCACTAACGCACCGGTGGTGTTCATGGATTTGATGAACCGCGTTTGTAAACCTTACCTAGATAAGTTTGTCATCGTGTTCATTGACGACATTCTGATTTACTCCAAGAACAAGGCGGATCATGAGGAACATCTACGGTTGGTCTTGGAACTTTTGAGACAGGAGCAGTTGTATGCTAAGTTCTCAAAGTGTGATTTTTGGTTACGTGAAGTTCAATTCCTAGGACATGTGGTGAATGAACTGGGAATTCATGTCGATCCGGCCAAGATCGAAGCTATTAAGGACTGGGAAGCACCAAAGACGCCATCTAAGGTGCGGCAATTCCTAGGTCTTGCGGGTTATTATCGTCGTTTCATTGAGGGATTTTCGAAGATCGCTCAACCCCTCACTGCTCTTACCCAGAAGGACCAAAAGTTTGACTGGGATGAACCACAAGAATCAGCATTTCAGATGCTGAAGCTTAAACTTTGTTCTACTCCTATCTTATCCTTACCAGAGGGTACGGATGATTTCGTTGTGTACTGTGATGCTTCTATTCGTGGTCTCGGTTGCGTGTTGATGCAACGCGGGAAGGTTATCGCTTATGCTTCTCGTCAACTCAAAGTTCATGAGAAGAACTATACTACTCATGACTTGGAACTGGGTGCAGTAGTCTTTGTGTTGAAAATCTGGAGACATTACTTGTACGGTACCAAGTGTGAAGTATATACCGATCACAAGAGTCTTCAGCATATTTTCGACCAGAAGGTGTTGAACATGCGGCAGCGTCGCTGGGTAGAACTCTTGAACGATTATGACTGTGCCATCAAGTACCATCTTGGGAAGGAGAACGTTGTGGCGGACGCCTTGAGCAGGAAGGAGTCTGCGAATCCTCGCCGTGTTCGAGCCTTGCAGCTCACCATTCATTCGTCGTTGCCTGACCGAATCCGTTCTGCACAGTTTGAAGCCTTGAAGGAGGAAAACCTTAAGGCTGAAACTATGCACAGTGCTGACAAGCATCTTGAACTCAGGACCGATGGTTTACACTATTTTGCGGGACGTGTTTGGGTCCCATTGTTCGGGGGATTGCGCGAGCTTGTTTTGGATGAAGCTCACAAATCCTGGTATTCTATTCACCCTGGCTCCGATAAGATGTATCAGGATTTGAAGATACTTTATTGGTGGTCGAACATGAAAGCTGATATAGCTTCTTACGTCAGCAAATGTTTGACTTGTGCTAAAGTCAAGGTGGAGTATCAGAGGCCGTCTGGTCTCCTGCAACAACCAGAGGTTCCGGAATGGAAGTAGGAGCGAATCACGATGGATTTTGTCACCAAGCTGCCAAGATCACCTAGTGGTTATGATATGATCTGGGTGATTGTTGACCGGCTGACAAAATCGGCGCGTTTTATACCTATTAAGGAAACCGATGGACTCGAGCGGTTGGCTCGACTTTACCTTAAGGAGGTGGTTGCTCGGCACGGGGTGCCTGTTTCTATTATCTCTGATCGTGATTCTCGTTTCGCTTCGCGTTTCTGGAAGGCTCTGCACAAGGCTTTGGGTACTCAGTTGGATATGAGTACAACTTATCATCCGCAAACTGATGGACAGAGTGAGCGGATGATTCAAACCTTGGAAGACATGCTCCGGGCATGTGTTATCGATTTTGGCAAAAGTTGGGAGATCCACCTGCCGTTAGTGGAGTTCTCCTACAACAACAACTATCATTCTAGCATCAAGGCAGCTCCGTTCGAGGCTCTTTACGGACGAAAATGTCGATCGCCACTTTGTTGGGCCGAGGTAGGCGAGAGCCAGCTCACTGGTCCGGAACTTGTGTACGAAACTTCGGAGAAAATCGTACAGATTCGTCAACGTTTGGCTGCTGCACGGGATCGTCAGAAGAGCTATGCCGATCGCCGTCGAAAACCTTTAGAGTTCCAGGTTGGGGACAAAGTACTTCTGAAAGTTTCACCATGGAAGGGCGTCATACGCTTCGGAAAGCGTGGCAAGCTTAACCCTCGATATGTCGGACCATTCGCAATCCTGGATCGGATTGGACCGGTGGCATACAGACTTGACTTACAGGCGGAGCTCGGTAGTGTTCACAACGTCTTCCATGTATCTAACTTGAAGAAGTGCTTGGCTGATGAATCTCTCATTGTACCACTGGAGGAGATCAAGGTTGATGATCGTCTTCGCTTTGTGGAAGAACCTGTCGAAATTCTCGACTACAAGATTCGTAGCCTTCGTCGGAGTAAAATCCGCATCGTTAAAGTCCGTTGGAACTCGAACCGTGGACCGGAGTTCACATGGGAACGGGAGGATCAGATGAAAGCTAAGTATCCTCATCTTTTTCCGAAACGCGCGTTTGAATCGAGGCATGTTACTGCTGGAGCGGAATGAATCTCGGGTCGAGATTCCTCTCAACGTGGGGATAATGTGACATCCGGTAATTTTCTTTTCGTTCTGTTCTTTTCGTTTCCTTCTTTTGGGGCTTTGCGCAATTTTCGGGACGAAAATTCTTTCAACGTGGGGATGATGTGACACCCGGCATGTTTGGCTTAAACATATTAGTAACATCTAAGTCTACCTTAGCGAGAAACGTTTAGAAACAGACTTAACTGGGTTAGTTGAGTCGGGTCAAGTTAGGATTGTCCAGGGTACAATGATCTGGATGATCATTGGGGAGTCGTTTTGGTAATACACTAGTACCGGGTTCCGTTGTTGGTGACATTACATGAACTAATTAAGTATATGTGTAGATTATGGATCGTGTGGTGGATTATATACATAGATGTGTTTAAATGATGTATAAATGATTATTCATGCTTAAATATGTTAAACATAGACTAAGGTTGCATGCTTATGTGTTAAGATGTGTTAGAATGCATTAAACACGACAAACTGGAAAATTGGTTGAAAATGGATTCTGGTTCGACCACTTCGAGTGGTCGAAGGAGAACCTTTGTCTGGTTCGACCCTTTGTAAATGGGCGAACCTGGGGAGTGAAATTGAAAGAATTCCTTTCGACCAGGACAGGGCTCATTCGACCCTGTGGAAGGGTCGAAGGAGACCACCTTCGACCATTGAAATGGGGCGAAGGAGGGACAGTATAAATACCAACCTTTGTCATTTTTCATCATTTCACAAACCCTAACCGTCCCAAAACGCTCTTAAACGATCTAAAACACTAAGGAAGGAGTTTTTGCTCTTCTTTTTCATAATCTAACCTATCTACAACATCTAAACAAGAATCCAAGGTGTGTTCTTAATCCTAAACCTTTTTAAAAGCATCTTAATTCGTTTTCATCTAACCCTAATTGTCCGGATCTGTTCTAAGGGAGTTTTTATGATTAAAAACCTTTTAAACATATTTCTAAATCAAAACATTATCATTAACAAAGGTTTCATGGTGAATAACATATGTAAATTGTGTATTATGTGGTGTTATGTGTTGTTCAATGATTTGCTGTTATATCTATGATAGAAACATGATATAGGATTGCTATTGATGCTAGATTATTGTTGTTTAGGGTTAGGATTGGATATGATGATATTATGGGTATTTGGGGGTTTTAACGAATCTAGACTTGATGCATGATATTTATGATCAATAGAATTGATAAGAAAAGATCGAACACTCGAGAAACTGAGCATTTCAAGTTGAATATGAATCGATTTCAAAAGTTTCCAAATTGGGTAAATAATTCATGCATGAAAGTGATGTTTCCATAATCTTTACCATTTTGGGAAAGGGCTGAAACGGACGTATTATCGGGGGAAATCGGTGGGGTTTTGTAGGAATAAGTTATCAATGTTTGACTGTTGTGTTTGATGATGTTTCGAGTCGTTTTGAATGTGTTTGAAGCATTTTTAGGAAAATTTACACAACAGGGGCGAACCTGGCCTCCTTCGACTGATCGAAGGTGCGAAGGAGGAAATCCAGGGTCGAACCTGGGTTATTGTTGGGCGAATGTGGTTTAACGGGCGAAGGAGGCATCAAACGGTCGAACGAGATGTAAAACGGGCGAAGGAGAAGTAAAACGGGCGAAGGAGACTGAAAACTGACTGGTTCGACCGTTCTGATGCAGAAATGAGATTTTTGATACAAACTAAGTGTTTTGTGCTTGAACCTTGTGTGTAATCTATGTGTACTTGATTAGTTAGGGTAATGGATCACCAACGGGATGTCGGGTCGGTCTAGTGTGTCGGTTAAACATTAAAACACGTTTTAAAACATACTTGGTTACGATCTGGACAATCGGGGACTAGATAACCTTATGGTTATTAGTCAGAACACTTATGTGAACATTTTGATAGATCTCCGGTAGAGGGACTATCAAGGGCCTAACATCTTTACTTGTAACCGAAGAACGCTATTTAAGGTGAGTCCACGGCCCCACTTTTACTGCTTTAACTTTTGGGGGAGAAAACATGCGCTAAACTATTTTGGTAACATATGTCATACTATGGTTTTAACTTTATATTGCTATACGATCTTTGGATGTCCCGGGGGAAACCATGAATGTGCGGGGATGCACAACGGGGGAAATGTGGATAGATCTATTGGGCGTGACCTGCCCCACTCGTCGGCTTGGAGGGCCGGGCGGGTGCATATTGTCTCGAACAGGAACATTGGTATCATGCTGAACATACGGGCTGCTTAAACATGCTAAACATTGCTAAACGTGTCTAGTAATGGTTTCCAATCGTAGTAGTAATAAAACATACGCCTAGCTAGCGTACTTGATAACATTGATATAGTTTGGACATGGTAACGTTTTGGTAACATATTGAACAAACCTGTGAACTCACCAGCATTATATGTTGACATCTTTTTGGCGTGTTTTTCTCAGGTCGCTAAGGTAGCAATGAATGGAACTAGGCGCACGGGTCTGCATTGGCGTCTAGGCATAGTTGCACGTTTTGTAATAAAAAGTGTTTTGAATAACTTTTGATCATAGCATAGCTGATTAAATACTTCTTAACTGCTTCCGCTTATAAAATCGTTGTTTATGGATTTACGCTTTTCATATAGAGTTGTTTATTGTGATCGTTGACTTGGATCCTGGTTTGTCATGCGTCTCGCGGTAAAACCCCGCAAGTGGTAATTTGAGGGTGTGACATTTGGGTTATTCACATTAGCCTTTGAACGATTATTGGTATTTGAACCAACTTGTTGATGTGTTACGTTAGATAACGGCGACCTAAAATTGGAAGATCCTAAAGAAACAAATGTAAACGGTTTGTGTCATGAATTATACTCAAATAGTTAAAGTTATTGAAATTAAAAAAGTAAATTAATAGTCGAATAGTAGAAAGTTACCAAGTGTGCTACCAATATCCAAATGATGTTGTGAAGTTAAATTTTCATGTTGTTTACCACGCCTTATGGAATCCAAATGATTTTTTCTTCTTCGAAATTGATCTTGTGAATTAATCATGAAGTTATGTGGAAGGTTTCCTTAGTGAAAAAAATGTTATAAAGAATTTGACATTAATATAAAATTTCATTAACAAATTTATGAAAATGTATAAAGGCATAAAAATTACCACTATAAGCATTTTCTTTTCCATTTGATGGAGATGATATGTTTTGGGAGAGGTCAACAGAGTTCTGTACATTTACTGATGTAGAATACAATAAAAGTAATGTATATCAGTATTCTTGTAAACATTATTTGTTTAAATACATATCAATAACATATAAAATACCATTTGTTATATTAGACAAAGGAGTTGTTAACGTGCACGCTGAAATACAATAATAATTACAATTAGATACAACATGTAATAAATTGTGTTGAAACATCTAAATGGAATCTTGTGTAATTTACTAAAAACTTACTTATGTTTGGGGATGTATTCATTTCAATATCTGTCTCCATTGCAACATTATTTGAAGCTTATTTTTTAACGTTTTTCCTTTTAGAATCCAATATTTCTTTTCTACGTTTACGACATTCTACTACTCCATTAACAATGAATAGAGAAATAAGATTATTTTAGTTGATTACCGAAATAACATTATTTTTCACATAACAACAACATTTTATGGGAATCATACACTTATCTTTATCACTCGTATTACTTGAGCTCGTACACTTGTCCAAAGCTGCATTCATACGTTTTCCTCTAACAGAAATATTAAATTCGACTGTATACAAACATGCCCAGTTAAGAGAAATACAAAAATTTGCAAAAAAAATATTTATACTAATTTATTTATCAAAGTGTCACGTACCATTTGATAAATCAGATAAGGGTGTCGATGTGGAGTTATCTAAATAAAAACAGAAATACTGTTAGTATCCTAAATTTTAAGCAATGAAATATAACTATAATCATGCTATGTCGATAAGTATAAGTTAATTAACATATTAAAAATTTAAAATTACCATGAGTTCGATTAGACTTGTGTGGAACTTTAGATGCGGGTAAGGTATACTTGGAATTCGACATACTTTAAACTATGATTAATATGACTGTATCAAACATCTAACTGAAAACAAAACAATTTAAGACATTATCAAATGTGACAAAAGAATACAATTATTTAAAATATCTTGAATAACAAAGTAAAAGTTAACAGGTTGAATAATATACCTTGATGAAGAGCGCGCGAAATGAGATTCTTATTAGTGATCAATTATAATACCCGGATAGTAATTTGTACATGAGAAGAGTGTATAAATTTGATAAGAAGTTGGGCTATATAGTGATCTACGTATATAAAATTGGAAACATTGTATACATTGAAAGTAATACGTTTATATTAAGTAAGTTTAGAATATGTTACAAATTGTTTAAATTTAGGCAATGTAAATTTTAAATGAGTCAAAATTTAAAATTTTCGAACATAAAAATTTCAAACATTGAAAACTTTTGAATGTATATCAACTAATCATCTAAAAATTTACCATGTATTTTGTAACTATAGTGTTAATTACAAAAATGCTATGCATAGTACTGATTTTTTACACCAGTGTGTCAATTGTATATTATATATTTGTAACTGAAAACAAAACAGTTTAAGACATTATCAAATGTGACAAAAGAATACAGTTGTTTAAAATATCTTGAATAACAAAGTAAAAGTTATCAGGTTGAATAACATACCTTGATGAAGAGCGCGCGAAATGAGGTTGTTATTAGTGTTAATTAAAAAAATGCTAGTAATAGTACTGATTTTTTACACCAGTGTGTCAATTGTATATAATATATTTGTAAGACAGATTTATATTTTAAATACATTGTTAATTAAATAATAAACAATCGATTCACATTATTTATTTTCAAAATCAACTAACAAATAAGCGTACACATTAATTAAATAAATAATAAATAAATAAAACTCAACTGAATAACATTAAAAATTAAAATTTCAGTCTCATGACAAAAAGTTAAAAGACAACTAAATTAAAGAGTAATAAATATGTTTGCTCAATCTATTATCAATGACATGATCTGATCTCAATCTAATCTAATTACACTTGAGGTAGGAACATCAGTATTTTGTGTGACCTTAGACTTGTCTTTTTCCTTTAACTCATAAACTGGTACAAGCTTAAGTCTACCTTTATAACCAGCATTCCTCAATAAACATTCATTTGCCTGCAACATAATGTAAATCGTTTGGTGCTATACATGACACATTACAATTATAAAAATACATTTTCTAAAAAGTATTAATGGAAATATTATATTACGTGATCATCTCTTTGAAATTTTTTTTATTTCATTTAAAACAAAGTTATCTTCAGTAACATTAGATACTCCATACACTTCCTCAAGTGTATCCAAATTGTGTTTTGTCACCGATATCTTAAATGCAAACTCTCTATCACGTAGATACATGAGCTCATCTGGAAACTTTACGAAATAAGAACGCTGTAATAAAATATAAAATTGTATAAGTTTTGGTTAAAATGTATAAATTTATATGAAAATACATACGACATTAACTTAACAATTTACAAGTCCCATGAAAATAATTTACTCATATAACTACCTTATTTTCTAAAAGCAAATCTTCAATAGATATCGGAACCATTCTTGACACCTCAGTATGTAACAAATTCAACGTTACATCACCTGTTCTGTCTTTAACAATTAACTGAATTTCAAACCTGAATATATTGATACATAAGATACAACAATTTATTAAAATAGTTAATTTACTGTTATTTTTTTATTACTGTAAATTTGTAAATTTTAATAGTTATGATTATCTTATACCTTGGAACAGCATGAACATATCGCTCATCACAGGTTACATTCAGACATTTAAACACTTCTATTTCTTCATATGCTTCAAGTAAACAATCTTTTTCATTGAAAACATATTTTACCTCAACCTTTTGATAACACTTTGGACAGGCCATGAAATGCCATCCAAAATCTTTACGAATACCAATGACAGTACCTAAAATAATAATTGACGTCTCCTATTTGATGTTAAAATAATGTTAATATATAATACTAAATGGATTAGTTATGATAAAATAATTATGATACATAATTTGATTTGTAGTACCTCAACGATCTCCCAAATATCGGAAACATTACAGTATGGGGTATTCACCAAAAAATCATTGTCATTAGTAGAGAAAACTTGGGAATTGCTAAGCTTTTTTCTACTAATCTTTCAGGAAAACTATAAAATATAACCATTAATAGTTAATGTTAGTTATACTTTATTTTAAGTACAAATTATTATATATCATATAAGAGTGTTAATATTATCTTAAGCATTCACATACCTTTTACTGTAAACATTGATAACTTGATAAGGTTGGTTAAAAAAAACCTTTGACATACCAACAGAACATGAAACATATGGGAAATCTGCAAATTTATTGTTATTAAGTCATTATAAATAAACATAAAATATTGTAGTATATGTGTATGCATATGTAAATGTAAGTAAGATAAAAATAAAAGCGAGTATAAAACATTATAGAAAAACTAACCATTGAAATACGAAACAATGCCAAACTGCAAGATTATGATTACAGGTTCTGCACTATTATGAGTCGCTACATATGTATAAAACTGCTCCGCATACGTATCTGTGACACCCGGCATGTTTGGCTTAAACATATTAGTAACATCTAAGTCTACCTTAGCGAGAAACGTTTATAAACGGACTTAACTGGGTTAGTTGAGTCGGGTCAAGTTAGGATTGTCCAGGGTACAATGATCTGGAGGATCATTGGGGAGTCGTTTTGGTAATACACTAGTACCGGGTTCCGTTGTTGGTGACATTACATGAACTAATTAAGTATATGTGTAGATTATGGATCGTGTGGTGGATTATATACATAGATGTGTTTAAATGATGTATAAATGATTATTCATGCTTAAGTATGTTAAACATAGACTAATGTTGCATGCTTATGTGTTAAGATGTGTTAAAATGCATTAAACACGACAAATTGGAAAATTGGTTGAAAATGGATTCTGGTTCGACCACTTCGAGTGGTCGAAGGAGAACCTTTGTCTGGTTCGACCCTTTGTAAATGGGCGAACCTGGGGAGTGAAATTGAAAGAATTCCTTTCGACCAGGACAGGGATCATTCGACCCTGTGGAAGGGTCGAAGGAGACCACCTTCGACCATTGAAATGGGGCGAAGGAGGGACAGTATAAATACCAACCTTTGTCATTTTTCATCATTTCACAAACCCTAACCGTCCCAAAACGCTCTTAAACGATCTAAAACACTAAGGAAGGAGTTTTTGCTCTTCTTTTTCATAATCTAACCTATCTACAACATCTAAACAAGAATCCAAGGTGTGTTCTTAATCCTAAACCTTTTTAAAAGCATCTTAATTCGTTTTCATCTAACCCTAATTGTCCGGATCTGTTCTAAGGGAGTTTTTATGATTAAAAACCTTTTAAACATCTTTCTAAATCAAAACATTATCATTAACAAAGGTTTCATGGTGAATAACATATGTAAATTGTGTATTATGTGGTGTTATGTGTTGTTCAATGATTTGCTGTTATATCTATGATAGAAACATGATATAGGATTGCTATTGATGCTAGATTATTGTTGTTTAGGGTTAGGATTGGATATGATGATATTATGGGTATTTGGGGGTTTTAACGAATCTAGACTTGATGCATGATATTTATAATCAATAGAATTGATAAGAAAAGATCGAACACTCGACAAACTGAGCATTTCAAGTTGAATATGAATCGATTTCAAAAGTTTCCAAATTGGGTAAATTATTCATGCATGAAAGTGATGTTTCCATAATCTTTACCATTTTGGGAAAGGGCTGAAACGGACGTATTATCGGGGATAATCGGTGGGGTTTTGTAGGAATAAGTTATCAATGTTTGACTGCTGTGTTTGATGATGTTTCGAGTCGTTTTGAATGTGTTTGAAGCGTTTTTAGGAAAATTTACACAACAGGGGCGAACCTGGCCTCCTTCGACCGATCGAAGGTGCGAAGGAGGAAATCCAGGGTCGAACCTTGGTTTTTGTTGGGCGAATGTGGTTTAACGGGCGAAGGAGGCATCAAACGGCCGAACGAGATGTAAAACGGGCGAAGGAGATGTAAAACGGGCGAAGGAGACTGAAAACTGACTGGTTCGACCGTTCTGATGCAGAAATGAGATTTTTGATACAAACTAAGTGTTTTATGCTTGAACCTTGTGTGTAATCTATGTGTACTTGATTAGTTAGGGTAATGGGTCACCAACGGGATGTCGGGTCGGTCTAGTGTGTCGGTTAAACATTCAAACACGTTTTAAAACATACTTGGTTACGATCTGGACAATCGGGGACTAGATAACCTTATGGTTATTAGTCGGAACACTTATGTGAACATTTTGATAGATCTCCGGTAGTGGGAGTATCAAGGGCTTAACATCTTTACTTGTAACCGAAGAACGCTATTTAAGGTGAGTTCACGGCCCCACTTTTACTGCTTTAACTTTTGGGGGAGAAAACATGCGCTAAACTATTTTGGTAACATATGTCATACTATGGTTTTAACTTTATATTGCTATACGATCTTTGGAAGTCCCGGGGGAAACCATGAATGTGCGGGGATGCACAACGGGGGAAATGTGGATAGATCTATTGGGCGTGACCTGCCCCACTCGTCGGCTTGGAGGGCCGGGCGGGTGCATATTGTCTCGAACAGGAACATCGGTATCATGCTGAACATACGGGCTGCTTAAACATGCTAAACATTGCTAAACGTGTCTAGTAATGGTTTCCAATCGTAGTAGTAATAAAACATACGCCTAGCTAGCGTACTTTGTAACATTGATATAGTATGGACATGGTAACGTTTTGGTAACATATTGAACAAACCTGTGAACTCACCAGCATTATATGTTGACATCTTTTTGGCATGTTTTTCTCAGGTCGCTAAGGTAGCAATGAATGGAACTAGGCGCATGGGTCTACATTGGCGTCTAGGGATAGTTGCACGTTTTGTAATAAAAAGTGTTTTGAATAACTTTGGATCATAGCATAGCTGATTAAATACTTCTTAACTGCTTCCGCTTATAAAATCGTTGTTTATGGATTTACGCTTTTCATATAGAGTTGTTTATTGTGATCGTTGACTTGGATCCTGGTTTGTCATGCGCCTCGCGGTAAAACCCCGCAAGTGGTAATTTGAGGGTGTGACAGATTGGTATCAGAGCCAATGGTTATAGTGAACTAGGACTGCATGTAGAGTCTGGTCTATAGCCGAGTCGCACACACACTAGACGGTCACATACTTGAGTCTATTAGTGGGATACGTACTAACGTTGTCGGGGTGTCCTTACATCATCATCATGCTTCTCCGTTACATCATCCGCTTTTATTTAGGTTCTTACCTACTCTTGTCTTCTTCTTCTAGATTGAAGAAGGAGGGGTTGATTTGTTGGTTCTAGCACACACATGCCTTCTTACACTTGCACCTATCGTCACACGTTACTAGGCGATGATATTCCGTGACTGGGGTCTGGATTAGGGGTACATCTGGAGGACCATGTAGAGCAGTTTATCATTCCGGGTGCACACGAAGTAATAAACTGGAATGCATGAAAGTCCCGATGGACTTCGAGTTTGGATGTATAGTCATGGATTCGTCCCTAGGTTAACTCTTGTAAGTGTCTAGTGGTTGACACTGGAAGTGAATCTGAATCTCTCGATTTCTTGATTTGTTAGATCATGTCTGGTGCTCGCGGTGGTGGACGTCGTGGTGGCGGCGGTGGTCGTGCTGGAGGCGGTGGTCGTGGGAACATCAACATGACCCAGGCTGAACTGAACAACTTGCTACAGCAGCAAGTGAACATGGCTATGGCTAATTTCCAGGCTGGGATTAATGCCATGGGTGGTGAGTTGATTTCTGTCGACCTTGCCTCATTTTCGGGTTTCGTGTCCTTTCGTCTGTTTTTTATTCGTGTACCGTGTTTCAGGTGTTGGTGCCAATCCACCCCCACCTCAGTGCTCTTATAAGAAGTTTAGGGACTGTCAGCCCCATAACTTCGCTGGGATTGAGGGAGCGGTGGGACTGCTCCGATGGCTGGAAAAGGTTGAGTCTGTGTTTGTTATGTGTAACTGTCCTGCTGGGGACCGAGTGAAGTATGCTACTGCGACATTTGAAGGGCCTGCATTGTCGTGGTGGAATGCTACTACTCAGAACATGGGATTGGGGGAGGCTATTGCTATGCCCTGGCGGAATTTGTGCAGCTTTTGAGAGGTGAGTACTGTCCGAGAGAGGAGATACAAAAGTTAGAGCATGAGGTATGGAGTTACAAGATGGTCGGGTCTGAGATTGAAGAGTATACAGTGAGGAGGAATGAGCTGGCGGTGTTGTGCCCTGATTTGCACACACCCGAGTACAGGAGGATCGAGCACAATGTGTCTGGACTGGTGCCGGAGATTGCTGTGTTGGTGGCTGCGGGGAATCTTCCCACTATTGCTGAAGTTGTCCGATCAGCTCATCGGATGACTAACCTGAAGGTGGCAGAAGTGTAAGCGAAAGAGTTTGACTCAAACAGGATTATTTGATCATACAAGTTACAAAACCAGGTGCGGAAACCCTAGCTTTGAACAAACTGATAGAAACTCAAATCAAAACACAATCAATATCATTTTCAAAGCTTTTCATAGATTAACTTTTGCATAAACTTGATTACAAACACAATTCAGTTAATCTAGATCAAATACAGACACTTTCAATCTAACCTGGAACCTGACCTCAAAACACACACAACTAATAACTCTCTACATTCACAAAAACACAAAATCTATATATAGACTCTGCACATTCGCCCAGTTAATGTGGTTGAATGTGGACTTCTTCCACATTCGCCCACTCTAAGGTACGAATGTGTTTCTAGATCAGCTTCCATTCTTCCTTCGCCCATAAGCTTTCTACCTTCGCCCACTTTATATCTTCCTTCGTCCACTTTATCATACCTTCGACCAGTCAGCACAATTTAACATATGTTAGTATCCAATCACTAGTCGCAAAACGCATCTACAAACTCCCCCTCGACTATTGATTGGATTGTCTTCTCTTTTCGTCCATGGCTTTGTTCATCAGCTTAATTCTGAGCTGTTTCTTCTGCTCATTAGTCATTACAGGCTCAAACTTTCTCTTCACTGGTTTCGACACATTTGCCATCTTCACCGTCTTGCCAAGTTTACTCTCCAAATTACTTCCTGCATTAATATCATAAGCAAAGCAAACTCCAACCACTTGAGTATACTTTCTTGCTTGATCAGCGTCTTTTGGTTCAAAGTAAATCGGATTATAGAAAAGCATGATGATGTCTTCAAAAGTACAATTAATCAACCACATCGGATCAAATACATGAACATGCTTGTATTTGTCCTTCCCGTCTCTCAACACTATCACCGCTTCAGCTTTCCTCCAATCATAATACCAGAAAATAAAATCAGCACTGAAATGTTGTGGCATAGGCATCAAAGGTATTTTTCTCATCACTTCAGGTGCCTTGTATATCAAAGTAACCCGCTTCAGCTTGGTTTGAGGATCAATATCCCTATGAACTTTCCTTCGGGGATATTGAGGCTTGAATCGATTCCATCTTGTTCTACTTTCCCAAACCAGCTTATCTGCACACCAACCAACATGTGTACCGCTCACTGAAGCACCTGACATAGGGAATCTGCATAGATCTCTGACCGCCCAGTACGGTAGAGTTAGCAAATCAATGAATCTGTTAAAATACAAGATCCCTGTTTCCCATTTAGCAGCTATGCACTTCAGCCTGCCCAAATATGTCCACCCAAGAGCTCTGCCTTTGAATTTGGCATTGTGAAATCTATAGAAGTTTCCTTGAGCTTCAGGCTTCGGTCGGTTTTCATCCATTTCCCTCAATTTCTTCAAGTAACTCTTCAATTCATCAGATTGATTTGAAGATTCTTGCTTATCAGCACCAAACACCTTCTCCACAAACTCTGCACTTCTTTGCTGTGCCTTCTTCTTCGCCGAATTGTTTGGTGTCTCAGTGAAATCAGGAAATATCTCATCTTTATCTGTTTCTCTGAAGTACTGAGGAAATTCTTCATGAGTTATATCTTCAACCTCCACTTCATCAAGCTCAGGAGTATTCTTATCATCTGAGTGACTTCCAATATCCTTTTCAGAAATATCTGGAATCGACTCATCTACTATAAACTCCTCAAATGTTTTCCCTAACCTCTGTGCAAGTCCATCCAGAATTTCCTTTGCCACAGAAGCAGGTACTTCTCCCTCTTCAAGATCAGGATCTTCGTATTCCAATTCATATCTCAAGTCATCAGTTTGGAATATCTCAGCGAAACATCCTGTGAACTCAATAGTCCATTCTCTTCTTTCCAACATATCTTTATACACTTGTTTAGCATCATCTGATAAAGATCTCACCTTCTCATTCCAGAAGATACTTTCATCTGAATCAACGTTCTCACCTTTCTTCTTCTTTGAACTTGATTCTCCAGTACTCTTCTTTTTGGATGTTCTCTCTTCAAATGTAAACTTTGAAGTATCATCTCCTCCATCATCATCATCATCACTCTAACTATCATCCTCTTTCTGTCTCCCAGACCCTTCTGCATCATCATTATCATCATTATCATCCTCATCATCACTCTTCTCTGACTCTTCATCATCCTCATCATCATCTTTTTCTTCATCCGATTCAGACTTTTCATAGTCAACTTTCTCTTCTTCTTCTTCTTTATCTTCTTCACCCTCCTTCAACTTGGGTGCAACATTATACAAATCATCAATCAAATCACTAAGGCGTTTGTTCTCAGCCCTTAGTTCTTTGTTGTCTTCTTTAATCAACTTAATCCTGCTCTTGTTTCTTGAACACTTTCCTTCAAGCTTTTTATTCTTTGCTTCAAGCTTCTTAACCTTTTCATTAATCTCGTCTTGATTTGATTTAGAAGCAACCACAATCTGAAGCATTTTCTCTTCATTCTGCTTAAACTTGGCTATTTCAGCTTGTTGAGCCACAATCATCTTCATCATATCATCCATTTTCTTGTTCACCTGCTTCATTACATCATCATCCACAGTGACTTTCTTGGATTTGGATCTAGATGGCTCAACTTCCTTTTCTTTCTGAGGCTTTCTGAACATGTCAAGTACATTGTCCAGTGCAACATTTAGTTGATCAGCTGATATTGTTTTTGTCTCTTTTGATTTCTTTTGCTTTTTGGTGACTGGTGAAGATAGCTTTGATGACGTACCAGCATCGGGTACTCTTTTTCCCTTCAACAGTTGTGCTAACTCTTTCTCTCTCAACTGTTTAGTGCTTGTCTTCTTAGACATGGTCTTGTGCTTGGGCTTGGGCAAATTTACTACCACAGTCTCTCCAGTATTCAACTCATCCAAGTCAACACCTAAGCCTTCATCTTCAACATTCAATGATTTCTTACTTTTCTCAGCTTCCTCAATCGATTTGTTTAAAGATTCAGACTCACCAACCATAGTGGCCTTACGTTTGGTGGTCCTAACATTCTCAGCATCAGAATCCCATCGTTCTTCTACCTCAGTCTCCTCTGAATCCACTGATTCTTCATCCACCAAACCAGTACCTTTCTTTGCAGTTGATTTCTTTCTCACCTCCTGTTGCTTAGAACTTCCTTGATCAGTCTTTCCCTTACCCTTCCCTTTGGCTCCGGGATTGACTACCTGTCTCTTCCTCTTAGTGCTTGCATCAACATACACCAAGGGATCATCATTATCAGAATCACTGTCATCATGTCTTGCTCTGTTCTTGCCAGGATCAGTGTAATCCTGACTAGCCAAAGCTCCAAAGAGTCTCCTGTGAGGTGGCTTTTCATTGTCTGGCACACCCTTATATCCTTTCATTCTCACCAAAGTACGAATGTTCATGTGATCTTGACCTAGGATCATAGTTGGATCCTTCTTCAATTCTGGATACTTGTGGTCAAAAATCATCATGAGAAATCTCGGATATAGCATGAATTGCTTCTTCTTCAATCCCTTTAACATCTCAAGCATGTGATCTAAAATCATACCAGATACGTTGAATGGTTTGTTGAGAGTCAACGCAACCATCAACGAGCTTAGACTTCTTCTCATAACATCATAACCACCGCTCACACATCCAAATACGTGGATAATGACATGTGCAAAGTACTTGAACTGCACACTCAGCTTCCCTTTATACATAGATCCATCAGTGATCGGACCTTTGTACTTCATTCTTAAGAAACAAGCCTTCTGTTCAGTCCACGACAATTCTCTGGGATCCTCACTGACCTCGAACTTTATCTGGAGTGCTTCTCTAATATCAGACTCTGTAATAAACATCTCCAAGTCTTGTATCTTGCTTCTAATGATTGTCTGATTATCCCAGAAGTCATACTTCGCATTCTTGTAGAAGTCTTCAATGATATCTTTGTAAATGATAGTCGGAGTAGCTAAAGCATAGACAACTCTGCTCCTCCTCAAGAATTCAATGATTCTAGTAAACTCGACATTCTTTTCCACATCGCCCAGATAAGCACAACAGTTATGTGTTTTCTCAAACAACCAACTGCTTGTACTTGATGATTCTCCTTCCTGAACGTTCTCTGGAACTGGTTCTGAAACGATATTCTCCACTGGAGTCTCAACATTCTCAGTCTGGTCAGCCATCTGCACATCAAAAACAGAAACAAGCGTCAAAATACAAAATTGACAAAAATTCAAAATTTTAAGGTTTTAAAGTTCCACATTCGCCCCTTTTGATCTGGACGAATGTGAATTTTAAGGTGCGAATGTAAAATCTTCTGGACGAATATGAAAAGTCTTTGAGTTGAAAACACATTCGCCCGTTTTAAAATATTCATTCGCCCAAAATCTTCACCTTCGCCCGTTTTGATGGACCGAAGGTAAAACCTGTTTTTCCCTAAAATTTTAAAAATTTTGCAAACTTGTTTTTAACCCTTGATTTTGATTAGGATATGTTCTAATATGGCCGATTAACCTTCATCCATCATCAATTGTTCCACTTAATCAATTTATATCAGTTTTCAAAGGAAAATTAGGGTTTTATTATCTAAACAATCAATTAACCATCCAAACATTGTAATAACCCTAATTTGTTATTCATTCTCCCCCTAAAACTGATATAGATTGAAATGTAATCAACATCAAACTCTAACAAACACCCTAAGTCCTTAAATTCTAAAACCCTAGGTACGGTAGAAAAACGACGATTCCGGACTGTTTAGAGCTCCATTACCTGTGATTTTGATATAGAAAGGATCAGTAAATCACAAGGAATCAATCGCACGAGCAAGAGAAATCAAAGCAACAAGGTTTGGTATCGAAGAAAGAATTCTGAAAAATATATGAATGAGGGTTCGAAGCTGGAAATGGCTTATATAGGAGGTCCACCTTCGTCCGTTTCAGTGGTCGAAAGTAGGGCTATTCCACCTTCGTCCCAAATGAATGACCCGAAGGTGAAATTTTCACCCGAAGGTGGATATTTGTTTAAAAGGCCCACATTCGTCCAAGTATAATCAGCCGAAGGTAAAGATTTTTCCACATTCGACCCAATTAAGGGGCGAATGTGAAATGGAAAAATCTGAAAATTTTACCAAATCACGAATTCGAATCCCGTTCAACATTTTTCAATCTGTTAAACTTCCAAAACTCAAATTATCACTTTTTGAATGATACAAAGCCCAGATGGTGTTATCCAATCTCAGAAATTGACCATCAAGCATCCCCGGTTATCAAAAATAAAGCAGAAATGCAAAAAGTTTGGTTTTTCTGAAATTTTATCAAAACACACCTAAAATCTTTTTGGATTTTGTATCTTTTTGACAATAAAAGTAAAATGCAACAAAGTAAATGAAAGCAGTAAACATTTTGTGATATCCGGTAAGAGGATCATATCAGTTTTCTGAGAAATCTGATCACAGCGTTGATCTGTTTGTTTAATTTTATCATTAGAAACAATATGTGACACGGCAATTGCTGATATTGTGGTCCACATAAGCTCACATGCAGACAATTACGCAATGCTTTAAAATGATACGAGTTAGGTATATTAGACTAACACATTGTGGTGCCCACACACACGACATACTTCCGTATCAAGTAATTGCACAAAGCTTCCTCGTAACGCGTGATTATGCCAGAGTTATCCGTAAATCTTACAAAGTATATAGCACAAAGGTGTACAGGTCAGCAAATGAATGCATCAAAGTAACATGTGCGTATACACTAGGTTGAGGCTGATATTAACCACTGATTTGCATCAGAAAGTCAATACGATGTAATAATGATCTTTGATCAATAAAACATAAAGTTCCTCAATTCGGTAACTTTCGGTTTTGGCAATTTAGCTCTTTTTGCAAATATTCTGATGAAACTAGGTCCGTAAATCAATACGACAGAAGTTTAATCAGAATATCCCGGATAACCATAACATAACGACCCGAAACCTCAGATTTTGGCAATCCTATCAAACGAAATTACGGTACTAAGACCATATGCCCATGAGGTGTTCAGCCACAAACGCGTAGTTTGTTATGTTTGTATCACTAAGGCACGCAATATTTAGTCTACGAAGCCTATCAGCATATCACACGTAATCAACATACGTCTCATTATACTATACAATTCTTTAGCCTGTGTCAGATCCCCACTGATGTACTATCATTTCCTCTTTTTATCCAGGAAATCATTTTTGTTTTTCTAATTTTTAGGTCTTTTAAAATTTTTCAATGTTTTTGGTTTTTCTGATAAAATGACTCCCCCTAAAATAAAGAACATATTTTTGGGTTTTTAATTTTTCTGAAAAACAAAACAAAAAATTTGAAAGAAACAATCCACTTGAAAGCATCAACTTCTTTGAGGATTATGATAGAAAAGAGAAATTCCCAATTAGCAAAGAGAAATTCCCAATTAGCAAAATTTTAAAAATAAAACTAAAACTAAAAAGCGATAAACCGAGGTGCCGATTAGTCCTGTTTTTCTTTTATATTGTTTACTTTTAAAAGATATTCAAAGCGGGATCTGTCAAAAGCTTTTGTAAACAAATCTGCACGTTGGTAGTCAGTATGGATTTTGACCATATCTATCAATTCCTTAGCGTAACAATCACGGATAAAATGATATTTGATCCGGATATGTTTCGCTTTAGAATGATTTTCCGTATTTTTAGTTAATGCAATTGCGGCTTCGTTGTCACAGTGTATAGGGGTTTTAAGAAACTGCATACCGTAATCCACCATCTGCTGTTGGATCCAGAGTACTTGCGAACAGCAACTCGAGGCTGCAATGTACTCAGCTTCACAGGTAGACAGCGCCACGGAAGTCTGTTTCTTGCATTGCCAGGTAATTAACCTGCTCCCTAAAAACTGACAACCAGTTGTAGTAGATTTGCTATCTTTGTCACAGCCGCCCCAATCTGCATCACTAAAAGCAATAAAATCAAAATCATCATCATTAGGGTACCAAAGTCCTTTTGAGGGACAACCCTTCAGATATCGAAGGATACGCTTGACCGCCGTCAGATGACTTTGTTTCGGCTTCGATTGATAACGAGCACAGAGACACGTTGCATACATAATATCTGGTCGAGACGCTGTCAAATACATCAGAGATCCGATGATTGCTCTGTATGTAAATGGGTCTGTCAGCTCCCCCTTAGCGTCCACTCCAATCCCGTGATTGGGTTGAATCGGGGTATCCATCGGCTTAGAGTCCTCCATCTGGAATCGGCTCAAGATGTCGGATACGTATTTCGTCTGGTGAATGAAGATCCCGTCGGGTCTTTGGTCCACCTGCAAGCCGAGGAAAAACTGCATCTCCCCCATTGCGCTCATTTCAAACTTTTCTTGCATGACAGTTTCGAATTCCCTGCATAAAAGTTCGTTAGTTGAACCAAATATTATATCATCAACGTAAATCTGCACTAGAAGCAAATCATCTCCTGTCTTCTTCGTGAAGAGGGTGCAATCGACGAGGCCGCGCTTGAATCCTTTGGAAATGAGGTATGTACTTAGCTCCTCGTACCACTGTCTTGGATCCTGGTGCAAACCATACAGAGCTTTGTTCAGCACATAGACTTTATCCCGGTGGATTGGGTCCTCAAAGCCTGGTGGCTGCCCGACATAAACCTCTTCCTTGACTTTCCCGTACAAAAATGCACTCTTGACGTCCATTTGATAAACTTTGAATTTCTTGTATGAAGCAAACGCAAGGAACATCCGGATAGCTTCAATCCGTGCTACTGGTGCATAGATTTCGTTGTAATCAATTCCTTCGATTTGATGGAAACCCTGCACGACCAATCTGGCTTTGTTACGAACAATAACCCCACGATCATTCTTTTTGCACTTAAACACCCATTTAGTGCCTATTTTCTTCCTTCCCAGCGGCAAATCCGTGAGCGTCCAAACTCCCAATTTCTGGAATTGTAATAACTCCTCCTGCATGGCTTCAACCCAGGCATCTTCATTCAAAGCGTCCTTGTATGTCCTTGGCTCTACCTGCGACACATAACACGCAAACGACCAATCATTTTGACTACCAGATTTTTGAATTTTGGCATATAATGCTAAAGCACCAAAACTCTCTGGCGAGTTAACACTTCTCAGCTGCCCTCTGGTCATAACACCACTTCCAGGATCACCGATAACTTGCTCCAGCGGGTGAATACGATGAATCCGAGATTCCGGATAATCAGGTACAATAACTCCCGTCTGAGCAGTCAAGTTTTCTACAGCATCCAGATCATGACCCGTGTTTGATGATGAAGCAACATCTGGAGTTGGAGTTGGGTTCACTGGTATTGCCTCTGGTTCTTCTGCATGTTCAAGAATGACTTCTTCAAATTGTTCATCTTCAGATTCTGAAGAGTCTAATGAAGTTGAAGCCTCTTGAAACACATCTTCCTCTTGTATAGGAGCATTGGAATCATTAGAAGCTGGTAGGGGGTTCACGGTGATTGGACGCACCAACGATGAAGTCGTCGCGTTTTCACACTCGTAAAGTAATCTGATAACAGCTTCTTCAACCAAGCTATCTAGATTGAATGATTCAAAGAAGTCTTTGTAATCAAACATCCAATCAGGACCCGTGCCTTGCAAATTTTGAGTATATCGTTGAACTTCCACGTTAGCCCAATCCTCCACCTGACGAGTTCGCTTGTTGAATACCCGTTTGAGCGGGGTTGCATATCCAACAAAATATCCCTCCTCAGCTTTAGGACTAAACTTCTCACCTGGATTCAACATTGTGCATGGCGCCCCAAAAGGTTCTAGATACTCTAAGTTTGGCTTTCGTCGGTGTAACAGTTCATAAGATGTTTTTCCAAACTTCTTCACTGTTAGAACCCGATTTAGTGTATAATTTGCTGCATAAATCGCCTCGTTCCAGAACATTACCGGAAGATTTGAATCAGCAAGCATTGTTCTAGCCGCCTCAATTAGAGTCCTATTCTTTCGTTCAGCAACACCGTTCTGTTGTGGGGTGTACGGAGCAGAATATTCATGATGTATCCCTTTGCTTTCACAAAGTTCAACCATCTTGGCATTTTTGAACTCCGTCCCATTATCACTCCGAATTCTCTTTATCTTCACATTGTAGAGATTCTCCAATCGAGTGAACAGAACTTTCAAGTTGTTAAAGGTGTCGCTTTTGTTTTGCAAACACATTACCCATGAAAATCTTGAGTAGTCATCAGTGACAACTAAACAATAAAGTTCTCCAAGATGACTTTTGCGCTTGACCGGTCCGAATAGGTCCATGTGCAATCGCTCAAGTGGAATCTCAACAGAGTTGACTTTCTTCACTTTGTGGGCCTGTTTGTGTTGCTTCCCCTTCTTACAGCTTACACACTTGTCATTCAGATGGAAATGTTTCACGTTTACTCCATCGACAAGCCCATTTTTCACAAGTTGATTCATTTTTCTCAGATGAATGTGTCCCATTCTTCGGTGCCACATTATTGATTCTTTCTCAGTCGCTTAGGATAGAAAACATGTTATTTGCCCCTGTGATGTCATCGCCTTGGACATATCAAGAATATAGAGATTGTTGACGCGAGGTGCCATCAACATTATCCACTCCTTTGGAATTTTGAAGCCCGGTTTGAGAATATAGCAGGATTTGTCATCAAAATGCACAGAAAATTGTTTATCACATATTTGACTGACACTCAGCAGATTATAATCTATCTGCTTCACATAAGATATCCGCTCAAAGCTCACTATCCCATTATTCACGCTCCCCTCCATTGTGATATATCCACCTTTATTACCAGCGAATGCGACATACCCTCCATTGATGTTTTTCACGTCGAACAGCAATGCGAGATCCCCTGTCATGTGGCCTGAAGCTCCACTATCAACAATCCAAAGACTGCTAATAGGGCCAGCTGAAGCTCCCTGCACACAAAAAGTAAATCATTTAGTTCTTTCGGGGGACCCAAGCCTGAGTCTTGGGCCTTTGAACATCAGCTTTCAAAGAAACATTCTCATTCACATTTTCAACAACTTTTTGTTTTGGATCAATCTTTTTCTGATTGTTCAAAACAGTTTCCTTTTTCTCATTGACCTTAGAAGTAGAAGCTCCTGGAGTACCATTGGGTGACCAAGATTGTTCAGATCTTTTAAGAATGCGAATCTGAGATTTTGGTTTCTCAGTTGGTTTCTGAACATTGTTAACAAACGTAACTTTCTTGGTTACCTTATCTGAGTTAACAGACTTAGGTCCAACATTTGATTTGACAATTGGTTTTTGTGGAACCTTTTGCCTATCAATTGTTGCGTTCACCACAGGCTTCCTCCATGATTGTTCCATAGCTATCCGATTTCTTTGATCATATTGAATTAGACGATTGTTCCTCATTTGATGAAAATTGTTTTGATTATAAAACTGTTGTTGTTGAGGAACAACTCGTCTGTGTGGTGGAACATAATGATCAATCGGTTTTCTCATGGAATTTCTCACTTCAACCTCATGTCTTTTGTGCCTTACATATGGACACTGAGCAAGTAAATGCCCACGTTCCCCACATTTAAAGCATTTTCGGTTGATTTCTCAAACTCTCAGGAAGTGGCCCTTTTGAGTAAGTGGGCTCTTGAAAACCATTAGCTCTGTTATTGGGTCGAATGAACTCTGTGACATGGACCTTTGGTTCTTGAGGAACATCTAAATACAATTTCTTTAAAATTTCTGGTGGAATCTCATTTGTTCTCTCATGTTTTGGGAACCAAATAGTGCTTTCTTGATAAATATTTTCTATTTTAGCATAGTTAGCATTTTTGATTGGAAATTCCTCATCAGAGATGATTTTATTGGATCCTTCCATCCGATAAAACACCTTGACAGGTTTGTCACATGGTTCATTCTCAAGGTCCTTTCTAATCTCATTCTTTTCAGACTTTTTCTCACGATGAGCATTTGCCATCGGATGCACATGTTGAGATGGTGAAACTGGTTCAGTAGTAATGATGTGATTTTCTTTTGGAATTTCACATGCATTAACAGTTTGGTCATTACCAGTATCATCATTCTCTGAGTCTGAATTCACACTTTCAGCATAAACACCCTCGTCATTCAAGCCTAAAATCGGTCTCACATCGGAATGAGGATCACCAATACTCGATGTATTAGATTCAATTTCCGATGATGAATCTGATTTTACCGAACTCTCCGGTATAACTTGGTGATAATTATGATTTTCAAAAAGCACCGGAGATGGCACAGACTTGTAATTTGTGGTGTTATCATCTATGATGTGGTCTACCACGTAAGCAATGTGCTTATAACTTTCCAACTTTTTGTTTACTTTCTCAGCAAAGCATTTTATGGCTGCCATTTCCAACTTGGTATTTTCAATTTCATTGATATAGTTGTTAATTGCCAATTGTTTTAATGATAAAGTGTTTTTCAAGTCGGAAATGTCCTTTTTGTAGCCATCTAATACCTTGTTGAAAGCATTCAACTCTTTGCGAGTAGATTGACTGTTTATGATAGCACTATCACGTTGAACTCGGATTTGTTTATTCTCCTCAGTCAATCTATCACATGTGCCACAATATTTATCACTTTTAATATCAGTGCTAGATTTAGAACTTACAGGTTTTGGCGGATCAGTCATGGCCATCAATGCGAAATGAGCTTCCTTTCCAGTAAAGAATTTGGAATAGTCAATCTTGGTGAAAGCATCACCAGCAATGCACGACTTCCTTGTCATCAGAAAATCCGCTTCTGCTAGCAACTGATCTATGTCATCATCTAGTGATGTAATACTTGCTTCTGTATCCGATTCACTGTCTGAATCAGAATAAACCGATTCACACTCCTCAGGAACATCAGAAACAGTATCAATCACCACTCCAGAATTAGCTTTCTCAACCTTAACCTCAACAGGTTCATTCTCCACATCCATTTCAGCCTCAGACTCATCACTTTCACACTCAGTTTCTTTCTTTTCATCTACCATTACCGACTCTTCAATATCAACCTTGCAAGCAATGCAAGCCACATTGCCACCAGTAGTAATTTCCTCCACTCCTATTTGCAATCCCGACCAATCAAACCTTTCATCTTGTTGAGTCATCAATGCTTGATTCTGACTCGTGTTCTGTTGTGTCTCATTCGGTGTAGTGATTGGTATAACTGTTCGGTTAGTGTTGTTAGGAGATTGGTTTTGGATCTGGTTTGATGTGTTAGGTTGTCTGTTTTGGTTGTTGTTAGAGTTATTTTGACGGTTTTGGTAATTGTTGTTGTTTTGGTAAGAAACTCGGTTTTGGTTTTGTTGTTGACGATTCTGGTAGCTTGCATTGAATGGGTTTCTATTACCTTGTTTTGGTGGCTGGGTGCATTCACGTTTAAAGTGACCTTTTTCTCCACAGTTAAAACAAGTAACTTTCTCCTTGTTGAACCCATAGGTTGTGTTAGGAGAAGTTCCCAAATCTGTTCTTCCTGTCTTTTCAATAAACTCCGTTGCTCTTCTCATGATGCTTGCAAAAGCCCATTGGATATCAATGAGTTCCATCTCTTCCTTGTCGATCTGTGCATAGTCCTCATTGGTTAAGTTGTTATTCCCAATTTGACTAGCAACAAGTCCATTGTAAGATGAAACCATTGCTGAGACTAGTGCAATATGTTGTTGAGCAATTTCCACTGTCACATTGCCCAAGTTAGAAGTCTCCAAAACCACTTGTTGTTGATTAGGTTGAGTAACTTGGTTCATTGGTTGTTGAGATTGGCTAGCAGTATAGAAAGATGCTTGTTGCATTGGGGAGAATGGTGAAATGTAGGAATTGTTGTATTGTTGTTGTGGTGGTGGTGGTGTGTATGATGGTTGTGAGTAGGATGAAGTTTGTGCCATGTAGTTGATGGTAGGTTTTGGTGATTCCATAACATTGGAAATGCAAGCAACATGTGGTGCAACTATCCCTCCTGAACTTGAGTTACTCACAGGAACTGAAGTGCCTCCAAAATATAAGCTAGGATTCTGAGGAACCTGTGCTCTTCTAGCTTTCCTCTTCTCTTCCATTTCCTTGTTTTCCAGCTTCTGTATAAACTCTTGAATAGTCCAGTATTGATATGCATCCTTCTCCCTGAGAACTTCCACATGCTGATCCCAGTAAGGTGGTAGAGCATCTGCAAACTTATCCACCAAATTCTTCATAGGAATCTGTATACCATAACTTGACAATTCAGTTAGCAAATGACTATATCTAGGAGTTAATTCTTTTAAAGTTTCATTTCCAATATAAGAAAAATTCTCAAACTCCTTTCTCAATTCATCCATCCTCAAACTTCTTGTTTTCTCATTCCCATCATGCCTCCTCTTAAGCACATCCCACAATTGCTTAGACGTTGTACAAGTCCCAAATTGATGCAGTAGATCATTTGTGATTGCCTGAGTCAATTGGGAAAAGGCTTTCTTTTCCACCACATATTTCTTTTTCTCATCCTCAGTTAAGCTTTCCAACGGAATTGGTTCACCTGTGTTCTCCAAAATCGGTGCTGTGTAACCTTTAGCAATCATACTCCATGCCTCTGCTCCCTCCACTCCCATGCCTTCCAAGTGAATCTTGAACTTGTTCTGCCACTGATTGTATTCTTGTATCTCCATGAGCTTCGGTGTCCGATTCCCGCTACCTGAAGACAAATCGTTAATCAATGTAGAAATAGCATTTGTAGTTTGAGTGTTTACCACAGCTGCTGCTACTCCCCAGTAGTCAGGTTGTGGTGCTGGAGGTGCTACACTTTGAGGCATCGAGCTCGTCATCGCCATGTAGTTTATCGGTTGCGAAGACTGTGTGCTCGTCTTTTGTGCTGCCACCGTCCATGGGTCCATCACTTACTGTTGTGGTTGTGTCGTTACTGGTCTCGGAGTAGTCGGAAAATTCCACATGATCACAAACTTCGAAAAAATCCAACACTTAGAAAATTTTCCAAAAACTAAACCTAGGTTCGCCCAGTAAAAACTTCACTTTCGTCCCTTCTGATTCAAGTTCGCCCAAACAGTGTCACCTGAATGTAAAAACTCACCAGAATGTAAAAACACACTAATAAAAATCCACGTTCGCCTAGAAAGTTCTAGGTTAGACCAGTAATTTTCCACGTTCGCCCGTTTTATCAACCGAAGGTGAAAAATTATACCCGAAAGTGAAAAAGTTCAAACAAAATTTTCAGATTCGCCCAAAATAACCTAGGTTCGACCAAACACAACTCACGTTCGCCTACTAGGTTCCAGGTTCGCCCATTTTCAGAAATTTTCAGATTTGAAAAACGGTTACACTTTGAAAAACGGTTATTTTGATCTCTGATTTTCAAAAGTTTGTGGATTTGAATGATCTTAATCAGGTTATGATTCGGAATTGATTTGGAGCAACTTTAATACTTGGAATTTTAGATTTTAACCACAAAATCAACTTCAAATCAATAAAAAACACTCAAAAACCATTTTCATGCAAAAACAGATGTATTTTGATCAAAAATATGTCCAAATCAGCTCTGAGTTTATCAAATTTGTTGTTGTATGATCCGTATGGCTCTGATACCACTTTGTAAGCGAAAGAGTTTGACTCAAACAGGATTATTTGATCATACAAGTTACAAAACCAGGTGCGGAAACCCTAGCTTTGAACAAACTGATAGAAACTCAAATCAAAACACAATCAATATCATTTTCAAAGCTTTTCATAGATTAACTTTTGCATAAACTTGAGTACAAACACAATTCAGTTAATCTAGATCAAATACAGACACTTTCAATCTAACCTGGAACCTGACCTCAAAACACACACAACTAATAACTCTCTACATTCACAAAAACACAAAATCTATATATAGACTCTGCACATTCGCCCAGTTAATGTGGTCGAATGTGGACTTCTTCCACATTCGCCCACTCTAAGGTACGAATGTGTTTCTAGATCAGCTTCCATTCTTCCTTCGCCCATAAGCTTTCTACCTTCGCCCACTTTATATCTTCCTTCGTCCACTTTATCATACCTTCGACCAGTCAGCACAATTTAACATATGTTAGTATCCAATCACTAGTCGCAAAACACATCTACAAGAAGGCGTTTTGCCACCCAAGGGTGCTGCTGTGAAGGTTGCTGAGGGGAACAAGAGGAAGTGGGATAGTGTGGGGAAGAGTGTGGTGCCAGCTCAGCTGTGACACCCGGCAAACTCAGGTTAGTAACGTTGACTAAACTAGTAAGTCTACCTTAGCGAGTCATGCATATTACGTACTTAACGGGGTCAGTCGAGTTGGTATGATGATTCTGGGAATCATCGGGAGTCGTTACGATGATCCGCGGGGTCATCGGGAGTCGGTCCATAACCATGTGTACAAGGATTGGTGATTCGTGGAATCGCCGGGTTTAACGCACACACGAGTCTCGAGTCCCGGGAATTGGTGAACGGATGTAAACGTGTTAGTTATCATGCATTATATGTTTGAAATCATTATGTGACTTATCGGTATGTGAATACGTGTTTATATATGTTAAAATAGTGTTTAACGCGCCAAAAACCCGTTCCAGTAGCATAGAGGCGATTAGGAGCTTGGGGAAACCCCTAATCGCCTATACTTGAAGCGAATAGGCTGAGTTGGGGCGAGTAGGGGCCCTACTCTCCTGAATAGAGGCGAGTAGGAGCCCCAATCGTCTAATTGCATCTGCTACTCGCCTATACTGCTGAACACGGGTCAAAACACCTATAAATAGAACCCTTGACTCCCCAAACACCCTTAGAGCAACCCTAACTGATCCTAAGCCACCCACACACCCTAGAACACCTCTGGAACTTGTTTTGCTACAAAAATCACCATTTCCAAGCTTACACACCTTTCTTTGATAAAATCCAAGGTGTGTTCTTCATCCTACACCTTTGTAATGTTGTTGTTTTGGTTCCCCAAAAGTCCAGACCTTGTTTTGCTAAGTTTGTGTGTTTAAAACCCTTTGAAAAGAGTTCTAAAACAAGTCTACACCATAATACTTGCTATATGTGAAGTATTTGTGCATATGATGATTGTTGGTGATTATAACATGAATGTTTCCATGAATTTGTTGTACTTCTGATGTGTAGGTGTTGTTAGGATGATTATCTATGAGTTTAAGCCCTTGTTATGATGTTTAGATGCAAGTATGCATTTTGACCCATTTGGGTAATTCTTGAAGAATAGGATGTATGATGTGATTCATTGCTTATTTATGGTTAGAAATCATGCTAGGATGATGATATAACATAGAGATGATGAATTGCAACTTGTAGGAGATGAAATCTGATTGTTTCCATATAGGGAAAGATAAGGTTAGTTAATGAAACCTAGTATTTGCCATTTTTGGAAATAATCGCACCGAGCCCGTTAGAGCAGAGATAAATTGGGGGGTTTTTGCTTGGAAAGGGTTGGTTAATAGTTTAGTTTTGATATTGGGTGTTCTTACATGTTTCGGATCTGATTTGGAGTGTTCGGCGCGCGAAATTGCACTACAGAACAGCAGAGGCGAGTAGGATCCTACTCGCATGAGGCTTCAGGCGAGTAGGCTCCTAAATGCCTAATGTTTAGGCGAATACAAACCCTAATCGCCTATATATAGGCGAATAGAGGCCTATTCACCTCAACAACTAGCAATTACAATCCTAAATGCTTAATGTTAGGCAATTACAATCCTAAATGCTTAATGTTAGGCGATTACAATCCTAAATGCTTAATGTTTAGGCAATTACAATCCTAAATGCTTAATGTTTAGGCAATTACAATCCTAAATGCTTAATGTTCAGGTGATTACAATCCTAAATGCTAGTTTGATTCCTAATCGCGTATAATGCTGCTGTATGTATATTTTAACATCCCGGAACATGATTTGACGCCTAAGAACATGATAGGAACCCCGGGATGCACCCAATGACTTAGTAACACGTGTTCGGACCTGTTTACGCGTTAATCGGACATTATGCTAGACTAGGTGAACTATTGCGCGTATTAAGTGTTTAATTGCATATGTTGCATGATGTCTTGTATTTACCTAACACGTGGGGTGTCGGGTCTCCAATGGGATATCGGGTCTTGTCTGGCACGGTTGGTTTAACAGTTAAAGATGTTTTCAAACGTTTATGGTCACGGTCTGGACATTCGGGGACTAGTTAGCCTGCGGGTTATTAGTCCGATACTTATACACATCTTATGATAGGTCGCCGCTATTTGGGGCTATCATAACATAATTAATTAACTGTTTTCAAGTAACGCAATCCGAGGTGAGTTTCACAGCCCCACTTTTACCATTTTACTTTCGGGGGAGAAACATGCTACTTACTTACTTATTAAAGATCATGTTATGCTATGGTTACTTTACATATACTATGCGGCTTTTTACGGAAAGTCCCAGGGGGGAAACCATGAATGTGCGGGGATGCACAACGGGGGAAATGTGGATAGATCTATTGGGCCTCACAAACCCCACTCGACGGCTGGGCCGGGCGGGTGCATATTGTCTCTTATTACTGGCTCGCCGAGGCATCGGTTACAGCCAAAACTGCTGGGCAAGCTTCAACAACTTATAAACGTATAGTAATGGGTTCCCAACCGCAGTAGTAAACAAACACTTAACGTCTAGCTAACGTTCTTATAACCTAGTAGTAACGGATATGATCTTCCCAACTTATAACAACACTTTATAAAAGAAAACCTGTGAACTCACCAGCATTATATGTTGACATTTTTGGCATGTTTTCTCAGGTCGCTAAGGTAGCAGTCAATGGGCTAGGCGCACAGAGTCATGCACAGCGTCTAATATTTTGAAGCATATTAAACAATGTTTTGTAAACAATGATATGTCTTTTGGTTGTAAACAAGAATGCTTCTGTTGCTGGTTTACAGCTCAAAGCATGATATTTTGGTTTTAAATATATTTATGAATGCATGTTTGTTGTATGTTTATTGTGATCGTTGACTGAGATCCTGGTGTGTCACGCGGCTCGCGGTAAAACCCCGCACGTGGAATTTGAGGGTGTGACAGATTGGTATCAGAGCCAACGGTTATAGTGAACTAGGACTGCATGTAGAGTCTAATCTATAACTGAGTCGCACACACTAGACGGTCACAGATAGTCGAGTCTTAACAAGTGGGTAACAACATGACTAGTCGGGGGTGTCGGTGTCATCATCTTCTACGCTACATCATCTGTTTACTCTTTATCATCCCATTTCTTGACTCATCCTTACTATGATTCAACGGCGAACGATATACTATTGAACTTTCTTGGCGGCGGTGCACATTGGGGTAGCTTCGGCGTACTCTTGAGATCTGTCCAGGGATTAGGACATCTCCCTTCTATGCCCTAATGGACACGCTTGTTCTTATGCATACTATCTTATACTTATACTTATGATAATACCATGATTGGGCGCTAGTGTTCGGTGACATGAACTTCAAACTTAAAGCACGTCTGGAGGACCATGTAGAACAATTTATCATGTCGGGTGCACACGAGATTATAAACTTTGATGCATGGGATCCCTGGCGGACTTTGGGCTTGAACGGATGGACCCGAACTGGGCTCGGTCTAGTTTCTTGAAATTCCTAATGGGTTATACCACGGGCAAGCCTAAATCTTTTGTTTCGTGTTGTGACAGAAGATGTCGGGAGCTCGTGGAGGTCGCAGAGGCGGCCGTGCTGGCGGTCGTGCTGGCGGTCGTGCTGGCGGCGGTGGCCGTGGGAACATTAATATGACCCAAGCGGAGTTGGATAACCTGATGCAGCAGCATGTGAATATTGCTTTGGCTGCATTCCAAGCCGCTCATAATGCTATGGGTGGTACGTCGATTCTCACCTATTCTTTCTTGTTCTTGGGTACTGTACCTTTTCTTGATTCTCACCTGTGTGTCTGTTCCAGGTGGTGCTGTCAATCCCCCTCCACCCCAGTGCTCTTACAAAAAGTTTATGGATTGCAAGCCCCACAACTTTAGTGGCACTGAAGGGGTAGTGGGACTGCTCCGCTGGTTGGAGAAAATTGAATCGGTTTTCTCGATGTGCAGCTGCCCGGAAGGCGACCGGGTGAAATATGCTTCTGCGACCCTGGAGGGTCAAGCTCTGACTTGGTGGAACTCCACCACCCAGACTATGGGTATTGGGGAAGCCCACGCTATGCCCTAGACAGAGTTCATTCAGTTGTTGAAAAACGAGTACTGTCCGAGGGATGAGATCCAGAAACTTGAGCACGAAGTCTGGAATCATAAGATGGTGGGGTCCGAGATTGAAGCTTACACTGCTAGGCACAATGAGTTGGCGGTGTTGTGCCCTGATCTGCACGCACCCGAGTACCGGAGGATTGAACACTATGTTGTTGGGTTGGTACCGGAGGTTGCAGGGTTGGTTGCTGCGGGTAATCTCACTGTATATTCTGAGGTGGTTCGGTCGGCTCACAGGCTGACCAACATGAAGGTGGCTGAAGGGGTCTTGCCTCCTTGAGGCGCTACTGTAAAGGCTCCTAATAGTAACAAGCGGAAGTGGGAAGCTGTGGGGAAAGGCTCGAGTTTGGCTCAGCCTCAGCAGGTGAGGAAGTCTGATACTGGGGGATCATCGTCTGAACAGAAAACGGGGGGTTATCAGGGGAGATTGCCGAAGTGTGAAAGATGCTGGTTTCATCATACTGGTCGTTGCGACAAGAACTAGTGTCGCCGGTGCAACAAGGCCGGGCATGTGGCTCAAGAGTGCAGGGTTAATCTTCAGGGTAACCGGAACCCTCCTGCTACACCTACTCCGGATCCTCATGCTGCTGCTCCCCAGGGAAACCAAGGTAAACAGGGGTGCTACAATTGTGGTGAGCTTGGTCACTACAAGCGTGAATGCCCCAAGTTGAAACAGGGTGAAACCGGGAAGAACGGATCGGGTAATGGAAACAATGGGGGTGGAGGCAGGAATGCTCGCGCCTTCGTGATTGGTTCGAGCGGGTCTCGACAGGATCCTGACACTGTTACTGGTACGTTTCTTCTCGATAATCGCTATGCTACGGTTTTATTCGATTCCGGTGCCGATAAGAGTTTTATATCTCTTGGGTTTAGCCAATTGCTTGATAGGGTACCTACACCTTTAGAGGCTAAGTACTTGATAGAATTGGCTGATGGTAAGAAAGTCGAAGCGACGCACGTCCTTAGGGAGTGTCACCTCGAGTTGTCGGGTTATTCCTTTCCTATTGATCTTATGCCGGTGTCCTTGGGTAGTTTCGATGTTGTCGTGGGTATGGATTGGTTGTCTTTGTATCATGCTGAGATCGTTTGTTTTGATAAAGTCATTCGACTTCCCCTCCCTGATGGAGAAATCCTATTGGTGCACGGTGAGAAGAGCGGGGTCCCTTTGAGTATCATTTCATGTATGAAAGCCTATAAGTATCTTCGGAAGGGGTATTCTGCCATTCTGGCACTTGTTTCGGTTTCGTCTGAGGAAGAGAAGAAGATCGAAGATATTCCTGTTATCCGTGATTTTCCTGATGTATTTCCTGAAGACTTGCCTGGTCTTCCGCCTTATCGTCAGGTCGAATTCGGTATTGAACTTGCTCCAGGTGTGGCCCCTATTGCCCGAGCCCCATATCGTCTTGCACCTCCCGAGATGCAGGAGTTGTCTAACCAGTTGCAGGAGCTGTTAGAGAAGGGTTTCATCCGACCTAGTTCGTCCCCGTGGGGAGCCCCTATTCTGTTTGTCAAGAAGAAGGACGGAAGCCTACGAATGTTTATCGACTACCGGGAATTGAACAAGGTTACCATCAAGAATCGTTATCCTCTTCCTCGCATCGATGACTTATTTGACCAGCTTCAGGGTTCTAGTTTCTATTCGAAGATCGATTTGAGGTCGGGGTACCATCAGTTGAGGGTTCAAGAAGCTAACATTCCGAAGACCGCCTTTCGAACTCGCTATGGCCATTTTGAATTCTTGGTCATGCCTTTTGGTCTCACCAATGCACCGGCCATTTTTATGGATCTGATGAACCGTGTTTGTAAGCCTTATCTTGATAAGTTCGTGATTGTCTTCATTGATGATAGTCTAGTCTATTGCAAGAACGAGGTGGACCACCAGGAACACTTGCGTCTTGTTTTGGAACTCTTGAGGCGGGAACAGTTGTACGCCAAGTTTTCTTAGTGTAGCTTCTGTTTGCGTGAAGTCCAGTTCCTTGGTCATGTAGTTAACGAGAAAGGAATTCACGTTGACCCAGCTAAGATTGAAGCCATTAAAGACTGGGAAGCACCAAAGACGCCATCTGAGGTGCGGCAATTCCTAGGCCTTGCAGGTTATTATTGTCGTTTTATCGAGGGATTTTCGAAGATCGCTCAACCCCTCACCTCGCTTACCCAGAAGGACAAGAAGTTCGACTGGGGTGATTCGCAAGAGTCAGCCTTCCAGATGTTAAAGGCTAAACTCTGTTCTGCTCCTATCTTGTCCTTGCCTGAGGGCACGGACGATTTTGTGGTTTATTGTGACGCTTCTATCCGGGGTCTCGGTTGTGTACTGATGCAGCGCGAGAAGGTCATCGCCTATGCTTCTCGTCAACTCAAAGTTCATGAGAAGAACTACCCCACCCATGATCTGGAATTGGGTGCTGTAGTCTTTGCTTTAAAGATTTGGAGGCATTACTTGTACGGTACCAAGTGCACTATCTACACCGATCACAAGAGCCTCCAGCATATCTTTGATCAGAAGGTGTTGAATATAAGACAGCGTCGCTGGGTCGAGCTTCTTAATAATTACGAGTGCGCTATTAAATACCATCCTGGCAAGGCGAATGTGGTCGCAGACGCCTTGAGCAGGAAGGAAATGGCTAAACCTCGTCGTGTTCGAGCTCTTCAGCTCACCATCCATTCCGGCTTACCTGATCGAATCCGTTCGGCGCAGCAAGAAGCTTTGAAGGAGGAAAACCTTAAAGCTGAAACCATGCATGGTGCTGATAGCCACCTTGAACTCAGGTCCGATGGCCTACATTATTTCGCTGAACGTATTTGGGTCCCTATATTTGGGGGCTTGCGGGAGCTCGTTCTTGATGAAGCTCACAAGTCCCGATATTCTATTCACCCTGGCTCCGATAAGATGTATCAAGACCTAAAGATACTTTATTGGTGGCCGAACATGAAGGCGGAAGTGGCTTCGTACGTGAGCAAGTGCTTGACCTGTGCCAAGGTCAAGATCGAATATCAAAAGCCATCCGGCCTTCCGCAACAGCCTGAAATCCCCGAGTGGAAATGGGAGAGGATTACGATGGACTTTGTGACCAAACTCCCGAAATCGCCCAGTGGTTGTGACATGATCTGGGTGATTGTTGATAGGTTGACAAAGTCTGCGCACTTCCTCGCTATCAAAGAGACCGATGGCCTCGAGCGTTTGGCACGGTTATATCTCAAGGAAGTGGTCTCTCGGCACGGGGTGCCTGTCTCTATTATTTCTGATCGTGATTCTCGGTTCGCCTCTAACTTCTGGAAATCCTTGCATAAGGCGCTGGGTACTCAGTTAGACATGAGCACAGCCTATCATCCGCAAATTGACGGTCAGAGTGAGTGGACAATCCAAACACTAGAAGACATGATCCGGGCATGTGTGATCGATTTTGGCAAGGGGTGGGAGAGTCACCTACCGTTGGTGGAGTTCTCCTACAACAATAGTTATCATTCTAGCATCAAGGCAGCTCCGTTCGAGGCTCTTTACGGGCGGAAATGCCGGTCTCCTCTTTGTTGGGCCGAGGTGGGTGAGAGTCAACTCACCGGCCCGGAACTTGTGTACGAGACTTCCGAGAAGATCGTACAAATCCGTAACCGCATGGCAGCAGCTCGGGACCGTCAAAAGAGCTATGCCGATCGTCGTCGCAAGCCTTTGGAGTTTGAGGTTGGCGACAGGGTTTTGTTGAAGGTATCTCCGTGGAAGGGCGTTATACGTTTTGGGAAGCGGGGCAAATTGAAACCTCTGTATGTGGGACCGTTCGTAATTCTGGAACGGATTGGACCGGTAGCATACAGGCTTGATCTGCCAGCTGAACTCAGTAATGTTCATAATATCTTCCATGTCTCTAATCTGAAGAAGTGTTTGGCGGATGAATCTTTGGTTGTTCCTCTCGAAGAGATCAAGGTGGATGATCGTCTGCGTATTGTGGAGGAACCGGTTGAAATTCTTGACTATAAAATCCGTAGCCTTCGTGGAGTAAAATCCGCATTGTTAAAGTCCGTTGGAACTCAAATCGTGGACCGGAGTTCACGTGGGAACGGGAAGATCAGATGAAGGCTTAGTATCCCCATTTATTTCCTAAACGCGCGTTCGAATCAAGGCATGTCTCTGCTGAAGCTGAATGAATCTCGGGTCGAGATTCCTTTCAACAGGGGGATGATGTGGCAACCGGAAAATTTTTCTTCTCTTTCGTCTCTTCCTTTTCGGCCTTGGGCAATTTTCGGGACGAAAATTCTTTCAACAGGGGGATGATGTGACACCTGGCAAACTCAGGTTAGTAACGTTGACTAAACTAGTAAGTCTACCTTAGCGAGTCATGCATATTACGTACTTAACGGGGTCAGTCGAGTCGGTATGATGATTCTGGGAATCATCGGGAGTCGTTACGATGATCCGCGGGGTCATCGGGAGTCGGTCCAAAACCATGTGTACAAGGATTGGTGATTCGTGGAATCGCCGGGTTTAACGCACACACGTGTCTCGAGTCCCGGGAATTGGTGAACGGATGTAAACGTGTTAGTTATCGTGCATTATATGTTTGAAATCATTATGTGACTTATCGGTATGTGAATACGTGTTTATATATGTTAAAATAGTGTTTAACGCGCCAAAAACCCGTTCCAGCAGCATAGAGGCGATTAGGAGCTTGGGGAAACCCCTAATCGCCTATACTTGAAGCGAATAGGCTGAGTTGGGGCGAGTAGGGGCCCTACTCGCCTGAATAGAGGCGAGTAGGAGCCCCAATCGCCTAATTGCATCTGCTACTCGCCTATACTGCTGAACACGGGTCAAAACACCTATAAATAGAACCCTTGACTCCCCAAACACCCTTAGAGCAACCCTAACTGATCCTAAGCCACCCACACACCCTAGAACACCTCTGGAACTTGTTTTGCTACAAAAATCACCATTTCCAAGCTTACACACCTTTCTTTGATAAAATCCAAGGTGTGTTCTTCATCCTACACCTTTGTAATGTTGTTGTTTTGGTTCCCCAAAAGTCCAGACCTTGTTTTGCTAAGTTTGTGTGTTTAAAACCCTTTGAAAAGAGTTCTAAAACAAGTCTACACCATAATACTTGCTATATGTGAAGTATTTGTGCATATGATGATTGTTGGTGATTATAACATGAATGTTTCCATGAATTTGTTGTACTTCTGATGTGTAGGTGTTGTTAGGATGATTATCTATGAGTTTAAGCCCTTGTTATGATGTTTAGATGCAAGTATGCATTTTGACCCATTTGGGTAATTCTTGAAGAATAGGATGTATGATGTGATTCATTGCTTGTTTATGGTTAGAAATCATGCTAGGATGATGATATAACATAGAGATGATGAATGGCAACTTGTAGGAGATGAAATCTGATTGTTTCCATATAGGGAAAGATAAGGTTAGTTAATGAAACCTAGTATTTGCCATTTTTGGAAATAATCGCATTGAGCCCGTTAGAGCAGAGATAAATTGGGGGTTTTTGCTTGGAAAGGGTTGGTTAATAGTTTAGTTTTGATATTGGGTGTTCTTACATGTTTCGGATCTGATTTAGAGTGTTCGGCGCGCGAAATTGCACTACAGAACAGCAGAGGCGAGTAGGATCCTACTCGCATGAGGCTTCCGGCGAGTAGGCTCCTAAATGCCTAATGTTTAGGCGAATACAAACCCTAATCGCCTATATATAGGCGAATAGAGGCCTATTCACCTCAACAACGAGCAATTACAATCCTAAATGCTTAATGTTAGGCAATTACAATCCTAAATGCTTAATGTTAGGCGATTACAATCCTAAATGCTTAATGTTTAGGCAATTACAATCCTAAATGCTTAATGTTTAGGCAATTACAATCCTAAATGCTTAATGTTCAGGTGATTACAATCCTAAATGCTAGTTTGATTCCTAATCGCGTATAATGCTGCTGTATGTATATTTTAACATCCCGGAACATGATTTGACGCCTAAGAACATGATAGGAACCCCGGGATGCACCCAATGACTTAGTAACACGTGTTCGGACCTGTTTACGCGTTAATCGGACATTATGCTAGACTAGGTGAACTATTGCGCGTATTAAGTGTTTAATTGCATATGTTGCATGATGTCTTGTATTTACCTAACACGTGGGGTGTCGGGTCACCAATGGGATATCGGGTCTTGTCTGGCACGGTCGGTTTAACAGTTAAAGATGTTTTCAAACGTTTATGGTCACGGTCTGGACATTCGGGGACTAGTTAGCCTGCGGGTTATTAGTACGATACTTATACACATCTTATGATAGGTTGCCGCTATTTGGGGCTATCATAACATAATTAGTTAACTGTTTTCAAGTAACGCAATCCGAGGTGAGTTTCACAGCCCCACTTTTACCATTTTACTTTCGGGGGAGAAACATGCTACTTACTTACTTATTAAAGATCATGTTATGCTATGGTTACTTTACATATACTATGCGGCTTTTTACGGAAAGTCCCAGGGGGAAACCATGAATGTGCGGGGATGCACAACGGGGGAAATGTGGATAGATCTATTGGGCCTCACAAACCCCACTCGACGGCTGGGCCGGGCGGGTGCATATTGTCTCTTATTACTGGCTCGCCGAGGCATCGGTTACAGCCAAAACTGCTGGGCAAGCTTCAACAACTTATAAACGTATAGTAATGGGTTCCCAACCGTAGTAGTAAACAAACACTTAACGTCTAGATAACGTTCTTATAACCTAGTAGTAACGGATATGATCTTCACAACTTATAACAACACTTTATAAAAGAAAACCTGTGAACTCACCAGCATTATATGTTGACATTTTTGGCATGTTTTCTCAGGTCGCTAAGGTAGCAGTCAATGGGCTAGGCGCACGGAGTCATGCACAGCGTCTAATATTTTGAAGCATATTAAACAATGTTTTGTAAACAATGATATTTCCTTTGGTTGTAAACAAGAATGCTTCCGCTGCTGGTTTACAGCTCAAAGCATGATATTTTGGTTTTAAATATATTTATGAATGCATGTTTGTTGTATGTTTATTGTGATTGTTGACTGAGATCCTGGTATGTCACGCGCCTTGCGGTAAAACCCCGCACGTGGAATTTGAGGGTGTGACATCAGCCGGCAAAAAAGTTTGATGCATCTGGGTCTTCTTCTGGACAGAAGACGGGTGGGTATGTTGGGAAGCATCCCAAGTGCAACAAGTGTGATTTTCATCATTCTGGGGGTTGTGATAGAGCTCGATGTCATCGGTGCCATCAGTTGGGGCACCATGCTAAGGATTGCAAGGTGGCACTCACCCCAACTCAGACTCCTGCGGCTACTCCTGCTCCTGCTGCTCAGGGAACTCAGGGGAGGCAGGGGTGTTATAACTGTGGTGATGCGGGACACTTCAAGCGTGAATGTCCTAAACTGAAGCAGGGCGATAATGGGAGGGGCGGGAACGGTAACGGGAACAATGGCGGCGGAGGTAGGACTGCACGTGCTTTCGTCATTGGATCTGCGGAGGCTAGGCAGGATCCAGACACAGTTACCGGTACGTTCCTTCTCAATGATCGCTATGTTTCTATCTTATTTGATTCTGGTGCCGATAAGAGTTTCGTATCTTTGGATGTTAGTCAATTGCTAGATATAGTACCCACACCTTTAGAGGCTAAGTACTTAATAGAATTGGCTGATGGTAAGAAAATCGAAGCGACACACACCCTTAGGGAATGTCGCTTGGAACTGTCGGGTTTGTCCTTCCCCATTGACCTTATGCCGGTACCCCTGGGTAGTTTTGATGTCATGGTTGGCATGGATTGGTTATCGTTGTATCGCGCGGAGATCGTTTATTTTGACAAGGTTATTCGGATCCCTCTCCCTGATGGAGAGATTCTTTCGGTTCGTGGCGAGAAAAGCGGTGCTCCGCTGAGTATCATTTCTAGCATGAAAGCCAGTAAGTATCTTCGGAAGGGCTGTTCGGCCATTCTGGCGCTTTTTAACGTTTCTACTAACGATGAGAAGAAGATCGAGGATATTCCGGTGGTTCGTGACTTTTCTGATGTGTTTCCTGATGATTTACCTGGTCTTCCTCCCCATCGTCAGGTTGAGTTTGGTATCGATCTTACTCCGGGCGCAGCTCCTATTGCCCGAGCTCCGTATCGTCTTGCACCTCCCGAGATGCAAGAGTTGTCCAGCCAGTTGCAGGAACTCTTGGAAAAGGGTTTCATCCGACCGAGTTCTTCCCCGTGGGGAGCTCCAATTTTGTTTGTGAAGAAGAAGGACGGAAGTCTTCGCATGTGTATTGATTATCGTGAGCTGAACAAAGTGACCATCAAGAATCGTTATCCTCTTCCTCGCATTGATGATCTCTTTGACCAGCTTCAGGGCTCCAGCTACTATTCGAAGATTGATTTGCGGCCAGGTTATCACCAGTTGCGCGTCAGGGAAGCTGACATTCAGAAGACTGCTTTTCGCACTCGTTATGGCCATTTTGAGTTCTTGGTCATGCCTTTCGGTCTCACTAACGCACCGGCGGTGTTCATGGATTTGATGAACCGCGTTTGTAAACCTTACCTTGATAAGTTCGTCATCGTGTTCATTGACGACATTCTGATTTACTCCAAGAACAAGGCGGATCATGAGGAACATCTACGGTTGGTCTTGGAACTTTTGAGACAGGAGCAGTTGTATGCTAAGTTCTCAAAGTGTGATTTTTGGTTACGAGAAGTTCAATTCCTAGGACATGTGGTGAATGAACTGGGAATTCATGTCGATCCGGCTAAGATCGAAGCTATTAAGGACTGGGAAGCACCAAAGACGCCATCTGAGGTGCGACAATTCCTAGGTCTTGCGGGTTATTATCGTCGTTTCATTGAGGGATTTTCGAAGATCGCTCAACCCCTCACCGCTCTTACCCAGAAGGACCGAAAGTTCGACTGGGATGAACCACAAGAATCAGCATTTCAGATGCTGAAGCTTAAACTTTGTTCTGCTCCTATCTTACCCTTACCAGAGGGTACGGATGATTTCGTTGTGTACTGTGATGCTTCTATTCGTGGTCTCAGTTGCGTGTTGATGCAACGCGGGAAGGTTATCGCTTATGCTTCTCGTCAACTCAAAGTTCATGAGAAGAACTATATACTCATGACTTGGAACTGGGTGCAGTAGTCTTTGCGTTGAAAATCTGGAGACATTACTTGTACGGTACCAATTGTGAAGTATATACCGATCACAAGAGTCTTCAGCATATTTTCGACCAGAAGGTGTTGAACATGCGGCAGCGTCGCTGGGTAGAACTCCAGAACGATTATGACTGTGCCATCAAGTACCATCCTGGCAAGGCGAACGTTGTGGCGGACGCCTTGAGCAGGAAGGAGTCTGCGAATCCTCGCCGTGTTCGAGCCTTACAGCTCACCATTCATTCGTCATTGCCTGACCGAATCCGTTCTGCACAGTTGGAAGCCTTGAAGGAGGAAAACCTTAAGGCTGAAACTATGCACAGTGCTGACAAGCATCTTGAACTCAGGACCGATGGTATACACTATTTTGCGGGACGTGTTTGGGTCCCATTGTTCGGGGGATTGCGCGAGCTTGTTTTGGATGAAGCTCACAAATCCCGGTATTCTATTCACCCTGGCTCCGATAAGATGTATCAGGATTTGAAGATACTTTATTGGTGGCCGAACATGAAAGCTGACATAGCTTCTTATGTCAGCAAATGTTTGACTTGTGCTAAAGTCAAGGTGGAGTATCAGAGGCCGTCTGGTCTCCTGCAACAACCAGAGGTTCCGGAATGGAAGTGGGAGCGAATCACGATGGATTTTGTCACCAAGCTGCCAAGATCACCTAGTGGTTATGATATGATCTGGGTGATTGTTGACCGGCTGACAAAATCGGCGCGTTTTATACCTATTAAGGAATCCGATGGACTCGAGCGGTTGGCTCGACTTTACCTTAAGGAGGTGGTTGCTCGGCACGGGGTTCCTGTTTCTATTATCTCTGATCGTGATTCTCGTTTCGCTTCGCGTTTCTGGAAGGCTCTGCACAAGGCTTTGGGTACTCAGTTGGATATGAGTACAGCTTATCATCCGCAAACTGATGGACAGAGTGAGCGGACGATTCAAACCTTGGAAGACATGCTCCGGGCATGTGTTATCGATTTTGGCAAAAGTTGGGAGATCCACCTGCTGTTAGTGGAGTTCTCCTACAACAACAGCTATCATTCTAGCATCAAGGCAGCTCCGTTCGAGGCTCTTTACGGACGGAAATTTCGATCACCACTTTGTTGGGCCGAGGTAGGCGAGAGCCAGCTCACTGGTCCGGAACTTGTGTACGAAACTTCGGAGAAAATCGTACAGATTCGTCAACGTTTGGCTGCTGCACGGGATCGTCAGAAGAGCTATGCCGATCGCCGTCGAAAACCTTTAGAGTTCCAGGTTGGGGACAACGTACTTCTGAAAGTTTCACCATGGAAGGGCGTCATACGCTTCGGAAAGCGTGGCAAGCTTAACCCTCGATATGTCGGACCATTCGCAATCCTGGATCGGATTGGACCGGTGGCATACAGACTTGACTTACCGGCGGAGCTCAGTAGTGTACACAACGTCTTCCATGTGTCTAACTTGAAGAAGTGCTTGGCTGATGAATCTCTCATTGTACCACTAGAGGAGATCAAGGTTGATGATCGTCTTCGCATTGTGGAAGAACCTGTCGAGATTCTCGACTACAAGATTCGTAGCCTTCGTCGGAGTAAAATCCGCATCGTTAAAGTCCGTTGGAACTCGAACCGTGGACCGGAGTTCACATGGGAATGGGAGGATCAGATGAAAGCTAAGTATCCTCATCTTTTTCTGAAACGCGCGTTTGAATCGACTCATGTTACTGCCAAAGCGGAATGAATCTCGGGTCGAGATTCCTTTCAACGTGGGGATGATGTGACATCCGGTAATTTTCTTTTCGTTCTGTTCTTTTCGTTTCCTTCTTTTGGGGCTTTGCGCAATTTTCGGGACGAAAATTCTTTCAACGTGGGGATGATGTGACACCCGGCATGTTTGGCTTAAACATATTAGTAACATCTAAGTCTACCTTAGCGAGAAACGTTTATAAACGTACTTAACTGGGTTAGTTGAGTCGGGTCAAGTTAGGATTGTCCAGGGTACAATGATCTGGAGGATCATTGGGGAGTCGTTTTGGTAATACACTAGTACCGGGTTCCGTTGTTGGTGACATTACATGAACTAATTAAGTATATGTGTAGATTATGGATAGTATGGTGGATTATATACATAGATGTGTTTAAATGATGTATAAATGATTATTCATGCTTAAATATGTTAAACATAGACTAAGGTTGCATGCTTATGTGTTAAGATGTGTTAGAATGCATTAAACACGACAAACTGGAAAATTGGTTGAAAATGGATTCTGGTTCGACCACTTCGAGTGGTCGAAGGAGAACCTTTGTCTGGTTCGACCCTTTGTAAATGGGTGAACCTGGGGAGTGAAATTGAAAGAATTCCTTTCGACCAGGACAGGGCTCATTCGACCCTGTGGAAGGGTCGAAGGAGACCACCTTCGACCATTGAAATGGGGCGAAGGAGGGACAGTATAAATACCAACCTTTGTCATTTTTCATCATTTCACAAACCCTAACCGTCCCAAAACGCTCTCAAACGATCTAAAACACTAAGGAAGGAGTTTTTGCTCTTCTTTTTCATAATCTAACCTATCTACAACATCTAAACAAGAATCCAAGGTGTGTTCTTAATCCTAAACCTTTTTAAAAGCATCTTAATTCGTTTTCATCTAACCCTAATTGTCCGAATCTGTTCTAAGGGAGTTTTTATGATTAAAAACCTTTTAAACATCTTTCTAAATCAAAACATTATCATTAACAAAGGTTTCATGGTGAATAACATATGTAAATTGTGTATTATGTGGTGTTATGTGTTGTTCAATGATTTGCTGTTATATCTATGATAGAAACATGATATAGGATTGCTATTGATGCTAGATTATTGTTGTTTAGGGTTAGGATTGGATATGATGATATTATGGGTATTTGGGGGTTTTAACGAATCTAGACTTGATGCATGATATTTATGATCAATAGAATTGATAAGAAAAGATCGAACACTCGACAAACTGAGCATTTCAAGTTGAATATGAATCGATTTCAAAAGTTTCCAAATTGGGTAAATTATTCATGCATGAAAGTGATGTTTCCATAATCTTTACCATTTTGGGAAAGGGCTGAAACGGACGTATTATCGGGGAAAATCGGTGGGGTTTTGTAGGAATAAGTTATCAATGTTTGACTGCTGTGTTTGATGATGTTTCGAGTCGTTTTGAATGTGTTTGAAGCGTTTTTAGGAAAATTTACACAACAGGGGCGAACCTGGCCTCCTTCGACCGATCGAAGGTGCGAAGGAGGAAATCCAGGGTCGAACCTGGGTTATTGTTGGGCGAATGTGGTTTAACGGGCGAAGGAGATGTAAAACGGGCGAAGGAGACTGAAAACTGACTGGTTCGACCGTTCTGATGCAGAAATGAGATTTTTGATACAAACTAAGTGTTTTATGCTTGAACCTTGTGTGTAATCTATGTGTACTTGATTAGTTAGGGTAATGGGTCACCAACGGGATGTCGGGTCGGTCTAGTGTGTCGGTTAAACATTCAAACACGTTTTAAAACATACTTGGTTACGATCTGGACAATCGGGGACTAGATAACCTTATGGTTATTAGTCGGAACACTTATGTGAACATTTTGATAGATCTCCGGTAGAGGGATTATCAAGGGCTTAACATCTTTACTTGTAACCGAAGAACGCTATTTAAGGTGAGTTCACGGCCCCACTTTTACTGCTTTAACTTTTGGGGGAGAAAACATGCGCTAAACTATTTTGGTAACATATGTCATACTATGGTTTTAACTTTATATTGCTATACGATCTTTGGAAGTCCCGGGGGAAACCATGAATGTGCGGGGATGCACAACGGGAGAAATGTGGATAGATCTATTGGGCGTGACCTGCCCCACTCGTCGGCTTGGAGGGCCGGGCGGGTGCATATTGTCTCGAACAGGAACATTGGTATCATGCTGAACATACGGGCTGCTTAAACATGCTAAACATTGCTAAACGTGTCTAGTAATGGTTTCCAATCGTAGTAGTAATAAAACATACGCCTAGCTAGCGTACTTGGTAACATTGATATAGTATGGACATGGTAACGTTTTGGTAACATATTGAACAAACCTGTGAACTCACCAGCATTATATGTTGACATCTTTTTGGCATGTTTTTCTCAGGTTGCTAAGGTAGCAATGAATGGAACTAGGCGCACGGGTCTACATTGGCGTCTAGGCATAGTTGCACGTTTTGTAATAAAAAGTGTTTTGAATAACTTTGGATCATAGCATAGCTGATTAAATACTTCTTAACTGCTTTCGCTTATAAAATCGTTGTTTATGGATTTACGCTTTTCATATAGAGTTGTTTATTGTGATCGTTGACTTGGATCCTGGTTTGTCATGCGCCTCGCGGTAAAACCCCGCAAGTGGTAATTTGAGGGTGTGACAGTATCCCAAAGATTGACGGATATAGCAAGTCCTCTAAAAAAATGGTAAAATTAATTAGTAAATAGATTACGCTTATTTCATAATGTAACAACAAATGCCTATATTTATTAAAAATACTTAAACTTTTCATATAAACTTACTCGCGGTCGGCAACATCCAACAACACATATTTTCTTTTACTCTTCTTGCTATTATTATTATCATCATAACTCTTTATATTCTTGACAAATCCAATAACATCTATAATAAAAATAATATTAAAGCTAAATGATCATTATATAAAATTAATAAAAAGTGTCATTTATGCAACAATATATATCCAGTATTAGAAAATACATACCGATTGAGTAATTAAGAAAAATATCTTTGTCTATGATTGCTTGGAATGGACAAAACATAAATCCATATTCATCACCCAAAAAATTAGTACAAGCTAGGATTTGAGTTGTTTGCTCAAATCGTATTTTCAAAGCCTTAACACCCAAATTAATTTTTGAGTAACTCATGTCCACCCGAACTGAAGCGATGATGTATGCTAGTTTCTCTTGTAACACATTTTCAAATGTCTCAACCAAAGCATTCGATATTACACCATTAAGTTTGTCTCCCTATGAAAATAAAAAAAACCACTTAGTGAACGGTTATAATAATTAAAATAAATACATCTAAAGTATAAAACAATATATAGACTAAAAGATATACGAATATTACACTCTCATCCATTAGAATCATTTCAATGGAATATTCTTGCTTCGGATGTTTTTTTAAATGTTGACGCCACATTCTTATAATTCTAGCCTTAATAACAATATCAGAATCACCATATTGTAGTTGATCAAACAATTTGACTACGTTAACTTCCATGGTTATGTGTATGTAATCTGGATTACAAAAAAATGAAAATCATAAACAGAACAATAACAAAGTATTAAAAAAAAGTAAAAAAAGTTGCTGGAAAAGAAAAAAAACATTAAGGTCGAACCTGTTATAGTTTGGATGAAATTAGTATTTTGATGCTAAAATAAGCGATATGTATAAGTCAGATTTATAGAAAAGAAAAGCTTGTTATTTTTAGTATGTATTAAAATCTAAATATGAAACATTTTTGTTTGATTTGTCCTTTTTTAAAAAATTTAATGTTCAAAACAATTATAATTAACCATTCCTTCAATTACGTAATTCTATAAATAATTTACATAAATAATTAATTATAATTAAGGTAGAATGACAATGTTATTAACTTATATATGGTTAACTTGAAATAACTAACAATACAAACATATGAATAAAATGACAAATCTTCGACATTATACAATTTTAAATTTAATTTTAATATTATAATATAATAAAATATTTCTACTTATGATTCTATTTATATTATATTTGTATATATATCTGTTATTATATAAAAATACAATGATAAAAAACTACATAAAGATAAACAACAAAAGTTCAAAAAAAAAAAAAAAAAAAAAAAATTTAAATCGGGGTAAAAAAAACTTCATAAGGGATGACCTACAATACTAATTAAAGGAATTAATCTACATACATAATGATAGTTGTAAAAACATATTGTCAATTCAAAAGACCTTAAAAAGCATAAGAAACATAAAAGTTTGTAAAACAACGGAGTCAACATCAGTAAAAATTAACCAACTTAACCACGATTAATAACTAACATGTTCTCATTTTTTAGAAACTTCATACGGTATATGCCACCATTCCTTAGCTTAGCCAGCTTCATTAAGCTCTTTAAAGCCTTCAACCGATACCTAATCCTTCCCTTTGATCTCTCAGACCGAACTTCCCAATCACGGACAACACCATCCTCAGTTCTGACCTTCAACTCCATATGAGCTTCAAATCCAACTTCACGTGCAAATGTAACGTCAAAACGCTGTCACAGTATATAAAAGAAAGTATTACATACAATAGGCAAGACAACAAAAGGGTTGTAAGTTTTTAAAATTATGATTCCAATTATAAATTCATTATAATTAACTTACAGATTTCCATGTAAGTCTAATAATTGTTTCAGGCACAACAACGTTAAAATCGGCTACATTCGAATTACCAGCATCAAGACTTTGGAATGCATCAAAATCGTCTTCATAGTTAAACCTATTTGGGATAATCATTATAACAGATATAGACTAATGATATTTAATAATTAAACTTCAATAAGAATTCTGCTTACTGAATTTGTGTGCGACTGAACACGGTGATCCGCAAAGTATTACCATCTACCTTTTCAAACATAATGGTATCATCACTAACAATTGGCAATTCATCTACAACATCAGACAACCCTTTACCAAGATGATACCCGTCTTCGTCCTTGTTCAACTTAACCTTCCAAAATGAGCTTTTTCCAGATCGTATGGTGATCACATTGGTCTTATTTACTCTCTTAAAATGATTGTTGCAATATGCATAAGGTAGATCCTGCAATAAAGTTAAACATTACAAACTAACATTAATAAAAGCATAAAGATTAAATATGATACAATACATGTAAAGTTGATGTACAAAAAAATATGTATTGGTAAATGATGCGTGCTGATATATATATATATATATATATATATATATATATATATATATATATATATATATATATATAAATGTGCACAAGTTAAAACCCTAGACTCAACTAAACCACGCACAACCGGCAAGTGTACCGTTCATTTGTAGCAAGCAAATAAGACAAGGTATCGAACCAAAGGACTCAATTAAACACAGAAGATTAAACTGTCACTGAATTGCTTGTTCAAATTAATAACTAAGGGGGGGTTTTTAATTGAAAATATAAAAATTGATTAACTATTAATTAACTAAATTAAATTAAATTAAAAACTAATTAAAACTAGAATAAAAACCGAACTAAAGTGATGGAAAAATCAAGCAAGGGAAAGACTGGCTACCTAGGTAAGAATCCTTAGAAATAATACTCAATCCTGATTAAGAAACCCGTTTGGAGACCCTAATTTTGTCACACCCTCAAAATCCACTTGCGGAGTTTTACCGCGAGGCGCATGACAAACCAGGATCCAAACCAACGATCACAATAAACAAGTCTAAATTAACATATGCAATTTTAAAAACATAGTTTAAATCTTCAGTTACAGCGGAAGCTTATTCTCAAAACATAATCCCAAAAGTAAACCACATTATTCAATGTTTGAAAACCATGCAATCCTAACTAGACGCCGTGTAGACACGTGCGCCCTAGTTCCATTGTGCTACCTTAGCGACCTGAGAAAACATGTAAGAGTTTACGTCAGCACAAAAATGCTGGTGAGTTTACAGGTTTTGTAATCAAAGTACCAAGTTCAACCTGTCCATACTATAACAATTTGCAAACCAATGTACGCTAGCTAGGCGTATGTTTATTACCACTACGATTGGAAAACCATTACTAACTCGTAACCCAGATGTTGTGCCCGAATAGTAAACCAGTTCCTGTTTGAGACAATATGCACTCGCCCGGCCCTCCAAGCCGACGAGCGGGGTTGGTCACTCCCAATAGATCTATTCACATTTCCCCGTTGTGCTAACCCGCACATTCATGGTTTCCCCCGGGACTTCCAAAGATCGTATAGTAAACCATAGAAACCCATAGTATGACAGTTGTTACCAAAACATAAGTTTAACACATGTTTTCTCCCCCAAAAAGTGAAACCAGTTAAAAGAGGGGCCGTAAACTCACCTTAGGTTGCGTTACTTCGAAACACGAATAATATCAGCAAGCTATGCTAGCCCCGTAAAGCGGCGACCTAACATATGACAGTTACAAGTACCTAGACTAATAACCCGTAGGTTAGTTAGTCCTTAGATGTCCAGACCATAACCAAGTTCGTTTGAAAACACCGTGACTATTAAATTAACCCAAAGTACAAGACTCGACATCCCATTGGTGACCCGAGCCTCCCCGTGTTATACTTGCACTCACAAACATACAATCATGCAATTCACACTTAACATACGTTAAAGTCCAACAAGTTATAGCACGTAGTTCAAGTATCACGTAAATAAGTCCGAACACATGTTACCATGTTATTAGATATGTTACAGGGTTCCTAGCATGTTCCTAGGTGTCAAATCGGGTCCCGAAACGCTATATTACACTTACAGCAGCAGTACAGGCGATTAGGAAAAATCAACTAGTGATTACGTGGGTCAACAGGCATTTAGGAATGCTAATCGCCTATACTATAGGGGATTAGGGCTATCTCATATGTAATTTCCGAGTTTATAGGCGATTACGTCGTAAAGCATGCAATTCAGGGCTTAACTAGCATTTAGGATCGTAAATGCAGGAAGTAAAGGGGAATAGGATCCTATTCGCCTATACTATAGGCGATTAGGGCTCCCCTTCAGGCGAATGGGCTCCTAATCGCCTATAGTATAGGGGATTAGGATTCCTATTCGCCTATAGCTCAGCTGTTCCGGTTTTTCGCGCGTTTAACACTCCAAATCCAATCCAGAACGTGTGTAAACATCAAATATCAATCAAACAACTATATCAAATATATTTCAATCAAAATCCTTCGTTTAACATCGTTCTATCAGCCCTGCATGCAACCATGTATCCCAAAAACAACACATATAGCATGAATCATCACATTAACATGCATAACCCTAACCCTAATGAACAATTACTCAGATTTCATCAACATGCTATCATTACTAATCTGTAACTACCTTAATATCATGTTACTAATCCTTCTTGAATCATAAAAATCCTATCTTTTAATCATAAACCCACATACAACAATCATAATAGTTAGAATCCAATTAACAACAATTAATAACGAATTTCCAGAAGACATTTACGTTTATAACAGGTCTGGACTATTAGGGATTTAATAAAAACGTTATTAAAGATTGCATGAATGAAAACCACACCTTAGATTTGTAGTAGATTGATGTAATAGGCTTGAAACCTTGTGTTTTGATCTAAAATCGTGTTCCAGAGGTTGTGTGGGTGTTGGGACGAGTTGTGGGACGACTAGGGTTATTAATATGAAGTTTAGGAGGTCAAGTATTGTATTTATAGGCGTTTTTAGTCGTCCAGCACGTTATAGGCGATTACGCAGCATTATCAGGCGAATAGGGATCCTATTCGCCCTTCTTGGTTCCCTACTCGCCTACCCTATAGGCGAATACAGCCCCTATTCGCCTATAGGGTCTGGTTCAGCACATTTGGCGCGTTAAACTCTGTTTTAACATATGTTAACACCTTTTCACATACCGACAAGTCACATAATGATTGTAAACACATAATACTTGCAAACAAACATATTCACACTCGTTCACCAATTCCCAGGACTCGAGACTTGTATATTCCCTGTGCTCTGACGATTCTACGAATCGTCACCCTTTGTACACTTGGTTAAGGACCGACATTTAATGAGCCTCTAGACTAACATCTAATGATCCTCTATACCAAACTAACAGTTCCCGAACCGTAACACGACTCAACTATCCCAGTTAAGTATAATATACGCGTGACTCGCTAAGGTAGACTTTAATCTAGACAACGTTGTTAACCAGAATTTGCCGGGTGTCACATCATCCCCACGTTAAAAGAATTTTCGTCCCGAAAATTGCACAAGTACCAAAAGGAATAACGAAAGAAACAGATAAAAGATAGAAACCAAAAGAGAGATTTACCCGAGTTGTCACATCATCCCCACGTTATAAGGAATCTTGCCCCGAGAATTATTCAGCAGCAGTGGTAACATATCTCGATTCGAACGCTTCCTTAGGAAAGAGATGAGGATACTTAGACTTCATTTGATCCTCCCGTTCCCAAGTGTACTCTGGTCCTCGGTTCGAGTTCCAGCGAACCTTAACAATACGAATCTTGCTATGACGTAGGCTACGAATCTTGTAATCAAGAATCTCAACAGGTTCCTCCACAATCCGAAGACGATCATCAACCTTGATCTCCTCCAGTGGAACAATAAGAGACTCGTCAGCCAGACACTTCTTTATGTTGGACACATGGAAGACGTTATGTACGTTGCCGAGCTCCGTCGGTAAATCAAGACGATACGCCACCAGTCCAATCCGTTCCAGGATCGTAAATGGACCGACATACCGAGGGTTGAGTTTGCCACGCTTCCCAAAGCGTATGACGCCCTTCCACGGTGAAACTTTCAGAAGTACCTTGTCATCAACTTGGAATTCCAATGGCTTGCGACGCTGATCAGCATAACTCTTTTGCCGATCCCGTGCCGCTGCCAACCGGTTACGAATCTGTACGATCTTTTCCGAAGTTTCGTACACTAGCTCAGGCCCAGTGAGTTGACTCTCACCCACCTCAGCCCAACAAAGAGGAGACCGGCATTTCCGCCCGTACAGTGCCTCGAACGGAGCTGCCTTGATGCTCGTGTGGTAACTGTTGTTGTAAGAGAATTCTACTAACGGTAAATGAGCTTCCCAACCTTTGCCAAAATCGATCACACATGCCCGCAGCATGTCTTCTAAGGTTTGAATCGTGCGCTCGCTCTGACCGTCAGTCTGTGGGTGATAAGCTGTACTCATGTCCAGCTGGGTACCCAAAGCTTTGTGCAAGGATTTCCAGAAGTGAGAAGTAAAGTGGGAGTCACGATCCGAAATAATAGAAACCGGCACCCCATGCCTAGAAACAACTTCCTTCAGATAAAGACGAGCCAAACAATCCATGGTGTCGGTCTCCTTAATAGCGAGAAAATGGGCTGATTTCGTCAACTGATCAACTATCACCCATATCTTATCATTCCCGCTGGGTGACTTAGGGAGTTGCGTGACAAAATCCATTGTAATCCGTTCCCACTTCCACTCCGGAATTTCAGGTTGTTGCAAGAGACCCGACGGTTTCTGGTATTCCACCTTGACCTTAGCACATGTCAAGCACTTGCTCACGTATGAGGCTATATCCGACCTCATGTTTGGCCACCAGTAAAGCACCTTCAGATCTTGGTACATCTTATCCGAACCAGGATGAATAGAATACCGAGACTTGTGAGCCTCATCTAGAACAAGCTCCCGAAGTCCCCCGAATAAAGGAACCCATATGCGTTCTGCGAAGTAGTGCAGGCCATCAGGTCTTCGCTCGAGGTGCTTGTCGGCACCGTGCATAGTCTCAGCTTTAAGGTTTTCCTCCTTCAAAGCTTCTAACTGGGCAGAACGGAGTTGGTCAGGTAGAGAGGAATGAATGGTGAGTTGCAACGCCTGAACGCGACGAGGTTTAATTGATTCCTTCCTGCTCAAGGCGTCTGCTAGTACATTCGCCTTGCCAGGATGGTACTTAATGGCGCAATCATAGTCATTCAGAAGTTCAATCCAACGACGTTGTCGTATGTTCAAATGTTGTTGGTCGAAAATATGTTGAAGACTCTTGTGATCGGTGTAGATGGTGCATTTGGTACCGTACAAGTAATGTCTCCAAATTTTTAACGCGAAAACCACTGCACCCAACTCCAAGTCATGGGTGGTGTAGTTCTTCTCGTGCACCTTGAGTTGACGAGAAGCATACGCAATCACTTTCTCGCGTTGCATCAACACGCAAACGAGACCATGAATGGAAGCATCACAGTAAACAACGAAATCATCAGGGCCTTTAGGTAAGGACAAAATAGGAGCAGAACAAAGTTTAGTCTTTAATTCTTGAAATGCCGACTCTTGTGGTTCCCCCCAGTCGAATTTTCTATCCTTCTGAGTTAGAGTGGTGAGGGGTTGAGCGATCTTCGAGAACCCCATAATGAAACGACGATAGTAGCCCGCAAGGCCTAGAAATTGCCGCACCTCAGTTGGCGTCTTTGGTGCTCCCCAGTCCTTGATCGCTTCGATCTTAGCTGGATCGACATGAATTCCCAGTTCATTAACCACATGTCCTAGGAATTGGACTTCGCGTAACCAAAAGTCACACTTTGAGAACTTTGCGTAAAGTTGTTCCCGTCGCAAAAGTTCCAAAACCAAATGCAGGTGTTCCTCGTATTCGGTCTTGTTCTTGGAGTAAATCAGGATGTCATCAATAAACACAATGACGAACTTGTCAAGATATGGTTTGCAAACGCGGTTCATCAAATCCATGAAAACCGCCGGTGCGTTCGTGAGACCGAAAGGCATGACCAAGAATTCGAAATGGCCATAACGTGTACGAAAGGCAGTCTTTGCAACGTCCGCTTCCCTTACGCGCAACTGGTGATAACCGGGCCTCAGATCAATCTTAGAGTAAAAGCTAGAACCCTGGAGTTGGTCGAATAGATCATCAATACGTGGAAGAGGATAACGGTTCTTGACGGTCAATTTGTTCAATTCTCTATAATCCACGCACAATCGAAAACTTCCATCCTTCTTTTTAACGAATAGAATCGGGGCTCCCCAAGGGGAAGAACTTGGTCTGATGAAACCCTTGTCCAAGAGTTCCTGTAACTGACTAGACAATTCCTGCATCTCGGGAGGTGCAAGACGGTAGGGGGCCCGAGCAATAGGAGCAGCCCCTGGTACAAGATCAATACCGAACTCAACTTGACGATGGGGAGGAAGACCAGATAAATCATCAGGAAATACATCAGGAAACTCGCGTACAACAGGAATATCGTCGATCTTCTTCTCATCGCTAGAGGAAACAGATAAAAGTGCCAAAACGGCCGAATAACCCTTTCGAAGATACTTAAGGGCTTTCATGCTGGAGATGAGATTTAGCGGAACACCGCCCTTGATACCGTACACAGAAAGAAATTCTCCATCAGGGAGAGGAATCCGAATAATCTTGTCGTAACAAACGATCTCCGCGCGATACAAAGACAACCAATCCATGCCTACCACAACGTCAAAACTACCAAAAGGTACCGGCATAAGGTCGATGGGGAACGACAAACCCGACAACTCTAGTTGACACTCCCGAAGGATACAAGTAGCTTCAATATTTTTACCGTCAGCCAACTCAATTATATACTTAGCCTCTAATGGTACGGGTACTACATCTAGCAGTCGACTAACTTCCATGGATATAAAACTTTTATCGGCACCGGAATCAAATAAAACACTAACAGAGCGATTATTGAGAAGGAACGTACCGGTAACTGTGTCAGGATCCTGCCTAGCCTCTGCGGCTCCAATGACGAAGGCACGTGCATTCCTGCCGCCGCCCCCGTTGTTCCCGTTACCGTTGTTCCCGCCCTGCTTTAGTTTTGGGCAATCCTTCTTGTAATGACCAGTCTCCCCACAGTTGTAACATCCCTGTCTTCCCGTAGTTCCTTGAGTAGTAGGAGCCGAGTTAGTTGTTGGAGCCTGGGTCGATGGATGTGTCGCCCGACAGTATTTAGCAAAATGCCCCAGTCGCTGACAACGATGGCAACGATTACGGTCGCAGTCCCCCTGATGATGACGCCCACACTTGTTGCATTTAGGTAATTTCCCCGCATAACCACCCTGCTTGTTACCAGAAGAAGAACCCCCGCTATCAAATCTCTTACCCTGCTGTGCTGGCGCAGATCCTTTCCCCTCATTTTCCCACTTACGCTTGTTATTCTCTGGGGCCTTGACAGTCGAACCCTTAGTAGGCATGATACCCTCATTTACTTTCAAGTTGGTCATCCTATGAGCCGATCGGACCACCTCTGAGTATGTAGGATGATTTCCCGCAGCCACCAACACTGCGATTTCTGGTACTAGCCCCGAGATATAGTGTTCAATCCTCATGTACCCTGGCACATGCAGATCAGGACACAGCACTGCCAACTCATTACGCCTTACCGTATACTTCTCAATCTCGGACCCAGTCATCTTGAGGTTCCACACCTCGTGCTCTAGCTTTTGAACTTCCTCCCTTGGACAGTACTCTCGCTTCAGCAGTTGCACAAAATTTTCCCAAGGCATAGCATACGCCTCCCCTATACCCATATTCTGGGTGATGTTATTCCACCAGGTCAAAGCAACATCCTGGAATAACGCAGCAGCATACTTGACTCGATCCTCTGGGAGACAGTTGCACATCAGAAACACTGACTCCACCTTTTCCAGCCACCTGAGCAAGCTCACCGCACCCTCAGTGCCAGAGAATTCCTGGGGTTTACAGTCCCGAAACATCTTATAGGTACACATGGGTGGGGGTGGGTTAACGGGACCACCTGAAATGAAACGCATGAGAAACCACGAAGAATGTAAACAAGGTTCACCAATGAGGCAAAGAAAATGGATAAATCAACTTACCACCACCATTGTGCCCTAACTGAAAGGCAGCTTGCAGCAAGTTGGTCAGATCTTCCTGTGATAGGTTTACACCTCCACGACCACCACCACCACCGCAACCACCACCACGCCCACCATTGCGACCACCTCCACGTCCTCCTCGTACTCCAGACATGATTTCTGACAGAAAGAACGAGAAAATTTAGTTTCACAGCTAATGGTAACCACTAGCATCTACAAGATCAAAGCTAGATCCAACTTAGGACTATCCATTCAAACCTAGAGCTCACTAGGGCTTTCATGCATTTCGGTTTATGATTTTGTGTGCACCCAAAATGATAAACCGCTCTACATGGTCCTCCAAGTGTTCCCCTAGTTCGAAGTTCAAATCACCGAACATAGACTCTTAGCTATACACCGTAATACTACGGTAGTTTATGACAAGTGTTTCTATTGGAGTATGAAAGGGAGATGTCCGAGCCTTGGACAAATCTCAAGAGTACACGATTTACCCCAATATACCACACTGCCTAGAAAGCAAGTAACCCGACATAAGATAGAACGGATGATGTAACATAGGAAGGTCAGATGATTTAGAGACACTCCGACAAGGCCATACGTAATCCACCATAATGTTTAGTACTATGTGATCGTCTAGTGTGTGCGACTCGGCTATAGACTAGACTCTACATGCAGTCCTAGTTCACTATAACCATTGGCTCTGATACCAATCTGTCACACCCTCAAAATCCACTTGCGGAGTTTTACCGCGAGGCGCATGACAAACCAGGATCCAAACCAACGATCACAATAAACAAGTCTAAATTAACATATGCAATTTTAAAAACATAGTTTAAATCTTCAGTTACAGCGGAAGCTTATTCTCAAAACATAATCCCAAAAGTAAACCACATTATTCAATGTTTGAAAACCATGCAATCCTAACTAGACGTCGTGCAGACGCGTGCGCCCTAGTTCCATTGTGCTACCTTAGCGGCCTGAGAAAACATGTAAGAGTTTACGTCAGCACAAAAATGCTGGTGAGTTTACAGGTTTTGTAATCAAAGTACCAAGTTCAACCTGTCCATACTATAACAATTTGCAAACCAATGTACGCTAGCTAGGCGTATGTTTATTACCACTACGATTGGAAAACCATTACTAACTCGTAACCCAGATGTTGTGCCCGAATAGTAAACCAGTTCCTGTTTGAGACAATATGCACTCGCCCGGCCCTCCAAGCCGACGAGCGGGGTTGGTCACTCCCAATAGATCTATTCACATTTCCCCGTTGTGCTAACCCGCACATTCATGGTTTCCCCCGGGACTTCCAAAGATCGTATAGTAAACCATAGAAACCCATAGTATGACAGTTGTTACCAAAACATAAGTTTAACACATGTTTTCTCCCCCAAAAAGTGAAACCAGTTAAAAGAGGGGCCGTAAACTCACCTTAGGTTGCGTTACTTCGAAACACGAATAATATCAGCAAGCTATGCTAGCCCCGTAAAGCGGCGACCTAACATATGACAGTTACAAGTACCTAGACTAATAACCCGTAGGTTAGTTAGTCCCTAGATGTCCAGACCATAACCAAGTTCGTATGAAAACACCGTGATTGTTAAATTAACCCAAAGTACAAGACTCGACATCCCATTGGTGACCCGAGGCTCCCCGTGTTATACTTGCACTCACAAACATATAATCATGCAATTCACACTTAACATACGTTAAAGTCCAACAAGTTATAGCACGTAGTTCAAGTATCACGTAAATAAGTCCGAACACATGTTACCATGTTATTAGATATGTTACGGGGTTCCTAGCATGTTCCTAGGTGTCAAATCGGGTCCCGAAACGCTATATTACACTTACAGCAACAGTACAGGCGATTAGGAAAAATCAACTAGTGATTACGTGGGTCAACAGGCATTTAGGAATGCTAATCGCCTATACTATAGGGGATTAGGGCTATCTCATATGTAATTTCTGAGTTTATAGGCGATTACGTCGTAAAGCATGCAATTCAGGGCTTAACTAGCATTTAGGATCGTAAATGCATGAAGTAAAGGGGAATAGGATCCTATTCGCCTATACTATAGGCGATTAGGGCTCCCCTTCAGGCGAATGGGCTCCTAATCGCCTATAGTATAGGGGATTAGGATTCCTATTCGCCTATAGCTCAGCTGTTCTGGTTTTTCGCGCGTTTAACACTCCAAATCCAATCCAGAACGTGTGTAAACATCAAATATCAATCAAACAACTATATCAAATATATTTCAATCAAAATCCTTCGTTTAACCTCGTTCTATCAGCCCTGCATGCAACCATGTATCCCAAAAACAACACATATTGCATGAACATCACATTAACATGCATAACCCTAACCCTAATGAACAATTACTCAGATTTCATCAACATGCTATCATTACTAATCTGTAACTACCTTAATATCATGTTACTAATCCTTCTTGAATCATAAAAATCCTATCTTTTAATCATAAACCCACATACAACAATCATAATAGTTAGAATCCAATTAACAACAATTAATAACGAATTTCCAGAAGACATTTACGTTTATAACAGGTCTGGACTATTAGGGATTTAATAAAAACGTTATTAAAGATTGCATGAATGAAAACCACACCTTAGATTTGTAGTAGATTGATGCAATAGGCTTGAAACCTTGTGTTTTGATCTAAAATCGTGTTCCAGAGGTTGTGTGGGTGTTGGGACGAGTTGTGGGACGACTAGGGTTATTAATATGAAGTTTAGGAGGTCAAGTATTGTATTTATAGGCGTTTTTAGTCATCCAGCACGTTATAGGCGATTACGCAGCATTATCAGGCGAATAGGGATCCTATTCGCCCTTCTTGGTTCCCTACTCGCCTACCCTATAGGCGAATACAGCCCCTATTCGCCTATAGGGTCTGGTTCAGCACATTTGGCGCGTTAAACTCCGTTTTAACATATGTTAACACCTTTTCACATACCGACAAGTCACATAATGATTGTAAACACATAATACTTGCAAACAAACATATTCACACTCGTTCACCAATTCCCGGGACTCGAGACTTGTATATTCCCTGTGCTCTGACGATTCTACGAATCGTCACCCTTTGTACACTTGGTTAAGGACCGACATTTAATGAGCCTCTAGACTAACATCTAATGATCCTCTATACCAAACTAACAGTTCCCGAACCGTAACACGACTCAACTATCCCAGTTAAGTATAATATACGCGTGACTCGCTAAGGTAGACTTTAATCTAGACAACGTTGTTAACCAGAATTTGCCGGGTGTCACATCATCCCCACGTTAAAAGAATTTTCATCCCGAAAATTGCACAAGTACCAAAAGGAATAACGAAAGAAACAGATAAAAGATAGAAACCAAAAGAGAGATTTACCCGAGTTGTCACATCATCCCCACGTTATAAGGAATCATGCCCCGAGATTCATTCAGCAGCAGTGGTAACATATCTCGATTCGAACGCTTCCTTAGGAAAGAGATGAGGATACTTAGACTTCATTTGATCCTCCCGTTCCCAAGTGTACTCTGGTCCTCGGTTCGAGTTCCAGCGAACCTTAACAATACGAATCTTGCTATGACGTAGGCTACGAATCTTGTAATCAAGAATCTCAACAGGTTCCTCCAGAATTCGAAGACGATCATCAACCTTGATCTCCTCCAGTGGAACAATAAGAGACTCGTCAGCCAGACACTTCTTTAAGTTGGACACATGGAAGACGTTATGTACGTTGCCGAGCTCCGTCGGTAAATCAAGACGATACGCCACCAGTCCAATCCGTTCCAGGATCGTAAATGGACCGACATACCGAGGGTTGAGTTTGCCACGCTTCCCAAAGCGTATGACGCCCTTCCACGGTGAAACTTTCAGAAGTACCTTGTCATCAACTTGGAATTCCAATGGCTTGCGACGCTGATCAGCATAACTCTTTTGCCGATCCCGTGCCGCTGCCAACCGGTTACGAATCTGTACGATCTTTTCCGAAGTTTCGTACACTAGCTCAGGCCCAGTGAGTTGACTCTCACCCACCTCAGCCCAACAAAGAGGAGACCGGCATTTCCGCCCGTGCAGTGCCTTGAACGGAGCTGCCTTGATGCTCGTTTGGTAACTGTTGTTGTAAGAGAATTCTACTAACGGTAAATGAGCTTCCCAACCTTTGCCAAAATCGATCACACATGCCCGCAGCATGTCTTCTAAGGTTTGAATCGTGTGCTCGCTCTGACCGTCAGTCTGTGGGTGATAAGCTGTACTCATGTCCAGCTGGGTACCCAAAGCTTTGTGCAAGGATTTCCAGAAGTGAGAAGTAAAGTGGGAGTCACGATCCGAAATAATAGAAACCGGCACCCCATGCCTAGAAACAACTTCCTTCAGATAAAGACGAGCCAAACAATCCATGGTGTCGGTCTCCTTAATAGCGAGAAAATGGGCTGATTTCGTCAACTGATCAACTATCACCCGTATCTTATCATTCCCGCTGGGTGACTTAGGGAGTTGCGTGACAAAATCCATTGTAATCCGTTCCCACTTCCACTCCGGAATTTCAGATTGTTGCAAGAGACCCGACGGTTTCTGGTATTCCACCTTGACCTTAGCACAGGTCAAGCACTTGCTCACGTATGAGGCTATATCCGACCTCATGTTTGGCCACCAGTAAAGCACCTTCAGATCTTGGTACATCTTATCCGAACCAGGATGAATAGAATACCGAGACTTGTGAGCCTCATCTAGAACAAGCTCCCGAAGTCCCCCGAATAAAGGAACCCATATGCGTTCTGCGAAGTAGTGCAGGCCATCAGGTCTTCGCTCGAGGTGCTTGTCGGCACCGTGCATAGTCTCAGCTTTAAGGTTTTCCTCCTTCAAAGCTTCTAACTGGGCAGAACGGAGTTGGTCAGGTAGAGAGGAATGAATGGTGAGTTGCAACGCCCGAACGCGACGAGGTTTAATTGATTCCTTCCTGCTCAAGGCGTCTGCTACTACATTCGCCTTGCCAGGATGGTACTTAATGGCGCAATCATAGTCATTCAGAAGTTCAATCCAACGACGTTGTCGTATGTTCAAATGTTGTTGGTCGAAAATATGTTGAAGACTCTTGTGATCGGTGTAGATGGTGCATTTGGTACCGTACAAGTAATGTCTCCAAATTTTTAACGCGAAAACCACTGCACCCAACTCCAAGTCATGGGTGGTGTAGTTCTTCTCGTGCACCTTGAGTTGACGAGAAGCATACGCAATCACTTTCTCGCGTTGCATCAACACGCAACCGAGACCATGAATGGACGCATCACAGTAAACAACGAAATCATCAGGGCCTTCAGGTAAGGACAAAATAGGAGCAGAACAAAGTTTAGACTTTAATTCTTGAAATGCCGACTCTTGTGGTTCCCCCCTGTCGAATTTTCTATCCTTCTGAGTTAGAGTGGTGAGGGGTTGAGCGATCTTCGAGAACCCCATAATGAAACGACGATAGTAGCCCGCAAGGCCTAGAAATTGCCGCACCTCAGTTGGCGTCTTTGGTGCTCCCCAGTCCTTGATCGCTTCGATCTTAGCTGGATCGACATGAATTCCCAGTTCATTAACCACATGTCCTAGGAATTGGACTTCGCGTAACCAAAAGTCACACTTTGAGAACTTTGCGTAAAGTTGTTCCCGTCGCAAAAGTTCCAAAACCAAATGCAGGTGTTCCTCGTATTCGGTCTTGTTCTTGGAGTAAATCAGGATGTCATCAATAAACACAATGACGAACTTTTCAAGATATGGTTTGCAAACGCGGTTCATCAAATCCATGAAAACCGCCGGTGCGTTTGTGAGACCGAAAGGCATGACCAAGAATTCGAAATGGCCATAACGTGTACGAAAGGCAGTCTTTGCAACGTCCGCTTCCCTTACGCGCAACTGGTGATAACCGGGCCTCAGATCAATCTTAGAGTAATAGCTAGAACCCTGGAGTTGGTCGAATAGATCATCAATACGTGGAAGAGGATAACGGTTCTTGACGGTCAATTTGTTCAATTCTCTATAATCCACGCACAATCGAAAACTTCCATCCTTCTTTTTAACGAATAGAATCGGGGCTCCCCAAGGGGAAGAACTTGGTCTGATGAAACCCTTGTCCAAGAGTTCCTGTAACTGACTAGACAATTCCTGCATCTCGGGAGGTGCAAGACGGTAGGGGGCCCGAGCAATAGGAGCAGCCCCTGGTACAAGATCAATACCGAACTCAACTTGACGATGGGGAGGAAGACCAGATAAATCATCAGGAAATACATCAGGAAACTCGCGTACAACAGGAATATCGTCGATCTTCTTCTCATCGCTAGAGGAAACAGATAAAAGTGCCAAAACGGCCGAATAACCCTTTCGAAGATACTTAAGGGCTTTCATGCTGGAGATGAGATTTAGCGGAACACCGCCCTTGATACCGTACACAGAAAGAAATTCTCCATCAGGGAGAGGAATCCGAATAATCTTGTCGTAACAAACGATCTCCGCGCGATACAAAGACAACCAATCCATGCCTACCACAACGTCAAAACTACCCAAAGGTACCGGCATAAGGTCGATGGGGAACGACAATCCCGACAACTCTAGTTGACACTCCCGAAGGATACAAGTAGCTTCAATATTTTTACCGTCAGCCAACTCAATTATATACTTAGCCTCTAATGGTACGGGTACTACATCTAGCAGTCGACTAACTTCCATGGATATAAAACTTTTATCGGCACCGGAATCAAATAAAACACTAACATAGCGATTATTGAGAAGGAACGTACCGGTAACTGTGTCAGGATCCTGCCTAGCCTCTGCGGCTCCAATGACGAAGGCACGTGCATTCCTGCCGCCGCCCCCGTTGTTCCCGTTACCGTTGTTCCCGCCCTGCTTTAGTTTCGGGCAATCCTTCTTGTAATGACCAGTCTCCCCACAGTTGTAACATCCCTGTCTTCCCGTAGTTCCTTGAGTAGTAGGAGCCGAGTTAGTAGTTGGAGCCTGGGTCGATGGATGTGTCGCCCGACAGTATTTAGCAAAATGCCCCAGTCGCTGACAACGATGGCAACGATTACGGTCGCAGTCCCCCTGATGATGACGCCCACACTTGTTGCATTTAGGTAATTTCCCCGCATAACCACCCTGCTTGTTACCAGAAGAAGAACCCCCGCTATCAAATCTCTTACCCTGCTGTGCTGGCACAGATCCTTTCCCCTCATTTTCCCACTTACGCTTGTTATTCTCTGGGGCCTTGACAGTCGAACCCTTAGCAGGCAAGATACCCTCATTTACTTTCAAGTTGGTCATCCTATGAGCCGATCGGACCACCTCTGAGTATGTAGGATGATTTCCCGCAGCCACCAACACTGCGATTTCTGGTACTAGCCCCGAGATATAGTGTTCAATCCTCCTGTACCCTGGCACATGCAGATCAGGACACAGCACTGCCAACTCATTACGCCTTACTGTATACTTCTCAATCTCGGACCCAGTCATCTTGAGGTTCCACACCTCATGCTCTAGCTTTTGAACTTCCTCCCTTGGACAGTACTCTCGCTTCAGCAGTTGCACAAAATTTTCCCAAGGCATAGCATACGCCTCCCCTATACCCATATTCTGGGTGATGTTATTCCACCAGGTCAAAGCAACATCCTGGAATAACGCAGCAGCATACTTGACTCGATCCTCTGGGAGACAGTTGCACATCAGAAACACTGACTCCACCTTTTCCAGCCACCTGAGCAAGCTCACCGCACCCTCCGTGCCAGAGAATTCCTGGGGTTTACAGTCCCGAAACATCTTATAGGTACACATGGGTGGGGGTGGGTTAACGGGACCACCTGAAATGAAACGCATGAGAAACCACAAAGAATGTAAACAAGGTTCACCAATGAGGCAAAGAAAATGGATAAATCAACTTACCACCACCATTGTGCCCTAACTGAAAGGCAGCTTGCAGCAAGTTGTTCAGATCTTCCTGTGATAGGTTTACACCTCCACGACCACCACCACCACCGCGACCACCACCACGCCCACCATTGCGACCACCTCCACGTCCTCCTCGTACTCCAGACATGATTTCTGACAGAAAGAACGAGAAAATTTAGTTTCACAGCTAATGGTAACCACTAGCATCTACAAGATCAAAGCTAGATCCAACTCAGGACTATCCATTCAAACCTAGAGCTCACTAGGGCTTTCATGCATTTCGGTTTATGATTTTGTGTGCACCCAAAATGATAAACCGCTCTACATGGTCCTCCAAGTGTTCCCCTAGTTCGAAGTTCAAATCACCGAACATAGACTCTTAGCTATACACCGTAATACTGTGGTAGTTTATGACAAGTGTTTCTATTGGAGTATGAAAGGGAGATGTCCGAGCCTTGGACAAATCTCAAGAGTACACGATTTACCCCAATATACCACACTGCCTAGAAAGCAAGTAACCCGACATAAGATAGAACGGATGATGTAACATAGGAAGGTCAGATGATTTAGAGACACTCCGACAAGGCCATACGTAATCCACCATAATGTTTAGTACTATGTGATCGTCTAGTGTGTGCGACTCGGCTATAGACTAGACTCTACATGCAGTCCTAGTTCACTATAACCATTGGCTCTGATACCAATCTGTCACACCCTCAAAATCCACTTGCGGAGTTTTACCGCGAGGCGCATGACAAACCAGGATCCAAACCAACGATCACAATAAACAAGTCTAAATTAACATATGCAATTTTAAAAACATAGTTTAAATCTTCAGTTACAGCGGAAGCTTATTCTCAAAACATAATCCCAAAAGTAAACCACATTATTCAATGTTTGAAAACCATGCAATCCTAACTAGACGTCGTGCAGACGCGTGCGCCCTAGTTCCATTGTGCTACCTTAGCGGCCTGAGAAAACATGTAAGAGTTTACGTCAGCACAAAAATGCTGGTGAGTTTACAGGTTTTGTAATCAAAGTACCAAAGTCAACCTGTCCATACTATAACAATTTGCAAACCAATGTACGCTAGCTAGGCGTATGTTTATTACCACTACGATTGGAAAACCATTACTAACTCGTAACCCAGATGTTGTGCCCGAATAGTAAACCAGTTCCTGTTTGAGACAATATGCACTCGCCCGGCCCTCCAAGCCGACGAGCGGGGTTGGTCACTCCCAATAGATCTATTCACATTTCCCCGTTATGCTAACCCGCACATTCATGGTTTCCCCTGGGACTTCCAAAGATCGTATAGTAAACCATAGAAACCCATAGTATGACAGTTGTTACCAAAACATAAGTTTAACACATGTTTTCTCCCCCAAAAAGTGAAACCAGTTAAAAGAGGGGCCGTAAACTCACCTTAGGTTGCGTTACTTCGAAACACGAATAATATCAGCAAGCTATGCTAGCCCCGTAAAGCGGCGACCTAACATATGACAGTTACAAGTACCTAGACTAATAACCCGTAGGTTAGTTAGTCCCTAGATGTCCAGACCATAACCAAGTTCGTTTGAAAACACCGTGACTGTTAAATTAACCCAAAGTACAAGACTCGACATCCCATTGGTGACCCGAGGCTCCCCGTGTTATACTTGCACTCACAAACATACAATCATGCAATTCACACTTAACATACGTTAAAGTCCAACAAGTTATAGCACGTAGTTCAAGTATCACGTAAATAAGTCCGAACACATGTTACCATGTTATTAGATATGTTACGGGGTTCCTAGCATGATCCTAGGTGTCAAATCGGGTCCCGAAACGCTATATTACACTTACAGCAGCAGTACAGGCGATTAGGAAAAATCAACTAGTGATTACGTGGGTCAACAGGCATTTAGGAATGCTAATCGCCTATACTATAGGCGATTAGGGCTATCTCATATGTAATTTCTGAGTTTATAGGCGATTACGTCGTAAAGCATGCAATTCAGGGCTTAACTAGCATTTAGGATCGTAAATGCATGAAGTAAAGGGGAATAGGATCCTATTCGCCTATACTATAGGCGATTAGGGCTCCCCTTCAGGCGAATGGGCTCCTAATCGCCTATAGTATAGGGGATTAGGATTCCTATTCGCCTATAGCTCAGCTGTTCCGGTTTTTCGCGCGTTTAACACTCCAAATCCAATCCAGAACGTGTGTAAACATCAAATATCAATCAAACAACTATATCAAATATATTTCAATCAAAATCCTTCGTTTAACCTCGTTCTATCAGCCCTGCATGCAACCATGTATCCCAAAAACAACACATATAGCATGAATCATCACATTAACATGCATAACCCTAACCCTAATGAACAATTACTCAGATTTCATCAACATGCTATCATTACTAATCTGTAACTACCTTAATATCATGTTACTAATCCTTCTTGAATCATAAAAATCCTATCTTTTAAGCATAAACCCACATACAACAATCATCATAGTTAGAATCCAATTAACAACAATTAATAACGATTTTCCAGAAGACATTTACGTTTATAACAGGTCTGGACTATTAGGGATTTAATAAAAACGTTATTAAAGATTGCATGAATGAAAACCACACCTTAGATTTGTAATAGATTGATGTAATAGGCTTGAAACCTTGTGTTTTGATCTAAAATCGTGTTCCAGAGGTTGTGTGGGTGTTGGGACGAGTTGTGGGACGACTAGGGTTATTAATATGAAGTTTAGGAGGTCAAGTATTGTATTTATAGGCGTTTTTAGTCGTCCAGCACGTTATAGGCGATTACGCAGCATTATCAGGCGAATAGGGATCCTATTCGCCCCCAGTATAGGCGAATAGGGCCTATTCGCCCTTCTTGGTTCCCTACTCGCCTACCCTATAGGCGAATACAGCCCCTATTCGCCTATAGGGTCTGGTTCAGCACATTTGGCGCGTTAAACTCCGTTTTAACATATGTTAACACCTTTTCACATACCGACAAGTCACATAATGATTGTAAACACATAATACTTGCAAACAAACATATTCACACTCGTTCACCAATTCCCGGGACTCGAGACTTGTATATTCCCTGTGCTCTGACGATTCTACGAATCTTCACCCTTTGTACACTTGGTTAAGGACCGACATTTAATGAGCCTCTAGACTAACATCTAATGATCCTCTATACCAAACTAACAGTTCTCGAACCGTAACACGACTCAACTATCCCAGTTAAGTATAATATACGCGTGACTCGCTAAGGTAGACTTTAATCTAGACAACGTTGTTAACCAGAATTTGCCGGGTGTCACAAATTTCATCCAACTACTCTCCTCCTGCAGGTAGGGCTAGTAAGCTAGAATCAAGGCGGGACACGTGTAGAAATGCTAAAATGGAATTGGATCGCCCTAGCGTACCAAAATCCCACAGAAATCAGATTAAAACCTCTCCTGGATTAAAACCCTCAAACTATGAAGCAGACTTAAACTTTACTGAAGAAAACCTAGGAAAACTCTAAACACGGACAAGTAACGACTCGCGCCCTAGCGCTTGTCAACTCCCGAACAATGCCTAGTTAGTTACCTAGCAATCTCGAGTTAGATTTATCACCCTCAAGAATGGACTGCACGTTTTAGTTAATTTATTATATTAGTTTGTTATACTTGTGTCGTACTCCAACTCCAAATACTAGCACGCTAACCCAAGTTGATGAACTAGATTGATTTCTAGACTTAGGGGGTATCTCTACATGCCTAGTTCCACAAAACCAATAAACAAACTTCAAATAAATTCAACACCAACACACATATATCAAATCCAACAATAAAATTAAAATCATGTAATTATACACATCCAAACGAAAATCAAACGTCATTCAATCATATTATTATCTAAATCATCATCCTAAGTAGCCATGAAAATGTCTAGCCACTCATAGTATTATAAAACATCATCACAAAATAATTAAAAATAGTTTTAATCATGTCTATAGAAAAAATAAATAAAAACTAAATCGAACCCGAGGCTCCTTGAATATTGACCTTTAACGTGCCCGGGGCCTTTTCTCCTTCACTGCCCTTCTGCTCGTCAATCACCACTGCCGCTTCTTGGTTCGTGTGACTCAAGGTTGCTGGTTGAATGAATACGGCTGATTTTTGAATGAATGATTTATTCTCATCAATATTAGTGCCGTCCAAAACATATATCCTTCTATCTTTTTTTGTGACCGACATATTAATTTGAATTGTTGTTTAGGCTTAGGCTTGGGCTTGGGCCACGAGCCCAAGCTTTCTCTCTCTTTTTTTTGTTACATATTATTATAACTCCATGTTCCTGGTTCGGTTATTCTTGGCTTGACCAAAGTTTCTCGTTTACGATCCGACGTCCATGAACACATACTCTCGAGTGTTCGTGTCTCAATTAAAATTCTTTCTTTTTGAACTCATTTCCACGAACACCTATAAAAATAATAAAATAAATAAATACCTAATAAAAATGACACAAAACGAATAAAAACTTGACCAAATAATATACAAAATACATAGGAAAATAGATGTGTTTTACGGCACATCAGTAAACTAATGGCTAAAGATGCATACCAGAATCTTGGCAAATGGGACAAAGAAATCAACGAAATGAAACCTTGAGATGTAATCTGTTTCACGATCTCTGAAAACCCTTATGTTGAAGGAATTGTTTCCAACATATTGGAAAACTAAAATGTCTTTTGCTTCTAAACCATTGTCCAATATGATTTTAGCCCAATTATGAGTTAACCAAACACGTCCTTGAGTTTTTTGTATTTCAATGATGCTATTCCAATTTCTACCATCTTGATCAATTAAACGCATAGGTCCAACAGGGAAATTATAATCAGTATGTAAACGCTTATAAGCTGGTGGAAGTTCCTAAGAATAATTTAGGACAAAGTAGAAAAAGATAAAGATAATCAATATGTAACACATAAATTAAATACATAACTTTGAATATGTTTTAATAAACAATTGATAACAGAGTAAGATGACTGGCGTACCAAGTAATAGGGATTATCTGTACTGAGATACAATGCCCAATAGAGTGGATACATTTGCAAGAACTCTTTGAAAACTAAATCTCGAAAAATATAAAACAAACATTAAGACAATGAGTAATAAGTATCAAATTTTATACCCAAATATAATTATCAAAGTAAAACATTAAACTTAGACTAAAATAGTATACAACTAATAAAAAACAGGTTACATAAACCATAAAAGTTAATTTTGAAGATGTATCAAAATTCAGAAAAACAGTTGACTAACTTGTGGAGTTAGACACACTAAAGTGCAAAAAAAGTACTAACTTATATATTTATAAACATAATAACTGATTATGGATAAGCAAACATTAATAATCTAATATTAGTTTATGAACAATAGTATAATTAGTGACAATTCATATATTTGTAAACAAAATTTTAAAAAAATTACACAAACGAACGATCTCTAGTTACAAAATCTATACAGTAATGATCTAATGATGAATCCAAAAAACAATTAAAACATACTGAATACACTTTATATTATAAACCTAATTACATGCATTATCAAGAAATGAAAATCTATAAACACATGGTTCAATCTTATGTATTAGGGTTTCGAATATAGGGGTTTTATTGACAACGCGTTGATTAAACAATAAATGAGTACGATTGACAGTATATTATAAAGATTATTACATAAATGGACAAGATATCAATATATATATAAACGCATGGTGCAAATCTGGGGGTATCTGCGTCAAAAATTGGTAAATAATTAAAAATCCGTTCCGATCATGGTAATAAACATGTTGTAATCTAGTAATCAAATGAGTATACAACATATATCATACCTGTCTTCCTGTTGAAAAACTTGAGATGAAAAAGAAAGAATGCGTAGGATAAGAAGAAGTAATCAAATGATTTTTAGATATGTTTTGGAATATTTGAAATCATTTGAAAACGTAGGTGGAGTGCTAGTCATGCAAGATTATAGGGAAATGAAATTAAGATACGGGTAATGATGAGGAAGATTGTGTCAACACTATAAAGAGGGGTCCCTTTAAATATCCTATTGATTTATTTTTAAAAAACGTTATTGTTACATGTATACAACAAATAAATACATTTTCAAATAAAGTACATTAAACCATTTGTCATATCAATAATTATAATTATAAATTACAGGGTTATCTAAAAAAAGTTGTTTAAAAAAAATTATAAATTGTATATATTGAATGGTATTTAGGAACAATACAGCCTATAATTAGCATTCATACAACCTGACTAACATTACAGACGAAAGATGTTTATTGGTGTTTGCTTGATTAAGTGCAGTATCTCATTAAGAGGTCTGAATGGTTAAGCGGTCTGAATGGTTAAGTGTTGAATCATTAAGTTGACACTCGATTCTGGTTAGTTTTCTTGTCTCACATTGGTAAGAGACTATCATTAAAGTTTACTCTAGTTCAATGCTTAATGAATGAGTGTTTAAATGAATATTGGGAGATATACATATATAAATATAAATTGTGTATTGTGTATTTGTATTTGTTGTTTAAATGAATATTGGGAGACATACATATGAATGAGTATATAATTATGTATATACACATAAGGTATTTCACAAGATATCATATTCATATGTATGACAACCGATGATGACTAATAGATACAATTTATAAACAATCGAATTTCACATTTATATATCACCAGTTGGTTTTTACATTTCGATCTAACTAATATTATGAAAATAATGTAATTATAAGAATACAAAAATAAAGTTATAATAAAAATATACAATTAAAAATATTAAAACAAATTTTAAATTATATTAAGTCAATACAATTAAAAATAAATAAAAAACAAAAGAGAAAACATATTTATTGAAAACTAAATAAACGGTGAAATACACGTTTCATAATAAACAGATCCTCTCATTCCACGAAAGCTATCGGTATGATATAGATAATCAAAATGCTCATTATCGAGGTATAATTCAAATACTTGATTCCATGCTGAAATCCATATCCATGTACCATGATTGATCACATGTGCCATATCGCACAATTGACCATGAGAAAATTCACAAGCAACTGTAAAAGATAGCTCCTTCCTCTAAATGTCACCATTTGACACACCCCGACTTTTCCCTCGTCGGTTGCGACGTTTGGTGCCTTTGCCAGCGCAGCGGAAAGTTGCATCTAAGACTCTTATTTCCTGAACGCCATTGCTAACCCTCTAGGATCCTCGATCCCAATATGCCGACTACTCCAACCGTGCCGTTACCAAAGTTTAAACCTGAAAGACATACTTAAAAAGTCAACATATAATGCTGGTGAGTTCATAAGTTTTTCAAAGAGTTTCCATAAGTTTGAAAAGATCATATCCGTTACTACTAGGTTATGAGAACGTTAGCTAGACGTTTAGTGTTTTTACTACTACGGTTGGGAACCCATTACTATACGTGTGTAAGTAGTTGAATCATGCCCAGACGTTTTGGCTAGAACCGATGCCTCGGCGAGCCTGTAAAAAGAGACAATATGCACCCGCCCGGCCCCGCCGTCGAGTGGGGTTTGTGAGGCCTAATAGATCTATCCACATTTCCACCGTTGTGCATCCCCGGACATTCATGGTTTCCCCCTGGGACTTTCCATAAAAGCCGTATAGTATTTGTAAAGTAACCATAGTATAACATGACCTTTAGTAAGTAAGTATGTGGCATGTTTCTTCCCCGAAAGTAAAACCAGTAAAAGTAGGGTCGTGACACTCACGCACCCATTTCATTTTTCAAAAACTTGTTCGTTTGGGATTCCTCAGGTTTTCATAAAAGAAGCATGTCTTCCACCCCGAAAACATTTATAAAACAGTAAAAAGTGGGGTCATGAACTCACCTTAATTTCCTCGCTTAGCTAGCAACAAAGCCCGAAGCTTTGACCGACATCCTCGTGCCCTATTACAACAAAGGACACCTTAAAAGTCTATCACAAATAAACCTAGCCTATTATCAGGCTAATAGATAGTTTATCCAACTATCTAGACTTGTGTGTATTAACTCGAGTACTAATATGCTTTAACTCGACGAACCGATTGTGACTTATCTTACTTATGCGTTAACACACGACATAGTACCCCAGTTGCGCACTTGTCACTATTCGTGTGTACACCACGTTGGACTATTACTACGAAACGTATAACTTATCTTGAGTCAAAACTCATCTTATAATTATATTTTAGGAAAATACTCTTTGATAAAATATAAGTATAGTTAATTAAAACTGATCCATAACAAGTGTCGCTTCTTTTCCAAATCCGAACATTTAAGTTATTCAAAGCTTTGTTTCGCATAAAGCTTTCCCAAGTAAATCATACGTTTATATATTTTTCAACACGGACAATAAACATAGTTTCGTTGTCGAAAACCTTTCAAAAAGCTCGTCATACGATGTTTGGCAAAACTATATATATTTGTTTCAAAAGACTGTCCGGGACTTACTTATTATTGTTAAACATATCTTTTGTCAAAACGTCACTATTTTGCATAACTACACTTATCACGACACTTAGGGAACTTCATTTATAAAATATGCGACAATTCTATTTTCGTTGCGCCATGGATTTTATAAAAATTTGGGCAGGGTTTCCTCTGTTTTTGTTCAAACCAGGCGACACAAGTCGCCTACAATTTTCCCAAAAATCAATATCCAATACAAGACTTTATACATTTCGACAACTTTTCATATAAACTACTTATTTATACAAAGACACGACAATATATATATATATATATATATATATATATATATATATATATATATATATATATATATATATATTATAGTCCAACCAATTTAGTCCGATATCGATTTTATAAGTCACGCCTTTTATATCCGACACCAATCGTCCGATATAATATATAGTTACCGTTTATTATTATTACTCGGTTCGTTCGCGAGTCAAAACTATTTCGTTCGAATCAATATATTTATAAATATTTATAATATACACAATAATAATAACAAACACGAATTAAAGTATACCGATTCGTACGCGCGTAACCCGGAGCCACCTCGAACTACGTGTAGACCGGAACCAAAGTTTGACCAGCTTTGACCGCGTGTTGACTAGCTTTGACTATCCAGATCTGACCCGAACAAGACCCGAACCAAACCCGATCTCGTACCGAATCTGACCCAATGACCAAAAACACTCAACTTTGACCCGAACACAAACAGATCTGAACCAGACCCGAGCCGACCGACTGATGAGCAACCCGCAAGCGAAGATCCAGGTCTGACCCAACCGGAGTTGACGAAACCCGCAGCCGACCCATCTGAACCGGAACCAAACCTGACCCGGCTCTAACCCGGCCACCGCTGAGACGAACGGACCACCCGACCAGAACCCAAAACCCATACCACAAACCCGGTCACCACCTTCTAACCACCAAACCCATCACCCGCAACCACCACCGGCCGCCATCAACAACTCAACCTCACCGCCACCGCCGCCTCAGCTCCGACAACCACAACCCGAAACCAAACCTGCCCCCGTAACAACCACATCCATAACCGGCCTAAACCCTTGTGTGTTGATGCACTTTCTGTGGACGTCACTGTCGAATAGACTAGGGTTGAGTCTTTGTATAGTGTTACATGAGATTGTGGTGATCCATAAGGGCATTTTATGGATCTGACGCATTTGTAAAATATATGACAATACCAAAGCCAAGTTCGACCTATATACACTGGGCGAATGTGGAAGTTTTCCACATTCGACCATTACAAATGGGCGAATGTCGAAATGCTCCACATTCGACCATTCCAAAGGGGCGAAGGTGGCTCTTGGGTGTTGTACTATAAATAGCAATCTCATGTGTTATTGTTCATTTGGTGATTTGAGTTGGTACTTTGAATGCTCTCAAGGGGGAGGTCATGCCCGACCTCCCCCGGCCCCGAGATAGATGTTTATCCTACTGATGACAGTGTCTGTAACTGTTTCTGTATTAATACGAATCTGTGATGACGTTGTTATCGTGTATTTCTGTCTCGTCTCGAATCTCCCGTCTGAAACCGAGTTGTTTTCGCTTAATCGATCCATGAGTTCGGTTTTTAACCGGATTCTCAATTGGTATCAGAGCTATGGTACCGATTTGAACGATCTAACAGTCGTTTGAATCAATCACAGCTCGTTTTTATGGTTTCAGACGTTAAAGTTCAGATTTTGATTGAAAGGTTGAAACCCTAGAAAGCTTAGATTCTTAATTGAACCCAAAAACATGTGATTTCACCATGTTTTTGTTAAATCGAAGGTTAGGTTTTCATTTCCGCACCTTTCTGTACAAGTTTCATCATCAAATTCAAAGAATTAGAGTGATTATGGACTGATTTGAAGAAAATATTGAACAAGAACACGATCAGTCTGCACATTCGCCCCTTCATAAAGTCGGGTGGGCGAATGTGGAATGTTACTGGGCGAAGGTAGCATTTTTAGGACGAACGTGGAGAGATTTTGGGCGAACCTGGAATTTTTGTTATGTCAATTTTCACATTCGGGTGACAGATTTCACATTCGGTTCATCGGGCGGGCGAAGGTGGATAGAAAGTGGACGAACGTGAGTGTAAATGGGTGAAAGTGAAAGGCAATTTTTGAAGATTTTTGGGAGAATGGTGATGAGGTTTACCCAAATTTGTTGAAGAATTGATGATGATGAAACAGTTTTAGTGTGGGGTAGTCATGAGAATCAACAGTATGATAATCAGATTCAAGTGACTATTATGGGCCAAAAACAGAACAGATTTTATTCCGCATGAAGAGAACAGTCAACCCAGTTCCTGTATGTTTGAAGGAACTTGTTCTGAAGTGTTGTTAAGAAGAAGGAAATCAAGTTTGAGATTTCAATGTTCTGAAAGTAATGAGGTATCCTAGTAGGAGTCATGTGGCATGTAGGTTCAACGAAAGTTTCAAGATCACAGTCCTGAAGAATTTCAAGAGCTATTGGTAGATATTGTTGGCCCCGCCGAAAACTTCAGTTTCTGAAGCATTTCAAGTCCTTCAATTAGTACTGGTAGTTCCTGATGAAAGCTTCTGATTGCTTGTTCCACTCGTCTACGGCTTGTACTCTGTCGAACAGATGAAGTTACTCAAGAACATGATTGATTTATCATACGAGATCTCAGAGAAACTTGGTGAAGCATCAGTCAAGGGGGAGATTGTTGATGTAACAATGTGTCTGATACTTCAACAATTATTGACTAAAGATGCTAGGAATTTTCAAAGAGGAGAATGTGTTGATGTGCAAGAGATTTGTGGATTCGCCAGCAACGTCCAAGGGGGAGATTGTTGATGCACTTTCTGTGGACGTCACTGTCGAATAGACTAGGGTTGAGTCTTTGTATAGTGTTACATGAGATTGTGGTGATCCATAAGGGCATTTTATGGATCTGACGCATTTGTAAAATATATGACAATACCAAAGCCAAGTTCGACCTATATACACTGGGCGAATGTGGAAGTTTTCCACATTCGACCATTACAAATGGGCGAATGTGGAAATGCTCCACATTCGACCATTCCAAAGGGGCGAAGGTGGCTCTTGGGTGTTGTACTATAAATAGCAATCTCATGTGTTATTGTTCATTTGGTGATTTGAGTTGGTACTTTGAATGCTCTCAAGGGGGAGGTCATGCCCGACCTCCCCCGGCCACGAGATAGATGTTTATCCTACTGATGACAGTGTCTGTAACTGTTTCTGTATTAATACGAATCTGTGATGACGTTGTTATCGTGTATTTCTGTCTCGTCTCGAATCTCCCGTCTGAAACCGAGTTGTTTTCGCTTAATCGATCCATGAGTTCGGTTTTTAACCGGATTCCAGGTTCGCCCAAAACATGCTACATTCGCCCAGTAGAATTCCACATTCGCCCAGTGGAATTCCACGTTTGCCCAGTGGAATTCCACGTTCGCCCACCCGACTTTATGAAGGGGCGAATGTGCAGACTGATCGTGTTCTTGTTCAATATTTTCTTCAAATCAGTCCATAATCACTCTAATTCTTTGAATTTGATGATGAAACTTGTACAGAAAGGTGCGGAAATGAAAACCTAACCTTCGATTTAACAAAAACATGGTGAAATCACATGTTTTTGGGTTCAATTAAGAATCTAAGGTTTCTAGGGTTTCAACCTTTCAATCAAAATCAGAACTTTAACGTCTGAAACCATAAAAACGAGCTGTGATTGATTCAAACGACTGTTAGATCGTTCAAATCGGTACCATAGCTCTGATACCAATTGAGAATCCGGTTAAAAACCTAACTCATGGATCGATTAAGCGAAAATAATTCGGTTTCAGACGGGAGATTCGAGACGAGACAGAAATACACGATAACAACGTCATCACAGATTCGTATTAATACAGAAACAGTTACAGACACTGTCATCAGTAGGATAAACATCTATCTCGTGGCCGGGGGAGGTCGGGCATGACCTCCCCCTTGAGAGCATTCAAAGTACCAACTCAAATCACCAAATGAACAATAACACATGAGATTGCTATTTATAGTACAACACCCAAGAGCCACCTTCGCCCCTTTGGAATGGTCGAATGTGGAGCATTTCCACATTCGCCCATTTGTAATGGTCGAATGTGGAAAACATCCACATTCGCCCAGTGTATATAGGTCGAACTTGGCTTTGGTATTGTCATATATTTTACAAATGCGTCAGATCCATAAAATGCCCTTATGGATCACCACAATCTTATGTAACACTATACAAAGACTCAACCCTAGTCTATTCGACAGTGACGTCCACAGAAAGTGCATCAACATTGTGCTTAATCGAACCATCTACCTGCTGAAACCAAGCATCTCTAGCCCCAATCGAACCTTCTCAGCCACCCTAGACTACCGCCGCCTCCATCTTCTTCCTAATCACCACCATAACCGGAACCACATCACCTCCTTTGCCCTAGAACCCTACGCCACAGATTCTGTCCATTTGTGGGTTTAAAGGACCGCCGCCGCCGCCACCTATAACCATGGTGGTCGGCCGGCGCTGACAGGAGAGGAGGAAGGGAGAGAGACGAGGGAGGGAGAGGTGGTAGGGAGAGAGAGAGACCTGCGAGGGAGAGGGAGAGATACACGAGGAGAGAGAGTGTAGAGAGAGGTTGCAGAGTTTTAGGGGGGGGGGGGTTTGGCTGCAGCAAATGGGAAGGAAGAAGGAGGGTTTTGCTTTTATAGTTAGGGTTTGAGGTTGGTGAGTTACACCGCGTATCGAACCCGTATAAATGTAAAACGTCTCGGTTTCTATTTAGGCTCCATAATTAAATATAAAAAGTAGTTGGTTTTGTTTGAAATACCAAACCGAGCACAAATATAAATATTTTCGATGTCCGACGCGTGTTTTCAGAACACACGTTTAAATCGCGTCAATTAGATCGGTCGCAGTTTCGATTGTAAAAACGGCCAGTAAACTTCCGAAACTTAATAATTAACAATATTTAAAATAAATATTTAATTTTTAATAATAAAAATCACGTCAGTGTAGATCGGAAGTTGCTGGGTGTCAAATCCCCCCAATGTTACAGAAATTTTGTCCTCAAAATTTGAGGTAGGATATCATCCAAGAACCAATGGTAGTACAACAGAAATAGTCAACGGACTTGCCGGTACAAATGGCACGAAATAAAGTTTCAGAACCAACTGGATGCAAAGTGTAAACAATAACTCTGTCAACAAACACTATTGGCGCACCTCAAACGAAACAACTAGTGCACCAACTTTTTCATTACACACCACAAGGTGTGTCTGCATTTAAGGCAATGGCAAACAAGTTGATGAAAGTGAAACATGTCAATAAAAATCATTCATTCTTCCAAGTCGATTGAATATTCACCGCAAGGTGCTGTATCAAATTCCAACAATTTGATTCAACTGAAATGTCGACTTTAAAAAACTCATCGACGAAGTATCAAAGGATTCATTGCCCACAATGGCCTAACATAACAAGACTAGAAGACGAACATTACGAGCAACGTAATGATAGAACAAATCATTAATGAAACAAATGTTTGATGTGAAGTCCTACGATGTACCTTCACAAATTTAAAGAATCCAAACATGCAATAGTTGACACGTGTACAAAAATTACGTGTCTAATTTGGTGAAAAGAATAAGGAATCAACAAAAATTAAATTCCTTTATGATTGAATGTCGAAGGCCACAAATACAAAAGAAGAGGGGTGTAAATCGTACTCAAAAGATATAACTAGGTTCTACAACATGAACCTTAGAAGCTCAAGAAACAAGATCATCAAGATCTTAAACTGGTTTAAGAAAAGCAAAGTCGCAAATGACACGAACAGGGGAGAATCGGCAATCACGTCCGTAACAACAAAAGAATGAATAACCCTTACCCATTATTTTATATATATACACAATACATATACAACAACATATAGGATACCCTCACGATAGAATTTCCTAGAACCATCAAGTGCCTGTAAATTTGCAATAACGTGACGTATACGTTATCAAAAATTTACCTCGCCAGATCATCCTATTAACCTCCATCATAAGTTATATCACGAGCACTCGTCACATTCATATAATAACACGTATATATAACATGATATAATACAATATTCGTCGTGTGCGCCACTTTTCCCGGTGCTCTTCTCGTCCGCATTCCAGCTTTGCGGCATCATCGGCAGAATGAGGTGCCTCATTAAGATGTTTCCGACCCAAATCGACCTTGACGACATAGCATACACCGAACACGGGATGCGAGACCGTAGATGCTACAACAATCCCATTGCCAACTCATCCAACTAACGTGACACGTGTGAGCGTTGTAGATACGTCCAAGCTTGAGTTGACAACCATTGGCGATACGTATTATATATACTTTACATAAATACACGTAGTATACAAACAAGTAGATTGTTCCTCATACCAAGAAACAATGACTCAGCTAACTCTATGTGAATAACCGCTCTGATTTCTAAAGCGATGACTCGCCAGTCACTAATGAGGTATGCCTAACCACTACGAGCCAATGTCCTTTCTATATATACTATGGAACATACAAACTTACTATTCACATATGAAAAATAAATGTTCCTTGCGCCGAAGGAATGTACGCTGAGCTAGTGTGATACACTAATAGTCACGCAACTGATTTGGCAACGGTTGGAATTCCAGTTCCTAGGCGTTCATGCTAAATATTATACCTTAGAAATTCTGGTCCCTACTTCAAAACAAACTCAGGTTAAAGCCTAGATATCTACCCAGACACCTAGTTCGCTAAAACCTATGGCTCTGATACCAAACTGTCACACACCGACTTTTCCCTCGTCGGTTGCGATGTTTGGTGCCTTTGCCAGCGCAGCGGAAAGTTGCATCTAAGACTCTTATTTCCTAAACGCCATTGCTAACCCTCTAGGATCCCCGATCCCAATATGCCGACTACTCCAACCGTGCCGTTACCAAAGTTTAAACCTGAAAGACATACTTAGAAAGTCAACATATAATGCTGGTAAGTTCATAAGTTTTTCAAAGAGTTTCCATAAGTTTGAAAAGATCATATCCGTTACTACTAGGTTATGAGAACGTTAGCTGGACGTTTAGTGTTTTTACTACTACGGTTGGGAACCCATTACTATACGTGTGTAAGTAGTTGAATCATGCCCAGACGTTTTGGCTAGAACCGATGCCTCGGCGAGCCTGTAAAAAGAGACAATATGCACCCGCCCGGCCCCGCCGTCGAGTGGGGTTTGTGAGGCCCAATAGATCTATCCACATTTCCCCCGTTGTGCGTCCCCGCACATTCATGGTTTCCCCCTGGGACTTTCCATAAAAGCCGTATAGTATTTGTAAAGTAACCATAGTATAACATGACCTTTAGTAAGTAAGTATGTGGCATGTTTCTTCCCCGAAAGTAAAACCAGTAAAAGTAGGGTCGTGACACTCACGCACCCATTTCATTTTTCAAAAACTTGTTCGTTTGGGATTCCTCAGGTTTTCATAAAAGAAGCATGTCTTCCACCCCGAAAACATTTATAAAACAGTAAAAAGTGGGGTCATGAACTCACCTTAATTTCCTCGCTTAGCTAGCAACAAAGCCCGAAGCTTTGACCGACATCCTCGTGCCCTATTACAACAAAGGACACCTTAAAAGTCTATCACATATAAACCTAGCCTATTATCCGGCTAAAAGATAGTTTATCCAACTATCTAGACTCGTGTGTATTAACTCGAGTACTAATATGCTATAACTAGACGAACCGATTGTGACTTATCTTACTTATGCGTTAACACACGCATAGTACCCCAGTTGCGCACTTGTCACTATTCGTGTGTACACCACGTTGAACAATTACTACGAAACGTATAACTTATCTTGAGTCAAAACTCATCTTATAATTATATTTTAGGAAAAATACTCTTTGATAAAATATAAGTATAGTTATTTAAAACTGATCCATAACAAGTGTCGCTTCTTTTCCAAATCCGAACATTTAAGTTATTCAAAGCTTTGTATCGCATAAAGCTTTCCCAAGTAAATCATACGTTTATATATTTTTCAATACGGACAATAAACATAGTTTCGTTGTCGAAAACCTTTCAAAAAGCTCATCATACGATGTTTGGCAAAACTATATATATATTTGTTTCAAAAGATTGTCCGGGACTTACTTATTATTGTTAAACATATCTTTTGTCAAAACGTCACTATTTTGCATAACTACACTTATCACGACACTTAGGGAACTTCATTTATAAAATATGCGACAATTCTATTTTCGTTGCGCCGTGGATTTTATAAAAATTTGGGCAGAGTTTCCTCTGTTTTTGTACAAACTAGGCGACACAGTTGCCTACAATTTTCCCAAAAATCAATATCCAATACAAGACTTTATACGTTTCGACAACTTTTCATATAAACTACTTATTTATACAAAGACACGACAATATATATATATATATATATATATATATATATATATATATATATATATATATATATATATTATAGTCGAACCAATTTAGTCCGATATCGATTTTATAAGTCACGCCTTTTATATCCAACACCAATCGTCCGATATAATATATAGTTACCGTTTATTATTATTACTCGGTTCGTTCGCGAGTCAAAACTATTTCGTTCGAATCAATATATTTATAAATATTTATAATATCCATAATAATAATAACAAACACGAATTAAAGTATACCGATTCGTACGCGCGTAACCCGGAGCCACCTCGAACTACGTGTAAACCGGAACCAAAGTTTGACCAGCTTTGACAGTGTGTTGACCAGCTTTGACTATCCAGATCTGACCCGAACAAGACCTGAACCAAACCCGATCTCATACCGAATCTGACCTAAAGACCAAAAACACTCAACTTTGACCCGAACACAAACAGATCTGAACCAGACCCGAGCCGACCGACTGACGAGCAACCCGCAAGCGGAGATCCAGGTCTGACCCAACCGGACTTGACGAAACCCGCAGCCGACCCATCTGAACCGGAACCAAACCTGACCCGGCTCTAACCCGGCCACCGCTGAGACGAACGGACCACCCGACCAGAACCCAAAACCCATACCACAAACCCGGTCACCACCTTCTAACCACCAAACCCATCACCCGCAACCACCACCGGCCGCCATCAACAACTCAACCTCACCGCCGCCGCCGCCTCAGCTCCGACAACCACCACCCGAAACCAAACCTGCCCCCGTAACAACCACATCCATAACCGGCCTAAACCCTTGTGCTTAATCGAACCATCTACCTGCTGAAACCAAGCATCTCTAGCCCCAATCGAACCTTCTCAGCCACCCTAGACTACCGCCGCCTCCATCTTCTTCCTAATCACCACCATAACCGGAACCACATCACCTCCTTTGCCCTAGAACCCTGCACCACAGATTCTGCCCATTTGTGGGTTTAAAGGACCGCCGCCGCCGCCGCCGCCACCTATAACCATGGTGGTCGGCCGGCGTTGACAGGAGAGGAGGAAGGGAGAGAGACGAGGGAGGGAGAGGTGGTAAGGAGAGAGAGACCTGCGAGGGAGAGGGAGAGAGACGCGAGGAGAGAGAGTGTAGAGAGAGGTTGCAGAGTTTTTGGGGGGGGGTGTTTGGCTGCAGCAAAATGGGAAGGAAGAAGGAGGGTTTTGCTTTTATAGTTAGGGTTTGAGGTAGGTGAGTTACACCGCGTATCGAACCCGTATAAACGTAAAACGTCTCGGTTTTTTTAGGCTCCATAATTAAATATAAAAAGTAGTCGGTTTTGTTCGAAATACAAAACCGAGCACAAATATAAATATTTTCGATGTCCGACGCGTGTTTTCAGAACACACGTTTAAATCGCGTTAATTAGATCGATCGCAGTTTCGATTGTAAAAACGGTCAGTAAACTTCCGAAACTTAATAATTAACAATATTTAAAATAAATATTTAATTTTTAATAATAAAAATCACGTCGGTGTAGATCGGAAGTTGCCGGGTGTCACACCATTCAATTTCCAAAGGTCAATAGAGAAATTTGGAAACCCTTTAGCCACAAACAAATGAATTACATCCTTGATACATACAATTCTACCCTGCGGAACCCAAATATCTTCAACAGAAGGAAATGATATCTTCTTGAATGTCTCAATGTTAACATCATACGTCAATAAAATGCTTTCTAAATCTAACCAACCCTTACAAACCGTAAAGCATAAGGTGTTCCCAGTAAACGTACCAACTGACCAATCATAATCTCTTTTGCTATATTTGTTTTCAGTTTCGCTTAATCCAGAAACAATTCTCCATGAAGCAGATTGTCTTGAGTAAACATAAGGAATAATAAACTCTTCATAACGTTTAATGTGTAATACTCTGTAGTCATTACTTGAATCTTTATAGATACCGACCGTATCAACTTTGTAGTCAAAATAATTATCAGATTCGTAATATGATAAAACTTTAATTAATTGTGTACTTGGATTCCAAAGACATAATGAACCAGCATTTTTATCGGAAATTAATACTAAACCATCCAAAGAGGACAAAATCTCAAAGTCATCAAAGTTTGTATTGTTAGGGAAAGCATGTATACGATCAGCTACCGCATTTTGTTGGCCCCAAAACGTTTCATAAATAATAACTGAATCAGCTTCCTTCATAATAAACCTTTTGCTTGTAATTTTATTCACCCGTTCAAGATGCATTTTAGCAAAATTTTGAGTTTACAGTTCGTATTTCCATTTTTTTGAAAGAACCTTCAAACGGTAAACTGTTTTAACAGGAAGTCTTGTAAATATTTCCGATAAAATTATATCGGCACTGAGATAACCCATAATATTAATAGAGAATGAATAGAACTGAAAATAAAAGAAACAAACAATAAGAAATTTAAACAAATAGAATTGCAACAACAATGTATAAGGATAAGTATGTTATCACAACTATTTGATATTTTAATTGTAACAATTAAACAATATGAAACAAAAAAAACATGTATATACATAAGATCAAACTAAACCGTAGTTTTGATTATCAAATAAACAAAAATTGACAACCGTGTATGTTTTAATGTTTATTAATAAATTCGATAAATCCAATATAAAAATTTAATTAGCAAAAAAAGTAAAGCACATGAGTAATGTTAAATTACAAAAAGAATGTTGAAGGAAGATAAGTGCCGTATATTCAAGATTTCAAATACAGCAAACTATATTGAATTTGACCGAATCTATATTGGAAGATCAAAAGGATTGTATGTTTGTTAGTAAACAATGAAAATCCTATTGTTGTATATATATAGTTAGTTAATCAAAACGAATCGATTACTATCCCGAAATTAATACATTTAATACCAACCGTGTAAAAATAATTCAATTATTGTTTCCATATTAAATTGATGCCCGACTTATTTGACATGTAATAATCATTATATACTATGTTTTGTTAAACTCAAAGTAAGATGTTATCTTTTGAATAGAATCATTAATTATGGTAATTATCTTACTCAAATTTAACTTAAATGATCAATCATATTCAAACTTAAAATATATCCTTGACATTTACAATAGGATATCTTCGTGAATGTATTGAGATTAACATCTTATATGAATAGCATTTTTTCAAAATGTTACCAATACTTATACATATGACACAAAAACATTTATTAATACCAATCTATGTATAATAGATTTTTCATGTAAATGTGTTATACCTAACATTATAATAGCATGTACGGAAAAAAGGATTTCGTAAAAAGTGTAAACAATGAAAGATAATTGGGAAGCAAACATTAGTCAAAGCATATAATAAAATACCATAACATTAAACTGTCACACTAATTTAAGTCTACATGAAATAAAGTTTTGAAATATACTGATTATAGTTACAAAACAGGGGAAACATTAGACTAATTATATAATATCCAACACAAAAAACATTGCAACATGCATACAAAACAGGATAAAGTAAATCTTGACTACATGGACGGTGAAATAACTGATTCTAGAAAGAACGCTCCTCTTAGTCCACGAAAGGTATCTGCGTCATAAAGGTTGTCAAGTTGGAGGTGGTCCATGAAAACTTCAATAAGTTGTCCCCAATCAGCATCCAAAATCCATGTACCAGCATCCACTACATGTGTTACATCGACATCCTGACCAAATTTAAGCTGACGAACATGCGAGAATGATAATACCTTGTTCCAAAATTCAGAATCAAACTTCCAAAGATCAACAGAAAACTCAGGATCTTCATTAGTAAGGAAGATATGAAGGTTATCCATAATTTTTACTGTATAACATTGAGGAGCCCAAGAGTCTTGAGCACAAAGAATGGCTAACTTTCTGAATGTTTCCATATTAACATAAAAAACAATGATAATGGTCTGAAAATCTGACCAATACTTAGAGACTGAAAAAACAATGCATCTTTGCAGAAAGTACCATTCGACCACGCATAATCAGTTGTATTGTATTTAGTTTCATTTAAGAAAGGTGTAAATCTCCATGCTTCAGCCCTTCTCGAGTACACATTCGGATGAATAATACCACCATGCCTTTTCAAATGTAATATCTTGATGTCACCAGTTGAACTCATATACATTCTAGCAGTATCATATAGGTCATTGTACGGTAAACCAGATTGAGAATTAGATATTACTTTAAAAGCTTTTGTAGTCGGATTACAAAGAATCAAAGCATTGATATTGTTATCCGAAAAAAATATTAGTCCATTCAAACTTGAGATGATTTGTAAATCAACAATGGTTGTTTCATAAGGGGATGGTATAACATTACTAAATGCAGCACCATGTTGTCCAAGAAAAGTGTTAAAAACAACGATTGAATCATCTTGTTTAGTAATAAACTTTTTGTTTTCAGTTTTCGACATCCGTATAAGATGCATGGTGGCAAAATTTTCAGTTGACAATTCCTCATTAAATTGCTTAGATAGTACCTTCAAACGACCAACATTCTTTGAAGGTAGCCTTGTAAAAATCTCGGAGAGGATAATTTCAAAATGAAGTTCTCCCATTGTAGAAACAACTACATCAATAAAAGTACCAAATATAAATACAAATTACAACACATAAAAGGGAAATGGACGGTAAAGCTACTACATTAGTACATTCTTATCCTCTAAATTTCATATCAGGACTAATTTTTCACCCTAATGAAGAACACAATAAACAAAACCACCTTAAAGCAAACAATAATACATAATTTGCTGATTATAAAAACGAAAAGAAAGGTTGTATAAATTATATAAACATAAGTAGTAAAATATATTACAATGTAATGATTGAGTGCGTCTACTGATTCCACATTATAAGTATGTGACATTAAAAACATAAAACAGAGTATTATAGACTTACAGGTTGTAGAAATGCAAAATTATTCACTCGATCAGAGAGATGAAAAGAAGATTAGGATGAAACTGTAGGTGGTAGATGAAAAGGGTGAAAGCAGAAGTATGGTTTCAAAGTTTGATGATGATGATGGTTAATGTTAAAATAATAATTTTATTATTTGTTTTTAAACTATATTAAAAATGATAAGAATTGGATAGAAGAATTAGAGAGAAAATTGAGATTATGATTAAGAATTATATCTTTAATGTTTATGACAAAGTATATATATACATATGGATGTAACTGTAAAGTAGTTATAGGGAAGGAAACTGCCATTTTGTATATCTGGTTTATAACACTCCCCCTCAGATATACATTTGTATTCATTATACACTATTAATAACATGCTTCGGGATGATATTAAATTGGTACTTCAGGACCTATAATATAAACTGATACTACTGGATCAGTCATGCTGCCTCGTTAAAAACCTTACTAAGAAAACCCAATGGGACAAAACTTAGTCAAGGAAAAGAGTACAACGTGTATAATGCTCCCCCTCAATTTAATTAATGTCTTTTAATCTTCGGAGCCCGATCTTTTGTGATAACTGCTCGAAACTGCTTCTAGGTAAAGATTTTGTGAACAAGTCGGCTAGATTTTCACTTGACTTGATTTGACGAACATCAATTTCCCCTTCCTTTTGCAGATCATATGTCGAGAAGAACTTTGGTGAGATATGCTTTGTTCTGTCACCCTTGATGTAGCCTTCCTTGATTTGTGATATGCAAGCAGCATTGTCTTCATAAATAATCGTTGGGTCCTTCTTGATTTGTTCTAATCCATACGCTTCTTGTATATGATTGATCATTGATCTCAACCACACGGATTCTCTACCAGTATCATACAATGCTATTAATTCGACATGATTTGATGATGTCGCTGTAAGTGTTTGCTTAGTTGACTTCCAAGAAAGCTGTGCCACCATATGTGAATACGTAACCTGTCTGAGATTTTGCTTTATGAGGATCTGATAGATATCCGGCGTCAGCATACCCAACAAGCGGGGACTTGTTATCTTTTTGATAGAAAAGACCTAAGTCTTTTGTCCCACAAAGATACCGAAATATGTGTTTTATTCCGTTCCAATTTCTACGTGTTGGATTTGAGCTATATCTCGCTAGTACATGTACTGCGAATGAAATATCAGGTCTAGTGTTATTTGCGAGATACATAAGAGCACTGATCGCGCTTAAGTACGGTACTTCTGGACCGAGTACTTCCTCACCTTCTTCTTGAGGTCGATAAGGATCCTTATGTGGATCTAGCGGTCGGATAACCATAGGTACGCTGAACGGATGAGCTTTATCCATATTAAAACGTACTAACATCTTCTGGATGTAGTTTGACTGATGGACAAATGTGCCATTGCACAGATGCTCGAAATGTAAGCCAAGACATAGTTTTGTTATTCCAAGGTCTTTCATTTCAAATTCATTCTTTAATAATTGAGCAGCTTTCTCTATCTCTTCAGGAGACCCGATGATGTTGATATCATCAACATAAACTGCTATTATTGTAAACTTTAAGTTTGATCTTTTTATAAAGACACATGGGCTGATTACATCAGACTTGTATCATTCCTTTTCGAGATATTTACTTAGTCGATTGTACCACATTCGACCAGATTGTTTGAGACCATATAAAGATCTCTGGAGTTTTATAGCACACATATCTCAAGGTGTTGATTTTAATGCTTCAGGCAATTTTAATCCTTTAGGTATTTTCATGTAGATGTCATTTTCAAGTGTCCCATATAAGTATGCGGTGACGACATCCATAAGTCTCATATGAAGTCCTTCAGAAATTGTAAGACCGACTAGAAACCTAAGGGTTATTGTCACACCCTCAAATTCCACGTGCGGGGTTTTACCGCGAGACGCGTGACACACCAGGATCTCAGTCAACGATCACAATAAACATACAACAAACATGCATTCATAAATATTTTTAAAACCAAAATATCATGCTTTGAGCCGTAAACCAGCAGCGGAAGCATTTCTTGTTTACAACCAAAAGACATATCATTGTTTACAAAACATTGTTTAATATGCTTCAAAATATTAGATGCTATGCATGACTCCGTGCGCCTAGCCCATTGACTGCTACCTTAGCGACCTAAGAAAACATGCCAAAAATGTCAACATATAATGCTGGTGAGTTCACAGGTTTTCTTTTATAAAGTGTTGTTATAAGTTGCGAAGATCATATCCGTTACTACTAGGTTATGAGAACGTTAGCTAGACGTTAAGTGTTTGTTTACTACTGCGGTTGGGAACCCATTACTATACGTTTATAAGTTGTTGAAGCTTGCCCAGCAGTTTTGGCTATAACCGATGCCTCGGCGAGCCAGTAATAAGAGACAATATGCACCCGCCCGGCCCAGCCGTCGAGTGGGGTTTGTGAGGCCCAATAGATCTATCCACATTTCCCCCGTTGTGCATCCCCGCACATTCATGGTTTCCCCCATGGGACTTTCCATAAAAGCCGCATAGTATTTGTAAAGTAACCATAGTATAACATGATCTTTAATAAGTAAGTAAGTAGCATGTTTCTCCCCCGAAAGTAAAATGGTAAAAGTGGGGCTGTGAAACTCACCTCGGATTGCGTTACTTGAAAACAGTTAAGTAATTATGTTATGATAGCCCCAAATAGCGGCGACCTATCATAAGATGTGTATAAGTATCGGACTAATAACCCGCAGGTTAACTAGCCCCCGAATGTCCAGACCGTGACCATAAACGTTTGAAAACATCTTTGACTGTTAAACCGACTGTACCAGACAAGACCCGACATCCCATTGGTGACCCGACATCCCACGTGTTAGGTAAATACAAGACATCATGCATCACATGCAATTAAACATTCAATATGCGCAATAGTTCACCTAGTCTAGCATAATGTCCGATTAACGCATAAACAGGTCTGAACACGTGTTACTAAGTCATTGGGTGTATCCCGGGGTTCCTATCATGTTCCTAGGCGTCAAATCATGTTCCGGGATGTCAAAATGCGTTTACGACAGCAGTACACGCGATTAGGAAACCTTCATGCAAATAGGAAAAATCAACTAGTGAGTAGGAGGGGGTATATAGGCGAGTAGGGCCTATTCGCATGAAGCCTTAGGCGAGTAGGCTCCTACTCGCATGAAGCTTCAGGCGAGTAGAGCCCTATTCGCCTAAGCACTGCTGTTGCGCGTTTTCGCGCGTTAAACACTCCAAATCAGATCCGAAACATGTAAAAGCACCCAATATCAAAACTAAACTATTAACCAACCCTTTCCAAGCAAAAACCCCCAATTTATCTCTGCTCTAACGGGCTCGGTGCGATTATTTCCAAAAATGGCAAAATACTAGGTTTCATTAACTATGAAATCTTTCCTTAAGTAGTAAAGATCAGATTACACCTCCTACAACTTGCAATTCATCATCTCTATGTTATATCATCATCCTAGTATGATTTCTAACCATAAACAAGCAATGAATCATATCATAACATCCTATTCTTCAAGAATTACCCAAATGGGTCAAAATGCATACTTGCACCTAAACACCATAACAAGAGCTTAAACTCATAGATAATCATCCTAACAACACTTACACATCAGAAGTACAACAAATTCATGGAAACATTCATGTTATAATCACCAATAATCATCATATGCATAAATACTTCACATATAGCAAGTATCATGGTGTAGACTTGTTTTAGAACTCATTTCCAAGGTTTTTAAAGACTCAATATTATCAAAATAAGGTTTGGACTTTTGGGGAACCAAGATAATAACATTACAAAGGTGTAGGATGAAGAACACACCTTGGATTTTATCAAAGAAAGGTGTATAAGCTTGGTGGTGGTGTGTTTTGAGGCAAGACAAGTTCCAGAGGTGTTTCAAGGTGTGTGGGAGGCTTAGGATCAGTTAGGGTTGCACAAATGGTGTTTGGGGAGTCAAGGGTTCTATTTATAGGTGTTTTGACTCATGCACAGCCCTTCATGCGAGTAGCAGACCAGTTCAGGCGAGTAGGGATCCTACTCGCCTCTATTCATGCGAGTAGGGCTCCTACTCGCCCCAGGCCCCCTCTACTCGCCTCAAGAAGTGGCGATTAGGAGCTCCCCAGACTCCTAATTGCCTATAGGGTGCTGGAATGGGTTTTTGGCGCGTTAAACACTATTTTAACACATATAAACACGTATTCACATACCGACAAGTCACATAATGATTTCAAACATATAATGCATGATAACTAACACGTTTACATCCGTTCACCAATTCTCGGGACTCGAGACTCGTGTGTGCGCTAAACCCGGTGATTCTACGAATCACCAATCCTTGTACACATGGTTATGGACCGACTCTCGATGATCCCGTTAAGTACGTAATATGCATGACTCGCTATGGTAGACTTACTAGTTTAGTCAACGTTACTAACCTGAGTTTGCCGGGTGTCACATCATCCCCCTGTTGAAAGAATTTTCGTCCCGAAAATTGCCCAAGGCCAAAAAGGAAGAGACGAAAGAGAAGAAAAATTTTCCGGTTGCCACATCATTCCCCTGTTGAAAGGAATCTCAACCCGAGATTCATTCAGCTCCAAAGGCTTGCGACGACGATCGGCATAGCTCTTTTGACGATCCCGAGCTGCTGCCATGCGATTACGGATTTGTACGATCTTTTCGGAAGTCTCGTACACAAGTTCCGGGCCGGTGAGTTGACTTTCACCCACCTCGGCCCAACAAAGAGGAGACCGGCATTTCCGCCCGTAAAGAGCCTCGAACGGAGCTGCCTTGATGCTAGAATGGTAATTGTTGTTGTAGGAGAATTCCACCAACGGCAGATGACTCTCCCACCCTTTGCCAAAATCGATCACACATGCCCGGAGCATGTCTTCTAGCATTTGGATTGTCCGCATACTTTGACCGTCAGTTTGCGGATGATACGCTGTGCTCATGTCTAACTGAGTACCCAGAGCCTTATGCAAGGACTTCCAGAAGTTAGAGGCGAACCGAGAATCACGATCAGAAATAATAGAGACAGGCACCCCGTGACGAGAAACCACTTCCTTAAGATATAAACGTGCCAGACGCTCGAGGCCATCGGTTTCCTTGATAGCGAGGAAGTGCGCAGACTTTGTCAACCTATCAACAATCACCCAGATCATGTCACAACCACTGGGCGATTTCGGGAGTTTGGTCACAAAGTCCATCGTAATCCGCTCCCACTTCCACTCGGGAATTTCAGGCTGTTGCAGAAGGCCGGACGACTTTTGATATTCAATCTTGACCTTGGCACAGGTCAAGCACTTGCTCACGTACGAAGCCACGTCCGCCTTCATGTTCGGCCACCAATAAAGTATCTTCAGGTCTTGATACATCTTATCGAAGCCAGGGTGAATAGAGTACCGGGACTTGTGAGCTTCATCAAGAACGAGCTCCCGCAAGCCCCCAAATAAAGGAACCCAAATACGTTCAGCGAAATAGTGTAGGCCATCGGGCCTGAGCTCAAGGTGACTATCAGCACCGTGCATGGTTTCAGCTTTAAGGTTTTCCTCCTTCAAAGCTTCTTGCTGTGCCGAACGGATTCGGTCAGGTAAGCCGGAATGGATGGTGAGCTGAAGAGCTCGAACGCAACGAGGTTTAGCCATTTCCTTCCTGCTCAAGGCGTCCGCGACCACATTCGCCTTGCCAGGATGGTATTTAATAGCGCACTCGTAATCATTAAGAACCTCGACCCAGCGACGCTATCTTATATTCAACACCTTCTGATCAAAGATATGCTGGAGGCTCTTGTGATCGGTGTAGATGGTGCACTTGGTACCGTACAAGTAATGCCTCCAAATCTTTAAAGCAAAGACTACAGCACCCAATTCCAGATCATGGGTGGGGTAGTTTTTCTCATGAACTTTGAGCTGACGAGAAGCATAGGCGATGACCTTCTCGCGCTGCATCAGTACACAACCGAGACCCCGGATAGAAGCGTCACAATAAACCACAAAATTGTCCGTGCCTTCAGGCAAGGACAAGATAGGAGCAGAACAGAGTTTAGCCTTTAACATCTGGAAGGCTGACTCTTGCGAATCACCCCAGCCGAACTTCTTGTCCTTCTGGGTAAGCGAGGTGAGGGGTTGAGCGATCTTCAAAAATCCCTCGATAAAACGACGATAATAACCTGCAAGACCCAAGAATTGCCGCACCTCAGATGGCGTCTTTGGTGCTTCACAGTCTTTGATGGCTTCAATCTTAGCTGGGTCAACGTGAATTACTTTCTCATTAACTACATGACCAAGGAACTGGACTTCACGCAACCAGAAGCTACACTTAGAAAACTTGGCGTACAACTGTTCCCGCCTCAGGAGTTCCAAAACAAGACGCAAGTGTTCCTGGTGGTCCACTTCGTTCTTGGAATAGACTAGAATATCATCAATGAAGACAATCACGAACTTATCAAGATAAGGCTTACAAACACGGTTCATCAAATCCATAAAAATGGCGGGTGCATTGGTGAGACCAAAAGGCATGACCAAGAATTCGAAATGGCCATAGCGAGTTCGAAAGGCGGTCTTCGGAATGTCAGCTTCTTGGACCCTCAACTGATGGTACCCCGATCTCAAATCGATCTTCGAAAGAAACTAGAACCCTGGAGTTGATCAAACAAATCATCGATGCGAGGAAGAGGATAGCGATTCTTGATGGTAACCTTGTTCAATTCCCGGTAGTCGATACACATTTGTAGGCTTCCGTCCTTCTTCTTGACAAACAAGATAGGGGCTTCCCACGGGGACGAACTTGGTCGGATGAAACCCTTCTCTAACAGCTCCTGCAACTAGTTAGACAACTCCTGCATCTCGGGAGGTGCAAGACGATATGGGGCTCGGGCAATAGGGGACGCACCTGGAGCAAGTTCAATACCGAATTCGACCTGACGATAAGGCGGAAGACCAGGTAAGTCTTCAGGAAATACATCAGGAAAATCATGGACAACAGGAATATCTTTGATCTTCTTCTCTTCCTCAGACGAAACCGAAACAAGTGCCAGAATGGCAGAATACCCCTTCCGAAGATACTTATAGGCTTTCATACACGAAATGATACTCAAAGGGACCCCGCTCTTCTCACCGTGCACCAACAGAATTTCTCCATCAGGGAGAGGAAGTCTAATGACTTTATCAAAACAAACGATCTCAGCATGATACAAAGACAACCAATCCATACCCACGACAACATCGAAACTACCCAAGGACACCGGCATAAGGTCAATAGGAAAGGAATAACCCGACAACTCAAGGTGACACTCCCTAAGGACGTGCGTCGCTTCGACTTTCTTACCATCAGCCAATTCTATCAAGTACTTAGCCTCTAAAGGTGTAAGTACCCTATCAAGCAATTGGCTAAGCCCCAGAGATATAAAACTTTTATCGGCACCGGAATCGAATAAAACCGTAGCATAGCGATTATCGAGAAGAAACGTACCGGTAACAGTGTCAGGATCCTGTCGAGCCCCGCTCGAACCAATCACGAAGGCGTGAGCATTCCTGCCTCCGCCCCCGTTGTTTCCATTACCCGACCCGTTCTTCCCAGCCTCGCCCTGCTTCAACTTGGGGCATTCACGCTTGTAGTGACCCAGCTCACCACAATTAAAGCACCCCTGTTTTCCCTGGTTTCCCTAGGGAGCAGCAACATGAGGAGCCGGAGTAGGTGTAGCAGGAGGGTTCCGGTTACCCTGAACATTAACCCTGCAATCTTGAGCCACATGCCCGGCCTTGTTGCACCGGCGACACTGGTTCTTGTCGCAACGACCAGTATGATGAAACCAGCATCGTTCACACTTCGGCAACCTCCCTTGATAACCCCCCGTTTTCTGCTCAGACGACGATCCCCCAACATCAGACTTCCTCACCTGCTGAGGATGAGCCGAACTCGAGCCTTTCCCCACAACTTCCCACTTTCGCTTGTTACTCTCAGGAGCCTTCACAGTAGCGCCTCGTGTAACACCCCAACCGATGGCGGAAACATCGGGATGTCACGTATTGATGATTGTTCAGTAGCTCATAGTAAATAATAAATTTCATTATATGATTTAAATAAATTACATACAATTGTTCTACAAGAATTCGTACATCAAATTGAATAAAACTATGCACACATCTTCAAGCATTAATTCAAATCTTCAAGCAAGTAGAACCTGAAACATGTTAAGTTGAAAATATTTTGGGTCAACAAAAGTTGGTGAGAATTACATAGGTTTTGATAATCGAATAAAATTGTTGTGCAATTCATGTGTCATGGCAATCTAGTCCATATGTGAAAACATACTAGAAGTAAATCGAGTGCATAATCAACCATTGTGACTGTTGTATTGTGGTACATCCCATACGCTCATGGTTCACTCGTTTATATTGCAGTAACAAACACCCACGCAACCTTTTTAGGAGGCACGTATCCGGGTGGGATTGTCAGTCCAATATATCTATCAATGTATACCGTTGGCTGATAAATGTTTATGCTAGAATTGTGCTTACCCTAGTCATGTTCAAGACATATGCAACATAGAAAAACACATAGACACATTGATGATTGAATTGTATAAATGATGTTGTAACATGTTTCACCCTAAAAATGGTGATAAATAGAAAAGGGGCTATGTAAAACTCACCTTAGCAAAGTATTAAGTCTCGAGAAATAGAATATGTGTAGCCCTAAAGTTGCCAATTACAAGAGCTTATAATCAAAGCTTCAAGTGTAGAAGTAATAGACTATAGAAGAAAGGTATGAGGGAAAGTTTAATCGGATTGAAACAATTAGAGGTGCAAAGTATAATGGGTCATAGGTGGGTTTTTATACTAGTTTTGGATTCAATTAGCCATTAAAATTGGTCAACACCATAAAGTAAGGTTTTATGATGAATTGACTATTTTACTAAGACTTTGACTGTTTGAATAAGACTTTGACTATTTGACTCAAGGCTTTATTTAAAAAAAAAAATCTTGTATGTGAAAAAAAAAAGAATTTAGAATCATATTATTATTATTATTATTATTAATATACATTTATGTATGTATATAAGTTGTGAGTTAGGATAAATAAAGACTTAGGTACATTTGTATAATATTAATGATAAAGGTGTAATAAATATACATATATATATATAAGGGCTTTTTATGTATTAAAATTTTGGGGAAAATTTTGCGATGTTACAGTCTCCCCTACTTTTGGAAACTTCGTCCCGAAGTTTATTGAAAACACAGGGTTGAAGGTGATTGGGTAGAAATTAGGACAAGGGTGGTTTAGGAAGTTTCGAGTTAAGGCATGACATAAATTTATAGGTAACAGAATAAATGTTTCGAATAATTTGGGTAAGAGTTTTGATATGTGTGAGTTTTAAGGGTTGGATTAGGTTCATCTGAAATAGCAAGGAGAATAAGAATCTTAAGTTTTAGGACTCCTAAAAGAAATGCATGAGTTGATTGACTATAGAAAGACAAAATGAACTACTAGGTAACTAGAGTTTATAATTGGTTATTTACTGAAAACCTTGATAGAATTTCACACTACCTTAACGTACCTGTAAATTCATGATTACGTTCCGGACCGCAATCACTAATTTACCTTACATTAAAGTTTTGCGTCCTTCTATATCTCCACCGATTGTTGAGCAGGTCCGATAGCCTCCACCAGTCGTGGAGTAGGTTGTAGGGCCTCTCCCGACTGTTGAAAAGGCATAATGACCTCTACCAATCGTTGAGTAGGTTCGATAGCCTCCACCAGTCGTGGAGCAGGTTGTAGGGCCTCTCCCGACTGTTGAAAAGGCATGATGACCTCTATTAAGTGCAGCATTTATTATACACATAGGTTGCAAATTGATAACATGTTTATGCAAGCAAGTATAACAAGCACAGTATATGAGTTGTAATTGTATAGATTTATATAATTAGTTCACATTCAAACAATCATGCACCATGTAACAACTCTCAGACAAATATTTTATTACTTGAATCAAATAGCGTCAATACATAGAATAAAAGCAACCAATAGTCAAATGGTGAGACTTGCGGTTAGGTAGCTGGAGGATCTTGATCTCTGTTTAGTTTAGGGCATCGGTTACGGAAGTGATTTGGGTAATGAATGTTCAATAAGATATGGGTTGAATGAAGGACAGTGAGGTAATATAAGGAATGTAATCATTTATTCATTTAATTAAAACGAATAAACGAAAACGTTGACTTATCAAAGATTCTAAATTCTAATAACATATGAAGACATGCTTTAGCCTATAAGTGAACATTCATCCCGAGAATTCCCAGGTAGGCATCCGGGTCCCTCGTCTGATTGGGATATATGCGCAATGCCAGCTTAGATAGAAGACTCAGAATACAGGCGTTCACCCTTCCAGATTGCACGTGTTCATTATTAAAGTCTAGAACTTTGACGAGATCTCAAGGTGGTTCAGGTTAAACCTGAGGATTTTGTCTTATTAGTCTAAGAGTAGATCCTGTGATGGAGAGCAACCTTCTTGTAAGGATGAAAGTAGGGATAAGAAGTAGGAGGGAGATAGAGAATAGCAAGTAAAAGAAGCAAGTACTGGTTAAATCCTATGGTTATAGACTAGATTATTTTTCTAATAACCTAATTCCCTATAACCATGGCTCTGATACCAATCTGTAACACCCCAACCGATGGCGGAAACATCGGGATGTCACGTATTGATGATTGTTCAGTAGCTCATGGTAAATAATAAATTTCATTATATGATTTAAATAAATTACATACAATTGTTCTACAAGAATTCGTACATCAAATTGAATAAAACTATGCACACATCTTCAAGCATTAATTCAAATCTTCAAGCAAGTAGAACCTGAAACATGTTAAGTTGAAAATATTTTGGGTCAACGAAAGTTGGTGAGAATTACATAGGTTTTGATAATCGAATAAAATTGTTGTGCAATTCATGTGTCATGGCAATCTAGTCCATATGTGAAAACATACTAGAAGTAAATCGAGTGCATAATCAACCATTGTGACTGTTGTATTGTGGTACATCCCATACGCTCATGGTTCACTCGTTTATATTGCAGTAACAAACACCCACGCAACCTTTGTAGGAGGCACGTATCCGGGTGGGATTGTCAGTCCAATATATCTATCAATGTATACCGTTGGCTGATAAATGTTTATGCTAGAATTGTGCTTACCCTAGTCATGTTCAAGACATATGCAACATAGAAAAACACATAGACACATTGATGATTGAATTGCATAAATGATGTTGTAACATGTTTCACCCTAAAAATGGTGATAAATAGAAAAGGGGCTATGTAAAACTCACCTTAGCAAAGTATTAAGTCTTGAGAAATAGAATATGTGTAGCCCTAAAGTTGCCAATTACAAGAGCTTATAATCAAAGCTTCAAGTGTAGAAGTAATAGACTATAGAAGAAAGGTATGAGGGAAAGTTTAATCGGATTGAAACAATTAGAGGTGCAAAGTATAATGGGTCATAGGTGGGTTTTTATACTAGTTTTGGATTCAATTAGCCATTAAAATTGATCAACACCATAAAGTAAGGTTTTATGATGAATTGACTATTTGACTAAGACTTTGACTGTTTGAATAAGACTTTGACTAGGACTTTGACTATTTAACTCAAGGCTTTATTTAAAAAAAAAATCTTGTATGTGAAAAAAAAAAAGAATTTAGAATCATATTATTATTATTATTATTATTTATATACATTTATGTATGTATATAAGTTGTGAGTTAGGATAAATAAAGACTTAGGTACATTTGTATAATATTAATGATAAAGGTGTAATAAATATACATATATATATATAAGAGGGCTTTTTATGTATTAAAATTTTGGGGAAAATTTTGCGATGTTACACCTCGAGGAGGCAAGACCCCTTCAGCCACCTTCATATTGGTCAGCCTGTGAGCCGACCGAACCACATCAGAATAAACAGTGAAATTACCCGCCGCAACCAACCCCGCAATCTCTGGTACCAACCCAGCAACATAGTGTTCAATCCTCCGGTATTCTGGTGCGTGCAGATCAGGGCACAACACCGCCAACTCATTGTGCCTAGCAGTGTAAGCTTCAATCTCAGACCCCACCATCTTATGATTCCAGACATCGTGCTCAAGTTTCTGGATCTCATCCCTCAGATAGTACTCGTTTTTCAACAACTGAATGAACTCTGTCCAGGGCATAGCGTGGGCTTCCCCAATACCCATAGTCTGGGTGGTGGAGTTCCACCAAGTCAGAGCTTGATCCTCCAGGGTCGCAGAAGCATATTTCACCCGGTCGCCTTCCGGGCAGCTGCACATCGAGAAAACCGATTCAATTTTCTCCAACCAGCGGAGCAGTCCCACTGCCCCCTTCAGTGCCACTAAAGTTGTAGGGCTTGCAATCCATAAACTTTTTGTAAGAGCACTGGGGTGGAGGGGGATTGACAGCACCACCTGGAACAGACACATAGGTGAAAATCAAGAAAAGGTACAGTACCCAAGAACAAGATAGGATAGGTGAGAATTGACATACCACCCATAGCATTATGAGCGGCTTGGAATGTAGCCAAGGCAATATTCACATGCTGCTGCATCAGGTTATCCAACTCCGCTTCGGTCATATTAATGTTCCCACGGCCACCGCCGCCACCACGGCCGCCAGCACGACCGCCAGTATGGCCGCCTCTGCGACCTCCACGAGCTCCCGACATCTTCTGTCACAACATGAAACAAAAGATTTAGGCTTGCCCGTGGTATAAACCATTAGGAATTTTAAGGAACTAGACCGAGCCCAGTCCGGGTCCATCCGTTCAAACACAATGTCCGCTAGGGATCCCATGCATCATAGTTTATAATCTCGTGTGCACCCGACATGATAAACTGTTCTACCTGGTCCTCCAGGCGTGCTTTAAGTTTGAAGTTCAAGTCACCGAACGCTAGCACCCAATCATGGTATTATCAAAGTCCGTTGGAACTCGAATCGTGGACCGGAGTTCACGTGGGAACGGGAGGATCAGATGAAAGCTAAATATCCTCATCTTTTTCCGAAACGCGCGTTCGAATCAAGGCATGTTTCTGCCGAAGCGGAATGAATCTCGGGTCGAGATTCCTTTCAACGTGGGGATGATGTGACAACCGGTAATTTTCTTTTCGTATTCGTTCTTTTCGTTTCTTTCGCTTTGGGGCTTTGTGCAATTTTCGGGATGAAAATTCTTTCAACGTGGGGATGATTTGACACCCGGCATATTTGGCTTAAACATTTTAGTAACATTTAAGTCTACCTTAGCGGGAAACGTTTATAAACAGACTTAACTGGGTTAGTTGAGTCGGGTCAAGTTAGGATTGTCCAGGGTTCAATGATCTGGAGGATCATTGGGAGTCATTTTGGGTATACACTAGTACCGGGTTCCGTTGTTGGTGACATTACATGAACTAATTAAGTATATGTGTAGATTATGGGTCGTGTGGTGGATTATATACATAGATGTGTTTAAATGATGTGTAAATGATTATCCGTGCTTAAATGTGTTAACATAAACTAAGGTTGCATGCTCATATGTTAAGGTATGATAGAATGCGTTAAACACGACAAACTGGAAAACTAGATAAACATGGGTTCTGGTTCGATCCTCTGTAAATGGGCGAACCTGGCATGTGGAATTGAAAGAATTCCCTTCGACCAGGACAGGGCTCATTCGACCCTGTGGAAGGGTTGAAGGAGGCCACCTTCGACCACTGATAGGGGGCGAAGGAGGATTAGTATAAATACCAAACTTTGTCATTTTTCATCATTTCACAAACCCTAACCATCTCAAAACACTCTCAAAAGATTTTAATCACTAAGGAAGGAGTTTTTGCACTTCTTTTTCATAATCTAACATATCTACAACATCTAAACAAGAATCCAAGGTGTGTTCTTGATCTTAAATCCTTTTTAAAGCATTTTAATTCGTTTTCATCTAACCCTAATTGTCCGGATCAGTTCTAAGGGTGTTTTCATGATTAAAAACCTTTTAAACATCTTTCTAAATCAAAACCTTATCATTTAAACATAGGTTTTCATGATGATAAACATATGTAAATTGTGTATTATGTGGTGTTATGTGTTGTTCAATGATTTACTGCTGTATCTATGATAGAAACATGATATAGGATTTCTATTGATGCTAGGTTATCGTTGTTTAGGGTTAGAATTGGATAGATGGTGATGTTATGGGTATTTTGTGGGGTTTTAACGAATCTAGACTTGATGCATGATATTTATGATCAAAAGAACTAATAGGGAAAAATCGAACACTCGACAAACTGAGCATTTTAAGTTGAATATGGATCGATTTCAAAACTTTCCAAATTGGGTAAAGAACCCATGCATGATTGTGATGTTTTCATAATTCTTACCATTTTGGGAAAGGGATGAAATGGACGTATTATTGGGGGAAATCGGTGGGGTTTTGTAGGGATAAGTTATTCATACTTGACTGTTGTGTTTGATGATGTTTCGAGGGGTTTCGAATGTGTTTGAAGCATTTTTAGGAAAATTTGTACAACAGGGGCGAACCTGGACTCCTTCGACCAATCGGGTGGGTGAAGGAGAAAATCCAGGGTCGAACCTGGAAAAATGTTGGGCGAACCTGATCAAACGGTCGAACATGGAAAAACGGGCGAAGGAGAACTTAAAAAACGGGCGAAGGAGATTTAAAATGGGCGAAGGAGATTTTATCTGACTGGTTCGACCGTTCTGATGCAGAAATGAGATTTTTGATACAAACTAAGTGTTTTATGCTTGAACCTTGTGTGTAATCTATGTGTACTTGATTAGTTAGGGTAATGAGTCACCAACGGGATGTCGGGTCGGTCTAGTGTGTCGGTTAAACATTTAAACACGCTTTAAAACATACTTGGTTACGATCTGGACAATCGGGGACTGGATAACCTTATGGTTATTAGTCGGAACATTTATGTGAACATTTGATAGATCTCCGATAGAGGGATTATCAAGGGGTTAGCATTTTTACTTGTAACCGAAGAACGCTATCTAAGGTGAGTTCACGGCCCCACTTTTACTGCTTTAACTTTTGGGGGAGAAAACATGCGCTAAACTATTTTGGTAACATATGTCATACTATGGTTTTTAACTCTGTATTGCTATACGATCTTTTGGAAGTCCCGGGGGAAACCATGAATGTGCGGGGATGCACAGCGGGGGAAATGTGGATAGATCTATTGGGCGTGACCTGCCCCACTCGACGGCTTGGAGGGCCGGGCGGGTGCATATTGTCTCGAACTTTGCTAAACATGCTGAACATATACGGGCTGCTTAAACATATGCTAAACATTGCTAAACGTGTCCAGTAATGGTTTCCAATCGTAGTAGTAGTAATAAAACATACGCCTAGCTAGCGTACTTGGTAACATTGATATAGTATTGACATGGTAACGTTTTGGTAACACTTGGTATCACAATGAACAAACCTGTGAACTCACCTGCATTATATGTTGACGTCTTTTTGGCATGTTTTTCTCAGGTCGCTAAGGTAGCAACAAATGGAACTAGGCGCACGGGTTTGCATTGGCGTCTAGGTTTAGTTCATGTTTTGTAATAAACACTTGGTACATTTAGGTCTATGGTTTTTAACTTATCTAATGCTTCCGCTACTGGTTTTGAGTTTATGAAAACTATGTCTTTTTGAATGTCATGTATCTTCATATAGAGTTGTTTATTGTGACCGTTGACTTGGATCCTGGTTTGTCATGCTCCTCGCAGCAAAACTCTGCAAGTGGAAATTTGAGGGTGTGACAAATACATTGTATTGTGTTTTTGATTGTTGTGTTTGGTGTTTTTCAAGTTTAAACAACCTAAAAAATCATTCCTAAATCCAAAAAATGATGTCTACATGTCAATTTGTGACACCCGGCATATTTGGCTTAAACATTTTAGTAACATCTAAGTCTACCTTAGCGGGAAACGTTTATAAACGAACTTAATTAGGTTGGTTGAGTCGGGTCCAGTTAGGATTGTCCAGGGTTCAATGATCTGGAGGATCATTGGGAGTCATTTTGGGAATACACTAGTACCGGGTCCCGTTGTTGCTGACATTACATGAACTAATTAAGTATATGTGTAGATTATGGGTCGTGTGGTGGATTATATACATAGATGTGTTTAAATGATGTGTAGATGATTATCCGTGCTTAAATATGTTAAACATCGACTAAAGTTGCATGCTCATGTGTTAAGGTGTGTTAAAATGTGTTAAACATGACAAACTGGAAAAGTAGATATACATAGGTCCTGGTTCGACCACTTCGAGTGGTCGAAGGAGGAAATATGTCTTGGTTCGACCCTTTGCAAAGGGGCGAACCTGGGATATGGAATTGGAAGAATTTCATTCGACCAAGTCAGGGTTCATTCGACCCTGTGAAAGGGTCGAAGGTGGCCACATTCGACCTTTGAATAGTTTAAATACCAAACTTTGTCATTTTTCACCATTTCATAAACCCTAACCATCTCAAAACACTCTCAAACGATTTTAATCACTAAGGAAGGAGTTTTTGCTCTTCTTTTTCATAATCTAACCTATCTACAACATCTATACAAGAATCCAAGGTGCGTTCTTAATCCTAAATCTTTTTAAGGCATTTTAATCCGTTTTTATCTAACCCCAAATGTCCAGATCTGTTCTAAGGAAGATTTTATCAATAAAAACCTTTTAAACACCTTTCTAAATCTAAACCCTATCATTAAACGTTGGTTTTGTATCAATAAACATATGTTAATTATGTGTTATGTGATGTTATGTGTTGTTTAATGATTAGCTGCTGTTCTAATATTAGAAACATGATCTAGGGCTGCTATAAATGATAATTTAGGATTGTAAAGGTTATTATTAGATAGATGGTGATATTATGGGTATTTTGGGGATTTTATGAAATCTAGGGCTTGTGCATATTAAGTATTATTAATAATATGAATGGGGGTTTTCGATTACAAGATAAACTGAGCATTTGTAGATGATTATGGGTTGGTATTAGAAAGTTTCCTAATTGGGTAAAGATTTCATGCATGATGTGACATTTCCATAATTTTGCCATTTTGGGAAAGTATTAAAACAAGCAGGTTTTGGGGCAAAATTGGTGGGGCTATGTAGGGATATGTTAATCATACTTGATTGCTGTGTTTGATGATGTTTCGGGATGTTTCGAATGTGTTTGAAGCGTTTTTAGGAAAATTATTAAAACAGGGGCGAACCTGGACTCGTTCGACCATTCGAATGGTCGAAGGAGAGAATCCAGGGTCGAACCTGGAAAATGTTGGGCGAACCTGATCAAACGGTCGAACGTGGAAAAACGGGCGAAGGAAAACTTAAAAACGGGCGAAGGAGACTTAAAATGGGCGAAGGAGATTGTATTTGACTGGTTCGACCGTTCTGATGCAGAAATGAGATTTTTGATACAAACTAAGTGTTTTATGCTTGAACCTTGTGTGTAACCTATGTGTACTTGATTAGTTAGGGTAATGAGTCACCAACGGGATGTCGGGTCGGTCTAGTGTGTCGGTTAAACATTTAAACACGCTTTAAAACATACTTGGTTACGATCTGGACAATCGGGGACTAGATAACCTTATGGTTATTAGTCGGAACATTTATGTGAACATTTTGATAGATCTCCGGTAGAGGGATTATCAAGGGCTTAGCATTTTTACTAGTAACTGAAGAACGCTATCTAAGGTGAGTTCACGGCCCCACATTTACAGCTTTAACTTTTGGGGGAGAAAACATGCGCTAAACTATTTTGGTAACATATGTCATACTATGGTTTTAACTTGTATTGCTATACTATCTTTGGAAGTCCCGGGGGAAACCATGAATGTGCGGGGATGCACAACGGGGGAAATGTGGATAGATCTATTGGGCGTGACCTGTCCCACTCGACGGCTTGGAGGGCCGGGCGGGTGCATGTTGTCTCGAACTTTGCTAAACATGCTGAACATATTCGGGCTGCTTAAACATATGCTAAACATTGCTAAACGTGTCCAGTAATGGTTTCCAATCGTAGTAGTAATAAAACATACCCCTAGCTAGCGTACTTGGTGACATTGGTATTGTATGGACATGGTAACGTTTTGTTAACTTTGGTAACTTATTGATCAAACCTGTGAACTCACCAGCATTATATGTTGACGTCTTTTTGGCATGTTTTTCTCAGGTCGCTAAGGTAGCAACAGAGGACTAGGCGCACGAGTCTGCATGGCGTCTAGGCTTAGTTTCATGTTTTGAATAAAGCTTTTGAACATTGTCGTACATGGTTTTGTAACTGGTTAAATGCTTCCTCTATGGTTTATAAATTAAGAACTATGTTTTGTGTTTACATATTTCATATAGTGTTGTTTATTGTGACCGTTGACCTGGATCCTGGTTTGTCATGCGCCTCGCGGTAAAACTCCGCAAGTTGAAATTTGAGGGTGTGACACAATTCTTAGTCCTTCTCACACTTCTCACGAAAAACGTACTTTGTACAGGATCCTAAACATATATATATATATATATATATATATATATATATATATTAAACGTTTCTCTAATACTTTGTTATATAAAACAGTGTTAGATAATTTGATACTTTATTTAGAAACAAAGGTCAAAAAAAATATTGCATACGTAGTTAATTAAAAATTGTTTATGAACTCTAAAGTTAAAACAAAAAAGTTTATGTTCATAAATTTTAAAACAGAAGGTTTGAGTGTCTATAAATATACATATAATCATATGTTATTAAATGTTATAACTTTATATTTTTAGTTACTTTTAACTGATCATGAAATTTTATAAACTTTTGTTTAGTTATCTACTATAATTAAATAACTAGACATGTATATAAAATAATTTATTTCAAATTGTTTACGTTATTATATTTACCTAATTGAATTTCTTGTAGTTAACTTTTCATGTCACATTAATAAACTAAATCGAAATCCTGGTTATTCCCAAATTAGAAACTGTAATCCCTAGTGCCTATAATCCTAAATTACATTAAGCTCAATTAAGTTCGTCAACTTATTAGGTTATTATTGTGAACTGTTTAGGAAAATCATTCGGGATTCCCTTAGCTTTATTTTCAACTATTTCGGATAACTTGTTATTGCTAAGGTGAGTTTTACATAGCCCCACTTTTTAATGTTTTTATATTTTTTTAGGGGTGAAACATGTTTACTTTTTGTCTTGCTTATATCTTTACGCATTTGTTTTTATTATTAGTTGGTGAACCCGCCTCAGTGTAGTCATTAACTTTGATCAAGCCAACTGTAGTAGATTATAGCGCTATAGGTTCGACAAGCCCATCCCCCGCATAAATTCAGGGATGATTGAAATAGATTTTTATACCAGCTCATTGAGTTACGTCATTTTTACTAGCTCATTGAGTTACGTCATTGTCACTAGGGTTGACTATTGTCACACCCTCAAATTCCACATGCGGGGTTTTACCGCGAGGCGCGTGACACACCAGGATCTCAGTCAACGATCACAATAAACATACAACAAACATGCATTCATATATATTTTTATAACCAAAATATCATGCTTTGAGCCGTAAACCAGCAGCGGAAGCATTTCTTGTTTACAACCAAAAGACATATCATAGTTTACAAAACATTGTTTAATATGCTTCAAAATATTAGACGCTGTGCATGACTTCGTGCGCCTAGCCCATTGACTGCTACCTTAGCGACCTGAGAAAACATGTAAAAAATGTCAACATATAATGCTGGTGAGTTCACAGGTTTTCTTTTATAAAAGCGTTGTTATAAGTTCGGTAAGATCATATCCGTTACAACTATGTTATGAGAACGTTAGCTAGACGTAAGTGTTGCTACTACTGCGGTTGGGAACCCATTACTAAACCGGTATAAATGTTGAAGCCAGCCCAGACGGGCGGGATTACCGATGCCTCGGTAACCCCCAAAGTATTAGAGACAATATGCACCCGCCCGGCTCCCAGCCGTCGGGTGGGGTTTGTAAGGCCCAATAGATCTATCCACATTTCCCCCGTTGTGCATCCCCGCACATTCATGGTTTCCCCCTGGGACTTTCCATAAAAGCCGCATAGTACATGAAGTAACCATAGTATAACATGACCTTTAATGAGTAAATAAGTAAGTAGCATGTTTCTCCCCCGAAAGCAAAACGGTAAAAGCGGGGCTGTGACACTCACCTTAGATTGCGTTACTTGAAAACAGTTAAGTAATTATGCTATGATAGCCCCAAATAGCGGCGACCTATCATAAGATGTGTATAAGTATCCGGACTAATAACCCGCAGGTTAACTAGTCCCCGAATGTCCAGACCATAACCATAAACGTTTGAAAACACCTTTGACTATTAAACCGACCGTACCAGACAAGACCCGACATCCCATTGGCGACCCGACATCCCACGTGTTAGACAAATACAAGACATCATGCAACATATGCGATTAAACACTTAATACGCGTAAGAGTTCACCTATTCTAGCATAATGTCTAATTAACGCATAAACAGGTCCGAACACGTGTTACTAAGCCATTGGGTGTATCCCGGGGTTCCTATCATGTTCCTAGGTGTCAAATCATGTTCCGGGATGTCAAAATACGCTTACGATAGCAGTACACGTGATTAGGAAACTTACATGTGATTAGGAAAAGTCAACAAGTGATTAGGAGAGTCAAACTAGTGAATAGAATTGTAATCACTAGTAAAATGGGGAATAGGGTTGTAATCACTAGTAAAATGGGGAATAGAGTTGTAATAACTAGTAAAATGGGGAATAGAGTTGTAATCGCTAGTAAAATGGGGAATAGAGTTGTAATCACTAGTAAAATGGGGAATAGAACTCTATGATCTCAATGAACTCAGTATGCTTTTTTACCTCTCCAAGATACGCACAGCAATTATGCGCATTCTCGAATGTTAAAAGCTCTTCAGTTGCTTTCTTTGCAGGCTGTGAGGATGATCCGGCTTGTTCAGTAGGCTTCTCCTGTTCAGACATGGTTCAATCTGCAAAACAAAACAAATAAACATGTTAAAAATCGACAAAATGTTCAAAGTTTGAAAATTTGGAAATTTATCTTCTCATTCGCCCATACGGGGGTGTGAATGAGTGATTATAGGTGCGAATGTAAAAATATAAAGGTTCGAATGTAAGGTTTTTGACAAAAGCATTTCATTCGCCCAAAATTGTTCATTCGCCCAGTTAACCATCTCCTTCGCCCATTCGAAAGGTGCGAAGGAGTTGTTCTTCAAATTCAAATTTTTAACTTTGCATTTTATTGATTCTGATCATGTCATTTTGATTCAATTGGCTAGTAACAATGCCGATTAAAGTTTTTAAAACAACAATTTTATCTATCATTCATTTTATTAATGTTTTCAGTTTAAAATTAGGGTTTATCCATTCATCATGATCAACTGAACATTCTGATGGATTAACACCACTAATTTTGAATGCAGTTTTTAGTCATTATTATTCCCTCCAAGTTCAGTGTGTCTCTCTAGTGTTTTGTTAAACTTAATTCACGTTGTGTCCTTCATGTATTGATAAATTTAACGTGTAATTGAGTCTTGATTATTAATGAGAAAAGCTTTGAATGATGATTTACTTGTTTTGATCTGATTGATTATCATTTTGTGATTGGTTTAGGGTTTCCGCACCTAAATCAAACTTGTTTGATCATTTCTTTGTTGATTTGTCGATCCTTTTAACACATACAAAGTAAATCATCATTCAAAGCTATTCTCATTAATAATCAAGACTCAATTACACGTTAAATTGATCAATACATGAAGGACACAACGTGAATTAAGTTTAACAAAACACCAGAGAGACACCCTGAACTTGGAGGGAATAATAATGACTAAAAACTGCATTCAAAAATCAGCTTGTTCTATTTATAGACTGCACGTTCGCCCACCATGAAGGTACGAACGAGCACATTCGACCAAACATACTGGTCGAATGAAGCAATACATAACAAACAAAATCTTCCTTCGCCTCCTGTGTCTCCTCCGTATGATCTTCTTCCTTCGCACCTTTGATTTTCTTCCTTCGCCCACACTAAGACTCCTTCGTCCACTCGACAAAACTTATTAACATATGTTTATTGCAAATCCAAAGCATTAGTCGCATAAATGCATCTACAAACTCCCCCTCGACTATTGCTTGGATTGTTTAACTCTTCGTTCCTCATCCATTCTTTTGTTCATTAGCTTGATCCTCAAAAGTTTCTTCTGTTCCAATGTCATCACCTTCTCAAACACTTGCTTCGGCTTTTTCTTTTTCTCTTCAGTAATCTCTTGAGCTTTAACAAACTTGCCGAGCTTTTTGTCATAGTCGCATCCGGCGTTGATATCATGAGCAAAACACAAAAATACCACTCTCTGGTATTTACTAGCCTGTTCAGCATCTTTAACATCACTGAAAATAGGATTGTAATACAACATTATGATGTCCTCATGTGAGCAATTCGCTAACCACATGGGATCAAAAATGTGTATTTTCTTGAAACTCTTATCTCCATCTTTCAAAACAATAACAGCTTCTACGATCTTCCAGTCATAGTACCACCAGATAAAGTCTTTGGCGAAATGTTGAGGAATCTGCAACAATGGAATGTGCCTCAACACTTTTGGTGGTTTGTACTTTAAGGTCACTTTGGGCAAACCAGTAATATCATCAATAGTCTTCTTGTGAACAATCCTTTTTGGATATTGAGGCTCAAAGAGGTTCCACTTCGTCCTACTCTCTCTAGCCATCTTCTCAGCAAAATAAGCAATCTGACCATTTGTCGTACCAGTCATCTTGTGTCGACAAATGTCACGAATTGCCCAGTATGGGAGAGTCTTCAAGTCATGGAATCTATCAAAATACAGGATCCCTTTCTCCCACTTCACTGCTACACATTTCAGTTGTTTTATAAACTTCCATCCCAACGCTTTTCCTTTGAACATGTCATTGTGGAATTTATAAAAGCTACCTTGAATCTCAGGTTTAGGACGATTCGCCTCTTTCTCTTTTAACTCCCTCAATAACTCTTTCAAGCTATCGGATTGTCTGATAAACGGTTTATCATGCCCTCTGAAAATCTCATCAACAAACATATCACTTTTCTCTCTTGCACGTCTCTCGGCTTCCTTTAACAACTCATCAGTGAAAGCAGTAAATCCTGAATTCTTGTCTCTTTTGAAATATTCTGGATACTCTTCACTCGTCACATGCTCAACTTCTATGTCCTCGAAACCAATGAGCATCTGGCGATACATTTGTTTGTCTTCTTCTGACACAGACTTCAGCTTTTCGTTCCAGAAGATCATATCATCATCAACTGATCCTCTAGGAGCTTTCGAACTAGATTCTTCACCTTTTCCAGATTCTCTCTTCTCATACTTGTATTTGTCTGTATCATCATCATCATTGTCATCATCATCATCAGATGCAGAGCTGTTATCTTCACCAGAACCATTATATGAACCATCATCATCATCATCATCCTTCTTCTTCTTAGGATTTTTACCAGCATCTTCATCAAGATCTGCATCATCCTCCTCATCCTCATCAGACAGTTCAAAATCAACTTGCTCCTCTTCAAGCTCTTTATCTTCTTCACCTTCTTTCAGCTGAGAAGCTCGAGAGTATAAATCCTTGATCAGATTATCCATGTTTTTGTTACTCTCTTTCAGCTTCTTATTTTCATCTTTCAAAGCTATAATTCGTCTGGTGTTTCTCTGCTCATGTTTCAACAGCTTTTTATTATCCTTCTGCAACTGTTTGATCTTCTTTTTCAAATCCTCATTATTCTCATGTGTGGTGACAACTACATCAAGCACTTTTGAGTCGTTTTGTCTCAGTTGGGCAATCTCAGTCTGCTGCTTGTTTATTAATTTCATCATTTCTGCAAGTCTCTGGTTAACAGTATCCATCACATCACTATCAACTGTAACCTTTTTCTTTGAGACTTCAGCAACCTCTGGCAGTTTACCTTTCTTTATCTTCTTCAGAACGTTATCTAATGCTTCATTGAATGCATCAACAGGTAAATCAGCTTCCTGTTCAGTACCTGAAGTTGTAGCGGTTTTCTGTTTCTTTGAGGCTGGAGCAGCAACTGGAGATTTTGAGCTAGTAGCAAGTGGTAACTTCTTTCCTGCTATCAGTGTCTCTGTCTCTCTAGCTCTCTTTTCTGCAGGTCTTACAACCTTTTCCTTCTTCTTGTATTGGGGCTTCTTCGGTTTCTCCCCCTGAACTGGCGAACCAGGAAAGTCTCCTGTTCCCAGACCTAAATCTTCATCCTCTTCGTCCAAACGAATAGGACTCTTCATTCTTTGCTCTTCAACCGATATGTTCAAACTAACAGACTCACCAGCCACAGTGGCCTTGGGCGTGGTAGTCTTTAACGTTTCCGTCTCTAAATCCCAGTGTTCATCTTCATGCGTCTCTTCAGAATCAATTGACGCCTCATCCACTATGTGCAAACCCTTCTTAGCCATTGTCTTGTTTCTTCTTGGTGTACTCTTCTTCTTAGCAGGTTCAGAAACAACCTCTAACCTGATCTCTTTCTCCTTTCCCTTTCCACTCTTTGCTCCAACATTAACAACCTGTCGCTTACGCTTCGCATCTGGATCAACAGGATGTAATGGATTATCTTGATCTGAATCACTGTTAGCATGTCTCACTAAACCTTCACCTGGATCCACATAGTCAATCCTCGCTAAATGTCCAAATAAACGTCTAACAGGTGGACGTTCATTCACTGACAGGCCTTTATAAGCTTTCATCCTAGCCAGTGTATTGATTGACATATGTTCTTGAACTACAATGTGCTTAGGATCCCTTTTCAACTCTTTGTATTTATGATCAAACACCATCTGGAGGAATCGAGGATATAACAGAAACTTCAGATTCCTCGTGCCATTTACAGGCTCCAACAAATGTTACATCAGCATTCCTGATACATTGAACGGTTTGTTCAATACCAGTGCTACCATCATTGAGCTAATACTCTTTCGCATCAAATCATATCCTCCAGCAGCTGAACCAAATACGTGTATCAACACATGTGCCAAGTATTTGAACTGTGGACACAGTTTTCCCTTGTGCAATGAGCCATCAGTAATCGGCCCATTGTACTTCATCCTCATAAAGCACTTTCTTTGTTCCATAAAGCTAAGCTCTCTGGGATCAGTCTTTTCATCTTGAAGATTCAGGGCTTCTCTAATATCCTTCTCAGAAACAATAACCATCTTCCCTTGGATCTTGCTAATCACAGATGATTCGCATTGCCAGAAATCCATCTTTGCTTCAGTCCAGAATTCTTGTATCATATCTCTATAGATAATGGCAGGTGTAGCTATTGCGTCTATCACCCGACTTCTTTTCAAGAACTCTATGATCTCAATGAACTCAGTATGCTTTTTAACCTCTCCAAGATACGCACAACAATTATGCGCATTCTCGAATGTTAAAAGCTCTTCAGTTGCTTTTTTTGCAGGCTGTGAGGATGATCCGGCTTGTTCAGTAGGCTTCTCCTGTTCAGACATGGTTCAATCTGCAAAACAAAACAAATAAACATGTTAAAAAGCGACAAAATGTTCAAAGTTTGAAAATTTGGAAATTTATCTTCTCATTCGCCCACACGGGGGTGCGAATGAGTGATTATAGGTGCGAATGTAAAAATATAAAGGTACGAATGTAAAGTTTTTGACAAAAGCATTTCATTCGCCCAAAATTGTTCATTCGCCCAGTTAACCATCTCCTTCGCCCATTCGAAAGGTGCGAAGGAGTTGTTCTTCAAATTCAAATTTTTAACTTTGCATTTTATTGATTCTGATCATGTCATTTTGATTCAATAGGCTAGTAACAATGCCGATTAAAGTTTTTAAAACAACAATTTTATTTATCATTCATTTTATTAATGTTTTCAGTTTAAAATTAGGGTTTATCCATTCATCATGATCAACTGAACATTCTGATGGATTAACACCACTAATTTTTGTTTCTTCTCCCCCTAAAACATTGATAGAATGAATCCGAAACATCAATTGCAACAATGAACATGATTTGTATCAATTTTTGATTTCTAGGGCTCAAAACTGAAATGAATCGATTAATCCATGAAACTGAGTTGTTAACCTGTAACAAGAAGTGCAAAATGATCAGGAAAGGTAGACGATCACAATGGTATAAAGCAAAATATCAGGGCAACAAGCGGACTTCACTTCAGAATTTTTGAAAAAATTTTGTGAGGGTTCGAATGAGACTGAACACATATATATAGGCATGCTCCTTCGCCCACTTGCATCGGTCGAATGAGAAACTTTTGGTTCCTTCGACCCGATTTAAAGGTTCGAAGGAGACAAAAAGAGTTCGAATGTGGAAAATATTTAAGAACACTCTCATTCGCCCACATACACTGTATGAAGGAACAACAAAAATTCCACGTTCGATCAAACGAATGGGCGAACGAAAACTGGAATTTTGACAAATTTTCCAAATCTCAAAAACGAGTCCCGTTCCAATTATTTTTCAACTTTTAAGCATCCAACATTCATATTTTCACATTTAAAAGATTACAAAGCTCAAATGGTTCATCAAGGTTTAGAAAATCGGCATCAACCACCATCAGCTATCAAAAATAAGATAGAAATGGAAAATATTTTTGGATTTTCTAAAGTTTATGCTAAAACACACCTAAAATCTTATTGAGTTTTGTAATTTTTGACGAGAAAATAAAATGCAGAAATGTAAATGAAAAACAACAAATGTTTTGGGATTTCCGGTAAAGGGATCATATCAGTTATTGAGAAATCTGATCACACCGTTGATCTTTTGAATATTATCATTAAAGACAATGTGTGATCTGGCAACTGCTGATATTGTGATCCACATAAACTCACATGCAGACTTTTGTGCAGTGCTTTAAACTGATACTATTATGTATAGTATAAACAAAATTGTCTGTGGTTCCCACGCACACGACATACTCCCGTATCAAGAAGTAAATGCACAAAGACTCATTGTAAAGCGTGATTATGCTTTCGTCGTCTGTAATTTACAAGGTATAATGCACGGAGGTATACAGGTCAGCAAATTAATGCATCAAAGTAACATGTGCACTCTACCAGGTTGAGGACTGTTATTAATCATGATTTGCATAAGTGAATAATATGATGTAATAGATAATCTTTGATCATCATAAAACATAGAAACTTCCTCAATTCGGTAACTTTAGGATTTGGCATAAAGCTCTTTTATAAAGACACCCTATCTGATCTAGGTCCGTAATGACTTACAGCAGAAGATCAGAGAGGCTATCCCCAGACAACTAATAACATAACGACCCTAAACCTCCGAGTTTTGTACAAATACCCTATCAAACGAAATTACGGTACTAAGACCATATGCCCATGAGGAGTTCATCCACACATCAATTCGTTTGATATGTATGTATCAGGCACGCAGTAATAGGTCTACGAAGCCTATCAGCACATCGCACAGACTTAGACACACGTCCTATAAAGCATTACATTTCTTAGAATGTGTCAGATCCCCACTGATGTACTATCATTTCCCCTTTTACTCCAGGAAATCATTTTTGGTTTTTCTGATTTTTATAGATTTTTGAATTTATTGTTCCCAAGGATAAGCTGGAGCATTTCAAATATGTGACTGCCCAGATATCGCTTGTTCACAGAAATCTGACGGCATTAATCTAAGGGAAGAAGATATAGCAGTCAGCAAAGAAATATTCTAATTTTTTTATGGATTTTGAAATTTTTCAATGTTTTTGGATTTTCGAAATTTTTCTGAAAAACAGTAAAAATTAAACTAAAAAGCGATAGACTGAGGTGGTGATTAGTCTTGTTTTTCTTTAATACCATTAGCTTTTAAAAGATAATCAAATCTGGATTTGTCAAAAGCTTTGGTAAAAAGATCTGCGCGTTGGTAATCAGTGTGGATTTTGACCATATCGATCAACTCTTTAGCATAACAATCACGGATAAAATGATATTTAATCCGGATATGTTTAGCCTTTGAGTGATTTACTAAGTCTTTTGTTAATGCGATTGCGGCTTCATTATCACAGTAAATAGGGGTTTTAAGAAATTGCAAACCGTAATCCACCATCTGTGGTTGAATCCAAAGAACCTGTGAGCAGCAGCTCGATGCTGAAATGTATTCTGCTTCACATGTGGATAGTGCAACTGCGGTCTGTTTCTTGCATTGCCAGGTCACGAGCCTGCTCCCCATAAACTGGCATCCAGCCGTTGTGGATTTGTTGTCTTTGTCACAGCCGCCCCAATCTGCATCACTAAAAGCGATAAGGTCAAAATTATCATCATGAGGGTACCAAAGTCCTTTCGATGGACAACCCTTCAGATATCTAAGGATACGCTTGACAGCTGCAAGATGACTTTGTTTCGGCTTCGACTGATAACGTGCACAAAGACATGTTGCAAACATTATATCCGGTCTAGACGCAGTAAGATACATCAGAGATCCGACGATTGCTCTGTATGTAAATGGATCAGTCAGCTCCCCCTTAGCATCAACTCCAAGCCCGTTATTAGGTTGTATCGGGGTATCCATCGGCTTTGAATCTTCCATCTGGAATCGGCTCAAGACTTCAGAAACGTATTTGATCTGGTGAATAAAGATCCCCGTTGGTCTTTGCTCCACCTGCAAGCCTAGGAAAAACTGCATTTCTCCCATTGCGCTCATTTCGAACTTTTCCTGCATAACTTTTTCAAATTCCTTGCACAGAAGTTTGTTAGTAGACCCGAATATGATATCATCAACATAAATTTGCACAAGAAGCAAGTCATCTCCTGCTCGTTTCGTGAACAGTGTGCAATCTACCAATCCGCGTTTGAATCCTTTCAAGAGAAGATACGTGCTCAGCTCCTCATACCATTGTCTCGGAGCTTGGGGCAACCTGTAGATAGCTTTGTTTAAGGCATAGACCTTATCCCGGTGAATTGGGTCCTCAAAGCCTGGTGGTTGACCTACGTAAACTTCCTCTTTGACCACACCGTAAAGAAAAGCGCTCTTTACATCCATCTGATACACCTTGAATTTCTTCCAGGATGCAAACGCCAGAAACATTCGTATAGCTTCCAAACGTGCAACAGGTGCATAGATTTCATTGTAGTCGATTCCCTCAACTTGATGAAAACCTTGGACAACCAAACGAGCTTTGTTTCTCACTATAACTCCTCTATCATCCTTTTTACACTTAAAACCCCATTTGGTTCCGATCTTCTTTCTTCCCGGGGGCAAATCTGTCAGCGTCCAAACTCCAAGTTTCTGAAATTGTAACAACTCTTCTTGCATCGCTTCCACCCAAGCATCATCCAAAAGAGCTTCCTTGTACATCCGCGGCTCGACCTGCAAAACATAACAAGCGAAAGACTAGTCATTTTGAAAACCAGATTTTTTTATTTTGGCATATAAAGCAAGATTGCCAATATTCTCCGGTGCTTGAGCATTCCTCAATTGCCCTCTTGTCATAACGTTGCTACCAGGATCACCAATGACCTGTTCAAGCGGGTGTATTCGATGTATCCGAGATTCCGGATAATCAGGTACTTGCACTCCCGTTTGAGTTGTCAAATTCTCTGTAGAAACCAGATCATTACCCACATTTGATGATGAAGCACCATTTGGATTTGGGTTCACTGGTGGTGTCACTGTAGCATTGTCCAGAATAGCTTCACTTGTAGCATCATCGTCTTCATACGATGAATTAAGCGTTGTTGAAGCTTCTTGGAACACTTCTTCTTCCATCACAGGAGCAGTGGCATCATTAGAAGCCGCTTGAGGATTTACGGTGATCGGACGCACTAACGGTGAAGTCACCGCGTTTTCTACCTCGTAATATAATCGGAGTACAGCTACTTCAACCATGCTATCTAGATTGAATGATTCAAAGAATTCTTTGTAATCAAACATCCAGTCTGGACCTCCTCCCTGTACATTCTGAGTGTATCTTTGTACTTCGACGTTAGCCCATTCCTCGACTTTTCTAGCTCTTTTGTTGAATACCCTTTTGAGTGGGGTTGCATATCCAACAAAATAGCCTTCTTCAGCCTTTGGTGCGAATCTTGAGTAATCGTCAGTCACCACAAGATAGTACAATTCCCCAGCATTACTTTTACGCTTGACTGGACCAAATAAATCCATGTGCAAACGCTCAAGAGGTAGTTCAACGGAATTGACTTTCTTTGGTCTATGGGTTTGTTTGTGCTGCTTACCCTTTTTGCAACTAATACACTTGTCATTCAAATGAAAATGTTTCACATTAACTCCAGTGACATGTTCATTCTTTACCAACTGGTTCATCTTTCTCAAATGAATGTGTCCCATTCTCTTATGCCACATGATAGATTCTTTTTCTGTAGCCTTAGTGTTGATGCGTTTTGCGACTAAGGATTGGATAAACATTATTAACATGTGTTAGTGACTTGGCCGAAGGTAAATAATAGTGGGCGAAGGAAGATAATAGTGGGCGAAGGTAGATGGACAAAGGGCGAAGGAAGATTGGAACTGACAAGAAGACACATTCGACCAGTAGAAGTGGGCGAATGTGGAAAAGGCTCACGTTCGACCAGTGAAAAGGGGCGAACGTGCAGTGTCTATAAATAGGTTTTGTGATTTTGATTATGTAATAGAGTTGTCAGTTGTGTCTGTGTTCAGGTCAGGTTCAGAGGTTGTTTTGAGATATTGTGTGTGTGTTCTAGATTAACATAAAACTGATTGTAAAAGCTTATTTGAAAGAAGTTAATCTATGAAATGATGTTGAAAATGATCTTGATTGCGTTTTGATTTGTGTTTTATCAATTTGTTCAGAACTAGGGTTTTCGCACCTAGTTTTGTGACTTGTATGATCGTATAATCCTGTTTTAGCTAAAATCTTTCGCTCACAAAGTGGTATCAGAGCATAGAGGATCATACAATAACAAATTTGATAAAATCAGAGCTGATTTGGATATGTTTTTGACCTAAATACATCTGTTTTTACATAAACATTGTTTTTAAGTGTTTTTGATCGATTTAAAGGAGAATTTGTGGTCGAATTCAAGTTTTCCAAGAATTAAAGTTACGCCAAATCAATTCCGAAACATAACCTGATTGAGATCATTCAAATCCATGAACTTTTGAAAATCTGAGATCAGAATAACCGTTTTTCAAACAATAACCGTTTTTCAAAAGAGAGATATGATCTTGGTGGGCGAACCTGGAACCTGACTTGAGTGTAGTGGTCGAACGTGTTGAAAAGTGGGCGAACCTGAGTAATTAGTGGTCGAACCTAAAAATTTGTGTAGAATTTTTCACTTTCGGGTACAGATTTTCACCTTCGACCAGTTTGTTTTGGGCGAAAGTGGAAAGTTTGTTAGTCTGGGTTTACATTCTGATCATATCTACATTCGAGTGGTACTGTGTGGTCGATCTTAGAATCAGAAGGGACGAACCTGAAAGACTTCGGGCGAACTTAGATCAGTTTGGACGAACCTAGAGTATTTCGGGCGAACCTAGATTTTTGTTGAAAATTTTTCTAAGTGTTGAGATTTTTCTAAGTTTGTGATCATGTGGCGTTTTCAAACTACTTCGGGATCAGCAACAACACAACCACAACAGCAAACGATGGACCCATGGACAGTGGCAGCGCAAAAGACGAACACACAGTCTTCACAACCACTTAACTACATGGCAACGACGAGCACGATGCCTCAAAGTGTAGCACATCCGGCACTACAATCTGATTACTGGGGAGTAGCAGCAGCGGCGGTAAATACTCAAACCACTAATGCTATTTCTACTTTGATTAAGGATTTGTCTACAGGTAGTGGAACTCGGCCACCGAAGCTCATGGAAATGCAAGAGTATAATCAGTGGCATACCATGTTCAAGATCCATTTAGAAGGCATGGGATAAGTTTGCAGATGCTTTACCACCACAATGGGATCAGCATGTGGAAGTTCTCAGAGAGAAGGATGCTTATCAATTCTGGACTATTTCAGAGTTTATCGAAAAGCTGGAGAACAAAGAGATGGAGGATAGGAGGAAAGCTAGAAGGTCACAGATTCCTCAGAATCCTAGTTTGTATTTTGGAGGCACTTCAGTTCCAGTTGGTAACTCGAGCTCAGGAAGCATTGCACCACATGTTGCATGTATTTCCAATGTCATGGAATCATCAAAACCAACCACCAACTACTTGACACAAACATCATCCTACTCACAACCATCATACACACCACCACAATACAATTCTTACATTTCACCACTCTCCCCAATGCAACAAGCAGGTTTTTACACCGCTAACCAATCACAACAATCAGTAAACCAAGTTACTCAACCTAATCAACAACCGGTGGTTTTGGATACATCTAACTTGGGAAATGTGACTGTGGAGGTTGCTCAGCAACACATTGCATTAGTCTCAGCAATGGTTTCATCCTACAGTGGGTTAGTTGCTAGTCAGATTGGGAACAACAACTTAACCAACGAAGACTATGCACAGATTGACAAGGAAGAGATGGAACTCATTGACATTCAATGGGCTTTTGCGAGTATCATGAGAAGAGCAACAGAGTTCATCGAGAAAACAGGAAGGACTGATTTAGCAACTTCTCCCAACACAACCTACGGATTCAACAAGGAGAAGGTTACGTGTTTTAATTGTGGAGAAAAAGGACATTTTAAAAGGGAATGCACCCAGCCACCTAAACAAGGTAATCGAAACCCTTTCAATGCAAATTACCAGAACCGTCAACAACAAAACCAAGTTTCTTACCAAAATAACAACAACTACCAAAACCGAAACTTTAACAACCAAAACAGACAACCAAACACTCAAAACCAGATTCAAAACCAATCTCCTAACAACACAAACCGAATAGTTGTACCTATCACTACACCTAATGAGACCCAACAGAATGCAAGTCAGAACCAAGCTTTGGTGACTCAACAGGATGAAAGGTTTGACTGGTCGGGTATGCAAATAGGAGTTGAGGAAGTGACTACTGGTGGGAATGTGGCATGTGTTGCTTATCAGGTTGATATGGAAGAGTCGGTGGTGGTTGATGATAAGAAAGAAACTGAGGAGTGTGAAAGTGATGATTCTGAGACTGAGATGGAAGTGGAGAATGAACCTGTTGAGGTTAAGGCTGAGGAAACAAGTTCTGGAATGGTGATTGATTCTGTTACTGATGTTCCTGAAGAGTGTAGATCAGTTTATTCAGATTCTGAGAGCGAATCAGACACAGAGGCAAGTGTTGATTCTTTAGATGATGATATTGATCAGCTGTTGGCAGAAGCTGACTTTTTGATGACGAGGAAGTCGTGCATTGCTGATGATGCTTTCACCAAGATTGACTACTCCAAGTTTTTCACTGGAAAGGAAGCTCATTTTGCGTTGATGGCCATGACTGAACCGCCAAAACCTGTAAGTTCTGAATCTAGCACTGATGTTATGAGTGATAAATATTGTGGAACATGTGATAGATTGACTGAGGAGAATAAACAACTCCGAATTTCACGTGATAGTGCTATCATGATCAGTCAATCTACTCGCAAAGAGTTGAATGCTTTCAACAAAGTATTAGATGGCTATAAAAAGGACATTTCCGACTTGAAAAACACTTTGTCATTGAAACAATTGGCAATAAACAACTATATCAATGAAATTGAAAACACCAAGTTGGAAATGGCAGCCATAAAATGCTTTGCTGAGAAAGTGAACAAAAAGTTGGAAAGTTATAAGAATATTGCTTATGTGGTAGACCATATCATTGATGATAACACCACCAATTACAAGTCTGTACCATCTCCGGTTCTGTTTGAAAATCATAACTATCACCAAGTTATACCGGAGAGCTCGGTAAAATCAGACTCATCATCGGAAATGGAATCTAATACCTCGAGTATTGGTGATCCTTATTCCGATGTGAGACCGATTTTAGGCTTGAATGATGAGGGTGTTTATGCTGAAAGTGTGAATTCAGACTCAGAGAATGATGATACTGGTAGTGATCAAACTGTTAATGTATGTGAAATTCCAAAAGAAAATCACATCATTACTACTGAACCAGTGTCACCATCTGATCATGTTCATCCGATGGCAAATGCTAATCGTGATAAAAAGTCTGAAAAAGAGAATGGTGTTAAGAATGTTGTTAAAAAGAATGAGTCGAATGAACAATGTGACAAACCTGTCAAAGTGTTCTATCGGATGGAAGGATCCGATAAGATCATTTCTGATGAGGAATTTCCAATCAAAAACGTTAACTATTCTAAACTTGATAAAATCTGGCAAGAAAGCACTATTTGGTTTCCAAAACATGAGAGAACCAACGAAATTCCACCAGAAATTTTAAAGAAATTGTTTTCGGATGTTCCTCAAGAACCAAAGGTCCATGTCACCGAGTTCATTCGACCAAATGACAAAGCAAATGGTTTTCATGAGCCCACTTACTCGAAAGGACCACTTCCTGAGAGTTTGAGGAATCAACAGTATAATGATCAATATCCTGTTAGATCATTTGCTCCACCAAATGCTCATTATGTTTTTGAAGAGTATCGAAAATGCTTTAAATGTGGAGAACGTGGGCATTTACTTGCTCAGTGTCCATATGTAAGGCATAAAAGACATGAGGTTGAAGTCAGAAATTCCATGAGAAAGCCGATTGATCATTATGTTCCACCACATAGACGGGTTGTTCCTCAACAACAACAGTTTTATAATCAAAACAATTTTCAAATGAGGATCAATCGTCTAATCCATTATGATCAAAGAAATCGGATTGCTATGGAACAATCTTGGAGAAAGCCTGTGGTGAACACAACAGTTGATAGACAAAAGATTCCACAAAAACCGATTGTCAAATCAAATGTTGGACCTAAGTCTGTTAATTCAGATAAGGTAGCCAAGAAAGTTACTTTTGTTAACAATGTTCAGAAACCAATTGAAAAACCAAAATCTCAAATTCGTATTCTTAAAAGATCTGAACAATCTTGGTCACCAAATGGTACTCCAGGAGCTTCTACTTCGAAGGTAAGTGAGAAAAATGAAAGTGTTTTGAACAATCAGAAAATGATTGATCCAAAACAAAAAGTTGTTGAAAAAGTTAATGAGAATGTTTCTTTGAAAGCCGATGTTCAAAGGCCCAAGACTCAGGCTTGGGTCCCCCGAAAGAACTAAATGATTTACTTTTTGTGTGCAGGGAGCTTCAGCTGGCCCTATTAGCAGTCTATGGATTGTTGATAGTGGAGCTTCAGGCCACATGACGGGGGATCTCGCATTGCTGTTTGATGTGAAAAACATTAATGGAGGGTATGTCGCTTTCGCGGGTAATAAAGGAGGATATATTACGATGGAAGGAAGCGTGAGTAATGGGATTGTGACTTTCGAGCGGATTTCTTATGTTAAGCAGATAGACTATAATTTGTTGAGTGTCAGTCAAATATGCGATAAACAATTTTCTGTGCATTTTGATGACAAATCCTGTTATATTCTCAAACCGGGCTTCAAAATTCCAAAGGAGTGGGTAATGTTGATGGCACCTCGAGTCAACAATCTCTATATTCTTGACATGTCCAAGGCGATGACATCACAGGGGCAGATAACATGCTTTCTATCCAAGGCGACCGAAAAAGAATCGATAATGTGGCACCGCAAAATGGGGCACATTCATCTGAGGAAAATGAATCAATTGGTGAGAAATGGACTTGTCGATGGAGTAAACGTGAAACATTTCCATCTGAACGACAAGTGTGTAAGTTGTATGAAAGGCAAGCAACACAAACAGTCCCATAAAGTGAAGAAAGTTAACTCTGTTGAGATGCCTCTTGAGCGATTGCACATGGACCTTTTTGGACCAGTCAAACGCAAAAGTCATCTTGGAGAGCTTTATTGTTTAGTCGTCACTGATGACTATTCAAGATTTTCATGGGTGACGTGTTTGAAGAACAAAAGTGACACTTTTACCAACCTACAAGTTCTGTTCACTCGATTGGAGAATATCTACAATTTGAAGATAAAAAGAATCAGGAGTGACAACGGGACGGAGTTCAAAAACGCCAAGATGGATGAACTTTGTGAAAGCAAAGGGATACATCATGAATATTCGGCTCCGTATACCCCGCAACAGAACGGTGTTGCTGAACGAAAGAATAGGACTCTAATTGAGGCGGCTAGAACAATGCTCGCTGACTCAAATCTTCCGGTAATGTTCTGGAATGAGGCGATTTATGCAGCAAATTATACATTAAATCGGGTTCTAACAGTGAAGAAGTTTGGAAAAACATCTTATGAACTGTTACACCGACGAAAGCCTAACTTAGAGTATCTAGAACCTTTCGGGGCGCCATGCACGATGTTGAATCCAGGTGAGAAGTTTAGTCCTAAAGCTGAGGAGGGATATTTTGTTGGATATGCAACCCCGCTCAAACGGGTATTCAACAAGCGAACTCGTCAAGTGGAGGATTGGGCTAACGTGGAAGTTCAACGATACACTCAAAATTTGCAAGGCACGGGCCCTGATTGGATGTTTGATTACAAAGATTTCTTTGAATCATTCAACCTAGATAGCTTGGTTGAAGAAGCTGTTATCAGATTACTTTACGAGTGTGAAAACGCGGCGACTTCACCGTTGATGCGTCCAATCACCGTGAACCCCCCACCAGCTTCTAATGATACCAGTGCTCCTATACAAGAGGAAGAGATGTTTCAAGAGGCTTCAACTTCATTAGACACTTCAGAATCTGAAGATGAACAATTTGAGGAAGCAGTTCTTGAACATGCAGAAGAATTAGAAGTGCAACCTGTGAACCCAACTCCATATCCTGATGTTGCTTCATCATCAAACACGGGTCATGATCAGGATGCTGTAGAAAACTTGACTGCTCAGACGGGAGTGATTGTACCTGTTAATCCGGAATCTCGGATTCATCGAATTCACCCGCTGGAGCAAGTTATCGGTGATCCTGGAAGTGGTGTTATGACCAGAGGGCAGCTAAAAAGCGTTAACTCACCAGAGAGTTTTGGTGCTTTAGCATTATATGCCAAAATTCAAAAATCTGGTAGTCAAAATGATTGGTCGTTTGCATGTTATGTGTCGCAGGTAGAGCCAAGGACATACAAAGACGCTTTGAATGAAGATGCCTGGGTTGAGGCAATGCAGGAAGAGTTATTGCAATTCCAGAAATTGGGAGTCTGGACGCTCACAGATTTGCCGCCGGGAAGGAAGAAAATAGGCACTAAGTGGGTGTTTAAGTGCAAAAAGGATGATCGTGGAGTTATTGTTCGCAACAAAGCCAGATTGGTCGTGCAGGGTTTCCATCAAATCGAAGGGATTGATTACAATGAAATCTATGCACCAGTAGCTCGAATTGAAGCTATTCGGATGTTCCTTGCGTTTGCTTCATACAAGAAATTCAAAGTCTATCAAATGGACGTCAAGAGCGCATTTTTGTACGGGAAAGTCAAGGAGGAGGTTTATGTCGGGCAGTGTAACACACCAACCGATGGCGGAAACATCGGGATGTCACGTACTGATGATTGTTCAGTAGCTCATGGTGAATAATAAATTTCATTAAATACTTTAAATAAGTTACATACAATTGTTCTAAGAATTTGTACATCAAATTGAATAAAACTATGCAAACATCTTCAAGCATCAATTCAAACCTTCAAGCAAGTAGAACCTGAAACATGTTAAGTTGAAAATATTTTGGGTCAACAAAAGTTGGTGAGAATTACATAGGTTTTTGATAATTGAGTAAAAATGATGTGCAATTCATGTGTCATGTCAATCTAGTCCATATGTGAGAACATACTAGAAATAAATCGAGTGCATAATCAACCATGATGACTGTTATAATATGATACATACCATACGCTCATGGTCCAATATGTTATACGATAACAAACACCCACGCAACCTTTGTAGGAGGCACGTATCCGGGTGGGATTGTCAGTCCAATAGATCTATCAATGTATACCGCCGGCTTGTACGGAGTTAATGATTATGCTAGAATGGTGCTTACTCTAATCATGCTCAAGACATAATGCAACATAGAAAACACATAGACACATTGATGATTGAATTGCATAAATGATGTTGTAACATGTTTCACCCCAAAAATGGTGATAAATAGAAAAGGGGCTATGTAAAACTCACCTTAGCAAAATGTTATGTCTCGTAAAAAAAATAGAATAATGTGTTGTGAATGTATGCGAGGCGAATCCCAAAGACTCAACAACGTAGCTAGTCCAAATTGAAGAAAACGAAAAAGAAAGAATATCAAGCTTCCAATTCGCCAATTACAAGAGCTTATAATCAAAGCTTCATTTGTAGAAGTAATAGACTATAGAAGAAAGGTATGAGGGAAAGTTTAATCGGATTGAAACAATCGATTTAGAGGTGCAAAGTATAATGGGTCATAGGTGGGTTTTTATACTAGTTTTGGAGTCAATTAGCCATTAAAATTGGTCAACACCATAAAGTAATGTTTTATGATGAATTGACTATTTGACTAAGACTTTGACTGTTTGACTAAGACTTTGACTAGGACTTTGACTATTTGACTCAAGGCTTTATTTAAAAAAAAAAAATCTTGTATGTGAAAAAAAAAAAAGAATTTAGAATCATATTATTATTATTATTATTTATATACATTTATGTATGTATATAAGTTGTGAGTTAGGATAAATAAAGACTTAGGCACATTTGTATAATATTAATGATAAAGGTGTAATAAAAATATATATATATATATATATATATATATATAAGGGCTTTTTATGTATTAAAATTTTGGGGAAAATTTTGCGATGTTACAGTCTCCCCTACTTTTAGGAACTTCGTCCCGAAGTTAAAAGAAAAACACCAGGTATACAATTGGTCGACTACCGAAAACCTTGATAAAATTTCTCACTACCTTAACGTACCTGTAAATTCATGATTACGTTCCGGACCGTAATTATCAATTTACCTTACATTAGGGTTTTGCGTCCTTTTATGACTCTACCGATTGTTGAGCAGGTTCGATAGTCTCCACCAGTCGTTGAGCAGGTTGTAGGGCCTCTCCCGACTGTTGGAAAGACATGATGACCTCTACCAATCGTTGAGTAGGTTGTTTGGTAGTCAACTAATTGTTGTACAAGTAAGCAAGTATGATTATAGATATAGCAATTAGTTCACATTCAAACAAGCATGCACTCAGATGTTATGATAATACTTGAATCAAAAAGTGTCAATACACAGAATTAAAAAGTAGACATCATTCAAATGGTGGGGTTTGCTGTTAAGTAGCTGGAGGGTCTTGATCTCGATTTAGTTTAGGGCATCGGTTACGGAAATGATTTGGGTTTCCACATTCATAGCATTGACCATAGTTGTATTTACCAGGACGATTAAGATTAGCAACCTGAGCAGGGTTGGTTGGTTGGTTGGTGTTAGGGTTTGGGGACTCACGACATGTGTTGACCAGATGGCCATACCTACCACAATTGGTGCACAGGCGACACACTGAAACAGTGGGGCGATGTCGTTTGCATGTGTTACACAATGGGAAGTTTCTTGTATAGGGTTTCTTGTTAGAAGCTTGTGTAGTGAGGTTTACATTAGGATCCCTGGTCTTGCGCTTCTGGTTCTCGGTAGTTACCGTGGCCACAATACTTGTTTCTCGCCTTTCCGAACTAAGGTCCCGTTCTTTATGTGATTTCCATCGCCATTTCCATTTCCATTGCCATTCCCATTCATTGGGATGACTTGAGCCAACAAGTTAGAAACCAGAGTTGTGATTTGTTGCGCCATTTGTTGGGAAATAATCGCAGCCAGTTGGGCATCAACACCATTGTTGTTTTTGTTGTTGTTGTGGTTGGTGTTGTGGTTGTTGTTACTTTCCTCTTGGTTTTCACCACTGTTATTGCGAGTGCTGCGACGTGGAGACATGATCTGTAAGGGACACAATGAAGGTTCAATGTGGCATGAAATGAATGAGGTGATATAAGGAATGTAATCATTTATTCATTAATTAAAACGAATAAACGAAAACGTTGACGTATCAAAGATTCCAGATTCCAACAACATAGTGAAGACATGCTTTAGCCTATAAGTGAACACTCATCCCGAGAATTCCCAGGTAGGCATCCGGGTCCCTCGTCTGATTGGGATATATGCGCAATGCCAGCCTAGACAGAAGACTCAGAATACAGGCGTTCACCCTTCCAGATTGCACGTGTTCGTTATTAAAATCTAGAACTTCGACGAGATCTCAAGGTGGTTCAGGTTAAACCTGAGGAATTTGTCCTATTAGTCTAAGAGTAGATCCACTGATGGAGAGCAACCTTCTTGTAGGAATGAAAGTAGGGATAAGAAGTAGGAGGGAGATAGAGAATAGCAAGTAAAAGAAGCAAGTACTTGTTAAATCCTATGGTTATAGACTAGATTATTTTTCTAATAACCTAATTCCCTATAACCATGGCTCTGATACCAATCTGTAACACCCCAACTGATGGCGGAAACATCGGGATGTCACGTACTGATGATTGTTCAGTAGCTCATGGTGAATAATAAATTTCATTAAATACTTTAAATAAGTTACATACAATTGTTCTAAGAATTTGTACATCAAATTGAATAAAACTATGCAAACATCTTCAAGCATCAATTCAAACCTTCAAGCAAGTAGAACCTGAAACATGTTAAGTTGAAAATATTTTGGGTCAACAAAAGTTGGTGAGAATTACATAGGTTTTTGATAATTGAGTAAAAATGATGTGCAATTCATGTGTCATGTCAATCTAGTCCATATGTGAGAACATACTAGAAATAAATCGAGTGCATAATCAACCCTGATGACTGTTATAATATGATACATACCATACGCTCATGGTCCAATATGTTATACGATAACAAACACCCACGCAACCTTTGTAGGAGGCACGTATCCGGGTGGGATTGTCAGTCCAATAGATCTATCAATGTATACCGCCGGCTTGTACGGAGTTAATGATTATGCTAGAATGGTGCTTACTCTAATCATGCTCAAGACATAATGCAACATAGAAAACACATAGACACATTGATGATTGAATTGCATAAATGATGTTGTAACATGTTTCACCCCAAAAATGGTGATAAATAGAAAAGGGGCTATGTAAAACTCACCTTAGCAAAATTTTATGTCTCGTAAAAAAAATAGAATAATGTGTTGTGAATGTATGCGAGGCGAATCCCAAAGACTCAACAACGTAGCTAGTCCAAATTGAAGAAAACGAAAAAGAAAGAATATCAAGCTTCCAATTCGCCAATTACAAGAGCTTATAATCAAAGCTTCATTTGTAGAAGTAATAGACTATAGAAGAAAGGTATGAGGGAAAGTTTAATCGGATTGAAACAATCGATTTAGAGGTGCAAAGTATAATGGGTCATAGGTGGGTTTTTATACTAGTTTTGGAGTCAATTAGCCATTAAAATTGGTCAACACCATAAAGTAATGTTTTATGATGAATTGACTATTTGACTAAGACTTTGACTGTTTGACTAAGACTTTGACTAGGACTTTGACTATTTGACTCAAGGCTTTATTTAAAAAAAAAAATCTTGTATGTGAAAAAAAAAAAGAATTTAGAATCATATTATTATTATTATTATTATTTATATACATTTATGTATGTATATAAGTTGTGAGTTAGGATAAATAAAGACTTAGGCACATTTGTATAATATTAATGATAAAGGTGTAATAAATATATATATATATATATATATATATATATATATGTATATATATAAGGGCTTTTTATGTATTAAAATTTTGGGGAAAATTTTGCGATGTTACAGGCAGCCACCAGGCTTTGAGGACCCAATCCACCGGGACAAGGTCTACGTGCTGAACAAAGCTTTATATGGTTTGCACCAGGCTCCAAGACAGTGGTACGAGGAGCTAAGTACATACCTCATCTCCAAAGGATTCAAGCGCGGCCTCGTCGATTGTACCCTCTTTACGAAGAAGACGGGAGATGACTTGCTTCTAGTACAGATTTACGTTGATGATATTATATTTGGTTCAACTAACGAACTTTTGTGCAGGGAATTCGAAACTGTTATGCAAGAAAAGTTTGAAATGAGCGCTATGGGGGAGATGCAGTTTTTCCTCGGCTTACAGGTGGACCAAAGACCCGACGGGATCTTCATTCACCAGACGAAATATGTATCCGACATCTTGAGCCGATTCCAGATGGAGGACTCTAAGCCGATGGATACCCCGATTCAACCCAATCACGGGATTGGAGTGGACACTAAGGGGGAGCTGACAGATCCATTTACATACAGAGCAATCATCGGATCTCTGATGTATTTGACAGCGTCTCGACCAGATATTATGTATGCAACGTGTCTCTGTGCTCGCAATCAATCGAAGCCGAAATAAAGTCATCTGACGGCGGTCAAGCGTATCCTTCGATATCTGAAGGGTTGTCCATCAAAAGGACTTTGGTACCCTAATGATGATGATTTTGATTTTATTGCTTTTAGTGATGCAGATTGGGGCGGCTGTGACAAAGATAGCAAATCAACAACAGCTGGTTGCCAGTTTTTAGGGAGCAGGTTAATTACCTGGAAATGCAAGAAACAGACTTCCGTCGCACTGTCTACATGTGAAGCCGAGTACATTTCAGCCTCGAGTTGCTGTTCGCAAGTTCTTTGGATCCAACAACAGATGGTCGATTACGGTTTGCAGTTTCTTAAAACCCCTATACACTGTGACAACGAAGCCGCAATTGCATTAACTAAAAATACTGAAAATCATTCTAAAGCGAAACATATCCGGATTAAATATCATTTTATCCGTGATTGTTACGCTAAGGAATTGATAGATATGGTCAAAATCCATACTGACTACCAACGTGCAGATTTGTTTACAAAAGCTTTTGACAGATCCCGCTTTGAATATCTTTTAAAAGTAAACAATATAAAGGAAAAACAGGACTAATCGGCTCCTCGGTTTATCCCTTTTTAATTTTTAGTTTTAGTTTTTAAAATTTTTTTGCTAATTGGGAATTTCTCTTTGCTAATTGGGAATTTCTCTTTACTATCATAATCCTCAAAGAAGTTGATGCTTTCGAGGGGGTTGTTTAATCCTCAAAGAAGTTGATGCTTTCAAGTGGATTGTTTCTTTCAAATTTTTTGTTTTGTTTTTCAGAAAAATTAAAAACCTAAAAATATGTTCTTTATTTTAGGGGGAGTCATTTTATCAGAAAAACCAAAAACATTGAAAAATTTTCAAAATACCTAAAAATTAGAAAAACCAAAATGATTTCCTGGATAAAAAGAGGAAATGATAGTACATCAGTGGGGATCTGGCACAGGCTAAAGAATTGTATAGTTTAATGAGATGTATGTTGATTATGTGTGATATGCTGATAGGCTTCGTAGACTAAATATTGCGTGCATTAGTGATACAAACATAACAAACTACGCATTTGTGGCTGAACACCTCATGGACATATGGTCTTAGTACCGTAATTTCGTTTGATAGGGTATTTGTACAAAACTCGGAGGTTTAGGGTCGTTATGTTATTAGTTGTCTGGGGATAGCCTATCTGATCTTCTGCTGTAAGTCATTACGGACCTAGATCAGACAGGATGTCTTTATAAAAGAGCTATATGCCAAATCCTAAAGTTACCGAATTGAGGAACTTTCCATGTTATATGATGATCAAAGATTATCTATTACATCGTATTGATCATTGATGCAAATCATGATTAATATCAGTCCTCAACCTGGTATAATGCATATGTTACTTTGCTGCATTAATTTGTTGACCTGTATACCTCTATTCATTATATCTTGTACAATTACAGACGACGAAAGCATAATCACGCTTTACAATGAGTCTTTGTGCATTTACTTCTTGATACGGGAGTATGTCGTGTGTGTGGGAACCATAATGTGTTAGTCTAATACACCTAATTCGTATCATTTTAAAGCATTGCGTAATTGTCTGCATGTGAGCTTATGTGGATAACAATATCAGCAATTGCCGTGTCACATATTGTTTCTAATGATAATATTAAAACAGATCAACGCTGTGCTCAGATTTCTCAGTAAACTGATATGATCCTCTTACCGGATATCACAAAATGTTTACTGCTTTCATTTAACTTTGTTGCATTTTACTTTTATTGTCAAAAAGATACAAAATCCAAAAAGATTTTATGTGTGTTTTGATAAAATTTCAGAAAACCCAAAAGATTTGCATTTCTGCTTTATTTTTGATAACCGGGGATGCTTGATGGTCAATTTCTGAGATTTGATAGCACCATCTGGACTTTGTATCATTCAAAAAGTGAATATTTGAGTTTTGGAAGTTTAACGGATTGAAAAATGTTGAACGGGATTCGAATTCGTGATTTGGCGAAATTTTCAGATTTTTCCATTTCACATTCGCCCCTTAATTGGGTCGAATGTGGAAAAATCATCACCTTCGACCGGTTTTCATTTGGACGAATGTGGATTATCTTTACCTTCGGGTATTATTTTCACCTTCGGGTATCATTTCCACCTTCGGGTAAAAACTTTCACATTCGGGTCATTCGCTTGGGGCGAATGTGGAAGTATCCCACATTCGTCCATATCAAACGGGCGAAAGTGGACATTATATATATGTCAATCCAGGTTCGAACCTCTCATTCACAAAAATTTTTCAAATTTCTTTGATAACCAGACCTTGTTGCTCGTTTTTCTTTTGATACACTGATTTAATCCCTGACCTTTGCTGATCAATTTGAGACTATATTTGCAGGTAATGGACATCATTACAGACCAGAATCGTCGTGTTCTTTAAACCGGACCTAGGGTTTCAATTTAGGGGTCTAGGATGTTTGTTAATGCTGGTTTTTGATTTCCGTTCATTTTTCATAAGTTTTAGGGGGAGAATATAAAAGGAATTAGGTTTATAACAATGATTAGATGTTCGTCTGATCGATTGAAACAGTTAAAACCTAATTCTACTTTAAAACTCATGAAAACTGAATAATTTTGACAATTGGTTTTGAACAAGTGATAATCGGTCATGTTAGGTCATATTAGGATCAAAATTACATGTTAAAAACTGAATTGGCAAAATTTTAAATTTTGGGCAAAAACTTTTTCACCTTCGATTAAAAAAAACGGGCGAAGGTGGAATTGATTTGGGCGAATGTACAATAATCTGGACGAAAGTGATTTTTTACTCAGATCATGTTCACATTCGACCATAATTTTCACATTCGACCAAATTATCTCACATTCGACCATTCTAAAACGGGCGAATGTGCAGTATGTTTTTGACCAGAATTTTTGTAATTTTTGTTATTTTTGTATTTTGACGTGTTTGTTTGATTTTAATGTGCAGATGGCTGATCAATCCGAGAACGTTGAAGCACCAGTAGAAAATGTGGAAACTCCAGCAGAGATTATTGTTACAGATCCGGTGCCAGAGGCAGAAACTTCAGTTCCAAGCAGTTGGCCGTTTGAAAGGTCGCATAACTGTTGCGCATATCTCGGTGATGTAGAGAAGAATACGGAATTCACCGGGATCATAGAGTTTCTGAAGAGGAGCAGAATAGTTCATGCATTAGCCACACCGACGATCATATACAAAGACATTATTGAAGATTTCTACCAAAATGCGAAGTATGACTACTGGGAGAATCAAACGATCATCAAGAGCAAGATTCAGGATATGGAGATGTTCTTGACTGAAGCTGATATTCGGGAAGCGTTACAGATAAAGTTTGAAGATAGTGAAGATCCCAGGGAGTTGTCATGGACAGAGCAGATGCATGTTTCTTACGGATGAAATACAAAGGTCCAATTACTGACGGATCTATGTATAAGGGGAAGCTGGGAGTGCAGTTTAAGTATTTTGCACATGTTCTTATCCACGTATTTGGGTGTGTGAGCGGTGGATATGATGTCATGAGAAGGAGTTTAAGTTCGTTAATGGTTGCGTTGACACTCAACAAACCATTTAACGTATCTGGGATGATTCTTGATCATATGCTGGAGATGCTGAAAGGAATGAAGAACAAGAAGTTCATGTTATATCCGAGATTTCTGATGATGATCTTTGACTATAAGTATCCTATGTTGAAAAAGGATCCGACTATGATCCTAGGGCAAGATCATATGAACATTAGAACATTGATGAGAATGAAGGGTTACAAAGGTGTGCCTGATAGTGAGAAGCCACCTAACAGGAGATTATTTGGTGCTTTGGCTCGTCAGGATTACACTGATCCTGGCAAGAACAAAGCAAGGCATGATAATAGTGATTCGGACAATGATGATCCCTTAGTGTATGTTGATTCAAGCACTAAGAGGAAACGGCAAGTAGTCAATCCTGGAGCCAAAGGGAAGGGCAAGGGAAAGACTGTGGATCAGGGAAGTTCTAAGCAACAAGTGGTTAGACAGAAATCGACAGCGAAGAAAGGATCAGGTTTGGTGGACGAAGAGTCGGTAGATTCAGAAGAGACTGAAGTAGAGGAACAGTGGGATTCTGATACTGAAAATGTGAGGACCACCAAACGTAAGGCCACTATGGTTGGTGAGTCTGAATCCTTGAATAAGTCGATTGAAGAAGCTGAGAGAAGGAAGAAATCTGTTGAAGATGAGAGTCTAGGTGTTGACTTAGCAGAATTGAGTGTTGGAGAGACTGTGGTGGTTAATTTGCCTAGAAAGACAAAGAAGCAAAAGACCATGGCCAAGAAGTCAAGTACAAAAGAGCTGAGGGAGAAAGAGTTAGCTCAGTTATTGAAGGGTAAAAGAGTACCTGATGTAGGTACATCATCTAAGCTGTCTTCACCTGTCGCCAAGAAGCAGAAGAAAACGAAAGAGGCAGAGACATTACCAATCGATCAATTCAATGTCGATTTGGATAAAGTGCTTGATATGTTCAGAAAGCCTCAGAAGGAGAAAGTAGCTGAAGTTGAGCCATCTAAATCAAAGTCGAAGAAAGTAACTGTGGATGACGATGTCATGAAGCAAGTGAATAAGAAAATGGAAGATATGATGAAGATGTTAGTTGCTCAATAGGCTGAGATTGCTAAGTTTAAGCAAAATGAGGAGAAAATGCTTCAGATCGTGGTTGCTTCGAAATCTAATCAGGATGAGATAAATGATAAGATTAAGATGTTGGAAGCTAAGAATGAAAAACTTGAAAGAAAGTGTGAAAGAAACAAGGGCAGGATCAAACTGATTAAGGCAGATAACAAAGAACTAAGGAATGAAAACAAACGCCTTAGTAATTTGATTGACGAGCTTTATAGTAGGGCACCCCAGTTGAAAGAGGGTGAAGAAGATGAAGAAGAGGAAGAAGAGCAGGTGGATTTTGAACCATCAGAGTCTGATAAAGAACAAGAAGATGATGATGAGGATGATGATGGATCGGAGAAAAGCGATGATGATGATGATGACAACAATGATGATGATGATGATGCAGAAGGTGCTGGGAGAAAGCAAGGAGATGAGTTTAGCAGTGGTAGTGATCATGATGGAGGAGATGATACTTCCAGATTTACTTATGAGAAGAGAACACCAAAGAAGAAAGATACTGGAGAATCAAGTTCTAAAAAGAAAGGTGGGAACGTTGATTCAGATGAAAGTATTTTCTGGAATGAGAAGGTGAGATCTCTATCTGATGATGCTAAACAGTTGTATAAAGATATGTTGGAAAAGAGAGAGTGGACCATTGAGTTCACAGGATGCTTCGCTGAGATATTCCAAGCTGATGACTTAAGATATGAATTGGAATATGAAGATCCTGATCTTGAAGAAGGGGAATTACCTGCATCTGTGGCAAAAGAAATACTAGATGGTCTTGCACAGAGGGTAGGGAAAACTTTTGAAGAGTTTATGATGGATGAATCGATTCCAGATATTCCTGAAAAGGATATTGGAAGTCATTCAGATGATATGCAGACTCCAGAGAACAATGATGTGGAGATGGAAGATATAACTCATGAAGAGTTTCCCCAGTACTTCAGACAAGATGATGAAAATGAAGTATTTCCTGATTTCACTGAGATACCAAATAAGTCAGCAAAACAGATTGCTCAGAAAAGAAGTGAAGAGTTTGTGGAGAAGGTATTCGGTACTGATAAGAAAGATTCTTCTAACCAGTCTGATGAGTTGAAGAATTATTTGAAGAAATTGAAGGAAATGGATGAGAACCGACCAAAGCCTGAAGCTCAAGGTAACTTTTATAGATTTCATAATGCCAAGTTCAAAGGCAGAGCTCTCGGGTGGACTTACTTAGGCAGGCTGAAATGTATTGCTGCAAAATGGGAAACCGGAATCCTGTACTTCAACAGATTCTGTGACATGCTTACTCTACCATACTGGGCGATTAGAGACTTATGCAGATTCCCAATGTTAGGTGCCGAAGTAAATGGATCACATGTCGGTTGGTGCGCAGATAAATTGGTTTGGGAAAGTCGTACGAGATGGAATAGGTTCAAGCCTCAATATCCCAGAAGAAAAGTGCATAGGGATATTGATCCACAAACCAATCTGAAGCGTGTTACTTTGATTTACAAAGCACCTAATGTGATGAGGAAGATACCGTTGATGCCGATGCCACAGCATTTTAGTGCTGATTTTATCTTCTGGTATTATGATTGGAGAAAGGCTGAAGCGGTGATCGTGTTGAGAGATGGAAAGGATAAATACAAGCATGTTCATGTATTTGATCCTATGTGGTTGATTAATTGCACGTTTGAAGACATCATCATGCTTTTCTACAATCCGATCTACTATGAACCAAAAGACTTTGATCAAGCAAGAAAATACACTCAAGTGGTTGGAGTTTGTTTTGCGTATGACATCAATGCAGGAAGCAATTTGGAGGGAAAGCTTGGTAAGACAGTGAAGATAGCGAATGTGTCTAAACCGGTGAAGAGAACATTTGAGCCTCCAATGACTACTGAGCAGAAGAAACAGCTTAGAATCAAGTTGATGAACAAGACAATGGACCAACAGAGAAAACTATCCAATCAATAGTCGAGGGGGAGTTTGTTGATGCGTTTTGCGACTAAGGATTGGATAAACATTATTAACATGTGTTAGTGACTTGGCCGAAGGTAAATAATAGTGGGCGAAGGAAGATAATAGTGGGCGAAGGTAGATGGACAAAGGGCGAAGGAAGATTGGAACTGACAAGAAGACACATTCGACCAGTAGAAGTGGGCGAATGTGGAAAAGGCTCACGTTCGACCAGTGAAAAGGGGCGAACGTGCAGTGTCTATAAATAGGTTTTGTGATTTTGATTATGTAATAGAGTTGTCAGTTGTGTCTGTGTTCAGGTCAGGTTCAGAGGTTGTTTTGAGATATTGTGTGTGTGTTCTAGATTAACATAAAACTGATTGTAAAAGCTTATTTGAAAGAAGTTAATCTATGAAATGATGTTGAAAATGATCTTGATTGCGTTTTGATTTGTGTTTTATCAATTTGTTCAGAACTAGGGTTTCCGCACCTAGTTTTGTGACTTGTATGATCGTATAATCCTGTTTTAGCTAAAATCTTTAGCTCACACTTAGAGAGAAAACACGTGACTTGGCCATGGGTGGTCATAGCTTTGGACATATCGAGAATATACAAGTTGTTTACTCTCGGTGCCTTTAGCATCACCCACTCTTTTGGAAGTTCAAAACCCGGTTTCAGGATGTAACAAGATTTGTCGTCAAAATAAACAGAAAATTGTTTATCACAGATTTGGCTGACACTGAGTAGATTGTAATCTATCTGCTTCACATACGATATCCGCTCAAATGTCACTACGCCATTGCTAACACTACCCTCCATCGTAATGTAGCCTCCTTTATTCCCTGCAAACGCTACGTATCCTCCATTTATGTTCTTGATATCAAAAAGTAGCGTGAGATCCCCTGTCATGTGACCAGAAGCTCCACTGTCAACAATCCATAGGCTGCTAATAGGGCCAGCTGGAGCTCCCTGCACATATCAAGTAAAACAATTAGATCTTTCGGGGGACCCAAGCCTGTTTGGTCTTGGGTCTTTGAACTGGTTGTTTCAAAGATTCATTAGATTCACAAACATCTTGGGTTTTAACAATCTCTTTCTTTTCACACTCAACTTTTGTTTTCTCAGATTTCACATTCTGTGAAGTTGAAGCATGTAACATTGCAAAATTTTCACAAAATTTCTATACGAAATTCTACACTAATGTGCCCAAGTCTATATTTATTTTATTTTATTTTTCAAACTCGCAATCTATATGTATATATATATATATAATGCATTTTTTATAATAAATAATAATAATTATTATAATTCAGTTTTAAAAAAAATATATATATATATATATATATATATATATATATATATATATATATACATATACTACAACATAGGATCAAATCTAATCCAAGCCCAAACCCCTTGTCCCTTTTGCACTTCTGAAGCCCACCCAGCCAAGCCCAAGTCTGAGCCCATTAGCCTCCTCCCCTTCTTGCTGCTTTTAAACAAAAAAAAGAAATCCCTTGTTGCAGCCGGCTTTCGAACCCCTGCCAGGCCGGACAAGACACAAACGCATATACCAACTGATCCAAGGGTCATCCTTGTTTGAACCTTGACTTGATTTAAATAAATTGCCTCCTAAAACGCGTCCCATCTCCTTCCTTGGCTGCTACGGGCAGCAGCAGCAGGTAATTATATTTTTTTCTTTCTTTTTGTTTTTTTTGACCAACTTAATTATCACAATAAATTCGTAATTGTTTCATATATGGCAACGATTCGTGATGTCCGGCCTAGAACGAGTCGTATATGCATCAATTGACCTTCAATTCTTACCTATTATAACCAATTAATCGCGTCAATATTGAATTCAGAGTCAACGATTACCAAATCGAACACCAAGCCCTTTCCCTATAAATTGAACCTTGGCACAGCATAACAACTCGCTCATACTCTCTTCTCAATCTCCAATTCTTCTCCAATCTCACTATTATTATCATTCTCCTCGTTGTTTGACTTTTGGCTTTGACCGAGCATTCATCAACGAAACAACACTGTGAGTCCAATTATTTTTGTGGGTTTTGTTGGTCGGCATCCACACAATGAAAGCCCTAACATTAATCGGGTTATAGATGTGTGGATCGTCTGATTGTAAATGCTAGGGCTCGTATTCATAAATTTGGGGAAGAACACTAGGTTGGCTTATGTTATTTATATTTCAAAAACGAAAAACCAACACAACTGATCATTCAGATCAGATGGTCCAGACTGTTGTTGTTTAATGAAGGGTCATGGGTTCAATCCTTGTTATGAACAAATATTTTTGATCTTTCTTTCTTTTTCCTTTTATATTACATAACTATTATTATTCTTTTAAAATTCATTTTTAAATACTAAAACTCTTTTATAAATTCTACAAAAATTATATTATGTTAATCTGATGTTAAAGTTTTATCTACAACTTTTATTTTTCTGAAATTCATTTATTTAGTATTTATAATAATTAAATCATTTTTATACCATTATATTTATAAAAATCCATTTATATATCAAAACAATTTTATTAAATTCTCCAAAAATTATCCTGACTTTCTATAAAGTTAAACTTTACTGAAATAATTTTTAATTCAGTAAAATCATTTATTTTATATTTTTAATCATTTTTTGTTAGATTTAATCATAATTAAATCATAATAAATCCAATTTTCATCATTTTTGCACCAAAATTTTATACAAATTATTTTTAACCATTTAGAACAGAAATATGATTTTTAAAATAGAAATTCTTTAATTTTAGTATTTTTGAATATTAAAGTTAAATATTGGCTATTTATAATAAATAGATTAAATACTCTATTTTAAAGAAAATAATTTCATAAAAATTATTTTTATACTTTAAACACATTCGTGTGACCATCCTAGATTTAACATTTATAAAAAGATTTTTAATTATTTATTTACTAAATTTCTCTCAATTGGCGAATATTTTAATATTCTTCAAACGAGCATTTATCCCCAATTCGAAGCCCTAGAAACTTATACAATTGTAGACTCTATAGACTTAGACATATTTATTACTTTATTATAGGGTGATACTTGATACATTTGGTCAACACAATTATCCAAATTTCTCAACAGATATAACATTTTACCAAGGTGAGTTTACATAGCCCCTTTTCTCTTTTACATTTTTGGGGTGAAACATGTTTATAACATCATCATTGCAATTCAATCATCAATGTGTCTATGTGTTTTCTATGTTGCATTATGTCTTGAGCATGATTAGAGTAAGCACCATTCTAGCATAATCATTAACATTGATCAGCCGGCGGTATACATTGATAGATCTATTGGACTGACAATCCCACCCGGATACGTGCCTCCTACAAAGGTTACGTGGGTGTTTGTTATCGTATAACATATTGGACCATGAGCGTATGGTATGTATCATTTTATAACAGTCATCAGGGTTGATTATGCACTCGATTTATTTCTAATATGTTCTCACATATGGACTAGATTGACATGACACATGAATTGCACATCATTTTTATCCAATTATCAAAAACCTATGTAATTCTCACCAACTTTTGTTGACCCAAAACATTTTCAACTTAACATGTTTCAGGTTCTATTTGCTTGAAGATTTGATTTGATGCTTGAAGATATGTGTATAGTTTTATTCAATTTGATGTACAAATTCTAGAACAATTGTATGTAATTTATTTAAATCATTTATGAAACTTATTATTCATCATGAGCTACTGAACAATCATCAATACGTGACATCCCGATGTTTCCGCCATCGGTTGGGGTGTTACAGATTGGTATCAGAGCCATGGTTATAGGGAATTAGGTTATTAGAAAAATAATCTAGTCTATAACCATAGGATTTAACAAGTACTTGCTTCTATTGCTTGCTATTCTCTATCTCCTACTTCTTATCCCTACTTTCATTCCTACAAGAGGGTTGCTCTCCATCAGTGGATCTACTCTTAGACTAATAGGACAAATTCCTCAGGTTTAACCTGAACCCCCTTGAGATCTCGTCGAAGTTCTAGATTTTAATAACGAACACATGCAATCTGGAAGGGTGAACGCCTGTATTCTGAGTCTTCTGTCTAGGCTGGCATTGCGCATATATCCCAATTAGACGAGGGACCCGGATGCCTACCTGGGAATTCTCGGGATGAGTGTTCACTTATAGGCTAAAGCATGTCTTCATATGTTATTAGAATCTGGAATCTTTGATAAGTCAACGTTTTCGTTTATTCAATGAATAAATGATTACATTCCTTATATTACCTCATTCATTTCATGCCACATTGAACCTTCATTGTGTCCCTTACGGATCATGTCTCCACGTCGTAACACTCGCAATAACAGTGGTGAAAACCAAGAGGAAAGTAACAACAACCACAACAACAACAAAAACAACAAAGGTATTGATGCCCAACTGACTGCAATTATTCACAACCCTGGTAATTATGCTATAAATGTGGAAACCCAAATCACTTCCGTAACCGATGCCCTAAACAGAGATCAAGACCCTCCAGCTACCTAACCGCAAGACTCACCATTTGACTATTGGTTGCTTTTATTCTATGTATCGACGTTATTCAATTCAAGTAATAAAATTCTAGTATTATCATAACATCGGTGTGCATGCTTGTTTGAATGTGAATTAATTGCTATATCTACTTGCTTACTTGTACAACAATTAGTTGACTACCAAACACCTACTTAACGATTGGTAGAGGTCATCATGTCTTTCCAACAGTCGGGAGAGGCCCTACCACCTGCTCAACGACTGGTGGAGACTATCAGACCTGCTCAACAATCGATAGAGTCATAGAAGGACACAAAACCTTAATGTAAGGTAAATTGGTGATTGCGGTCCGGAACGTAATCATGAATTTACAGGTACGTTAAGGTGGTGTGAAATGCTATCAAGATTTTCGGTAGTTAACCAAATGTAAACATTAGATATCTAGTAGTTCATTTAGTAAATCAACTCACACGTAACACGCCGCTTATCCACATCATTCGAGACAGATTATTCTATTCATGTCGTGCCTTAACACAAAAACATTCACCAGGTCACACTTGTCCTAATTTTTATCCAATCCCCTTCAACCTTGTGTTTCTCTTAACTTCGGGACGAAGTTCCTAAAAGTAGGGGAGACTGTAACATTGCAAAATTTTCACAAAATTTCTATACGAAATTCTACACTAATGTGCCCAAGTCTATATTTATTTTGTTTTATTTTTCAAACTCGCAATCTATATGTATATATATATATAATGCATTTTTTATAATAAATAATAATAATAATTATTATAATTCAGTTTTAAAAAAAAAAATATATATATATATATATATATATATATACATATACTACAACATAGGATCAAATCTAATCCAAGCCCAAACCCCTTGTCCCTTTTGCACTTCTGAAGCCCACCCAGCCAAGCCCAAGTCTGAGCCCATTAGCCTCCTCCCCTTCTTGCTGCTTTTAAACAAAAAAAAGAAATCCCTTGTTGCAGCCGGGTTTCGAACCCCTGCCAGGCCGGACAAGACACAAACGCATATACCAACTGATCCAAGGGTCATCCTTGTTTGAACCTTGACTTGATTTAAATAAATTGCCTCCTAAAACGCGTCCCATCTCCTTCCTTGGCTGTTACGGGCAGCAGCAGCAGGTAATTATATTTTTTTCTTTCTTTTTGATTTTTTTGACCAACTTAATTATCACAATAAATTCGTAATTGTTTCATATATGGCAACGATTCGTGATGTTCGGCCTAGAACGAGTCGTATATGCATCAATTGACCTTCAAATCTTACCTATTATAACCAATTAATCGCGTCAATATTGAATTCAGAGTCAACGATTACCAAATCGAACACCAAGCCCTTTCCCTATAAATTGAACCTTGGCACAGCATAACAAATCGCTCATACTCTCTTCTCAATCTCCAATTCTTCTCCAATCTCACTATTATTATCATTCTCCTCGTTGTTTGACTTTTGGCTTTGACACGAGCATTCATCAACGAAACAACACTGTGAGTCCAATTATTTTTGTGGGTTTTGTTGGTCGGCATCCACACAATGAAAGCCCTAACATTAATCGGGTTATAGATGTGTGGATCGTCTGATTGTAAATGTTAGGGCTCGTATTCATAAATTTGGGGAAGAACACTAGGTTGGCTTATGTTATTTATATTTCAAAAACGAAAAACCAACACAACTGATCATTCAGATCAGATGGTCCAGACTGTTGTTGTTTAATGAAGGGTCATGGGTTCAATCCTTGTTATGAACAAATATTTTTGATCTTTCTTTCTTTTTCCTTTTATATTACATAACTATTATTATTCTTTTAAAATTCATTTTTAAATACTAAAACTCTTTTATAAATTCTACAAAAATTATATTATGTTAATCTGATGTTAAAGTTTTATCTACAACTTTTATTTTTCTGAAATTCATTTATTTAGTATTTATAATAATTAAATCATTTTTATACCATTATATTTATAAAAATCCATTTATATATCAAAACAATTTTATTAAATTCTCCAAAAATTATCCTGACTTTCTATAAAGTTAAACTTTACTGAAATAATTTTTAATTCAGTAAAATCATTTATTTTATATTTTTAATCATTTTTTGTTAGATTTAATCATAATTAAATCATAATAAATCCAATTTTCATCATTTTTGCACCAAAATTTTATACAAATTATTTTTAACCATTTAGAACAGAAATATGATTTTTAAAATAGAAATTCTTTAATTTTAGTATTTTTGAATATTAAAGTTAAATATTGGCTATTTATAATAAATAGATTAAATACTCTATTTTAAAGAAAATAATTTCATAAAAATTATTTTTATACTTTAAACACATTCGTGTGACCATCCTAGATTTAACATTTATAAAAAGATTTTTAATTATTTATTTACTAAATTTCTCTCAATTGGCGAATATTTTAATATTCTTCAAACGAGCATTTATCCCCAATTCGAAGCCCTAGAAACTTATATAATTGTAGACTCTATAGACTTAGACATATTTATTACTTTATTATAGGGTGATACTTGATACATTTGGTCAACACAATTATCCAAATTTCTCAACAGATATAACATTTTACCAAGGTGAGTTTACATAGCCCCTTTTCACTTTTACATTTTTGGGGTGAAACATGTTTATAACATCATCATTGCAATTCAATCATCAATGTGTCTATGTGTTTTCTATGTTGCATTATGTCTTGAGCATGATTAGAGTAAGCACCATTCTAGCATAATCATTAACATTGATCAGCCGGCGGTATACATTGATAGATCTATTGGACTGACAATCCCACCCGGATACGTGCCTCCTACAAAGGTTACGTGGGTGTTTGTTATCGTATAACATATTGGACCATGAGCGTATGGTATGTATCATTTTATAACAGTCATCAGGGTTGATTATGCACTCGATTTATTTCTAATATGTTCTCACATATGGACTAGATTGACATGACACATGAATTGCACATCATTTTTATCCAATTATCAAAAACCTATGTAATTCTCACCAACTTTTGTTGACCCAAAACATTTTCAACTTAACATGTTTCAGGTTCTATTTGCTTGAAGATTTGATTTGATGCTTGAAGATATGTGTATAGTTTTATTCAATTTGATGTACAAATTCTAGAACAATTGTATGTAATTTATTTAAATCATTTATGAAACTTATTATTCATCATGAGCTACTGAACAATCATCAATACGTGACATCCCGATGTTTCCGCCATCGGTTGGGGTGTTACAAAGCACCCTCAGACCCCTTTGATGACCAAGACTATTCAGACCGTTTCAAGATCCGGATCTGAGATTTTGAGGTCTCAGCCGGTTTCTTTACTTCATCTTTGAATGCTACTTTCTTGGTTACCTTCTCTGATTTAACAGAGACAGGTCCAACTGCTGATTTGGCATTAGGTTTAGCAGGAACCTTTTTGTTTTCAGCAGTTGTGTTCATCAATGGTTTCTTCAATGGTTTCTCAGTGGCTATCCGGTTGCGTTTGTCATAAGTCATCGGACGATTTTCCCTCTTTTTGAAAAAAAATGTTTTGGTTGTAATAAGGTGCTGGCTGAGGGAAAAACCGTCTTTGTGGATAACTGTAATTATCAACCGGATAATCATGTCTTTGCTTCATCTCCACCTCGTGCCTCTTGTGTCGTACATACGGGCAGGTGGCAAGTAAATGTCCCCTTTCCCCGCACTTAAAACACGCACGGTATTCTTCATAGTTTTCTTTGATATTCGACTTTGAAAAACTAGCAATGGGATATTGATCAACCATGCATTGTCTTCTTAAACTCTCAGGAGTTGGGTCCTTTGAATAAGTCGGCTCAATAAAACTATTTGACTTGTCTGTTGGTTTAACGAATTGTGTGACATTGACCTTTGCGTCTTTAGAATTATCCGAATAAATTTTCTTTAAAATGGCTGGAGAAATATCATTGGTTCGTTCATGTTTTGGAAACCAAATTGTACTTTCCTGCCAGATCTTTTCAATTTTAGAATAGTTTACTAATTTAATCGGATATTCATCATCAGACATAATCTTATCGGAGCCTTGCATCCGATTGAAAACTTTTACATGTTTATCACATGATTTGTTGTTTTCTTCATTTGATTTCTCAGTTTTAGTTTCATTTTTCTTTTCAACAGATTTAACCACATTTTTCTCAACTTTCTTAACCACTTTCTTTTCAACATTTTTATCAACAGAGTGCTCAACTTTCTTAGCAACATTCTTTGCTAGTTGATTCTTTCTATGAGCATTAGCCATGGGATGGACAATCTGAGATGGTGAGACTGGTTCAGTAGTGATTATATGATTTTCATCAGGAATATCACTTTCTTTCTCAACAACCGTCTCAGACTGTTCATCTTTTTCATCAGAATCATCTGCAGCTACCACACCTTCATTTTTCCCAAAACGGGTCTCACATCAGAATAAGGATCTCCGACACTGGATGTGTTGGACTCGTTATCTGATGTGGAGTCAGATTTGACTATGTTCTCCGGTGCTATCGCATGTAAATTATGATTTTCGAACAACACCGGAGATGGGACAGCTTTGTAGTTTGCACTACTCGACTGTGAAGGTTCTTCGATGATGTGGTCAACTACATACGCAATGTGCTTATAACTCTCTAACTTTTTATTCACTTTTTCAGCGAAGCACTTGATGGTTGCCATTTCTCACTTTGTGTTTTCCATTTCATTTATATTGTTGTTAATGGCAAGTTGCTTCAAAGACAAAGTCTTTTTCAATTCAGAAACATCCTTTTTGTAAGCATCAAGTAATTTGTTGAATTCTTTTGATTCTTTTTGATAATTTTGACAATTTATTTTAGCACTCTCAAGTTGTACCTTGAGTTGCTTATTTTCTTCTGTCAATCTATCAAAATCAGAACATTTAATACAAACTTTAGATTGAGATTCAGTACTTACCGGTTTAGGTGGTTCTGTCATTGCCATCAGCGCGAAATGAGCTTCCTTCCCTGCAAAGAATTTTGAGTAGTCAATCTTTGTGCAGGCATCATCCACCATGCACGACTTGCGGGTCATTAGGAAATCTGCTTCAGCTAGCAACTGATCGATGTCATCGTCTAGTGAGTTCACACTAGCTTCCGAGTCAGAATCACTTTCCATGTCCGAGTAAGCTGAATCATATTGCTCTCCAACATCTGTGACAGAATCAAGAATCATTCCAGACTTCTTGTCTTCACACTCATCATTCACATCCTCATTCAACTCTTCTATTTTCAACTCCGTCAATTTTTCGGTGACAACATCTTCTTCAATCTCCACATGTTCATCCAAACTCATCTTTTGTGCTACACAAGCCACGTTTCCTGCAGTAATCTCTTCCACTCCTAATTGCATACCCGTCCAATCAAAACCTTCATCTTTTTGAATCACAAGTGCTTGGTTTTGGTTTTCAGTTTGGGTTTGAGTGTTAGGTGTAGAAATGGGAACAATGGTTCGGTTTGGATTCTGTTGTGGTTGGTTTTGAGATGTGGATTGTCTAGTATTGGTATTTTGTTGTGTGTTTTGATTGTTCTGGTAGTTGTTTTGAGGTTGAAAGCTAGAAATGTTGGGACTGTTATATGATACCTGATTTTGGTTTTGGTTTTGTCGGTTTTGGTAGCTTGAGTTGAACGGGTTTCGATTACCTTGTTGAGCCGGCTGTGTACACTCTCTCTTGAAATGACCCTTCTCACCACAATTAAAGCATGTAACCTTGGCTTTGTTAAAGCCATAAGTGGTATTTGGAGAAGTCGAAAGGTCAGTTCGCCCTGTTTTCTGAATAAAATCAGTGGCTCTTCTCATGATGCTAGCAAACGCCCACTGTATATCCATAAGCTGCATTTCCTCTTTATCGATTTGTGCATAGTCCTCATTGGTTAGATTGTTGTTTCCAATCTGACTAGCAACTAAACCGTTGTATGATGCAACCATTGCAGATACTAATGCTACATGCTGTTGAGCAATCTCAACAGTAACATTGTTAAGGTTAGAAGTCTGTAACACAATCGTACTTTGATTTGATTGTGTTTGAGTGATCTGCATTTGGTTCATGTGAGGATTATATGATTGTTGTTGAGGTTGACTGGCAGTGTAACAGGCAGCTTGTTGCATAGGTGAAAAAAGTGGAATGAAATTAGGTGTTTGATAAGGTTGTGGTGTGTATGATGAAGTTTGGGCAAGATAGTTGATTGCTGCTTTGGTGGGTTCAACAACATTAGATACACAAGCAATATGAGGGGCAACACTTGAAGTAGAGCTAGAAGTAGAAAGAGAAGTAGATGTATCACTCACATACAACTCTGGGTTCTGTGGAATCTGTGCTCTCTTTGCTTTTCTCTTCTCCTCCATTTCTTTGTTCTCCAGTTTTTGTATGAACTCATTGATAGTCCAATACTGGTATGCATCTTTTTCTTTCAACACTTCAATGTGTTGGTTCCAATATGGTGGTAAAGCATCAGCAAATTTATCCACCAGTTCTGACATAGGTATGCAAATCTCGTAGCTCGAGAGCTCTGTGAGCAAATGGCAATACCTTGGAACCAATTCTTTTAAAGTCTCGTTACCCATGTAACTAAAATTTTCGAACTCTTTGCGAAGCTCTTCCATTCTCAGCTTCCTACTCTTCTCATTACCATCATGCCTGTTTTTCAGCATATCCTATAACTGTTTTGAAGTAGTACACGATCCAAACTGATGTAGCAAGTCAGTGTTGATCGCCTGAGATAATTGGGAAAACGCCTTTTTCTCAATCGCAAACTTCTTTTTCTCATCATCACCCAAGTTCTCCAATGGTATAGGTTCACCAGTGTTCTCCAGAATAGGAGCAACATAACCTTTCACTATCATCTGCCATGCCTCGGCTCCCTCTAAACCTTGTCCCTCCACATGTATCTTGAACTTTGTCTTCCATGTGTTATAGTCAACCATATCCATGAGCTTTGGAGGACGATTTCCACTGCCTGATGATAGATCATGAATGAGTGTAGATATGGCATTGGTCGTCTGTGAGTGAACTGCAGCAGTTGCTACTCCCCAATAGTCGCTAATTGGTTGCTGTAACAGTTGCGCAACTTGCTGAGGAATAGAAGTAGTCATAGCCATGTAGTTGATTGGCTGAGATGGTGGACTAGTCTTCTGGGCTGCAACTGTCCATGGGTCTCTAGTTGTCTGCTGCTGTGGTGCTTGATTAGGTCTTGGCGTAGTTGGAAAGTTCCACATCTTAACCTGTAAATGTTCAAACAAGAAAAGATTAGAAAAACTTTAAAACAAGTTTTTCCTTCGCACTTACGGATGGTCGAATGAGACAAATTCTTCTCCTTCGACCGTTTGGAAAGGTACGAATGTGAACTATGACAACACACAAACTCTTTCGACCGTTTGTTTTCTCTTTCGTCCGTTTTCTCCCTCCTTCGACCGTTCGATCAGTCGAATGAAACTCTGATGGACGAATGTACACAAATAAGCTACGAAACTCTACGTTCGACCACTAAATCAACACCTTCGACCAGAAAATCACTCGTTCGACCAAATTTACTTCACACCTTCGACCGTCTCTCTAGGTTCGACCCCTGCTATTTCAAAAACGGTTATTCTTTGAAAATCAGTTAATTTTGATCATGTTTATCAAATGTTGATAGATTTTGATGATTTTAATTAGGTTTTGAATCGGAATTGATTTGGAACAAGTTTATCAAAGAGAATTATTCATTTTAACCTTGAAAACAAGTTGTAATCAATCAAAAACTCATCAAATCAGTTTGTTCTATGAAAACAGAAACTTTTTGACCAAAATTGGGTCCAAATCAACTGAGAAACTATCAATTTGTGGTTGTTTGATCCAGAATGGCTCTGATACCACTTTGTATGTGCTAAAAGGATCGACAAATCAACAAAGAAATGATCAAACAAGTTTGATTTAGGTGCGGAAACCCCAAACCAATCACAAAATGATAATCAATCAAATCAAAACAAGTAAATCATCATTCAAAGCTTTTCTCATTAATAATCAAGACTCAATTACACGTTAAATTGATCAATACATGAAGGACACAACGTGAATTAAGTTTAACAAAACACTAGAGAGACACACTGAACTTGGAGGGAATAATAATGACTAAAACTACATTCAAAAATCAGCTTGGCCTATTTATAGACTGCACGTTCGCCCACCATGAAGGTACGAACGAGCACATTCGACCAAACATACTGGTCGAATGAAGCAATACATAACAAACAAAATCTTCCTTCGCCTCCTGTGTCTCCTTCGTATGATCTTCTTCCTTCGCACCTTTGATTTTCTTCCTTCGCCCACACTAAGACTCCTTTGCCCACTCGACAAAACTTATTAACATATGTTTATTGCAAATCCAAAGCATTAGTCGCATAAATGCATCTACACTTAGGATCAGTTAGGGTTGCACAAATGGTGTTTGGGGATTCAAGGGTTGTATTTATAGGTGTTTTGACTCGTGCACATCAGATCAGGCGAGTAGGGAAGCAGTTCAGGCGAGTAGAGCTTCTAATCGCCTATATACTGGCGATTAGAAGCTCTAATCGCCAGTAAGTCCTCCTATTCGCCTATATAAGTGGCGATTAGGAGCCCTCCTGGTTCCTAATCGCCAGTATGGTTCCAGGATGGGTTTTTGGCGCGTTAAACACTATTTTAACACATATAAACACGTATTCACGTACCGACAAGTCACATAATGATTACAAACACATAATGCACGATAACTAACATGTTTACATCTATTCACCAATTCCCGGGACTCGAGACTCACGTGTGTGCGTTAAACCTGGTGATTCCACGAATCACCAATCCTTGTACCCATGGTTATGGACCGACTCCCGATGATCTCGCGGATCATCGTAACGACTCCTGATGATTCCCAGAATCATCGTAATGACTCGACTGACCCGGTTAAGTACGTAATATGCATGACTCGCTAAGGTAGACTTACTAGTTTAGTCAATGTTACCAACCTGAGTTTGCCGGGTGTCATATTATCCCCTTGTTGAAAGAATTTTCGTCCCGAAAATTGCTTAAGGCCAAAAAGAAAGAGACGAAAGAGAAGAAAAATTTTCCGGTTGCCCAATCATCCCCCTGTTGAAAGGAATCTCGACCCGAGATTCATTCAGCTTCCGCAGAGACATGTCCTGATTCAAACGCGCGCTTAGGGAATAAATGGGGATACTTAGCTTTCATCTGATCCTCCCATTCCCACGTGAACTCCGGTCCATGATTTGAGTTCCAACGAACTTTAACAATGCGGATTTTACTCCGACGAAGGCTACGGATCTTATAGTCGAGAATTTCAACCGGTTCTTCCACAATACGCAGACGATCATCCACCTTGATCTCTTCGAGAGGAACAACCAAAGATTCATCCGCCAGACACTTCTTATGATTAGAGACATGAAAGACATTATGAACATTACTGAGTTCAGCTGGCAGATCAAGCCTGTATGCTACCGGTCCAATCCGTTCCAGAATTGCAAACGGTCCCACATACCGAGGATTCAATTTGCCCCGCTTCCCAAAACGTATAACGCCCTTCCACGGAGATACCTTCAATAAAACCCTGTCGCCAACCTCAAACTCTAAAGGCTTGCGACGACGATCGGCATAGCTCTTTTGACGATCCCGAGATGCTGCCATGCGGTTACGGATTTGTACGATCTTCTCGGAAGTCTCGTACACAAGTTCCGGGCCGGTGAGTTGACTCTCACCCACCTCAGCCCAACAAAGAGGAGACCGACATTTCCGCCCGTAAAGAGCCTCGAACGGAGCTGCCTTGATGCTAGAATGGTAGCTATTGTTGTAGGAGAATTCCACCAACGGTAGATGACTTTCCCACCCCTTGCCAAAATCGATCACACATGCCCGGATCATGTCTTCTAGTGTTTGGATTGTCCGTTCACTTTGACCGTCAGTTTGAGGATGATAAGCTGTGCTCATGTCTTCTAGTGTTTGGATTGTCCGTTCACTCAGAGCCTTATGCAAGGATTTCCAGAAGTTAGAGGCGAACCGAGAATCACGATCAGAAATAATTGAGACAGGCACCCCGTGCCGAGAAACCACTTCCTTAAGATATAAACGAGCCAAACGCTCAAGGCCATTAGGGATATAACATTTTGCTAGGGTAATACTTGGCATTGTTTGGGCAACACACTATATAGACTTAGACATATTTATTACCTTGATTATAGGGTAATACTTGGCATTGTTTGGGCAACACACTACTCTATTCAAGAGATATAACATTTTGCTAAGGTGAGTTTTACATAGCCCCTTTCATATTTTCACTGTTTTGGGGTGAAACATGTTACAACATTATTTATGCAATTCAATCATCAATGTGTCTATGTGTATTTCTATGTTGCATTATGTCTTGAACATGACTAGTGTAAGCACAATTCTAGCATAAACATTCATCAACCAAACGGTATACATTGATAGATTCTATTGGACTGACAATCCCACCCGGGTACGTGCCTCCTACAAAGGTTGCGTGGGTGTTTGTTACTGCAATTTAAACGAGTGAACCATGAGCGTATGGGATGTACCACAATACAACAGTCACAATGGTTGATTATGCACACGATTTACTTCTAGTATGTTTTCACATATGGACTAGATTGCCATGACACATGAATTGCACAACAATTTTTATTCGAATATCAAAACCTATGTAAATCTCACCAACTTTTGTTGACCCAAAATATTTTCAACTTAACATGTTTCAGGTTCTACTTGCTTGAAGATTTGAATTGATGCTTGAAGATGTTTGCATAGTTTTATTCAATTTGATGTACAAATTCTTAAGACAATTGTATGTAACTTACTTAAATCATTTAATGAAATTTATTATTCACCATGAGCTACTGAACAATCATCAATACGTGACATCCCGATGTTTCTGCCATCGGTTGGGGTGTTACAGATTGGTATCAGAGCCATGGTTATAGGGAATTAGGTTATTAGAAAAATAATCTAGTCTATAACCATAGGATTTAACCAGTACTTGCTTCTTTTACTTGCTATTCTCTATCTCCCTCCTACTTCTTATCCCTACATTAATCCCTACGAGAAGGTTGCTCTCCATCACTGGATCCACTCTTAGACTAATAAGGCAAAACCCTCAGGTTTAACCTGGACCACCTTGAGATCTCGTCGAAGTTCTAGATTTTAATAACGAACACGTGCAATCTGGAAGGGTGAACGCCTGTATTCTGAGTCTTCTGTCTAGGCTGGCATTGCACATATATCCCAATCAGAAGAGCGACCCGGATGCCTACCTGGGAATTCTCGGGATGAGTGTTCACTTATAGGCTAAAGCATGTCTTTACTATGTTGTTGGAATCTGGAATCTTTGATACGTCAACGTTTTCGTTTATTCGTTTTAATTAATGAATAAATGATTACATTCCTTATATCACCTCATTCATTTCATGCCACATTGAACCTTCATTGTGTCCCTTACAGATCATGTCTTCATGTCGCAGCACTCGCAATAACAGTGGTGAAAACCAAGAGGAAAGTAACAACAACCACAACACCAACCACAACAACAACAAAAACAACAAAGGTGTTGATGCCCAACTAGCTACGATTATTTCCCAACAAATGGCGCAACAAATCACAACTCTGGTTTCTAACTTGTTGGCTCAAGTCATCCCAATGAATGGGAACGGCAATGGAAATGGAAATGGCGATGGAAATCACATAAAGAACGGGACCTTAGTTCGGAAAGGCGAGAAAACAAGTATTATGGCCGCGGTAACTACCGAGAACCAGAAGCGCAAGACCAGGGATCCTAATGTAAACCTCACTACACAAGCTTCTAACAAGAAACCCTATACAAGAAACTTTCCATTGTGTAACACATGTAAACGACATCACCCCACTGTTTCAGTGTGTCGCCTGTGCACCAATTGTGGTAGGTATGGCCATCTGGTCAACACATGTCGTGAGTCCCCAAACCCTAACACCAACCAACCAACCAACCCTGCTCAGGTTGCTAATCTTAATCGTCCTGGTAAATACAACTATGGTCAATGCTATGAATGTGGAAACCCAAATCATTTCCGTAACCGATGCCCTAAACTAAATCGAGATCAAGACCCTCCAGCTACTTAACAGCAAACCCCACCATTTGAATGATGTCTACTTTTTAATTCTATGTATTGACACTTTTTAAAGTATTATCATAACATCTGAGTGCATGCTTGTTTGAATGTGAACTAATTGCTATATCTATAATCATACTTGCTTACTTGTACAACAATTAGTTGACTACCAAACAACCTACTCAACGATTGGTAGAGGTCATCATGTCTTTCCAACAGTCGGGAGAGGCCCTACAACCTGCTCAACGACTGGTGGAGACTATCGAACCTGCTCAACAATCGGTAGAGTCATAAAAGGACGCAAAACCCTAATGTAAGGTAAATTGATGATTACGGTCCGGAACGTAATCATGAATTTACAGGTACGTTAAGGTAGTGAGAAATTTTATCAAGGTTTTCGGTAGTCTACCAATTGTATACCTGGTGTTTTTCTTTTAACTTCGGGACGAAGTTCCTAAAAGTAGGGGAGACTATAACATCGCAAAATTTTCCCCAAAATTTTAATACATAAAAAGCCCTTATATATATATATTTTATTACACCTTTATCATTAATATTATACAAATGTGCCTAGGTCTTTATTTATCCTAACTCACAACTTATATACATACATAAATGTATATAAATAATAATAATAATATGATTCTAAAATCTTTTTTTTCACATACAAGATTTTTTTTTTTAAATAAAGCCTTGAGTCAAATAGTCAAAGTCCTAGTCAAAGTCTTAGTCAAACAGTCAAAGTCTTAGTCAAATAGTCAATTCTTCATAAAACCTTACTTTATGGTGTTGACCAATTTTAATGGCTAATTGACTCCAAAACTAGTATAAAAACCCACCTATGACCCATTATACTTTGCACCTCTAAATCGATTGTTTAAATCCGATTAAACTTTCTCTCATACCTTTCTTCTATAGTCTATTACTTCTACAATTGAAGCTTTGATTATAAGCTCTTGTAATTGGCGAATTGGAAGCTTGATATTCTTTCTTTTTCGTTTTCTTCAATTTGGACTGGCTACGTTGTTGAGTCTTTGGGATTCGCCTCGCATACATTCACAACACATTATTCTATTTTTTTACGAGACATAACATTTTGCTAAGGTGAGTTTTACATAGCCCCTTTTCTATTTATCACATTTTTGGGGTGAAACATGTTACAACATTATTTATGCAATTCAATCATCAATGTGTATATGTGTATTTCTATGTTGCATTATGTCTTGAACATGACTAGGGTAAGCACAATTCTAGCATAAACATTCATCAACCAAACGGTATACATTGATAGATTCTATTGGATTGACAATCCCACCCGGATACGTGCCTCCTACAAAGGTTGCGTGGGTGTTTGTTACTGCAATTTAAACGAGTGAACCATGAGCATATGGGATGTACCACAATACAACAGTCACAATGGTTGATTATGCCCACGATTTACTTCTAGTATGTTTTCACATATGGACTAGATTGCCATGACACATGAATTGCACAACAATTTTTATTCGAATATCAAAACCTATGTAAATCTCACCAACTTTTGTTGACCCAAAATATTTTCAACTTAACATGTTTCAGGTTCTACTTGCTTGAAGATTTGAATTGATGCTTGAAGATGTTTGCATAGTTTTATTCAATTTGATGTACAAATTCTTAAGACAATTGTATGTAACTTACTTAAATCATTTAATGAAATTTATTATTCACCATGAGCTACTGAACAATCATCAATACGTGACATCCCGATGTTTCCGCCATCGGTTGGGGTGTTACAAATAACGTGGTGGGATTAGAACAAGAAATATAGGTAGATCAGATGGTAAGTATGTGTGTGTATATGGAACGGCTTAGGGCGCGGGTTCGAGTCCCGGCCCAAGCTTTTATTTTTTAACACTTATTTTATATATATAAGTATATTATATATGATTATTATCGTATTAGGGTTCCAAAAATGCCACAAAAATAATTAAATACAAACAATAGAACTTGACGTTTTTTATTCAATTTATACATAACGTACAATTATTAAACGGGAAATGTTACACATATCATAGTTTACAAAACATTGTTTAATATGCTTCAAAATATTAGACGCTGTGCATGACTTCGTGCGCCTAGCCCATTGACTGCTACCTTAGCGACCTGAGAAAACATGCCAAAAATGTCAACATATAATGCTGGTGAGTTCACAGGTTTTCTTTTATAAAAGCGTTGTTATAAGTTCGGTAAGATCATATCCGTTACTACTATGTTATGAGAACGTTAGCTAGACGTTAAGTGTTGCTACTACTGCGGTTGGGAACCCATTACTAAACCGGTATAAGTGTTGAAGCCAGCCCAGACGGACGGGATTACCGATGCCTCGGTAACCCCCAAAGTATTAGAGACAATATGCACCCGCCCGGCTCCCAGCCGTCGGGTGGGGTTTGTAAGGCCCAATAGATCTATCCACATTTCCCCCGTTGTGCATCCCCGCACATTCATGGTTTCCCCCTGGGACTTTCCATAAAAGCCGCATAGTACATGAAGTAACCATAGTATAACATGACCTTTAATGAGTAAATAAGTAAGTAGCATGTTTCTCCTCCGAAAGCAAAATGGTAAAAGCGGGGCTGTGACACTCACCTTAGATTGCGTTACTTGAAAACAGTTAAGTTATTATGCTATGATAGACCCAAATAGCGGCGACCTATCATAAGATGTGTATAAGTATCCGGACTAATAACCCGCACGTTAACTAGTCCCCGAATGTCCAGACCATAACCATAAACGTTTGAAAACACCTTTAACTGTTAAACCGACCGTACTAGACAAGACCAGACATCCCATTGGTGACCTGACATCCCACGTGTTAGACAAATACAAGACATCATTCAACATATGCGATTAAACACTTAATACGCGCAAGAGTTCACCTATTCTAGCATAATGTCTAATTAACGCATAAACAGGTCCGAACACCTGTTACTAAGCCATTGGGTGTATCACGGGGTTCCTATCATGTTCCTAGGTGTCAAATCATGTTCCAGGATGTCAAAATACGCTTACGACAGCAGTACACGCGATTAGGAAACTTACATGTGATTAGGAAGAGTCAACTAGTGATTAGGAGAGTCAAACTAGTGAATAGAATTGTAATCACTAGTAAAATGGGAAATAGGGTTGTAATCACTAGTAAAATGGGGAATAGAGTTGTAATCACTAGTAAAATGGGGAATAGAGTTGTAATCGCTAGTAAAGTGGGGAATAGGGTTGTAATCGCTAGTAAAGTGGCGAGTAAAGCTCCTACTCGCCTATTGTTCAGGCGATTAGGAGCAAATCGCCTATAATTGTGGTGATTAGAACTCCTATTCGCTAGTTCTGATCTGTTCCGTCCTTTTTTGCGCGTTTAACCCTCCAAACCAGATCCGAAACATGTAAAAACACCCAATATCAAACCTAAACCATTAGCCAACCCATTCCAAGCAAAAAACCCCCAATTTATCTCTGCTCTAACGGCCTTGGTGCGATTATTTCCTAAAATGGCAAAGTACTACGTTTCATTAACTATGAAATCTTTCCTTAAGTAGTAAAGATCAGATTACACCTTCTACAACTTGTAATTCATCATCCCTATGTTATAACATCATTCTAGCATGATTCCTAACCATAAACAAGCAATGAATCATATCATAACATCCTAATTCTTCAAGAATCACCCAAATGGGTCAAAATGCATACTTTCATCTAAACACTATAACAATAGCTTAAACTCATAGATAATCATCCTAACAACTCCTACACATTAGAAGTACATCAAATTCATGGAAACATTCATGTTATAATCACCAAAAATCATCATATGCATCAATACTTCACATATAGATTATGGTGTAGACTTGTTTTAGAACTCATTTCCAAGGTTTTTAAAGACACATTCTTATCAAAATAAGGTCTGGACTTTTGTGGAACCAAAACAATAACATTACAAATGTTTAGGATGAAGAACACATCTTGGATTTTATCAAAGAAAGGTGTGTAAGCTTGGAAATGGTGAGTTTTGAAGCAAAACAAGTTCTAGAGGCGTTTCAAGGTGTGTGGGAGGCTTAGGATCAGTTAGGGTTGCACAAATGGTGTTTGGGGAGTCAAGGGTTGTATTTATAGGTGTTTTGACTCGTGCACATCAGATCAGGCGAGTAGGGAAGCAGTTCTGGCGAGTAGAGCTTCTAATCGCCTATATACTGGCGATTAGAAGCTCTAATCGCCAGTAAGTCCTCCTATTCGCCTATATAAGTGGCGATTAGGAGCCCTCCTGGTTCCTAATCGCCAGTATGGTTCCAGGATGGGTTTTTGGCGCGTTAAACACTATTTTAACACATATAAACATGTATTCACGTACCGGCAAGTCACATAATGATTACAAACACACAATGCACAATAACTAACACGTTTACATCTGTTCACCAATTCCCGGGACTCGAGACTCGCGTGTGTGCGTTAAACCCGGTGATTCCACGAATCACCAATCCTTGTACCCATGGTTATGGACCGACTCCCAATGATCCTGCGGATCATCGTAACGACTCCCGATGATTCCCAGAATCATCGTAATGACTCGACTGACCCGGTTAAGTACGTAATATGCATGACTCGCTAAGGTAGACTTACTAGTTTAGTCAATGTTACTAACCTGAGTTTTCCGGGTGTCACAACTATACAACACCATGGTTTCCAATTAATATTATTACAAATTGTTTTGATATATAGACATGACTTACAAAACTTTGCTAACTAATTTTTTTTAAACAAATGTATTACTCACCAACTATTTATAGTTGACCCCCACATTTTTCAACTTAAACATGTTTCAGGGAATAATGCAGCTTGAAGTTCTACGTGCTTTGGACGTTAGAAGTTGAAGTCTAGTTTTATTTTTATTTGGTTATTGGCTTAGTTTGATGTTGAAAATTTAGTATTGTTTACTTTTCGTCGTAATAAATTTCATTATTAGAATATTTATTTAATGGAACTTGAATTTTAAATACCATGTGCTTTAGGACAATCGTCACTACGTGACACCCCGATCTTTCCGCCATCGGTTGGCGTGTTACATTAATCAACTACAAACAGCGTTCCAAAGTAATCAAGACACTTATTTCAAAAACGTGCAACTAAGCCTAGACGTCAATGCAGACCCGTGCGCCTAGTCCAACCGATGCTACCTTAGCGACCTAAGAAAACATGCCAAAAGAGACGTCAACATATATAATGCTGGTGAGTTCACAAGTTTATTCAATTTGTTACCAATGTTACCAAAATATGTTACCATGTCCATACTATATCAATGTTACTAAGTACGCTAGCTAGGCGTATGTTTTATTACTACTACGATTGGAAAACCATTACTAGACACGTTTAGCAATGTTCAGCATGTTACCAATGTTACCAATTCGAGACAATATGCACTCGCCCGGCCCTCCAAGCCGACGAGTGGGGCAGGTCACGCCCAATAGATCTATCCACATTTCCCCCGTTGTGCATCCCCGCAAATTCATGGTTTTCCCCGGGACTTTCAAAGATCGTATCCCCGGGACTCTCCCCCAAAAGTTAAAGTAGTAAAAGTGGGTCCGTGAACTCACCTTAGGTTGCGTTCTTCAGTAATATAAGAAATCCAAGCCCTTGATAATCCCACTACTGGAGATCTATCAAAATGTTCACATAAGTGTTCCGACTAATAACCATAAGGTTATCTAGTCCCCGATTGTCCAGATCATGACCAAGTATGTTTTAAAACGTGTTTAAATGTTCAACCGACACACTAGACCGACCCGACATCCCGTTGGTGACTCATTACCCTAACTAATCAAGTACACATAGATTACACACAAGGTTCAAGCATAAAACACTTAGTTTGCATCAAAAAGCCAAGCCCATGTTCTTGGCAGTAGCATGTTACCACGACAATGCAGGCCCCTCAAATGTCGCAGTAGCATACTTAACCCGGTCCCCAGCGGGACAGTTACACATCACGAACACAGACTCAACCTTCTCCAGCCAGCGGAGCAGTCCCACCGCTCCCTCAGTTCCAGCGAAGTTATGGGGCTGACAGTCCCGAAACTTCTTATAAGAGCACCGAGGTGGAGGTGGATTGACAGCCATACCTGAGACACGATACACGAATAAAATACAAAGGAAAGAACATGACACCTAAGAATAAAGCAGAGTCGACAGAAATCAACTCACCACCCATGGCATTAAGCCCAGCCTGGAAAGTAGCCATGGCCATGTTCACTTGCTGCTGTAACAAGTCGTTCAGTTCAACTTGGGTCATGTTGATGTTACCACGACCACCACCGCCACCACGGCCACCGCCGCCACCACGGCCGCCGTCGCCACCACGACATCCACCACCACGAGCACCAGACATGATCTGACAATCAAGAAATCTAGGGATTCAGATTCACCTCTAGTGTCAACCACTAGAAATTACAAGAGTTAACCTAGGGACAAATCCAGGACTGTACATCTAAACTCAAAGTCCACCGGGATTTTCATGCATTTCAGTTTATGATTTCGTGTGCACCCAAAATGATAAACTGCTTTACATGGTCCTCCAAATGTACTCCTAGTTCAGACTCCGGTCACCGATTTTCGTCACCTAGTAACGTGTTACGATAGGTGCAAGTGTAAGAAAGCATGTGTGTGCAAGAGCCAACTAGTCAGTCCTTTCTTCTTCAAGTCCTGAAGAAGAAAACAAGAGTAGGTAAGGACCTAAGTGAGAGTGGACGATGTAACGCAGAAGTATGATGATGATGTAAAGACACCCCGACAAAGTTAATACGTATCCCACTAAGCGACTCAAAATATGTGACCGTCTAGTGTGTGTGACTCAGCTATAGACCAGACTCTACATGCATTCCTAGTTCACTATAACCATTGGCTCTGATACCAATCTGTCACACCCTCAAATTTCCACTACGGGATTTTACCGCGAGGTGCATGACAAACCAGGATTCAAGTCAACGGTCACAATAAACAACACTATATGAAATACGTAAACCCAAAACAACGATTTTATCAGCGGAAGCATTTAAAGAATTTAATCAACTACAAACAGCGTTCCAAAGTAATCAAGACACTTATTTCAAAAACATGCAACTAAGCCTAGACGCCAATGTAGACCCGTGTGCCTAGTCCAACCGCTGCTACCTTAGCGACCTGAGAAAACATGCCAAAAGAGACGTCAACATATATAATGCTGGTGAGTTCACAGGTCTGTTCAATTTGTTACCAATGTTACCAAAATATGTTACCATGTCCATACTATATCAATGTTACCAAGTACGCTAGCTAGGCGTATGTTTTATTACTACTACGATTGGAAAACCATTAATAGACACGTTTAGCAATGTTTAGCAATGTTTAGCCTGAATGTTCAACATGTTACCAATGTTACCAGTTCGAGACAATATGCACCCGCCCGGCCCTCCAAGCCGACGAGTGGGGCAGGTCACGCCTAATAGATCTATCCACATTTCCCCCGTTGTGCATCCCCGCACATTCATGGTTTTCCCCGGGACATTCAAAGATCGTATAGCAATGCAAAGTTAAAACCATAGTATGACATATGTTACCAAAATAGTTTAGCGCATGTTCTCTCCCCCAAAAGTTAAAGTAGTAAAAGTGGTGCCGTGAACTCACCTTAGGTTGCGTTCTTCAGTAATATAAGAAAGCCAAGCCCTTGGTAATCCCACTACCGGAGATCTATCAAAATGTTCACATAAGTGTTCCGACTAATAACCATAAGGTTATCTAGTCCCCGATTGTCCAGATCGTGACCAAGTATGTTTTAAAACGTGTTTAAATGTTCAACCGACACACTAGACCGACCCGACATCCCGTTGGTGACTCATTACCCAAACTAATCAAGTACATATAGATTAAACACAAGGTTCAAGCATAAAACACTTAGTTTGCATCAAAAAATCTCATTTTTGATTTCATAGGGTCGAACCAGGAATTTTGTTCCACCTTCGCCCCTTTTTATCCACGTTCGACCCTTTGGAAGCCACATTCAATCCATTGAAACAGTTTCGACCTATATTGTCCAGGTTCGACCCTCGGATTCCACCTTCGACCCCACGACTGGTCGAAAGTGCCCAGGTTTGACCCTGGCAGATTGTTTTTCCCCAAAACGCTTCAAAAACATCCGAAAACATCCCGAAACATCATCAATCACAGCAGTTAAGTATGAATAACATGTCCACACAAAACCCCACCAATTTTGCCCCAAAACCTGTGCATTTTAGCCCTTTCCCAAAATGGCAAAAATTATGAAAGTGTCACATCATGCATGAAATCTTTACCCAATTTGGAAACTTTTCGAAATCAATCCCTAATCATCTTAAAAATGCTCAGTTTTTCGTGTATATGAAAACCTCAAAAAGTTCTATTGATCATACTAGCATGCAACGAGCCCTAGCTTTATTAAAATCCCCAATTTAGTCATGATATCATCAATCATCTAATTGTAACCATAAACAATCCTAAATTAACATCAATATCAGCCCTAGATCATGTTTCTAGCATTAGTACTGCAGCAAATCATTAAACAACACATAATATCACATAACACATAATTAACATATGTTTATTAATATGAAAACCTATGTTTAATGATAGGGTTTAGGTTTAGAAAGATGTTTAAAAGGTTTTTATTGATAAAAAGATCCTTAGAACAGATCTGGACATTTAGGGTTAGATGAAAACGAATTAAAATGCTTTGAAAAGGTTTAGGATTAAGAACACACCTTGGATTCTTGATTAGATGTTGTTTGTAGGTTAGATTATGAAAAACAATAGCAAAAACTCCTTCCTTAGTGATTAAAAATCGTTTGAGAGTGTTTAGAGACGGCTATGGTTTATGAAATGGTGAAAAATGACAAAGTGTAGTATTTATACAGTTCCACATTCGCCCCTTGCATAGGGTCGAAGGTGCCACCTTCGCCCCTTTGCAAGGTCGAATGAATAGATTATGTGGGTTGTTCCAGGTTCGCCCCCATGCCTTGGGTCGAACCAGGACTTGTGTTTTCCATGTTTTCCAGTTTGGTCGTTTAACGCATTTAAACACATTCTAATGTATGATTATGCAATTCTAACACATGTTATGCACATATAGGCAGATATAATCATGTTCACACCTTGTAGCACATATTATCACGTTATGTTACACGTGTGTTAATAATCTACCTGTCCTACTTGATTCAGTATGTAATTTCACCAACAACGGGACCCAGTACTAGTATATTCCCAAAATGACTCCCAATGATCCTCCAGATCATTGGACCCTAGACAATCCTATCATGACCCGACTCAACTAATCTAGTTAAGTCCGTTTATGAATGTTTCTCGCTAAGGTAGACTTATGTTTTACTAAAATGTTTAAGCCGAACATGCCGGGTGTCACAACATTTTTAATAATATTTGTTTGCAAGTCATAAATTTTTTTATAACTTTGAATTTAGAATATAGGTTTCAATACGAAAGCTTATTATTATGAAAATGAAATTAATGATAATATTAATACTAATCATAAAAGTTATTATTTCACACTTTAACTACTTAATTTTTTTAAGATTTTTTATTTGTATAAAAAACGTCTTCAGTTTAATCAATTTTTATGGTAACGTTTTTTGTTGTTTGATAATAGTAAAAATTAGTACATTTAGCATTAATTACTGCTGTATTTTCTGTCACGTTCCATCAATATCGTTCATCTGCACATTGCCCGCTAAAGACTTTTAGGCCCTTACTGACTCTTACTAATTATGAAATTGAAAAGACTTGTGTAATTTAAATTTATATACTTTTTGCGTTAGAGATTCTTTAGAAAATATGTTTTAAAAATTAGGTTATATTATTGTTGATTGTGAAATTGTAATGCTTCACAGTTTTTGAGAATATCTATTTACAAGTTAAGAGATATTTCATTAATTTTAACTTAGAATTGTTTTGTACATTAAACAGTGCCTCTTATTATGTTATGTTTAGTTTTAATATCTGTTGCATTTTAATTACAATCAGTCAATTTGACGTCATTTGTTAAACAACTTTATCATAGAAATACTATTAACTTAAAATATATCTTCTTATTCTAAATTATGGGAACATACAAATATTTCAAATCATTTCTACGAAAAATATTTTTTATTTTTTAATTAATATAATAAAATAGATAACGTGTAAATTTATATAAGATATTTTAGATGTTTAATAATAGTAAAAATAAGTACATGTTACATTAATTATTGTTGTATGTTTTGTAAGTTTTCATCTAGATATTTATGTTTACAATTGTGATGCTTGACTTTTAGGGCCGTGTGCTGATTCGTAATTATGATTTTGAAAAGATTGATGTAATTTAAATTTATATAGTTATTTCGTTACAAATTTATTACAACTTAAGCTTTAAAAGTTCTGTTTTAAAAATCTGATTATATCATCCTTTAGACCAAAATTGTATTTCATGACAGTTGTTATCGCAACACATGTTAACAAGTCATCAAATTTTATTATAATAGACTAATAGTGACAATAATGTAAAGAGTAAAGTTCGTCTTATTGATTTAAAAAGTTACTCATAGAATAATAGAAGTAGTTTTTAATTTTAAAGATGTCATTTGTTGAATAAACATTATAATTACATATTTTATAGATGATGATATTTTTTCATAATTTTAATTCTATAAATTATATCTTCATTGTTTAAATATATATTAATAATAAAAGATTTCAAATCATTTGTAGATTCATTTTCTATATTTAATTTATTTTAATTGTTTAATTACAAATAATATTTTTTTTAGTTACAATCTATATCTTACATCTGGACAATTTTCATGTAATCTTTTAGGGCTTCAGAAGGCTCGAATAGCAAAGTTAATTATTATGATATTGAATTTTATTTTATTATGACATCGTTTCTGTTAGTAATTGTAATTGTTTTTCAGTTTATTTTTATTTATTTATTTATTTAAATTTATATAATAGGGTGGAAAAATAGTATATTATTATAGTGGGTATATCTATTGTTTCTGTCTATAAAAGGCGAGTAACTCTTCATTTCAGTTTGCAAGGTTGTAATACTCGAACCATTTAAAACAAAGCAACCATCTATACGTTCAGTATATAATGTTATTTCATCTAAATTTGGTACTGCCAGTCTTTTCAAACTATCTCGGTCTGAAAGGGAAATATATTACCAATAATCTGTTGCTAATGAAGTTGGAATTGGTGTTGCTGAAGATTCTTTCAATCAAAGGAAAATATTATTCGTTTTCTTATAATACAAGAGCCTGTCCAAAATGAGATGGGTGTGTATATAAATAATATGTCTCTAATTTTTCCCCCATTTAGAGACATATTATTGTATATGTTTTTTCTTTCTTTCGGCTCCTGTTGTGGTGTTTTGGATGTATTTTTTATTTTATTTTTTGTTTTATATATTAGATGTGTTATTTGATATTAGTTCACTTTTTTAGTGATATTGGAGTTTTTTGTAAGAGCACTTCTTTGTTGTAATTTTTTGTAACCAGTTTTCGTTGTGGTGTTTTGGCTATATTTTGTATCTTATGCTTTTTATTATCTCCTTATTGTAAGTAAAATTATGCAATTCTAATGACGAGTTTTATTGCTATAGTTTTTTTCAGTATTGTAGTGTAGATTATATTCAAGATACGGTTGAACAATAACCTTTTTCATTAAACAGACTGTATACTAAATTGTATATTTATTGTATTAATTGACAGTTGTTTGATAACCGCTGTTTATGATTCAACAGATCTTGGAAAATAGACAATATACTATAAAATGAGTAAATTTTTATCTAAAAGAAAGTTAGAATTTGAAAGTTAATCAATTGAAAGAAGGATGAAAGTAGTTAAAAATATTGTTTTCTATAGAAATTTGTTTTATTGTTATGAAATATATATATATATATATATATAATATGTTTTTTTTAAAGTTATACGAACAATAAAAGAGTTCAGAATAATTTTCTAAAGTTAAAAAAGTTTTTTATTAAAATAATTACCACTATCATTAATTACCGTCGTATTTTTCAAGTTTCCATCTGTATTGTTTAACTGTATATTGATGATCATGGAGTTTAGGTCTATTCCCTGACAGTAATAATCATTACATTGATACTCGAAGTAACTTGTGAGTCCATATCTTTTGCGTATATTTATTTATCTAAAATTAATATATAAATATTTATATCGATTAAAAAATAATAATAAATTCAGTTAAATATGAGTATTTTAAAAGTTATCACTTTTTTGTTTATAAAATGTATTCTGTAAAATAAATTTTTCATCATCTATTTAATTTCATTTTTATTTCAATCTATGTTTGTATAAAATGTAATATAATTTAAAAACTATAATATTATAAATAAATTTGTTTTTTTATTTTAATTTCAAATGTTTTTCAATCTGAATTGTATATTTATTTTAATCTTCAATTGTAAAATTGGATTCATTGACAGTTGTTTGATAACAGCTGTTTATCATTCAACAGATTTTGTTTAACAGACTATATACTATAAAATGAGTATATAATTTTATATAAAATGAAGTTAGAATTTCGAAGTTAATCAGTTGAATGAATTATAAAAGGTAATTACAACATTTGGTGTCTAAAGAAATTAGATTTTGGTGATCTTGCATATTTTATTAAAAGTTTAATTGTTATGAATTATATATACATATTAAAAAGTTATACGTACATTAAAAGAATTCAGATTAATTTTCTAAAAGTAAATAATCTTATTTGTTTAATTTAAAATAAAAATGTTTATATATGGTATCCTTTTTTTAATTGTTTTACAATAGTTAAAATAATTACCGCTATCATTAATTACCGTCGTATTTTTCAGGTTTCCATCTACATTGTTTAACTGTATATTGATCATCATAGTGTTTAGGCCTATTCCCTGGCAGCAATAATCATTACATTGATACTCGATTTTTGAAGTGAGTCCATATCTTTTGCGTATATTTATTTATCGAAAATTAATATATACGTATTTCTATTCTATTGATTAAAAAAGAATAATAAATTAAGTTAAAGATGAATATTTTAAAAGTTATCACTATTTGTTTATAAAATGTATTTTGTAAAATAAATGTTTTCATCATCTATTGAATTTCATTTTTATTTCGATCTATGTTTGTGTAAAATGTAATATAATTTAAAAACCATAATATTATAAATTTACATTTATGGAGGATTTTTAATCCCAAATTACATATTTTTCGAAATTAAAGTACTGCTGATTCTTTATAATTTCTTCACGACGCTGCTTCCTTTTCTTGCTGATGGAAATAATGTTTTCAGTAAGAGCTTTCATCTTCGTCGAAATATCGTCATTAATTTGGATTTGATCTGCCAGGTACTGAAAAGCCATGTTTCGTTCACTTGATTCTGAAATTTCAACCATATCATACATGGTTTTGTCGTTTTTCCTTAGATCCATTACCGCTAGAGATGTAAGCATTCCACATGAGTTTCTTATTGTTTGTTCTTCAAAATCTTCTTTTTTGAAAGCCTTAATAAGAAGTTCATTAACTGTTTGTTGGAGACTGCTTTGGTAATTTTGGGAGGATGACCTGTTTTGGTGTTATGTAATATAACTTTTTGGTTATTATTGTAAGGTGAGATGTACATTGTAATACAGTGTTTTGTATATATATATATATATGTATGGTGTGAATAGGAAATAAATTTAAGCACGCTGTGGTACACGTGTTTTACACCTTATGCAGTGACGTTTAAGTTGCAACTCTTTAGATTTGACATTTTGCATTTGTAAAGATACTTTTTCATCTACCGCATTTATTGCATTCAATTTTCGTAATTAATACGAAATGGGTAACTTTGGTTATTATTTGAACTATTGGCTTATAAATATGTAGATCTTTTACTTAAATTTCTTCTCTATACTTATATATACTATATATATATATATATATATATAGGATTCTTTTATTGCTTTTTTCAAGTTATGGCCTCATCATCATCACCAACAGTACTCGCAGTGAATTTCAAGATGGATTTAATTAGACAAGTTCTTATGCAGTATGATAAGGATGCATTGTATAAAGATGTGTTGAAGCAGACTTTTACGCGTATTTCAAACTGTTTTGATAAAAAAGCAAAGTTAGTCGACAAATTGAAGGGTTTGCCACCATCAACAATTCGTGACGTTAGTGTAGTGTTTTACATCGATGGGATGAAAAGTGATTTGGAGCAATTAGAAATGATTTCTGATATTGTAAAGTCACTTAAGTGTTCTATGGAGTTGAAGATTAAGTTTTTAAATTCATTTTAAATGTTATCTTTATTTATGTTTTTTTATATATTTTTGTAATTTAGCAGATCTTGATGTAATAAAATAATATTTAAATAAAATATTAGTTTTTTATTTATCTTATTTGTATAATAGATACATTAAAGATAAGTAATACTAATTATAAAAGTTATCATATATTTAAACTACTGTCGTATCATTTGATGATAAGTAATAGTCTTTATTATGTTATCAGATGTTTGTAAAATCTGTTAGAAAATATAAACGTATGTTATCAGATGTTTTGTAAAATTTGACCAACAGATTCTTTGATAAGATATAAAAGTTACGATTAAGAAAATTTTGACATATTTTTGGACTGAAATGATTAACATGAAGAATGATTACCCTAACGTGGAAACTATTAAGTAGAAGAAAGAAGACTAACATCACCAATCCACATTATCATTAGTTCGATAATTTCAACATGGTTCTAGAGGTTAAAATCCCCTAGCTTGGTAAACATTTGAAATTAGTAACTACCGAATTGTGTAGTGTATGGGTACTTTGAGGCCATATCATATTTTTAATGCATCTGAGACACAGAAGACATTAAAGTTGATCAACATGATTTTTGTAAAATAAGTTATGTGAAATACTGTTGGAGTCAACAGACATTTAAGGCAAAATAGATTATAAACGTCATCAGATATTTAATCTACTGTAGAATGATTTGACGACATAGCAACAGTATTTAGGATTTTACCAGATATTTGTAAAATTATTTTATTGTAACAAATGATTATAAAATACATAAAAGATAAAATTAATAAATGTTTTCGTAACTTTTATATTGATATAATAGTAGTTAAGTGAATTTTGTGTTTGTGATTTAAATTACTAAAAATATATTGTGACATCCGGTAACTTTCTTTTCGTTCTGTTCTTTTCGTTTCTTTCTTTTGGGGCTTTGCGCAATTTTCGGGACGAAAATCCTTTCAACGTGGGGATGATGTGACACCCGGCATGTTTGGCTTAAACATATTAGTAACATCTAAGTCTACCTTAGCGAGAAACGTTTATAAACAGACTTAACTGGGTTAGTTGAGTCGGGTCAAGTTAGGATTGTCCAGGGTACAATGATCTGGAGGATCATTGGGAGTCGTTTTGGTAATACACTAGTACCGGGTTCCGTTGTTGGTGACATTACATGAACTAATTAAGTATATGTGTAGATTATGGGTCGTGTGGTGGATTACATACATAGATGTGTTTAAATGATGTGTAAATGATTATCTATGCTTAAATATGTTAAACATAGACTAAGGTTGCATGCTTATGTGTTAAGATGTGTTAGAATGCGTTAAACACGACAAACTGGAAAATTGGTTGAAAATGGATTCTGGTTCGACCACTTCGAGTGGTCGAAGGAGAACCCTTGTCTGGTTCGACCCTTTGTAAATGGGCGAACCTGGGGAGTGAAATTGAAAGAATTCCTTTCGACCAGAACAGGGCTCATTCGACCCTGTGGAAGGGTCGAAGGAGACCACCTTCGACCATTGAAATGGGGCGAAGGAGGGATAGTATAAATACCAACCTTTGTCATTTTTCATCATTTCAAAAACCCTAACCGTCCCAAAACGCTCTCAAACGATCTAAAACACTAAGGAAGGAGTTTTTGCTCTTCTTTTTCATAATCTAACCTATCTACAACATCTAAACAAGAATCCAAGGTGTGTTCTTAATCCTAAACCTTTTTAAAAGCATTTTAATTCGTTTTCATCTTACCCTAATTGTCCGGATCTGTTCTAAGGGAGTTTTTATGATTAAAAACCTTTTAAACATCTTTCTAAATCAAAACATTATCATTAACAAAGGTTTCATGGTGAATAACATATGTAAATTGTGTATTATGTGGTGTTATGTGTTGTTCAAAGATTTGTTGTTATATCTATGATAGAAACATGATATAGGATTGCTATTGATGCTAGATTATTGTTGTTTAGGGTTAGGATTGGATATGATGATATTATGGGTATTTGGGGGTTTTAACGAATCTAGACTTGATGCATGATATTTATGATCAATAGAATTGATAAGAAAAGATCGAACACTCGACAAACTGAGCATTTCAAGTTGAATATGAATCGATTTCAAAAGTTTCCAAATTAGGTAAATTATTCATTCATGAAAGTGATGTTTCCATAATCTTTACCATTTTGGGAAAGGGCTGAAACGGACGTATTATCGGGGGAAATCGGTGGGGTTTTGTAGGAATAAGTTATCAATGTTTGACTGCTGTGTTTGATGATGTTTCGAGTCGTTTTGAATGTGTTTGAAGCGTTTTTAGGAAAATTTACACAACAGGGGCGAACCTGGCCTCCTTCGACCGATCGAAGGTGCGAAGGAGGAAATTCAGGGTCGAACCTGGGCTTTTGTTGGGCGATTGTGGTTTAACGGGCGAAGGAGGCATCAAACGATCGAACGAGATGTAAAACGGGCGAAGGAGACTGAAAACTGACTGGTTCGACCGTTCTGATGCAGAAATGAGATTTTTGATACAAACTAAGTGTTTTATGCTTGAACCTTGTGTGTAATCTATGTTTACTTGATTAGTTAGGGTAATGGGTCACCAACGGGATGTCGGGTCTGTCTAGTGTGTCGGTTAAACATTCAAACACGTTTTAAAACATACTTGGTTACGATCTGGACAATCGGGGACTAGATAACCTTATGGTTATTAGTCAGAACACTTATGTGAACATTTTGATAGATCTCCGGTAGAGGGATTATCAAGGGCTTAACATCTTTACTTGTAACCGAAGAACGCTATTTAAGGTGAGTTCACGGCCCCACTTTTACTGCTTTAACTTTTGGGGGAGAAAACATGCGCTAAACTATTTTGGTAACATATGTCATACTATGGTTTTAATTTTATATTGCTATACGATCTTTGGAAGTCCCGGGGGAAACCATGAATGTGCAGGGATGCACAACGGGGGAAATGTGGATAGATCTATTGGGCGTGACCTGCCCCACTCGTCGGCTTGGAGGGCCGGGCGGGTGCATATTGTCTCGAACAGGAACATTGGTATCATGCTGAACATACGGGCTGCTTAAACATGCTAAACATTGCTAAACGTGTCTAGTAATGGTTTCCAATCGTAGTAGTAATAAAACATACGCCTAGCTAGCGTACTTGGTAACATTGATATAGTATGGACATGGTAACGTTTTGGTAACATATTGAACAAACCTGTGAACTCACCAGCATTATATGTTGACATCTTTTTGACATGTTTTTCTCAGGTCGCTAAGGTAGCAATGAATAGAACTAGGCGCACGGGTCTGCATTGGCGTCTAGGCATAGTTGCACGTTTTGTAATAAAAAGTGTTTTGAATAACTTTGGATCATAGCATAGCTGTTTAAATACTTCTTTACTGCTTCCGCTTATAAAATCGTTGCTTATGGATTTATGCTTTTCATATAGAGTTGTTTATTGTGATCGTTGACTTGGATCCTGGTTTGTCATGCGCCTCGCGGTGAAACCCCGCAAGTGGTAATTTGAGGGTGTGACAGATTGGTATCAGAGCCAATGGTTATAATGAACTAGGAATGCATGTAGCGTCTGGTCTATAGCCGAGTCGCACACACTAGACGGTCACATACTTGAGTCTATTAGTGGGATACGTACTAACGTTGTCGGGGTGTCCTTACATCATCATCATGCTTCTCCGTTACATCATCCGCTTTTATTTGGGTTCTTACCTCCTCTTGTCTTCTTCTTCTGGATAGAAGAAGGAGGGGTTGATTTGTTGGTTCTAGCACACACATGCCTTCTTACACTTGCACCTATCGTCACACGATACTAGGCGATGATATTCAGTGACTAGGGTCTGGATTAGTGGTACATCTGGAGGACCATGTAGAGTAGTTTATAATTTCGGGTGCACACGAAGTAATAAACTGGAATGCATGGAAGTCCCGATGGACTTCGAGTTTGGATGTATAGTCCTGGGTTCGTCCCTAGGTTAACTCTTGTAAGTTTCTAGTGGTTGACACTGGAAGTGAATTTGAATCTCTCGATTTCTTGATTTGTTAGATCATGTCTGGTGCTCGCGGTGGTGGACGTCGTGGTGGCGGCGGTGGCCGTGCGGGCGGCGGTGGTCGTGCTGGAGGCGGTGGTCATGGAAACATCAACATGACCCAAGCTGAACTGAACAACTTGCTACAGCAGCAAGTGAACATGGCTATGGCAAATTTCCAGGCTGGGATTAATGCCATGGGTGGTGAGTTGATTTCTGTCGACCTTGCCTCATTTTTGGGTTTCGTGTCCTTTCGCTTGTGTTTTACTCGTGTACCGTGTTTCAGGTGTTGGTGCCAATCCACCCCCATCTCAGTGCTCTTATAAGAAGTTTAGGGACTGTCAGCCCCATAACTTTGCTGGGATTGAGGGAGCGGTGGGACTGCTCCGATGGCTGGAGAAGGTTGAGTCTGTGTTTGTTATGTGTAACTGTCCTGCTGGGGACCGGGTGAAGTATGCTACTGCGACATTTGAAGGGCCTGCATTGTCGTGGTGGAATGTAACATTTCGCATTTATTAATTATGCGTTACGGATTAAAACGACAAGTGTTATTATTTTTGGTGATATCTTGAACCCTAATACAATGATAATTATTCATATATATATATATACATATATATATAAAAATATAAAAGTTATAATAAACATAACATGCTAGTTTTAGGATCAAACACAAATGTCTAAAGCCCACCCCCTTTTCTTTTATTTCTGGAAGCCCAAACTGATACCTGGCCCACATCCCTTGACCTTCACCCTCACCCGGCCCAAGACCTGAGCCCACTAGACCCCGGCCCAACATCCTCCTCCCCTTGATTGTGTTTTAAAAAAAAAAGAGATGCCTCCGCCGGGTATCGAACCCGAGCCAACCACACACCACACAAGCACACTAACCACCCGAGCCACTCCTGTGCCGTTCGGGATGTTGGGTGCACACCTCATCAGGGACGATGAGACTCTAACAGGGGGTGAATGTGACACCCCGGGAACACATCTCATCAGGGACGATGAGACTCTAACAGGGGGTGAATGTGACACCCCAGGAAAATCCCACATCGGCCGTGGCCAGGAGAGATCCTTGGTTCATAAGTAATGTCTTGCCTCTTAAATCACCAACGCGTTTTGGGGCTTAATGTTAGTGGATGAGAGAAGAACTCCACAGTTAAGCGTGCTCAGGTGGGAGAAATTTCAGGATGGGTGACCTCCTGGGAAGTCTTCACTTGGGCAACCAAAAACAAATCCGTGAGCTCTGGATGGGCAAAGCGGACAATATTGGTGATGAGAGGGGCGGGGTGTTACAGATTGGTATCAAAGCCTTGGTTATAGGGAATTAGGTTATTAGAAATAATCTAGACTATAACCTTAGGGACTTAATCAGTACTTGCTTCTTTTACTTGCTATTCTCTATCTCCCTCCTACTCCATATCTCTACTTTCATCCCTACAAGAAGGTTGCTCTACATCACTGGATCTACTCTTAGACTAGTAGGACAAAATCCTCAGGTTTAACCTGAACCCCCTTGAGATCTCGTCGAAGTTCTAGATTTTAATAACGAACACGTGCAATCTGGAAGGGTGAACGCCTGTATTCTGAGTCTTCTGTCTAGGCTGGCATTGCGCATATATCCCAATCAGACGAGGGACCCGGATGCCTACCTGGGAATTCTCGGGATGAGTGTTCACTTATAGGCTAAAGCATGTCTTCATATGTTATTAGAATTTAGAATCTTTGATAAGTCAACGTTTTCGTTTATTCGTTTTAATGAATAAATGATTACACTCCTTATATAATCTCATTCATTTCACTGTGTCTCTTACAGATCATGCCTCCACGTCGCAGTGCTCGTCTTAACAGTGGTGAAAATCATGATGAAGGAAGTAGCAATCACAACCACAACCACGATACTAACCACAACAACAACAACAACAATGGTGTCGATGCCCAACTGGCTGCAATCATTTCTCAACAAATGGCGCAGCAAATCGCAACTCTGGTTCCCAACTTACTAGCTCAAGTCATCCAGTTGAACGGGAACGGCAACGGGAATGGAAATGGACACCACAACGGGAATGGACTTCCAGCCTGTACCCTTAAGCACTTTAATTCTTGCAATCCCCCAAAATTCAGTGGAGAAGAATGAGCTACAGGACTCCTACAATGGTTTGAGGGTATTGAAAATACCTTCATTAACAGTGAATGCCCCGACAACTTTAAAGTCCGTTATGCCATGAGTGTTCTTCATAAACGAGCACTCACTTGGTGGAATGAAGAAAAACGCACTCGTGGAACTGAAGCTGCACTAACCTTAACTTGGGATCAAGCTAAAGACATTATGAAGGCAGAGTTCTGTCCTCGTAATGAAATTAAGAAACTGGAAGACGAATTTCATGATCTTGCTCAAGACAGTGTGGAAAACCTTGCTTACAACACTCGTTTCCACGAACTTAGCTTACTGCTACCCCACAAAGTTACCCCTTTACCCATTGCGATCGAAAAATACATTGGTGGTTTACCGTTGCAGATTCAAGACACGGTGTGGGGAAGGAACCCTGCTACCTTGGAGGAAGCAAAGCGTTTGGCTGCCACCTTAACAGATAACCATGTGAAGGCAGGGACCCTGACTCGTAAAGGGGAAAAGAAAAAGGATACCCTCCAACCTGCCGTTGATATCAAAACGGAGGTCTCAACCAACGGGAAGAACAAGGTCAGGAATTTTGCAATAGACACCACTGCCCCACCCACCAAGAAACAATACAATGGGAACCTACCTAAGTGTGACACCTGCCAGTATCACCATCCAACTCAAGTACCCTGCCGACAGTGCACCAATTGTCAAAGGTATGGGCATCTTGCAGATGCTTGTCGAATCCCTGCTACAAACGCTCCTGATGCTCCAAATAACCCCGCTTGAAACCCTCCAGCTACTTATCAGCAAGCCCTACCATTTGAATGATGTCTACTTTCTCTTTAATTCCATGTATTGCACTTTTGATTCAAATAATAAATCCAAGTATTATCATAACATCTGTGTGCATGCTTGTCTAATTGCTATAACTATAATCATACGTGCTTGCTTGTACAACAATTAGTTGACTACCAAACAATCTACTCAACGATTGGTAGAGGTTATCATGTCTTCTAACAGTCGGGGGAGGCCCTACCACCTGCTCAACGACTGGTGGAGACTATCAAACCTGCTCAACAGTCGGTAGAGTCATAAAAGGACACAAAACCTTAATGTAAGGTAAATTGATAATTACGGTCCGGAACGTAATCATGAGTTTACAGGTACGTTAAGGTAGTGTGAAATTTTATCAAGGTTCTCAGTAGTTGACCAATTGCTAACCTAGTGTCTTCCTTTAACTTCGGGACGAAGTTCCTAAAAGTAGGGGAGACTGTAACATTTCGCATTTATTAATTATGCGTTACGGATTAAAACGACAAGTGTTATTATTTTTGGTGATATCTTGAACCCTAATACAATGATAATTATTCATATATATATATATACATATATATATATATAAAAATATAAAAGTTATAATAAACATAACATGCTAGTTTTAGGATCAAACACAAATGTCTAAAGCCCACCCCCTTTTCTTTTATTTCTGGAAGCCCAAACTGATACCCGGCCCACATCCCTTGACCTTCACCCTCACCCGGCCCAACACCTGAGCCCACTAGACCCCGGCCCAACATCCTCCTCCCCTTGATTCTGTTTTAAAAAAAAAAGAGATGCATCCGCCGGGTATCGAACCCGAGCCAACCACACACCACACAAGCACACTAACCACCCGAGCCACAGACGTTTGTTGTTTTAACTCCTGATCTTTTTATATAAATACACAAACTACCCTCCTCTTTCCCTTTCCCTTCGACGTGCAGCAGCAGCAGATAATTATATATTTTTTTTCTTTTTTGTTTTTGACCAGCCTAATCATCACAATTAACTCGTAATTGTTTCACATATGGCAACGATACTTGATTATCGGCCTTGACTGACCTTTCTACACGTCAATTACAAATCAATTATTACCCAATTTAAACTTTTTACGCGTTTGACATTAAACCGTAGTCAACCTTGCCAATTAAACAACCCATTGATCCGCCCTATAAATTGACCTTCTGCGATCCATAACAACTCGCCAATACACTCTTCTCAACCCCCAATCTTCTTCAAATCACTCTGTTTATTATTATTTGATCGTTGTTTGACTTTTATCCTTGACCGGGCAATCAAACACGAAACAAACCTGTAAGTCTAATATGTTATGTGGGTTTTGATCACCGGCGTGCACACATCAAAAGCCCTAAGATCAATTGGGCTATTGATGTGTGTAACAGATTATTGCTAGAACTAGGGTTCGTATGTATGAAATTGGGGATAAATCTGATTTAGCATCGTGGTTATATTTTTTAAAAACTGAGGTAAATCACAATCACAGGCCTAGGCCAAGTGGTTGTGACTGATGCCTATAACTGAGACTACCCGGGTTCGAGTCCCGGCTTGGACACCCTTTTTCCACTTAATTTCATTTCTTTTTAAAACAAACCAATTATATATATATATATTATACATTTAAATCTTATAAATTCGTTTTTAAATATTAAAACCTTTTTATATATTCTAAAAAAAATTATATTTATCAAATCTGAGGTAAAAGTTTTATTTACAATTTTTAGTTTTCTGAAATTCATTGATTTAATATTTATAATAATTAAATCAATTTTATACTATTATATTTATAAAAATCCATTAAAATACCAAAACAATTTTATTAATTTCTACAAAAATTATCCTATGTTTGTACAATGGTAAACTTTACTGAAATGATTTTTAATTCAGAAAAATCATTTATTTTATATTTTTAATCAATTTTTGTTAGATTTAATCATAATTAAATCATAAGAAATTCAATTTTTATTATTTTTGCACCAAAATTTTATACAATTTATTTTTAAATATTTAGAACAGAAATATGATTTTTAAAATAATAATTCTTTAATTTTAGTATTTTTGAATATTAAAGTTAAATTTTGGCAATTTATAATAAATAGATTTAAAAATCTATTTTAAAGGAAATAATTTTATAAAAATTATTCTTATACTTCAAACACATTATTGTGAACATTCTAAATTCAAATTTTATAAAAAGACTTCTTTTTATTTAATTATCAAATTTCCCTTTATTTAATTAACATTTTATTTTAAATTCAACAATTGGATATCCCCAAATCGAAACCCTAGGATATACTTATAAACTAGTTAGACTTAGACTTATTTGTTGCCTTATACATAGGGTAACACTTGGCAATCTATTGGGCTACACTTATACTATTCCTCAATACCTAATACTATACCAAGGTGAGTTTACGTAATCCTGTTTATGCGATTCTTTATACTTGCAACAATTTTAAGCAATTCAACATGCATGTCTAGTAGTAAACTTTATTGCCTCATGAATTAGTCAACAGTTTCAACGAGTTTCAACGAGTTTCAACATTTACATAATCATTAGCTATGGCCAAGCTGGCGATACTCAATAATAGATCTATTGGATTGACAACCCCACCCGGATACGTGTACCTCCTACATAGGTAACGTGGGTGATTGTTATCGTTCAACATATTATTAAGGTGAACCGTAGATGACGGGATGGACCTAAACTAGTCGGAGGTTTGATTATGTCAACATATTATACTATTCATGTAGACTTAAATTTACGATAGACATACGAATTGCTAGACTTTTATACTTAAACTATATGCTTAACATGGATTATGTATTCTCACCAACTTCTAGTTGACCCTCCCATTTTTACAACTCAACAGGTAATAATGATGCATGAAGATTAGAGTATTTATGAAGACAATAAGGAGTCTATGCATGATTGATTCTTGTGTGATGTATTACATTTCCACGTTTAAAACTCTTATGTATTTCAATTTTTGGATATTTACAATTTAATATTTATTTCAATTAAAATTTGGATTACCATGTGCTACTGTATACTCATCAATACGTGACACCTCGATGTTTCCGCCATCGGTTGGGGTGTTACATGGAATGCTACTACTCAGAACATGGGATTAGGGGAGGCTATTGCTATGCCCTGGGCGGAGTTTGTGCAGCTTTTGAGAGGTGAGTACTGTCCGAGAGAGGAGATACAGAAGTTAGAGCATGAGGTATGGAGTTACAAGATGGTCGGGTCTGAGATTGAAGAGTACACTGTGAGGAGGAATGAGCTGGCGGTGTTGTGCCCTGATTTGCACACACCCGAGTACAGGAGGATCGAGCGCTATGTGTCTGGACTGGTGCCGGAGATTGCTGGGTTTGTGGCTACGGGGAATCTTCCCACTATTGCTGAAGTTGTCCGATCAGCTCATCGGATGATTAAACTGAAGGTGGCAGAAGGCGTTTTGCCACCCAAGGGTGCTGCTGTGAAGGTTGCTGAGGGGAACAAGAGGAAGTGGGATAGTGTGGGGAAGAGTGTGGTGCCAGCCCAGCCGGCGAAGAAGTTTGATGCATCTGGGTCTTCTTCTGGGCAGAAGACGGGTGGGTATGTTGGGAAGCATCCCAAGTGCAACAAATGTGGTTTTCACCATTCTGGGGGTTGTGATAGAGCTCGATGTCATCGGTGCCATCAGTTGGGGCACCATGCTAAGGATTGCAAGGTGGCACTCACCCCAACTCAGACTCCTGCGGCTACTCCTGCTCCTGCTGTTCAGGGAACTCAGGGGAGGCAGGGGTGTTATAACTGTGGTGATACGGGACACTTCAAGCGTCAATGTCCTAAACTGAAGCAGGGCGATAATGGGAGGGGCGGGAACGGTAACGGGAACAATGGCGGCGGAGGCAGGACTGCACGTGCTTTCGTCATTGGATCTGCGGAGGCTAGGCAGGATCCAGACACAGTTACCGGTACGTTCCTTCTTAATGATCGCTATGTTTCTGTCTTATTTGATTCTGGTGCCGATAAGAGTTTCGTATCTTTGGATGTTAGTCGATTGCTAGATATAGTACCCACACCTTTAGAGGCTAAGTACTTAATAGAATTGGCTGATGGTAAGAAAATCGAAGCGACACACACCCTTAGGGAATGTCGCTTGGAACTATCGGGTTTGTCTTTCCCCATTGACCTTATGCCGGTACCCCTGGGTAGTTTTGATGTTGTGGTTGGCATGGATTGGTTATCGTTGTATCGCGCGGAGATCGTTTGTTTTGACAATGTCATTCGGATTCCTCTCCCTGATGGAGAGATTCTTTCGGTTCGTGGCAAGAAAAGCGGTGCTCCACTGAGTATCATTTCTAGCATGAAAGCCCGTAAGTATCTTCGGAAGGGCTATTCGGCCATTCTGGCGCTTGTTAACGTTTCTACTGACGATGAGAAGAAGATCGAGGACATTCCGGTGGTTCGTGACTTTTCTGATGTGTTTCCTGATGATTTACCTGGTCTTCCTCCCCATCGTCAGGTTGAGTTTGGTATCGATCTTGCTCCGGGCGCAGCTCCTATTGCCCGAGCTCCGTATCGTCTTGCACCTCCCGAGATGCATGAGTTGTCCAGCGAGTTGCAGGAACTCTTGGAAAAGGGTTTCATCCGACCGAGTTCTTCCCCGTGGGGAGCTCCTATTTTGTTTGTGAAGAAGAAGGACGAAAGTCTTCGCATGTGTATTGATTATCGTGAGCTGAACAAAGTGACCATCAAGAATCGTTATCCTCTTCCTCGCATTGATGATCTCTTTGACCAGCTTCAGGGCTCCAGCTACTATTCGAAGATTGATTTGCGGTCTGGTTATCACCAGTTGCGCGTCAGGGAAGCTGACATTCAGAAGACTGCTTTTCGCACTCGTTATGGCCATTTTGAGTTCTTGGTCATGCCTTTCGGTCTCACTAACGCACCGGCGGTGTTCATGGATTTGATGAACCGCGTTTGTAAACCTTACCTTGATAAGTTCGTCATCGTGTTCATTGACGACATTCTGATTTACTCCAAGAACAAGGCGGATCATGAGGAACATCTACGGTTGGTCTTGGAACTTTTGAGACAGGAGCAGTTGTATGCTAAGTTCTCAAAGTGTGATTTTTTGTTACATGAAGTTCAATTCCTAGGACATGTGGTGAATGAACTGGGAATTCATGTCGATCCGGCTAAGATCGAAGCTATTAAGGACTGGGAAGCACCAAAGACGCCATCTGAGGTGCGGCAATTCCTAGGTCTTGCGGGTTATTATCGTCGTTTCATTGAGGGATTTTCGAAGATCGCTCAACCCCTCACTGCTCTTACCCAGAAGGACCGAAAGTTCGACTGGGATGAACCACAAGAATCAGCATTTCAGATGCTGAAGCTTAAACTTTGTTCTGCTCCTATCTTATCCTTACCAGAGGGTACGGATGATTTTGTTGTGTACTGTGATGCCTCTATTCGTGGTCTCGGTTGCGTGTTGATGCAACGCGGGAAGGTTATCGCTTATGCTTCTCGTCAACTCAAAGTTCATGAGAAGAACTATACTACTCATGACTTGGAACTGGGTGCAGTAGTCTTTGCGTTGAAAATCTGGAGACATTACTTGTACGGTACCAAGTGTGAAGTATATACCGATCACAAGAGTCTTCAGCATATTTTCGACCAGAAGGTGTTGAACATGCGGCAGCGTCGCTGGGTAGAACTCCTGAACGATTATGACTGTGCCATCAAGTACCATCCTGGCAAGGCGAACGTTATGGCGGACGCCTTGAGCAGGAAGGAGTCTGCGAATCCTCGCCGTGTTCGAGCCTTACAGCTCATCATTCATTCGTCGTTGCCTGACCGAATCCGTTCTGCACAGTTGGAAGCCTTGAAGGAGGAAAACCTTAAGGCTGAAACTATGCACAGTGCTGACAAGCATCTTGAACTCAGGACCGATGGTTTACACTATTTTGCGGGACGTGTTTGGGTCCCATTGTTCAGGGGATTGCGCGAGCTTGTTTTGGATGAAGCTCACAAATCCCGGTATTCTATTCACCCTGGCTCCGATAAGATGTATTAGGATTTGAAGATACTTTATTGGTGGCCGAACATGAAAGCTGATATAGCTTCTTACGTCAGTAAATGTTTGACTTGTGCTAAAGTCAAGGTGGAGTATCAGAGGCCGTCTGGTCTCCTGCAACAACCAGAGGTTCCGGAATGGAAGTGGGAGCGAATCACGATGGATTTTGTTACCAAGCTGCCACGATCACCTAGTGGTTATGATATGATTTGGGTGATTGTTGACCGGCTGACAAAATCGGCGCATTTTATACCTATTAAGGAAACCGATGGACTCGAGCGGTTGGCTCGACTTTACCTTAAGTTGGTGGTTGCTCGGCACGGGGTGCCTGTTTCTATCATCTCTGATCGTGATTCTCGTTTCGCTTCGCGTTTCTGGAAGGCTCTGCACAAGGCTTTGGGTACTCAGTTGGATATGAGTACAGCTTATCATCCGCAAACTGATGGACAGAGTGAGCGGACGATTCAAACCTTGGAAGTCATGCACCGGGCATGTGTTATCGATTTTGGCAAAAGGTGGGAGATCCACCTGCCGTTAGTGGAGTTCTCCTACAACAACAGCTATCATTCTAGCATCAAGGCAGCTCCGTTCGAGGCTCTTTATGGACGGAAATGTCGATCACCACTTTGTTGGTCCGAGGTAGGCGAGAGCCAGCTCACTGGTCCGGAACTTGTGTACGAAACTTCGGAGAAAATCGTACAGATTCGTCAACGTTTGGCTGCTGCACGGGATCGTCAGAAGAGCTATGCCGATCGCCGTCCAAAACCTTTAGAGTTCCAGGTTGGGGACAAAGTACTTCTGAATGTTTCACCATGGAAGGGCGTCATACGCTTCGGAAAGCGTGGCATGCTTAACCCTCGATATGTCGGACCATTCGCAATCCTGGATCGGATTGGACCGGTGGCATACAGACTTGACTTACCGGCGGAGCTCGGTAGTGTGCACAACGTCTTCCATGTGTCTAACTTGAAGAAGTGTTTGGCTGATGAATCTCTCATTGTACCACTGGAGGAGATCAAGGTTGATGATCGTTTTCGCATTGTGGAAGAACCTGTCAAGATTCTCGACTACAAGATTCGTAGCCTTCGTCGGAGTAAAATCCGCATCGTTAAAGTCCGTTGGAACTCGAACCGTGGACCGGAGTTCACATGGGAACGGGAGGATCAGATGAAAGCTAAGTATCCTCATCTTTTTCCGAAACGCGCATTTGAATCGAGGCATGTTACTGCTGAAGGGAATGAATCTCGGGTCGAGATTCCTTTCAACGTGGGGATGATGTGACATCCGATAACTTTCTTTTCATTCTGTTCTTTTCGTTTCTTTCTTTTGGGGCGAAAATCCTTTCAACATGGGGATGATGTGACACCCGGCATGTTTGGCTTAAACATATTAGTAACATCTAAGTCTACCATAGCGAGAAACGTTTATAAACAGACTTAACTGGGTTAGTTGAGTCGGGTCAAGTTAGGATTGTCCAGGGTACAATGATCTGGAGGATCATTGGGAGTCGTTTTGGTAATACACTAGTACCGGGTTCCGTTGTTGGTGACATTACATGAACTAATTAAGTATATGTGTAGATTATGGGTCGTGTGGTGGATTACATACATAGATGTGTTTAAATGATGTGTAAATGATTATCTATGCTTAAATATGTTAAACATAGACTAAGGTTGCATGCTTATGTGTTAAGATGTGTTAGAATGCGTTAAACACGACAAACTGGAAAATTGGTTGAAAATGGATTCTGGTTCGACCACTTCGAGTGGTCGAAGGAGAACCCTTGTCTGGTTCGACCCTTTGTAAATGGGCGAACCTGGGGAGTGAAATTGAAAGAATTCCTTTCGACCAGAACAGGGCTCATTCGACCCTGTGGAAGGGTCGAAGGAGACCACCTTCGACCATTGAAATGGGGCGAAGGAGGGATAGTATAAATACCAACCTTTGTCATTTTTCATCATTTCACAAACCCTAACCGTCCCAAAACGCTCTCAAACGATCTAAAACACTAAGGAAGGAGATTTTGCTCTTCTTTTTCATAATCTAACCTATCTACAACATCTAAACAAGAATCCAAGGTGTGTTCTTAATCCTAAACCTTTTTAAACGCATTTTAATTCGTTTTCATCTAACCCTAATTGTCCGGATCTGTTCTAAGGGAGTTTTTATGATTAAAAACCTTTTAAACATCTTTCTAAATCAAAACATTATCATTAACAAAGGTTTCATGGTGAATAACATATGTAAATTGTGTATTATATGGTGTTATGTGTTGTTCAATGATTTATTGTTATATCTATGATAGAAACATGATATAGGATTGCTATTGATGCTAGATTATTGTTGTTTAGGGTTAGGATTGGATATGATGATATTATGGGTATTTGGGGGTTTTAACGAATCTAGACTTGATGCATGATATTTATGATCAATAGAATTGATAAGAAAAGATCGAACACTCGAAAAACTGAGCATTTCAAGTTGAATATGAATCGATTTCAAAAGTTTCCAAATTAGGCAAATTATTCATGCATGAAAGTGATGTTTCCATAATCTTTACCATTTTGGGAAAGGGCTGAAACGGACGTATTATCGGGGGAAATCGGTGTGGTTTTGTAGGAATAAGTTATCAATGTTTGACTGTTGTGTTTGATGATGTTTCGAGTCGTTTTGAATGTGTTTGAAGCGTTTTTATAAAATTTACACAACAGGGGCGAACCTGGCCTCCTTCGACCGATCGATGGTGCGATGGAGGAAATCCAGGGTCGAACCTGGGCTTTTGTTGGGCGAATGTGGTTTAACGGGCGAAGGAGGCATCAAACGGTCGAACGAGATGTAAAACGGGCGAAGGAGATGTAAAACGGGCGAAGGAGACTGAAAACTGACTGGTTCGACCGTTCTGATGCAGAAATGAGATTTTTGATACAAACTAAGTGTTTTATGCTTGAACCTTGTGTGTAATCTATGTGTACTTGATTAGTTAGGGTAATGGGTCACCAATGGGATGTCGGGTCGGTCTAGTGTGTCGGTTAAACATTCAAACACGTTTTAAAACATACTTGGTTACGATCTGGACAATCGGGGACTAGATAACCTTATGGTTATTAGTCGGAACACTTATGTGAACATTTTGATAGATCTCCGGTAGAGGGATTATCAAGGGCTTAACATCTTTACTTGTAACCGAAGAACGCTATTTAAGGTGAGTTCACGGCCCCACTATTACTGCTTTAACTTTTGGGGGAGAAAACATGCGCTAAACTATTTTGGTAACATATGTCATACTATGGTTTTAACTTTATATTGCTATACGATCTTTGGAAGTCCCGGGGGAAACCATGAATGTGCGGGGATGCACAACGGGGGAAATGTGGATAGATCTATTGGGCGTGACCTGCCCCATTCGTCGGCTTGGAGGGCCGGGCGGGTGCATATTGTCTGGAACAGGAACATTGGTATCATGCTGAACATACGGGCTGCTTAAACATGCTAAACATTGCTAAATGTGTCTAGTAATGGTTTCCAATCGTAGTAGTAATAAAACATACGCCTAGCTAGCGTACTTGGTAACATTGATATAGTATGGACATGGTAACGTTCTGGTAACATATTGAACAAACCTGTGAACTCGCCAGCATTATATGTTGACATCTTTTTTGTAACATCGCAAAATTTTCCCCAAAATTTTAATACATAAAAAGCCCTTATATATATATATATATATTTTTATTACACCTTTATCATTAATATTATACAAATGTGCCTAAGTCTTTATTTATCCTAACTCACAACTTATATACATACATAAATGTATATAAATAATAATAATAATATGATTCTAAATTCTTTTTTTTTCCTTCACATACAAGATTTTTTTTTTTAAATAAAGCCTTGAGTCAAATAGTCAAAGTCTTAGTCAAACAGTCAAAGTCTTAGTCAAATAGTCAATTCATCATAAAACCTTACTTTATGGTGTTGACCAATTTTAATGGCTAATTGAATCCAAAACTAGTATAAAAACCCACCTATGACCCATTATACTTTGCACCTCTAATTGTTTCAATCCAATTAAACTTTCCCTCATACCTTTCTTCTATAGTCTATTACTTCTACACTTGAAGCTTTGATTATAAGCTCTTGTAATTGGCAACTTTGGGGCTACACATATTCTATTTCTCGAGACTTAATACTTTGCTAAGGTGAGTTTTACATAGCCCCTTTTCTATTTATCACCATTTTTGGGGTGAAACATGTTACAACATCATTTATGCAATTCAATCATCAATGTGTTTATGTGTTTTTCTATGTTGCATTATGTCTTGAACATGACTAGGGTAAGCACAATTCTAGCATAAACATTCATCAGCCAAACGGTATACATTGATAGATCTATTGGACTGACAATCCCACCCGGATACGTGCCTCCTACAAATGTAGCGTTGGTGTTTGTTACTGCAATATAAACGAGTGAACCATGAGCGTATGGGATGTACCACAATACAACAGTCACAATGGTTTATTATGCACTCGATTTACTTCTAGTATGTTTTCGCATATGGACTAGATTGCCATGACACATGAATTGCACAACAATTTTATTCGATTATCAAAACCTATGTAATTCTCACCAACTTTTTTTGACCCAAAATATTTTCAACTTAACATGTTTCAGGTTCTACTTGCTTGAAGATTTGAATTAATGCTTGAAGATGTGTGCATAGTTTTATTCAATTTGATGTACGAATTCTTGTAGAACAATTGTATGTAATTTATTTAAATCATATAATGAAATTTATTATTTACCATGAGCTACTGAACAATCATCAATACGTGACATCCCGATGTTTCCGCCATCGGTTGGGGTGTTACAGATTGGTATCAGAGCCAGGTTTATAGGGAATTAGGTTATTAGAAAAATAATCTAGTCTATAACCATAGGATTATAACCAATATTTGCTTCTTTTACTTGCCATTCTCTATCTCCCTCCTACTTCTTATCCCTACTTTCATCCTTACAAGAAGGTTGCTCTCCACCATTGGATCTACTCTTAGACTAATAAGACAAAATCCTCAGGTTTAGCCTGAACCACCTTGAGATCTCGTCGAAGTTCTAGATTTTAATAACGAACACGTGCAATCTGGAAGGGTGAACGCTTGTATTCTGAGTCTTCTGTCTAGGCTGGCATTGCACATATATCCCAATCAGACGAGGTACCCGGATGCCTACCTGGGAATTCTCGGGATGAGTGTTCACTTATAGGCTAAAGCATGTCTTCATATGTTATTAGAATTTAGAATCTTTGATAAGTCAACGTTTTCGTTTATTCGTTTTAATTAAATGAATAAATGATTACATTCCTTATATTACCTCATTGTCCTTCATTCAACCCATATCTTATTGAACATTCATTACCCAAATCACTTTCGTAACCGATGCCCTAAACTAAACAGAGATCAAGATCCTCCAGCTACCTAACCGCAAGTCTCACCATTTGACTATTGGTTGCTTTTATTCTATGTATTGACGCTATTTGATTCAAGTAATAAAATACTTGTCTGAGAGTTGTTACATGGTGCATGATTGTTTGAATGTGAACTAATTATATAAATCTATACAACTACAACTCATATACTGTGCTTGTTATACTTGCTTGCATAAACATGTTATCAATTTGCAACCTATGTGTATAATAAATGCTGCACTTAATAGAGGTCATCATGCCTTTTCAATAGTCGGGAGAGGCCCTACAACCTGCTCCACGACTGGTGGAGGCTATCGAACCTACTCAACGATTGGTAGAGGTCATTATGCCTTTTCAACAGTCGGGAGAGGCCCTACAACCTACTCCACGACTGGTGGAGGCTATCGGACCTGCTCAACAATCGGTGGAGATATAGCAGGACGCAAAACTTTAATGTAAGGTAAATTGGTGATTGCGGTCCGGAACGTAATCATGAATTTACAGGTACGTTAAGGTAGTGTGAAATTCTATCAAGGTTTTCAGTAAATAACCAATTATAAACTCTAGTTACCTGGTAGTTCATTTAGTCTTTCTATAGTCAATCAACTCATGCATTTCTTTTAGGAGTCCTAAAACTTAAGATTCTTATTCTCCTTGCTATTTCAGATGAACCTAATCCAACCCTTAAAACTCACACATATCAAAACTCTTACCCAAATTATTCGAAACAGTTTATTCTGTTACCTATAAATTTATGTCATGCCTTAACTCGAAACTTCCCAAACCACCCTTGTCCTAATTTCTACCCAATCACCTTCAACCTTGTGTTTTCAATAAACTTCGGGACGAAGTTTCCAAAAGTAGTGGAGACTGTAACATCGCAAAATTTTCCCCAAAATTTTAATACATAAAAAGCCCTTATATATATATATATACATATATATATATATATATTTTTATTACACCTTTATCATTAATATTATACAAATGTGCCTAAGTCTTTATTTATCCTAACTCACAACTTATATACATACATAAATGTATATAAATAATAATAATAATAATAATAATATGATTCAAAATTCTTTTTTTTTCCTTCACATACAAGATTTTTTTTTTTTTAAATAAAGCCTTGAGTCAAATAGTCAAAGTCTTAGTCAAACAGTCAAAGTCTTAGTCAAATAGTCAATTCATCATAAAACCTTACTTTATGGTGTTGACCAATTTTAATGGCTAATTGAATCCAAAACTAGTATAAAAACCCACCTATGACCCATTATACTTTGCACCTCTAATTGTTTCAATCCGATTAAACTTTCCCTCATACCTTTCTCCTATAGTCTATTACTTCTACACTTGAAGCTTTGATTATAAGCTCTTGTAATTGGCAACTTTGGGGCTACACATATTCTATTTCTCGAGACTTAATACTTTGCTAAGGTGAGTTTTACATAGCCCCTTTTCTATTTATCACCATTTTTGGGGTGAAACATGTTACAACATCATTTATGCAATTCAATCATCAATGTGTCTATGTGTTTTTCTATGTTGCATTATGTCTTGAACATGACTAGGGTAAGCACAATTCTAGCATAAACATTCATCAGCCAAACGGTATACATTGATAGATCTATTGGACTAACAATCCCACCCGGATACGTGCCTCCTACAAATGTAGCGTGGGTGTTTGTTACTGCAATATAAACGAGTGAACCATGAGCGTATGGGATGTACCACAATACAACAGTCACAATGGTTGATTATGCACTCGATTTACTTCTAGTATGTTTTCGCATATGGACTAGATTGCCATGACACATGAATTGCACAACAATTTTATTCGATTATCAAAATCTATGTAATTCTCACCAACTTTTGTTGACCTAAAATATTTTCAACTTAACATGTTTCAGGTTCTACTTGCTTGAAGATTTGAATTAATGCTTGAAGATGTGTGCATAGTTTTATTCAATTTGATGTACGAATTCTTGTAGAACAATTGTATGTAATTTATTTAAATTATATAATGAAATTTATTATTTACCATGTGCTACTGAACAATCATCAATACGTGACATCCCGATGTTTCCGCCATCGGTTGGGGTGTTACATTTTTGGCATGTTTTTCTCAGGTCGCTAAGGTAGCAATGAATGGAACTAGGCGCACGGGTCTACATTGGCGTCTAGGCATAGTTGCACGTTTTGTAATAAAAAGTGTTTTGAATAACTTTGGATCATAGCATAGCTGTTTAAATACTTCTTAACTGCTTCCGCTTATAAAATCGTTGTTTATGGATTTATGCTTTTCATATAGAGTTGTTTATTGTGATCGTTGACTTGGATCCTGGTTTGTCATGCGCCTCGCGGTAAAACCCCGCAAGTGATAATTTGAGGGTGTGACATATATGAAATAAATATTTCATTTAAGTAATAAGTTTATTATGGAAGGTATTTAAGTAAAAAATAATATAATATTGAATGTTTAAGAGCATTAATATAATACAATATATCAAATGCAAATAATTATAGTGTAAAATACATTAATGTCCCCACCGAATATATAAGCTGTGTGTTAGCAGTCTTTTAGTTTTCTATCAATGTTGTGGACAAATTAAAAGACTTCAATCTGGATCTGTAATCTACATATCAATTATTTACAATTACTAAAGTTAAGTTCTTAAACATTGAATAAGGTAAAAACATTTCTGAATGAAGTTATCTTATGTTTATATTTATTATGGTTATATTTTAACATTCATCTGAAATAATCAACTTTTCTTAAAATTTTGTTTAACATTTTTTCTAATGTGTTAACCAGTTGAAAAGGTCTCATTCATTGGATGTGTTGTTGATCTTGAAGCCGAAATTTTGGTATTTATTACGTTATTAAACGTTATATTAGCTTTAAAATCTGTAATAAATTCTTTTTAGTTTTTACATTTTTAAAAAATTTTGTGTCTTTATAGAATTTATCTAGAAAATGTTGCTGGGTAGCTTTCATCCTTCTGAAGCAATGGATTATCATGTAATCATAACTACTACAACACATAGAAGGAAATGGGAAGTTGTTTTAAGGAAGCATGTTTTAAAAGAAGCTGAGTTCAGTGAAGGATGTCAAGCTGTTGTTGAGGATATGGCACTTGATGTAGATGATATATTATTATTTGAGTATGTTTCTGAAGATACTTTGTTAATGTCCTGTTTTCGGAACATGATTTGCGGGAATACATTCATACAGTTTATATATGACCCTTCAAGCAATTTTTTAGTACGTATTTTGCTACTATTGTTATATGTATATTTAGTATTAAAAATAATAAATAAGCTAATTTTTTTTATTTGATTTACTCACAGAGACTACCTGATAGTTTTTCTTGTGTCTATCGTGATGCTAAAATTACTGAAGATTTCGTAACTATTGTATTTCGTGATTATGCATGGAGCTTAAAGATAATTTCCATGGAGAAACATTGTTTTTTGTATGATGGGTGGTTGAATGTATTTCAAGATCTAAACTTGGATGTTTTCGATTTTGTCTTTCTGGAGATGAGAGACCTTTTTAGTTTTGAAATTAAGGTCTTTTTAAACAATGCTTCCATTCTTTTTGAGCAAACTCACCAATGTGAACCATCAGTTGAAGATATTAAAATGTCTGATAATTCTCAGCTTCATATGCAGGTTAAAAAAATCGTTTATATATTTGTTTAAAGTTGTTCTACGTGTCATGTAGTAATACATTTGTTTAAAATGCTGTACAGCTAGATGATTTGGATCAGAATATCAGTTTTCAAGTTTATGAGCATGATGCAGTGATTGCTAAACGTTATGTAAGTTATATATTAGATTATGTTTTATATTTTTCATTATCTTACTGACCTTAGTTAACTAATAATGTTATAAAAAACATCAACTTTTCAGCGGCTTAATGCTTCAATAGTTAGTTTAGCTAAGAGTACTTTGCCGCATAAGATCTATGTTCAAGTCAATGATGGTGAAGTGAATGAGTGTAAATTATATGTGGAAAAAGATAGGAACGGCCAAAGGTATTACTTAAATTTTAATAATTAAATTTGGATTTTATTTTAATAATATAACTAACATTTGTATATTATTATTTTATAGGTTTGCAATTAGGAGATGGGTAAGCTTTATAAAGTCCAAAGGATTGAAAATAGGTGACTGTTGTAATTTCAAGTTTGATCAATCATTAGGAATATTGGCTATAACTAAAAATTGATAGTATGGTAAGGAGTGAAAATATTTTGATGTTGATACAATGCTTTCATGTTTGGTGATTCTTAACTGTAAATGTTAGGTTAAATTAGTTATGTTGATGACTCTTTATTTTGTACTCTTCAATATTGTTATTTTAGGTCGGCAAAGTTTGTAATCTTCAATTTTTACTCTTTATTTTGACTCTTTATTTTGTACTCTAAATTGATATAATCAATTTAGACCAACAGTTGTTAATCGTAAATGTTATTATATTCTTAGTAAGAATTGTTTAATACAACATCTGTTTTAAGTAAACTGTTTAACAATCATCTGTTTTGAATAAACAGTTGTTTATACTAACAGCGTTTTTAGATATTTAAATTTATGGTATCTTTCCATCTAGATCCTTCATTTGTACAGTTTTCATAAAATACATTTAGGGCTATGCCGACTGTTTGTAATTATGAATTTAAAAAGACTGATCTAATTTAAATTTATATGTATTTTGTTAGATATTGATTACAATCCGTCTTTTCATATGTCCTTTCAAGTATATTTATATATATAATATATTTGTTTACATTATAGATATTTAAAGTGTTTGTTAATTTTGATTGTATTAAGTATTAAAAATCTGACCATACTATTAACTACCGACGTGAAGGTAACAAATTTTCTTTAAAACAGACGAGTGGCTTTTTAAAGTATTTTTTCGTAAACAGTCCTTCAAATATAATATAAACAGTTTTTTCTTGTCTAATGAAATCATTAAGCACCTTTAATATTTAAAGTTATAATGCGTTTATTTCGATCTCGCAAATATACTCAACTGTAATAATTCAATATTTTTAAATTAAAGTTAAATTTATAATTCTTTTACACAAATGATATATTCATATTTATTATCTTTGTGAACCAAAAATGTAATAGGATTTGACGTGTTTTTTCATTGACAAATAATTTTAGTAACGAAAACATTATTTTATAAGTATTATTTTTGCGTTTCAAGTGGTTTTTATTCTATATATATATATATATATATATATATATATATATATATATATATATATATATATATATATATAAGAAATAAGAAATATAAGAAATAAATTGAAATTTCCAAAAGTAACTGCCATCTTTATATTTAGTTGAAATCCAACCAATAAAGTTGAAAACCAACTTTACGAATACTTATTCTTATTATATATTTCAGCCTATAAATGGGGATGTATTCCCAATATTCATTTTCGCTTCTCTCAGTTTACATCACTCCATCTAGTATGCATTATGATATTAGTTTCAAATATATTTCCACAAATTTTTCGAAAGATTCTTATAATCAAAGGAAAGTAGTTTATCAACAGTTTGTTGATAAACAACCTCAATTTGATGTTTTCCCATGATTCTTATAATCGAAGGAAAGCATCAATTAATTATTTCATAAAAATAGATCCGGTTTTATTTTCAATCTTTAGTGTTTTTGGATCTGAAAGATATTTAGATACGGGCTGCTGTCTTGTGGTGGTTTTCATTGTTTCTGTTTGTTATTTGCTTCAATGAGGCTGGAAAGAGAGATTATTCTCTAGGATTTGGTTGTTAGTAGGTTTTTTTTATGTTTCCTTGTATTTTTATGTAGGTTGTAAATTCAGATATTGTAATTTTGTTATCATTAAAGTAGTTTATTCCTTTTTGTGTTTATTTGTGTTCAATGCAATGTTTAACTCAAACTATGGAATTGTAATTATTCAATTTTGATTGACGGTTATTCGTAAGCATTTTTAGATAAGCATTTTTAGTTACAAGGTCTTTTTACCAAACAAGTTAAAGAACCTTTTTATATATTATTGGTATTAATTGTTATAAAAAAAAGAAACAGATATTAGTAAACAGGTTTTGTTTACAAGTGATGATTTTTTTCAACATACACAAACAGTACTTAAACTAATTATTTTCAACATTCATAAATAGATGGTAATAAACAGATGTTCTCAAACAAAAGACGATGGGATAGATGTTGGGTCTGCTGACCTGGAGAAGAACAGATGATTAGAAAGCCAAAATATTCTACACAATTGATCCTTAATAATAACAGCATTTACAAGTTGCTTCTCCCAAAAGATTGTTGACCCTAACATCTGTTGTACCCTAACAACTGCTGGAACAATTGCTGTTGAAAAAGTCTGATAGATAACAACTGTTAGAGAACAACTGCTGATCAAAGGTATGATGAAGAACAACTGCTGATCAAAGTACTGAAGACTAAAGGTCTGTTGGAGCCAACAACACTTAGGCTTCAACAGATGATTCAAGACCATTAGAGGTTTCCTATCAGCTGTTTGCCTTTCAGAGTTTTCCAATGTAACAGTTATTTGTATCATCAGATGTTTTATGTTGTTATTCTGTTAGAGGTCACTGTCTTAGGTGACGTCAGCCTAGATCATCAGAGGTTTAGATTGTCTATAAATAGAACAGTGCATGTACTGTTCTATTCATCACTCAAAAACATTCTCTTAGACAAACAATCACAAAGTGATCAGGCTGAGGGGGAGTACTTGTATAATCGTTGTAATCATTTGATATATGAAAGCATTCGATTGAAAACAATTATTCTCTTGTTTTGATTTACAGTTTATCATTCCGCTGCACTTTCCATTTATAATTTACTTCTTTCATTACTCATATTACTTAAACAATCAAAACAATCAAACTCAGATCCTAACAATTGGTATCAGAGCTTGGTCAATTAAATTTGATCTAACCAATCAATTTAATATAAACAGATCAGCTCACAATTATTGATATCGTTTGGTTGTCAGATTGAAAACAGAGTAATAGTTTATTTTTGTTTCAACCGTTTTTAAACAGACTTTGTTTTAGAAACAATCAGAGAATGGCTTCAATCAATCACGATCCACATAACACTGCATGAACAACAAGCCACCGATGCTTGTCAGATCTGAATACAATATCTGGCAACGTCGGATGAGCCATGTTCTAGCTCAACAGAACACTAGGTGTTGGAAGTCGGTTATCTTCGGACCACATGTTCCGATGGTGCCGAGTACCGAAGATCCCAAGGTTCAAGAGCCTAAGAAACTTGAAAACTACTCCGACCAGGATTTTCAGAAAATTGAGTTATATGCCAAGGCCTTCAGTAGCAGCGTAAAGGAGTTATGGGATGCATTGAAAGAACAATTTGGTGGGACTGGAGAGGTTTTTGAAAACAACCATGAAATACTTAACCAACAATATGAAACATTCAGTCATGTAAAGGGAGAGTCATTAACTCAACAATTTGAGAGGTTTAACTGTCTCATTAGTGAACTAAAACTGGTTGGTCTAACTTACCCTAATTCAACTTTGAACCATAGGTTTTTAAGATCATTACTAGACAAATGGGACACAATTGCTATGGTTATGAGAAACTCAATTGGATTTAAGGACCTATCACTGACCCGGCTTCATGGTAAGCTCTTGACCTATGAGAGAGAGCTTAACCAGAAAAAGAAGCTCCAGGACTCTGGACAAGTGTCTGATGATTATGTATTTGGTAATACAGCACTTTTAGGTCATGATGAGGTGCCTGGTAACAATAAGGATCAGAGTTATGATCATTTCATTGACATAACTTCAGGTTTTAACTCAAATTTTAACTCTGATTCTTATCCACAAACTATGCTTTTACGGCAAGTGGTGGTGATATCCAGGCATCTGATAACATATCCTTTGAGTATGATGACCTAAAGTATTTTGACCCTGATGATTTGGAAGAAATGGACATTATGCACCAATTGGCTCTGCTCAGTGTAAGAACTAACAATTTTTACAAGAAAACTGGCAGAAGATTTCCAGGGTTGACTGGCAAGTCAAAGGTGGGGTTGGATAAATCAAAGATTAAGTGTTATAAATGTCACAGACTTAGTCATTTTGCTAGGGAATGTGGGAGTCAACATGGCACACCTATGATTACCTATCCAAATCAAAGGCCACAGACCAACACATATCAAGTTTCCCATAATACCCCTGGACCTAATGTGCAAAACACTGCTCATTTTGCACAGTCCTCAAACACTGATCCTGTCCAGTATGTCCAAACCACTGTTCCTCAGATTCACTATGTGCAAACCCCTGTTGCTCAGGCACAAGTGCCAATGACTGCTGCTCCACCCTCTGCTCCTGCAGAGACCAGTCAACAGAGTTTCTTCACACAAGCCTTTGTTGATTGGAGCAGTCTACCAGATGAGTTAGCAGATGAAAATTTTGCCCTTATGGCCAAAGCTGAAAATGAACCAGAAAATTTTTGTTTCATGGCTATGGTTGAAGAAGTTGAATCTGAGGATGTGGTAACTGAATCTGATATTGTGACTGATAATATTGTTGATGAAGTAGTTGCAGATAAAAAATCTGAAGAAGAGGTTGTGAATCACTCAGATCCCTGGGGTGCATCTGATGATTGTGAGTGCAAGTGTGATTGTGCATTGATGGCTGCTGCTAAGGTATCTCCTCAAATTCTAAAAGATCTGTGTTCAGACAAATGTGTAATAGCATTTGCTAACATTAAAGAGGTGAATGAAAACCTTACGAAGAAAATTTTAGATGATGAAGTTCAATTTGAAAAACTTTCAAAAGAGTTAAAATCAAAATTGACTGAAAAAGAATCTGAAATCAGCAGCTTAAAACATGAAGCAATTATAACCAAAGATAGGGGTGAGCAGGAAACCGAAAAAACCAAACCGAAACCGAAAAAACCAAACCGAAAAACCCGAGCCGAACTAAGAACCGAAAATTTCGGTTCGGTTTTGGTTATCCATTTCTCAAAAACCGAAAAAACCGAACCGAACCGATATGTTGCAATAGAACCCAAGGTTATCCTCTTCTCGATCTTTATTATGCTTCTTTGTTATATTCCAATGCTTATGTTCCGTATTATGCTTCTCTTCCATTTTCGGTTTTGTGTTTATTGTTATAGAATAATGATAGAATATACTAAGTTTCTGATGTATGGTTTTTTGCCAAAATGTTTATTTTAGATTACAACAAAGTTCTAGGACTTAGGTGATTGTATGCTTCTATTTTTTATGCTTTTGTGTCGTTTTTCAACAGATAATGTTATTTTGAAAAGAATCGGTATTGATTTATTGTATGGTTTTTTAAAATTAATAACTAATAAGTATTAATTAATTGCTTTTTTTCTAGGAAAAGCTTATGATATTTTATTTATAACTATCACACTTTTCTAACTACAAAACCTCGGGTGATATTGAAGTAAAAGATTAGGGATAAAAAACTGACAATTTAATCGAAACCGAACTGAACCCAAAAAATAACCGAACAACCCGAAACCGAAATAACCGAACCCGATCAGTTTAGAAAATGTAATAACCGAACATGTCAGTTTCGGTTTCGGTTATGGCAAAAAACCGACCCGAACCGACCCGTGCACACCCCTAACCAAAGACCAGCTCCAAACTATGATAACTAAATATCATAGTTGTAAAAAGGAGCTTGAGGCCACCCAAGTTAAATGTGAAAAATGGATGGAACCATGTAAAGGTTTTGAGATGCTCCTCACCAAACAAACCAAAAGTCATGTGAAGTTTGGTTTTGCTTTTGGAACCACTGCTCCAGCTTTTGAAAACACTGACAAAAGGGAACAAAAGTTAGTTGAGGTAGTACCAACTAATTCGGAGGGTCAAGAGATTAAAATCACTAAACCTAATGGCAAGAAAATTGTTCATGAAAAACTAGAAGGTTCCTCATCATTCACTGAACTTGTAAAATATGAATTTAAACCTACTTGGTCTGATGAGTGTGGTACTCTTGAAAACTTCAAACCAATTGACTTCAAAACCCCTGATGGTAAGAAAGCACCATAGACAAAGGTCATTCCCTTGATAGACCTTCCAGCAGATGATCAAACATCTGTTGAAAAGAAGGCTGATAGAGGGAAAAAGAAAGAAAAGTCTGTCCACTTATTCTGTGATTTCTGTGAAAAGAAGAATCATGTTACTAAAAACTGTTTTCTTCTAAAAGCATATGATATCAACAAAGGAACAAGTGTGTGTGATTCTAAGACCACATGCTCAATATGTGGTAAAAAGAATCACAAAACCAAAGAATGTCTGTATCTCAAAATTTTGATGTCAAAATACAAGAGTATAAGGATAAAACTCTTGCAAGTCAGGTGGTGAGTACTTCAAAAGGAAAACCCAAACAGACTGATGTTCCGGCCCAAACATCCGTTACCAAAAGTCTAGAAACATCTGCTTCCAGGGATGTTCAAGTAACAGATGCTCCACCCACCAACAAGTACCCAAGAGGATATGGACAACCACCTTGTCATAATCTATCACATGTTTATGAAGAAACCAAGAGGCCTTCAAACCAAGAGTGAACAGAAATCCCTATGGTTACTATCATCTGGCAGGAAGTGATCAAACATCTGTTGCACCAAGTGTTGACATCCAAGCACTGGCAAATGGTTAGCAACAGTTGTTGAACTTAGTCCAAAAACTAGTTCAAACCACTGGTCATCTTCCTAAGCTTGAGGCTGAAAAGTCTGTGGACCCATCCAAAGCCAACTTGGCTATGGACACTCACCAAAACTGATCCATTACTGATGTGCAGGGAGCTTCTACTTGCTTAGATAGCCTTTGGTATGTAGATAGTGGAGGCTCTAGGCACATGACAGGATGTAGAGCCCATGGAGGGGGTGATATATCTTTTGGTAATGATTCAAAAGGTAAGGTGTTGGGTTCAGGGACTGTTCAGGCTGGGAAACTCAAGTTTGAAAATGTCAATCTTATTGATAATCTTAAATTTAATCTTCTTAGTGTATCACAAATGAGTGACAAAGGTTATGGCTCATTCTTCACTAAGAAAACTTGTAAGATTATTGGGCCAGAAGTGGTGAAAAAGATTGATACCATCAATGCTGAGAGCAAAGCACAACTTGTTGCTCATATGAGTGGTAATGTGTATGTAGTTGATATGTTGAAGGACAATCCTAGGGCAAATGTCTGTCTGTTTTCTGCTGCCTCCACTAAAGAGACAGAATTGTGGCATAGGAGACTGGGTCACACCAACCTTCAAACTATCAACTCACTCTCTAAACAAAGCCTTGTAAGAGGTCTACCATCAAAAGAATTCAAATGTGATGAGCATTGTGTTTCCTGCTTAAAAGGGAAACAACATAAAAGCTCTTACAAATCCATTGATGTGTCCAAAACAAGTCAATGTCTTCAATTGTTGCACATGGACCTGTTTGGCCCAGTTAAAATCATGAGTCTAAAAAGAAAAAGATTTTTTCTCGTCATAGTTGATGATTTTTCTAGGTTTACATGAACTTACTTTTTACACTCTAAGGATGAGACTGCAGGCATCTTGAAGGACTTTGTCACCAAAGTTGAAAAACAATATGACTTGCCAGTAAAAGTCTTTAGAAGTGACAATGGAACAAAGTTTAAAAATAAGGAGTTGGATGACTTCTGTGTGTCAAAAGGAATTGTGAGGCAGTACAACATTCCAAGAACACCACAACAAAATGGGGTGGTTGAGAGGAAAAATAGAACTCTCATTGAGGCTACAAGAACCATGCTAGCAGATTCTGGTTTGCCACTGTCCTTCTGGGCAGAAGCTGTAAACACTGCTTGCTTTGTTCAAAACAGAGTTTTAATCATCCCAAGACATCAAAAGACTGCTTATGAAATTCTGTTCAAAATCAAACCACTAATCTCATTTTTCAAAATCTTTGGCTGCCCATGTTTCATTTTAAATCTTAAAGATTCCATTTCAAAATTTGCAGCCAAAGTATATTGTGGATATTTTCTGGGATATTCTTCTACTGCCAAGGCCTACAAAGTGTTTAACACAAGGACTAGAACAATAGTAGAAACTCTGAATGTAAAGTTTAATGACCTTTCATCTTTAAAATCCCAGCAAATCCTGCTGAATTGTTTGATTTAGATAAAATCAAATTTGAAGATATTACTGTCAAAACTAATAGTGCAGGTATTCCACAATCTCCACAACAAGACTACAGAATAGATGTTGTGATTTCAAGTCACTACAAAGTCTATTCTGTATCAGGGGAAGCAGCTGTTCAAAACACCTGTCAAAACTCTGCCACAGCTGAGTCAGCCACTGTTGGCCAGTCTAACCCTCAAACCACTGACTCACCAACCTCATCCACTGTTCAATCATCTGTTGACAAAAGTCCAACCTCTGTTGACAAAAGTCAGTCCAATTTCACACCACTTGGACCCATTCCCCCACCTCCATTTCAAACATCTGTTGGTACTACAGAAGTGCAAACAGATGTTACATCAACAGAGTCACCAAACCTCTGTCCTTCACCTCAAAATGCCATCATACCATATCAGGGAGATCTAATCTACCTAAGAGCTCATCCACCAGACCAAATCATTGGCAACATCAGAGAGGGTGTGCTCACAAGAAGCCAATCCTCAAACATCTATCTTTTCGCAGGCTTTCTATCTCTCTCACACAACCTGTCAAGTACCAAGAGGCACTAAAAGACAACAGTTGGGTAGAAGCCATGCAGGAAGAGCTCCTTCAGTTTAAAAGACAACAAGTATGGGAACTTGTACCACTGCCAAAGGATGTTTGTCCAATTGGCACAAAGTGGGTATTCAAAAACAAAACTGATGAAAGGGGTATTGTTGTCAAGAATAAAGCCAGGCTTGTGGTTCAAGGCTTCAAACAGGAAGAGGGGATAGACTACGATGAAACCTTTGCTCCTGTAGCTAGGCTAGAAGCTATCAGACTCTTCCTAGCCTTTGCTGTCAACCACAACATCAAGGTGTATCAGATGGACATTAAATGTGCATTTCTTTATGGAAAAATTCAGGAGGAGGTCTATGTATGTCAACCACCTGGTTTTGAAGACACATTCCATCTTGACTATGTATACAAGCTCAACAAAGCTATGTATGGACTCAAACAAGCACCTAGGGCCTGGTATGAAACTCTTTCCACCTTTCTCTTATCCATTGATTTCACAAGAGGTAAAATTGATAAAACTTTATTTCTAAAATGGAGAGGGAAAGATTTAATGATTGTTCAAATATATGTGGATGACATCATTTTTAGGTCCACATGTAACAAAATGTGTGAAGAGTTTAGGGAACTCATGACAGCAAAGTTTGAAATGAGTGCTATGGGTGAACTTCAGTGCTTCCTTGGTCCCCAAGTGAAGCAGCTGCAAAATGGCACATTCATTCATCAAAACAAATATGTGAAAAATTTGTTAACCAGATTTGAGATGAATGATTGTAAACCATGTAGTAGACCCATGAGCACAGCCAAGCTACTCACTATTGATGACAGGGATGAACTGGTTGACCAGACACATTACAGATGCATGATTGGGTCTTTATTGTACTTAACTGCATCTAGGCCAGGCATTATGTTTGCTACTTGTGTTTGTGCAAGATCCCAGGCTTCACCTAGAAAGTCAAACCTTATTGCTGTGAAAAGGATATTCAGATACCTAAAAGATGCTCCCACACTTGGTATCTGGTATCCTGCTAATGGAAACATTGAGCTTTCAGGTTATTCAGATAGTGATTTTGCTGGCTGCCACACCACAAGGAAATCTACATCAGGAGGGTGTCAGTTTCTAGGGAATGCCTTAGTCTCATGGCAAAGCAAAAAGCAAGCAGCTGTTTCAACTTCAACAGCAGAGGCTGAATACATTGCTGCTACAAGCTGTACAGCCCAACTCATGTGGCTTCAAAATCAACTGCTGGATTTTGATATAACTGCACTAAGGACTCCACTCATGCGGGACAGTCAAGCTGCTGAAAATATCATCAAGAATCTAGTCTCTCATTCAACCACAAAGCACATTGACATCAGACATCACTTTGTCAGAGATAGCTATGAAAAAGGTTTGATTTCTCTGCACCATGTTCCAACAGAGGATCAGTTGGCAGATGTGTTGACAAAAGCTTTAGACACATCTACCTTTAAAAATCTGATTTCTAGGATTGGTATGCTAAACATGGACTAAACAACAAAAATGTTTTAAATAAAAACATTATAATGTTTCAGAAAATCAAAATTTCATCCTTAAAAATAGCATTTTGGTTGAAAAATCTGCTAAGGATAAAAACAACCACTGTTTCATCCACTGTTAGTTGAAAAAATCTGTTTCAAACATCTGATCAGATAAACAACCACTGTTTAGTTGAAAAATCTGTTTTCAAACGTCTGATCAGATAAAACAACTGTTTCCATTCTATATATATATATATATATATTACAAAAAAAACCAAGTGCTGTTAGCATCAGCACTTTGGTAGAACAACAGCTATTTGTTAATGCACTATTATGTGGACGTCACTGTCGAATAGACTACGGTTGAGTCGTGTATTGTATTACATGAGATTGTGGTGATCCATAAGGGCATTTTATGGATCTGATGCATTTGTGAATATAGACCAAAACCTAAGTCTAGGTTCGACCAGTTGAAAGGGGCGAACCTGCAGAATCTGCAGGTTCGACCTCCTTAAATGGGCGAATGTGGGTTTAGGTGTTGGACTATAAATAGCAATCTCATGTGTTGGTTTTCATTTTGTAGATTTGAGTTTGTGCTTTGAATGCTCTCAAGGGGGAGGTCATGCCCGACCTCCCCCAGCCCCAAGATAGATGTTTATCCTACTGATGACAGTGTCTGTAACCGTTTCAGATGTAATACGAATCTGTGATGACTTTGTTATCGTATATTTCTGTCTTGTCTCGAATCTCCCGTCTGAAACCGAGTTGTTTTCGCGTAATCGATCCATGAATTCGGTTTTTTTACCGGATTCTCAACTGGTATCAGAGCTATGGTACCGATTTGAACGATCTAATAGTCGTTTGAATCAATCACAGCTCGTTTTCATGATTTCAGACGTTAAAATTCAGTTCTTGATTGAAAGGTTGAAACCCTAGAAACCCTAGATTCTTAATTGAACCCAAAATCATGTGATTTCACCATGTTTTTGTGAATTCGAGGGTTAGGTTTTCATTTCCGCACCTTTCTGTACAAGTTTCATCATCAAATTCGAACAATCAGAGTGCTTAAATTTGAGTTGATTATTAATGAGAAAAACCTTTGAGATGATGATTTCTGTGTTTTGACTGTTTGATTATCATAATTGTGATTGATTCAGGGATTCCGCACCTGAATCAAACTTGTTTGATCAATCTCTTTGTAGATTTAATGATCCTAAGCGCATACAAAGTGGTATCAGAGCCATTATGGATCAAACAACCACAATTTGATAATTTTACAGCAGATTTGGACCCTATTTTGATCAAAAATTTTCTGTTTTCATTGATAACAATGAATTGGTGATAAATTGATTGATTAGAGCTTGTTTTCATGGTTAAAATGCATATTCTCTTTGAAAAACTTGTTCCAAATCAAATCCGAATCAAAACCTGATTAATATCATCAATTTCTTTCAACTTTTGAAAAATTTGATCAAAATCAACTGATTTTCAAAGAATAACCGTTTTTGAAAAGTTCAGGGTCGAACCTAGGGAGATATGGGCGAACGTGTGTGTTAAACGGTCGAACCAAAGGATTTTTGGTCGAAGGTGGTGTTTTAAGTGGTCGAACCAAGAGTTTGTTAGTGTTTTCGTGTTCATTCGACCATACTTGTTTCATTCGACCATTCGGACGGTCGAAGGAGAGTTTCATACGGTCGAAGGAGATTTGTGTTTGTTATAGCTTACATTCGTACCTTTGAAAACGGTCGAAGGAGAAGATTTTCTCTCATTCGACCATTCGACTCATACGAAGGAGTAAACTGTTTTAAACTTTTCTAATCTTTTCGTGTTTAAACATTTTCAGGTAAAGATGTGGAACTTTCCGACTACACCACGACACCACAACAGCAGACAACCATGGATCCTTGGTCGGTTTCTGCCCAAAAGACTAGTCAACCATCACAACCTATCAACTATATGGCTATGACTAGTTCTATTCCTCAACATGTTGCGCAACCTCAACCGTAACCGATTGGCGACTATTGGGGAGTAGCAGCAGCAGCGGTTCACACACACACGACCAATGCCATATCAACGCTTATTCAAGACTTGTCATCCGGAAGTGGAAACCGACCACCTAAGCTAATGGAAATGGTCGACTACAATACGTGGAAGACTAAATTCAAGATCCATTTGGAGGGTATGGGTTTAGAGGGTACTGATGCATGGCAAATGATTGCGAAAGGCTATGCTGCTCCAGTCTTGGACAACACTGGAGAGCCTATTCCTTTAGAGAATCTAGCAGACGATGAGAAGAAAAAGTTTGCTATTGAGAAAAAGGCGTTTTCTCAATTATCCCAAGCTATTAACACAGATTTGCTGCATCAGTTTGGTTCGTGCACAACTTCTAAGCAGCTGTGGGACATGTTGAGAAACAGACATGATGGGAATGAGAAGACTAGGAAGCTAAGGATGGAGGAGCTTCGCAAAGAGTTTGAGAACTTTAGTTACATGGGTAACGAAACTTTGAAAGAGTTGGTTCCAAGGTATTGCCACTTACTCACAGAGCTGTCAAGCTATGAGATTAGCATACCTATGTCCGAACTGGTGGACAAGTTTGCCGATGCGTTGCCACCATATTGGAACCAACATATTGAAGTATTGAAAGAGAAGGATGCGTACCAGTATTGGACGATCAATGAGTTTATACAGAAACTGGAGAACAAAGAGATGGAGGAGAAGAGGAAAGCAAAGAGGGCTCAAATTCCTCAGAATCCGGAACTTTATCTTGGTGGTACATCTTCTTCTCATACTACTTCCAGTTCAACTACCAACGTTGCTCCACAGATCGCATGCGTATCCAACATCGTTGAACCACCCAAACAACCAATCAACTACCTTGCTCAAACATCTACATATACCTCGCCATCATATCCTACAACAACTACCTATATTCCACCATTCTCACCCATGCAACAAGCCGCATGTTATTCTGCCAGCCAACCTCAACAACAACAACCTTACAACCCACAAATGAACCAAATTCAACTTAACCAAAACCAATCAAACCAAAGCGCGATTGTGTTGGAGACTTCTAATCTGAATAATGTTACTGTTGAGATTGCTCAACAACATGTAGCATTAGTTTCGGCGATGGTAGCATCATACAACGGTCTGGTTGCTAGTCAAATTGGAAACAACAATTTGACCAATGAGGACTATGCACAGATCGACAAGGAAGAGATGGAATTGATGGATATACAGTGGGCTTTTGCAAGCATCATGAGAAGAGCCACTGATTTTATTCAGAAGACCGGGAGAACGGATCTTTCAACTTCTCCTAACACCACTTATGGCTTCAACAAAGCCAAAGTAACTTGCTTCAACTGTGGTGAAAAAGGTCATTTTAAAAGAGAGTGCACACAGCCAGCACAACAAGGTAATCGAAATCCATTCAACTCTTCATACCAAAACCGTCAAACTCAAAACCAAAATCAAGTATCATACCAAAGTTCAAACAACATCTCAAGTTTTCAACCTCACAACAACTATCAAAACCGCCAAACTAACCAACAAAATAACAATGCTAGACAATCCACTTCACAAAACCAAAACCAAACACAACAGAACTCAAACCAAACAATCATCCCTATATCTACACCAAACACACAAACCCAAACTGAAAACCCAAACCAAGCTTTGGTGATACAAAAGGATGAGGGTTTTGAATGGACCGGTATGCAGTTGGGAGTGGAAGAAATAACAGCGGGGAATGTGGCATGTGTGGCACAGAAGATGAACTTGGATGAACCGGTGGAGGTTGAAGAAGAGGTTGTGTATGAGAAGATGAGTGAGTTAAAGATTGAAGAGGTGAGTGATGAGATGAATGTTGATGTTGATTGTGCTGAGAAGAAGACTGGAATGGTGATGGATATTGTTGCTGATATTCCAGAACAGTTTGATTCCTCTTATTCTGATGAAGAAAGTGATTCTCACTCTGAATCCAGTATTAACTCACTGGATGACGACATTGACCAGTTGCTAGCTGAAGCTGATTTCTTGATGACTCGGAAGTCATGCATGGTGGATGATGCTTGCACCAGAATTGACTACTCCAAGTTTTTCGCTGGGAAGGAAGCTCATTTTGCTCTAATGGCCATGACAGAACCACCTAAGCAGGTAAGTACCGAATCTACTGTTAATTCTACTTGTGTTAAAAATTGCAAATCTTGTGATAAATTGACAGATGAAAACAAACAACTCAAGGTTCAACTTGAGAGTGCAAAAATTAACTGTCAATTATATCAAAAGGAATCAAAAGAATTCAACAAAGTACTTGATGGGTATAAGAAAGATATTTCTGAATTGAAAAAGACTTTGTCTTTAAAGCAATTGGCCATAAACAATTATATAAACGATTTAGAAAACACAAAATTGGAAATGGCCACCATCAAGTGCTTTGCTGAGAAAGTGAACAAAAAGCTTGAAAGCTATAAGCACATTGCTTATGTAGTTGACCACATCATAGAAGAACCTTCACAGTCGAGTAGTGCAAACTACAAAGCTGTCCCATCTCCGGTGTTGTTCGAAAACCATAATTTGCATGCGATAGCACCGGAGAGCTTAGTCAAATCTGACTCTACATCAGATAACGAGTCAAACACATCCAGTGTCGGAGACCCGTATTCTGATGTTAGACCTGTTCTGGGAAACAATGAAGGTGTGGTTGCTGCTGATGATTCTGATGAAGAGGATGAACAATCTGAGACGGTTGTTGAAAAAGTGAGTGATATTCCTGATGAAAATCACATTATCACTACTGAACCGGTCTCACCATCTCAGATTGTCCATCCTATGGCTAACGCTCACAGAAAGAATCAACCAGCAAAGAATGTTGCTAAGAAAGTTGAGAAGTCTGTTGATAAGAATGTTGAAAAGAAAGTGGTTAAGAATGTTCAAAAGAATGTTGTTAAATCTGTTGGAAAGAAAATTGATAATAAAACCGAAAAGTCAAATGAAGTGAAAAACGAATCGTGTGATAAACCTGTGAAAGTTTTCTATCGGATGCAAGGCTCCGATAAGATTATGTCTGATGAAGAATATCCGATTCAATTTAAAAACTATTCTAAAATTGAAAAGATCTGGCAGGAAAGTACAATTTGGTTCCCAAAACATGAACGAACCAATGATATTCCTCCAGCCATTTTAAAGAAAATTCATTCGGATAATTCTAGAGAACCAAAGGTCAGTGTCACACAATTCGTTAAACCAACAGACAAGTCAAATGGTTTTATTGAGCCGGCTTACTCAAAGGATCCAGCTCCTGAGAGTTTAAGAAGACAGTGTATGGTTTATCAATATCCCATTGCTAGTTATTCTAAGTCGAACATCAAGGAAAACTATGAAGAGTACCGTGCGTGTTTTAAGTGTGGGGAAAGGGGACATTTACTTGCCACCTGCCCGTATGTACGACACAAGAGGCACGAGGTGGAGATGAAGCAAAGATATGAATATCCGGTTGATAATTACAATTATCCACAAAGACGGTTTATCCCTCAGTCAGCACCTTATTATAACCAAAACAACTATTTCAAAAGGAGGGAAAATCGTCCAATGACTTATGATAAACGCAACTGAACAGCCACTGAGAAACCATTGAAGAAACCATTGGTGAACACAACTGTTGAAAACAAAAAGGTTCCTACTAAACCTAATGTTAAACCAGCAGTTGGACCTGTCTCTGTTAAATCAGAGAAGGTAACCAAGAAGGTATCGTTCAAGGAAGGAGTAAAGAAATCGGCTGAGACCTCAAAATCTCAGATCCGGATCTTGAAACGAACTGAACAGTCTTGGTCATCAAAGGGTTCTGAGGGTGCTTCAACTTCACAAAATGTGAAATCTGAGAAAGAAAAAGTTTTGTGTGAAAAGAAAGAGGTTGTTAAAACCCAAGATGTTTGTGAAACAAATGAATCTTTGAATCAATCAGTTCAAAGACCCAAGACCAAACAGGCTTGGGTCCCCCGAAAAATCTAACTTTTCTACTTGATATGTGCAGGGAGCTCCAGCTGGCCTTGTTAGCGGTCTTTGGATTGTTGACAGTGGAGCTTCTGGCCATATGACTGGGGATCTTTCGCTATTGTTCGATATTCGAAATATCAATGGAGGCTATGTAGCGTTTGCCGGGAACAAAGGAGGCTATATAACCATGGAGGGTAGTGTGAGTAATGGGATTGTGAGCTTCGAAAGAATTTCTTATGTGAAGCAGATAGATTACAACCTGTTGAGTGTCAGTCAGATATGCGACAAGCAATTTTCTGTATACTTTGACGACAAATCTTGCTACATACTCAAGCCGGGGTTTGAATTACCAAAAGAGTGGGTGATGCTAAAGGCGCCGAGAGTGAACAACTTATACATTCTCGATATGTCAAAGGCAATGACTGTAACATTTCGCATTTAACTATTTATACGTTACGGATTAAAACGACAAGCCCTATTATTTTTGGTGATATCTTGAACCCCTATACAATGATAATTGTATGTGTATATAATAATAATAATAATAATAATAATAATAATAATAAGTAATGTGTAAAAAAGAGTTTTGGATAAACAAACCCACCCAACACTTTTTCAGCCATCATCAACCTAGCCCAACCCAATTAAACCCCGGCCCACCAGATATCCGGCCCAAGCCCACTAGACCCCCCTTGTCTGAATTAAAAAAATAAAACCTGCCTTGGCCGGGATTCGAACCCGCGCCAAAGGCCGGGTGGATCTAACACTAGTGCACAAACCAACTGGGCTAGCCTACTTTGTTGATATAACCCAGACTCATTATAATCTTATACGCGGATTGAATCCTCACAGTTGACAAGGAAAGTCAACTGTGGGATTCCTTGATGATCAATCCATTGATTTAATGCGTAATCGAGCTATTATTGGTAAATTCGTGCATTGACCGGCCTATTACCACACAATTACACGTCAATAACTCGTCAATTGTTGACTTTTTATGTAAATTGACGCGTATGTATTAAACCGTAGGTCAAACCTTCCAATTATCATTAACCCTAAACCTCTGTATAAATAGATGCATTGCAAACCTTGACAACTCGCTCATAACACTCTCTCCACCTCCAATTCTTTCAATTATACTCTGATCATTGCTATCGAGCTCGTAGTTTGACTTTTACCTTGACCCGACTTCTAGCATCAAAGCTTCACTGTGAGTCTCAATCTTTTGGTGGGTTTCACTCATCGGCTATCAGACAACAATAGCCCTAACAATAATCGGGCTATAGTTGTCTGATTTGCTCAATTGTAAATCTAGGGTTCATCGTGATTGATTTGGGGATAAAACTGGAAACGTGTATTGTATTTATATATTTTAAATCAGAGGATAACACAACCACCGGCCTAGGCCAAGTGGTTGTGACCCTTGTTAGACACTGAGGTCACCCGGGTTCGAGTCCCGGCTCTGACCGGGTTTTTGTATTCTTTTCTTTTCTTTTCTTTTTAACAAATATAATTAATTATATATATAATAAATCCTTTTAATCTTTTAAATTCTTTTTAAAATACCAAAACTATTTTATAAATTCTAAAAAAAATTATAATTGTTTAATCTGATATAAAAGTTTTATTTGTAATTTTTATTTTCCAGAAATTCATTTATTTAATAATTATAATAATTAAATCATTTTTATACTATTATATTTATAAAAATCCATTATTATATCAAAACAGTTTTATTAAATTCCCCAAAAATTATCCTAACTTGTTATAAAGTTAAACTTTACTGAAATAATTTTTAATTCAGTAAAATCATTTATTTTATATTTTTAATCAATTTTTGTTAGATTTAATCATAATTAATTCATAATAAATCCAATTTTCATCATTTTTGCACCAAAATTTTATACAAATTATTTTTAATCATTTAGAACAGAAATATGATTTTTAAAATAAGATTTCTTTAATTTTAGTATTTTTGAATATTAAAGTTAATAATTGGCTATTTATAAATAAATAGATTTAAAAATCTATTTTAAATGAAATAATTTTATAAAAATTATTTTATTGCTTCAAACACTTTAATGTGCACACTCAAAATCCAAATTTTATAAAAAGACTATTTTTCATTAATTATCCAATTTTCTTTATTTAATTAACATTTTTAAATTAAATTTAACAATTGATTATCCCCAAATCGAAACCCTAGGATACACATATTAGTTATATAGACTTAGACTTATTATATATTACCTCATTATAGGGTAATATTTGGAATCACTTTGGGCAACACAATTATTACATCTTTCCAACAAGTTAACATTTGCTAAGGTGAGTTTTACATAGCCCCTTTTATTTATCACCATTTTGGGGTGAAACATGTTATAACATTATCATTGCAATTCAATCATCAATGTGTCTATGTGTTTTCTATGTTGCATTATGTCTTGAGCATGATTAGAGTAAGCACCATTCTAGCATAATCATTAACATTGATCAGCCGACGGTATACATTGATAGATCTATTGGACTGACAATCCCACCCGGATACGTGCCTCCTACAAAGGTTACGTGGGTGTTTGTTATCGCATAACATATTCATTGGGACCATAAGTGTATGGTATGTATCATTTTATAACAGTCACAAGGGTTGATTATGCACTCGATTTATTTCTAATATGTTCTCACATATGGACTAGATTGACATGACACATGAATTGCACATCATTTTACTCAATTATCATAAACCTATGTAATTCTCACCAACTTTTGTTGACCCAAAACATTTTCAACTTAACATGTTTCAGGTTCTATTTGCTTGAAGATTTGAATTGATGCTTGAAGATATGTGTATAGTTTATTCAATTTGATGTACAAATTCTAGAAAAATTGTATGTAATTCAATTAAATCATCTAATGAAATTTATTATCTACCATGAGCTGCTGAACAATCATTCAATACGTGACATCCGGATGTTTCCGCCATCGGTTGGGGTGTTACAGATTGGTATCAGAGCCATGGTTATAGGGAATTAGGTTATTAGAAAAATAATCTAGTCTATAACCATAGGATTTAACAAGTACTTGCTTCCTTTACTTGCTATTCTCTATCTCCCTCCTACTTCTTATCCCTACTTTCATCCCTACAAGAAGGTTGCTCTCCATCAGTGGATCTACTCTTAGACTAATAGGACAAATCCCTCAGGTTTAACCTGAACCCCCTTGAGATCTCGTCGAAGTTCCGGATTTTAATAACGAACACGTGCAATCTGGAAGGGTGAACGCCTGTATTCTGAGTCTTCTGTCTAGGCTGGCATTGCGCATATATCCCAATCAGACGAGGGACCCGGATGCCTACCTGGGAATTCTCGGGATGAGTGTTCACTTATAGGCTAAAGCATGTCTTCATATGTTATTAGAATTTAGAATCTTTGATAAGTCAACGTTTTCGTTTATTCGTTTTAATTAATGAATAAATGATTTCATTCCTTATATAAACTCTCATTCATTTCATTGTGTCTATTACAGATCATGCCTCCTCGTCGCAGCACTCGCAACAACAATGGTGAGAACCACGAAGAAGGTGGTGATAACCATAACCACAACCATGACCAAGGTCCTGGTCACAACAACAATGGGGTCGATGCTCAACTGGCTGCGATCATTTCTCAACAAATGGCGCAGCAAATCGCAACTCTGGTTCCCAATTTACTTGCTCAGGTCATCCAATTGAATGGGAATGGTCACAACGGGAACGGGAATGGCAATGGCAATGGTAATGGACCCCAAGCTTGCACCCTCAAACATTTCAACTCTTGTAACCCTCCAAAGTTCAGCGGTGAAGAAGGAGCTACTGGACTTCTCCAATGGTTTGAGGGTATTGAAAATACTTTCATCAACAGTGAGTGCCCCAACAATTTCAAGGTTCGTTACGCCATGAGTGTTCTCCATAAACGAGCACTCACTTGGTGGAATGAAGAAAAACGCACTCGCGGGGCTGAAGCTGCACTAGCCTTAACCTGGGATCAAGCTAAAGACATTATGAAGGCAGAGTTCTGTCCTCGTAATGAAATCAAGAAACTGGAAGACGAATTTTATGATCTTGCTCAAGACAGTGGGGAAAACCTTGCTTACAACACTCGTTTTCACGAACTTAGCTTACTGCTACCCCACAAAGTCACTCCTTTGCCCATTGCAATCGAAAAATACATTGGTGGCTTACCGATGCAGATTCAAGACACAGTGTGGGGAAGGAACCCTGCTACATTGGAAGAAGCAAAGCGTTTGGCTGCCACCCTAACAGATAACCATGTGAAGGCAGGAACCCTGACTCGTAAAGGGGAAAAGAAAAAGGATACTCCCCAACCTGCCGTCGAAATCAAAACTGAGGCCTCAACCAACGGGAAGAACAAGGTCAGGAATTTTGCAATAGACACCACTACCCCACCCACCAAGAAACAATACAATGGGAACCTACCTAAGTGTGACACCTGCCAGTATCACCATCCAACTCAAGTACCCTGTCGACAGTGCACCAATTGTCAGAGGTATGGGCATCTTGCGGAAGCTTGTCGAATCCCTGCTACAAACGCTCTTGATGCTCCAAATAATCCCGCTTGAGACCCTCCAACTGCTCAACATCAAACCCTACCATTTGAATAATATCTACTTTCCCCTTAATTTCATGTATTGTCACTTTTGAATCAGATAATAAATTCAAGTATTATCATAACATCTGCGTGCATACTTGTTTGAATATGAATTAATTGCTATATCTACTTGCTTGCTTGTACAACAATTAGTTAACTACCAAACAACCTACTTAACGATTGGTAGAGGTCATCATGTCTATCCAACAGTCGGGAGAGGCCCTACCACCTGCTCAACGACTGGTGCGGACTATCAGACCTACTCAACAATCGGAAAGTCGTAAAAGGACACAAAACCTTAATGTAAGGTAAATTGGTTATTACGGTCCGGAACGTAATCATGAACTTACAGGTACGTTAAGGTAGTGTGAAATTTTATCAAGGTTTTCGGTAGTTGGCCAATTGTAACCCTGGTTTTCCCTTAACTTCGGGACGAAGTTCCTAAAAGTAGGGGAGACTGTAACATTTCGCATTTAACTATTTATACGTTACGGATTAAAACGACAAGCCCTATTATTTTTGGTGATATCTTGAACCCCTATACAATGATAATTGTATGTGTATATAATAATAATAATAATAATAATAATAATAATAATAATAATAAGTAATGTGTAAAAAAGAGTTTTGGATAAACAAACCCACCCAACACTTTTTCAGCCATCATCAACCTAGCCCAACCCAATTAAACCCCGGCCCACCAGATATCCGGCCCAAGCCCACTAGACCCCCCTTGTCTGAATTAAAAAAATAAAACCTGCCTTGGCCGGGATTCGAACCCGCGCCAAAGGCCGGGTGGATCTAACACTAGTGCACAAACCAACTGGGCTAGCCTACTTTGTTGATATAACCCAGACTCATTATAATCTTATACGCGGATTGAATCCTCACAGTTGACAAGGAAAGTCAACTGTGGGATTCCTTGATGATCAATCCATTGATTTAATGCGTAATCGAGCTATTATTGGTAAATTCGTGCATTGACCGGCCTATTACCACACAATTACACGTCAATAACTCGTCAATTGTTGACTTTTTATGTAAATTGACGCGTATGTATTAAACCGTAGGTCAAACCTTCCAATTATCATTAACCCTAAACCTCTGTATAAATAGATGCATTGCAAACCTTGACAACTCGCTCATAACACTCTCTCCACCTCCAATTCTTTCAATTATACTCTGATCATTGCTATCGAGCTCGTAGTTTGACTTTTACCTTGACCCGACTTCTAGCATCAAAGCTTCACTGTGAGTCTCAATCTTTTGGTGGGTTTCACTCATCGGCTATCAGACAACAATAGCCCTAACAATAATCGGGCTATAGTTGTCTGATTTGCTCAATTGTAAATCTAGGGTTCATCGTGATTGATTTGGGGATAAAACTGGAAACGTGTATTGTATTTATATATTTTAAATCAGAGGATAACACAACCACCGGCCTAGGCCAAGTGGTTGTGACCCTTGTTAGACACTGAGGTCACCCGGGTTCGAGTCCCGGCTCTGACCGGGTTTTTGTATTCTTTTCTTTTCTTTTCTTTTTAACAAATATAATTAATTATATATATAATAAATCCTTTTAATCTTTTAAATTCTTTTTAAAATACCAAAACTATTTTATAAATTCTAAAAAAAATTATAATTGTTTAATCTGATATAAAAGTTTTATTTGTAATTTTTATTTTCCAGAAATTCATTTATTTAATAATTATAATAATTAAATCATTTTTATACTATTATATTTATAAAAATCCATTATTATATCAAAACAGTTTTATTAAATTCCCCAAAAATTATCCTAACTTGTTATAAAGTTAAACTTTACTGAAATAATTTTTAATTCAGTAAAATCATTTATTTTATATTTTTAATCAATTTTTGTTAGATTTAATCATAATTAATTCATAATAAATCCAATTTTCATCATTTTTGCACCAAAATTTTATACAAATTATTTTTAATCATTTAGAACAGAAATATGATTTTTAAAATAAGATTTCTTTAATTCTAGTATTTTTGAATATTAAAGTTAATAATTGGCTATTTATAAATAAATAGATTTAAAAATCTATTTTAAATGAAATAATTTTATAAAAATTAGTTTATTGCTTCAAACACTTTAATGTGCACACTCAAAATCCAAATTTTATAAAAAGACTATTTTTCATTAATTATCCAATTTTCTTTATTTAATTAACATTTTTAAATTAAATTTAACAATTGATTATCCCCAAATCGAAACCCTAGGATACACATATTAGTTATATAGACTTAGACTTATTATATATTACCTCATTATAGGGTAATATTTGGAATCACTTTGGGCAACACAATTATTACATCTTTCCAACAAGTTAACATTTGCTAAGGTGAGTTTTACATAGCCCCTTTTATTTATCACCATTTTGGGGTGAAACATGTTATAACATTATCATTGCAATTCAATCATCAATGTGTCTATGTGTTTTCTATGTTGCATTATGTCTTGAGCATGATTAGAGTAAGCACCATTCTAGCATAATCAATAACATTGATCAGCCGACGGTATACATTGATAGATCTATTGGACTGACAATCCCACCCGGATACGTGCCTCCTACAAAGGTTACGTGGGTGTTTGTTATCGCATAACATATTCATTGGGACCATAAGTGTATGGTATGTATCATTTTATAACAGTCACAAGGGTTGATTATGCACTCGATTTATTTCTAATATGTTCTCACATATGGACTAGATTGACATGACACATGAATTGCACATCATTTTACTCAATTATCAAAAACCTATGTAATTCTCACCAACTTTTGTTGACCCAAAACATTTTCAACTTAACATGTTTCAGGTTCTATTTGCTTGAAGATTTGAATTGATGCTTGAAGATATGTGTATAGTTTATTCAATTTGATGTACAAATTCTAGAAAAATTGTATGTAATTCAATTAAATCATCTAATGAAATTTATTATCTACCATGAGCTGCTGAACAATCATTCAATACGTGACATCCCGATGTTTCCGCCATCGGTTGGGGTGTTACAATGACCACCCAAGGCCAAGTCACGTGTTTCCTCTCCAAGGCTACAGAAAAAGAATCCATTTTGTGGCACAGGAGGATGGGACACATTCACCTCAGAAAAATGAATCAATTGGTGAAAAACGAACTTGTCACAGGCGTAAACGTCAAACATTTTCACCTAAATGACAAGTGTGTGAGTTGCAAAAAGGGGAAGCAGCACAAACAATCCCATAGACCAAAGAAAGTTAATTCCGTTGAACTGCCACTTGAACGTTTGCACATGGATCTGTTTGGCCCGGTCAAGCGTAAGAGTCATGCTGGGGAGTTATATTGTCTTGTGGTGACTGATGATTACTCAAGATTTTCATGGGTGATGTACTTACACAGGAAGAGCGACACATTTGACAACTTGAAAGTTCTGTTCACTCGTCTGGAAAATATATATGGTCTCAAGATCAAGAGGATCAGGAGTGACAATGAGACGGAGTTTAAAAATGCACAGATGGACGATCTTTGTGAAAACAAAGGAATTCATCATGAATATAGTGCTCCGTATACCCCACAACAGAACGGTGTCGCGGAACGTAAAAACAGGACTCTAATTGAAACGGCGAGGACAATGCTTGCGGATTCAAATCTTCCAGTAATGTTCTGGAATGAAGCAATTTACGCAGCTTGTTATACTCTCAATCGCGTTTTAACGGTGAAGAAGTTTGGCAAAACTTCTTATGAGCTGTTGAATCGTCGCAAGCCGAATTTAGAGTATCTAGAACCGTTTGGAGCTCCTTGTACCATGCTTAATCCTTCTGAGAAGTTCGCACCAAAGGCTGAGGAAGGATACTTTGTTGGATATGCAACCCTGCTCAAATGGGTATTCAACAAAAGAACTCGTCAGGTTGAGGAGTGGGCTAATGTTGAAGTGCAACGATACACTCAGAATTTACAGGGAAGCGGTCCAGACTGGATGTTTGATTACAAAGATTTCTTTGAATCATTCAATCTAGATAGCTTGGTTGAAGAGGCTATACTACGTTTATATTACGAGGTCGAAAACGCAGTGACTTCACCGTTAGTGCGTCTGATTACCGTGAATCCTCAAACAGCTTCTAATGATGCCAATGTTCCTGTCGTCGAAGAGGAGGTATTTCAAGAAGCTTCTACAACGTTGAATTCATCAGAATCAGAAGATGACGATGATGATGTTACAAGCGAAGCTATCTTAGATCATGCTACAGTGACACCACCAGTGAACCCAACTACAAATGGTGCTTCAACATCGAATGTGGGTAATGATCTGGTTTCTACAGAGAACTTAACAACTCAGACGGTAGTCCAAGTACCCGATTATCCGGAATCTCGGATACATCGAAATCACCCGATCGAGCAAGTTATTGGTGATCCTGGTAGTAGTGTAATGACAAGAGGACAATTGAGGAATGCGAACTCACCTGAAAACATTGGCAATCTTGCTTTATATGCCAAAATACAAAAATCTGGTTTTCAAAATGACTGGTCTTTTGCTTGTTATGTTTCGCAGGTGGAGCCGCGAACTTACAAGGATGCTCTTTTGGACGACGCTTGGGTGGAAGCAATGCAAGAGGAGTTGTTGCAGTTTCAGAAACTTGGCGTCTGGACACTGACAGATCTGCCCCCGGGAAGAAAGAAGATTGGCACTAAGTGGGTGTTTAAGTGCAAAAAGGATGATAGAGGAGTGATCGTAAGGAACAAAGCTCGTTTGGTTGTACAAGGATTTCATCAGGTTGAGGGAATCGATTACAACGAAATCTATGCACCAGTTGCACGCCTAGAGGCAATCCGAATATTTCTGGCGTTTGCATCATACAAGAAATTTAAGGTGTATCAGATGGATGTCAAGAGCGCATTTCTTTACGGTGTGGTCAAAGAGGAAGTATATGTAGGTCAACCACCAGGCTTTGAAGACCCTATTCACCGGGATAAGGTCTATGTACTGAACAAAGCTCTCTACGGGTTGCACCAAGCTCCGAGGCAATGGTATGAGGAGCTGAGCACATATCTTCTCTCAAAAGGATTCAAACGAGGTTTGGTAGACTCTACACTATTCACTAAACGAACAGGCGATGATTTGCTTCTAGTTCAGATTTATGTTGACGATATTATATTTGGGTCTACTAACGAACTTCTGTGCAGAGAATTTGAACGTGTTATGCAGGAAAAGTTCGAGATGAGCGCAATGGGAGAGATGCAGTTTTTCCTAGGCTTGCAGGTTGAACAAAGACCAACGGGGATATTTATTCACCAGACCAAATACGTTTCTGAAGTCTTGAGCCGATTCCAAATGGATGATTCGAAGCCGATGGATACCCCAATACAACCTAATCACGGGATTGGAGTTGACGCTAAGGGGGAGCTAACTGATCCATTTACATACAGAGCAATCGTCGGATCTCTGATGTATCTCACTTCCTCTAGACCTGATATAATGTTTGCCACATGTCTCTGTGCACGTTATCAATCGAAGCCGAAACAGAGTCATCTTGCAGCTGTCAAACGTATCCTTAGATATCTGAAGGGTTGTCCGTCAAGAGGACTATGGTACCCTAATGATGATAATTTTGACCTAATCGCTTTTAGTGATGCAGATTGGGCGGCTGTGACAAAGACAGCAAATCCACAACGGCTGGATGCCAGTTTATGGGGAGCAGGCTCGTGACCTGGCAATGCAAGAAATAGACCGCAGTTGCATTATCCACATGTGAAGCAGAATACGTTTCAGCATCGAGCTGCTGCTCACAGGTTCTTTGGATCCAACAACAGATGGTGGACTACGGTTTGCAATTTCTTAAAACCCCTATTTACTGTGATAATGAAGCCGCAATCGCATTAACAAAAGACTTAGTAAATCACTCAAAGGCTAAACATATCCGGATTAAATATCATTTTATCCGCGATTGTTATGCTAAAGAGTTGATCGATATGGTCAAAATCCACACTGATTACCAACGCGCAGACCTTTTTACCAAAGCTTTTGATAAATCGAGATTTGAATATCTTTTGAAAGCTAACGGTATTAAGGAAAAACAAGACTGATCATCACCTCAGTTTATCGCTCTTTAGTTTAATTTTTACTGTTTTTTTTTTTTTGAAAAATTCGAAAATCCAAAAACATTGAAAAATTTCAAAATCCATAAAAATTAGAAAATTTTTTTGCTGACTGCTATATCTTCTTCCCTTAGATTAACGCCATCAGATTTCTGTGAACAAACGATATCTGGGCAGTCACATATTTGAAATGCTCCAGCTTATCCTGGGGAATAGTAAATTCAAAAATTTATAAAAAATCAGAAAAACTAAAAAATGATTTCCTGGAGAAAAGGGGAAATGATAGTACATCAGTGGGGATCTGACACATTTTAAGAAATGTAATGCTATATAGGGCGTGTGTCTGAGTCTGTGCGATGTGCTGATAGGCTTCGTAGACCTAATACTGCGTGCCTGATACATACATATCAAACGAATTGTTGTGTGGATGAACTCCTCATTGGCATATTGTCTTAGTACCGTAATTTCGTTTGATAGGGTATTTGTACAAAACTCGGAGGTTTAGGGTCGTTATGTTATTAGTTGTCTAGGGATAGCCTCTCTGATCTTCTGCTGTAAGTCATTACGGACCTAGATCAGATAGGGTGTCTTTATAAATGAGCTTTATGCCAAATCCTAAAGTTACCGAATTGAGGAATTTTCCATGTTTTATGATGATCAAAGATTATCTATTACATCGTATTAATCACTGATGCAAATTATGATTAATATCAGTCCTCAACCTGGTAAAGTGCACATGTTACTTTGCTACATTAATTTGCTGACCTGTATACCTCTGTGCATTATACCTTGAAAATTACAGACGACGAAAGCATAATCACGCTTTACAATGAGTCTTTGTGCATTTAGTTTTTGATACGGGAGTATGTCATGTGTGTGGGAACCACAGACAATTATGTTTATACTATACATAATAGTATCAGTCTAAAGCACTGCACAAAAGTCTGCATGTGAGTTTATGTGGATCACAATATCAGCAGTTGCCAAATCACACATTGTCTTTAATGATAATAATCAAAAGATCAACGGTGTGATCAGATGTCTCAATAACTGATATGATCCCTTTACCGGAAATCCCAAAACATTTATTGTTTTCCATTTACTTTTCTGCATTTTGTTTTCTCGTCAAAAATTACAAAACTCAAAAAGATTTTAGGTGTGTTATAACAAAAACTTTAGAAAATCCAAAAAGATTTTACATTTCTATCTTATTTTTGATAGCTGATGGTGGTTGATGCCGATTTTCTAAACCTTGATAAACCATTTGAGCTTTGTCATCTTTAATTGAAGAAATATGACTGTTGGATGCTTAAAAGTTGGAAAATATTTTGAACGGGACTCGATTTTGAGATTTGGTAAAATTTTAAAAATTCTTGATTCACTTTCGCCCATTCGATTGGGTCGAAGGAGGAATTTTTCTTTTCATTCGTACGTTTTATTTTGGGCGAAGGTGAGAGTTCTTTAGTTGTTTTTCTCTTTCGAACCCTTGTGTCTCATTCGTACCTTTTATTAGGGGCGAAGGAGACATAAGCTTCACATTCGACCGAGGTAAACGGGCGAATGAGAAGCCTATATATATTCTTATCTGCTCATTCGAACCCGTATAAAAAAATTTCAAAAATTCTGAATTAAAGTCCACTTGTTGATCGTGTTATTTAGATCTTACCATTGTGTTTGCCTGATTCTTCTGATCATTTTGCAATAACTTTTACAGGTTAATATCAAGATTTGACTGTTTAATCCTCAAATTTCAGTTCGAGCCCTAATTTTTATTGAACAGGGTTTCATACTTGATAATTGAACTTAAATGTGTTAGGGGTTCATTGTTTAACTGTTTTAGGGGGAGATTATCCAAAAACTTAGGTTTAAACATCAACAGTTAGGGTAATCGTTTGTTTAAAAACATAGAACCCTAGTTTTTGATTAATAACACTTAATCGATGTTTAACTGATAAAATTGTTTGTTAGGAAAGGTTAATCGGAGGTTTTAGGAGCCTAATGAATCAAAATAACAAGTTGAAATCCACTGACTTTCAAAATTGAAAATTTGAAATGAAGAACAGATTCCTTCGCCCCTTTCGAACGGTCGAAAGAGTAAAACTGGGCAAAGGAGTAAGTTTTGTTTGGGCGAATGAATACAAATGGGCGAATGAAACATTTTTCAAAAACATTTTACATTCGTACCTATGAAAGTTCTCATTCGTACCAAGAATTTCTCATTTGCACCTCCGTCCGTATGGGCGAATGAGTAGTTAAAATACCAAATTTTCAAACTTTGATTATTTTGTCGATTTTTAACATGTTTACTTGCTTTATTTTGCAGTTTAAACCATGTCTGAACAGGAGAAACCTACTGAACAAGCTGGATCATCTTCACAAGCCGCTGGTAAAGGAAAAGAAGAACTATTGCCGTTCGAGAATGCGCACAACTGTTGTGCATATCTTGGGGACGTAAAGAAGCATACTGAATTCACAGAGATTATAGAGTTTCTGAAGAGAAGTCGGGTGATAGACGCAATTGCTACACCTGCTATTATCTATCGAGACATGATACAAGAGTTTTGGACGGAAGCTAAGATGGATTTCTGGGAGTGTGAATCGTCTCTGGTGAGCAAGATACAAGGAAAGTTGGTTATCGTTTCAGATAAGGATATCAGGGAAGCCTTGAATCTTCAAGATGAAAAGACTGATCCTAGAGAGCTTAGCTTTATGGAACAGAGAAAGTGCTTTCTAAGGATGAAATACAACGGGCCGATTACTGATGGCTCGTTGCACAAGGGAAAGCTGTGTCCACAATTCAAGTATTTGGCGCATGTGATGATTCATGTATTCGGTTCTGCTGTTGGAGGTTATGATTTGATGAGAAAGAGTATTAGCTCAATGATGGTAGCACTGATATTGAACAAACCGTTCAATGTATCAGGGATGCTGATGGAACATCTGTTTGAACCTGTCAGAGGCACAAGGAATCTGAAGTTTTTGTTGTATCCTCGATTCCTTCAGATGATTTTTGATCACAAGTATAAAGAATTGAAGAGGGATCCGAAGCAGATTGTAGTTCAAGAACATATGTCCATCAATACACTGGCAAGAATGAAAGCTTATAAAGGCTTGTCATTGAATGAACGTCCACTTGTTAGACGTTTATTTGGACACTTGGCGAGGATTGACTATGAGGATCCAGGTGAAGGTTTAGTAAGGCATGCTAATAGTGATTCAGACGAATACAATCCATTACATCCTGTTGATCCAGATGCAAAGCGAAAGAGACAGGTTGTTAATGTGGGAGCTAAAAGTGGAAAAGGGAAAGAGAAAGAGATAAGGATAGATGTTGTTTCTGAGCCTGAAAAGAAGAAAGTGTCGAGAAGGAATAAGACTATGGCTAAGAAAGGATTACACATTGTTGATGAAGCGTCGATTGATTCTGAAGAGACGCAGGAAGATGAACACTGGGATTCTGAGACTGAGACTTTAAAGACTACCACGCCCAAGGCCACTGTGGCTGGTGAGTCTGCCAGTTTGAATAGATCGGTGGAGGAACAGAGAATGAATAGCCCTATTCGATTGGATGAAGAGGATGAGGGTTTAGGTCTAGGAGCAGGAGACTTTCCTAGTTTGCCAGTTCAGGGGGAGAAACCAAAGAAGCCTCAATTCAAAAAGAAAGAAAAGGTAGTAAAGCCCGCAGAGAAGAGAGCTAGAGAGATTGAAACGTTGATAGCAGGAAAGAAGTTGCCACCTGCTTCTAGTTCGAAATCACCAGTTGCTGCTCCAGCCTCAAAGAAGCAGAAAACCACAGCTACTTCAAGTACTGAATAGGGAGCTGATATACCTGTTGATGCATTTAATGAAGCATTAGATAACGTACTGAAGAAGATGAAGAAGGGTAAACTGCCAGAGGTTGCTGAAGTTTTCACTCGAAAGGTTACAATGGATAGTGATGTAATGAACACTGTTAACCGGAAACTTGCTGAAATGATGAACTTAATAAACAAGCAGTAGACTGAGATTGCCCAATTGAGACAAAATGACTCAAAGATGTTGGATGTAGTGGTTACATCACATGAGAATAATGAGGAATTGAAAAAGAAGATAAAAAAGTTGCAGAAGGATAATAAGAAGCTGTTGAAACATGAGCAAAGGAACACCAGACGGATTATAGCTTTGAAGGGAGAAAATAAGAAGCTGAAAGAGAGTAATAAAAACATGGATAATCTGATTAAAGATTTATACTCTCAAGCTCCTCAGCTGAAAGAAGGTGAAGAGGATAAAGAGCTAGAAGAGGAGCACGTTGATTTTGAACTATCTGATGATGAGGAGGAGGATGATGAAGATCTTGATGAAGATGCTGGTAAAGCTCCTAAAAAGAAGAAGGATGATGATGATGATGGTTCAAATGATGGTTCTGGTGATGATAGCAGCTCTGCATTTGATGATGATGATGATGATAATGATGATGACGATACAGACAAATATAAGTATGAGAAGAGAGAATCTGGAAATGGAGGAGAATCTAGTTCAAAAGCCCCTGGAGGATCAGTGGATGATGATACGATCTTCTGGAATGAAAAGCTGAAGTCTATGTCTGAAGATGATAAACAGATGTATCGCCAGATGCTTACTGATCGAGTCTGGACGATTGACATGACTAGCAGATTTTCTGAGATCTTTGAATCTTGGGACAGGGTGTTTGAATTAGAATACAATGATCCAGATTTGGAAGATGGTGAAGTCTCGGCGGCGATGACAAAAGAGATTTTTGAAGGTTTAGCGAAACAGGTTGGAAAAATGTTAGAAGAACTGTTAGCTGATAACCAGATTCCTGATCTACCTGAAAAGGAAGCTGGAGATCATTCTGATGATCGTGACGTACCTGGTTTTGAGGATATAGAAGTTGAAGATGTGACTAGTGAAGGGTATCCAGAATATTTTAAGAGAGACAAGGATTCTGGATTTACTGCTTTCACTGATGAATTGTTAAAGGAAGCCGAGAGACTTGCAAAAGAGAAGAGCGATATGTTTGTTGATGAAGTATTCAGAGGGCATGATAAACCGCATATCAGACAATCCGATAGCTTGAAAGAGTTATTGAGGGAATTAAAAGAGAAAGAGGCTAATCGTCCTAAAGCTGAGATTCAGGGTAGCTTTTATAAATTCCACAACGATATGTTTAAAGGAAAAGCGTTGGGTTGGAAGTTTATAAAGCAATTGAAGTGTGTTGCAGTGAAGTGGGAGAAGGGGATACTCTACTTTGATAGATTTCATGATTTGAAGATGCTCCCATACTGGGCCATTCGTGATATTTGTCGTCACAAGTTGACTGGAACGACAAATGATCAGATTGCCTACTTTGGTGATAAGATGGCTAGAGAAAGCAGGACGAAATGGAATCTCTTTGAACCTCAGTATCCAAAGCGGATTGTTCACAAGAAAACCATTGATGATATTACTGGTTTGCCCAAGGTGACTCTAAAGTACAAACCACCAAAAGTGTTGAGGCATATTCCATTGCTGCAGATTCCTCAACATTTTGCTAAAGACTTTATCTGGTGGTATTACGATTGGAAGATTGCAGAAGCTGTGATAGTTTTGAAGGATGGTGAAAAGAGTTTCAAGAAAATACACATTTTTGATCCCATGTGGTTGGTGAATTGCTCACATGAGGACATCATAATGTTGTATTACAATCCTATTTTTAGTGATGTGAAAGATGCTGAACAAGCAAGTAAATACCAGCGTGTGGTATTTCTGTGCTTTGCTCATGATATCAACGCCGGATGCGACTATGATAAGAAGCTCGGCAAGTTTGTTAAAGCTCAAGAGATTCCTGAAGCGAAGAAGAAAAAGCCGAAGCAAGTATTTGAGAAGGTGATGACGTTGGAAGAAAAGAAACTTCTGAGGATAAAGCTGATGAACAAAAGAATGGATGAAGAACGAAGGCTTAAACAATCCATGGAATAGTCGAGGGGGAGTTTGTAGATGCATTATTGTGCGACTAATGCTTTGGATTACAATAAACATATGTTAATGGTGATAGTCGAATGGGCGAAGGAGTATGAATGTGGGCAAATGAAGGATTTAGTGGGTGCGAAGGAGAAAAGTCATACGAAGGAGAGACAAAGGGGCGAATGAAGAATTAATTGTTATGAAGTGCTTGGTTCGCACGATATGATTGGGCGAACCTGCACATTCGACCATTCAATATGGGCGAATGTGCAGGCCTATATATAGGTCAAGCCATTTTTGAAAGTTAGTTGTTGTTCATTTCATTTCCCTCCTGTTTTGTGTCTCTCCCTAGTGTTTTATCAACTTATTTTCACGTCATATCTGATTGTAATCTTTATCTAAACGTGTAATTTGAGTTGATTATTAATGAGAAAAACCTTTGAAATTATGATTTCTGTGTTTTGACTGTTTGATTATCATAATTGTGATTGATTCAGGGATTCCGCACCTGAATCAAACTTGTTTGATCAATCTCTTTGTAGATTTGACGATCCTAAGCTCTTACAAAGTGGTATCAGAGCTATGGTACCGATTTGAACGATCTAACAGTCGTTTGAATCAATCACAGCTCGTTTTCATGATTTCAGACGTTAAAATTCAGTTCTTGATTGAAAGGTTGAAACCCTAGAAACCCTAGATTCTTAATTGAACCCAAAATCATGTGATTTCACCATGTTTTTGTGAATTCGAGGGTTAGGTTTTCATTTCCGCACCTTTCTATACAAGTTTCATCATCAAATTCGAACAATCAGAGTGTTTATGGGCTGATTTGCAGAAAATATTGAAGAAGAACACGTTTTTCTGCAAGTGGTCGAATGTGCAGAAGATTTGTGACTACGAGAGGTCGAACATGGAGTGTATTCGGTCGAACGTAGGATTTTGAGGACGAACCTAGAAATTTTCCACATTCGAACCTTACGACAGGTCGAACCTGGAAACTTTCCACATTCGAACCTCACTACTGGGCGAATGTGGAATTTCAACCAATCATGGTACATTCGACCTTACTAAACGGTCTACATAAATTGTTGAAGAAATGATGATGATGAAACGTTTTATTGTGGGGTAGTCATGAGAATCAACATTATGATAATCAGATTCAAATGACTATTATGGGCCAGAAAATAGACAGATTTTATTCCGCAAGATGAAGAATAGTCAACCCAGTTCCAGTGTGATTGAAGGAACTTGTTCAAACAAAGTTGTTATATACAAGCATATCAAGACTGAGATCTCAGTGTTCCGAAAGTAATGAGGGATCCCATAGAAGTCATGTGGCACGTAGATTCAACAAAAGTTTCAAGGTTACAGTCCCGAAGAATTTGAAGAGTTGTTGGTGGTTATTGTTGGCCCTATAGAAAACTTCAGTTTATGAAGCATTTCATGTCCACAATTGTACCGGTAGTTCCTGCTGAAAACTTTTGATTGCTTGATTCACTCGTCTACGGCTAGTATTCTGTCGAACAGATGAAGTTTCTCAAGAACATTTAAAGAGAAGAATGTGTTAATGCAATCACAGTCAGCACAGATGAAGAATTTCATAGAAGTACAAGTGCCCGAGTGGATTGTTTTGCACATAGTCACATTTGAGATGTTTAATTGGGTACTGACAGTTAGACTTCTCCAGTTGGTGTGAAGGGTGATGCAAAGGTTAAGTGCAGATATGAGACGTGAATTAGTGGTAGTATCTACGTGTTACGTTGAATATCTGATCGGTCAGTATGGAATCCTTCTAGCAGGGGTCTTATCAGGTTAGTTGGATTGCGCGTGATGTACTTGGTCAAGATGACATGTAACACCCCAACCGATGGCGGAAACATCGGGATGTCACGTATTGATGATTGTTCAGTAGCTCATGGTAAATAATAAATTTCAATAATTGATTTAAATACATTACATACAATTGTTCTACAAGAATTTGTACATTAAATGAGAAATACTAAATATGCATCTTCAAGCATTAACTCTAACTCCAAGCAAGCTATAACCTGAAACATGTTAAGTTTTAAAATATTTTGGGTCAACAAAAGTTGGTGAGAATTACATAGGTTTTGATAATCGAATAAAAATGTTGTGCAATTCATGTGTCATGGCAAGTCTAGTCCATATGTGAAAACATACTAGAAGTAAATCGAGTGCATAATCAACCCTTTTGACTATTATAATGTGGTACATCCCATACGCTCATGGTTCACTCGAATATGTTATGCGATAACAAACACCCACGCTACCTTTGTAGGAGGCACGTATCCGGGTGGGATTGTCAGTCCAATAGATCTATTAATGTATACCGTCGGCTGATCAATGTTAATGATTATGCTAGAATTGTGCTTACCCTAGTCATGTTCAAGACATAATGCAACATAGAAAAACACATAGACACATTGATGATTGAATTGCATATATGATGTTGTAACATGTTTCACCCCAAAAACGGTGATAAATAGAAAAGGGGCTATGTAAAACTCACTTGAAATTCACTGTGTAAGTAGTAGCAACAAGTATGAACTTGGATTAATTGAGCTCTTGTATCCTATTACAAATAAATGATGCCTTAAATTCTAATGCAAATAAGCTTGTTTTTGTTATGGTTGTAAAGATAGTTTATCCAACTACCTAGACACGTATTGAAAGAATACGTGTCTTAATAAGTGTATGACTTAACGAACCGATAGGACTTGGTTTTAGTTTCTCGAAGTGTGAGCGCATATGTGTTCATTTAAAATTCATGCTTCACATAGTATTCCGAATAGCAACTTTTAATCATTTTGAAATGGCACGTTGGATAATAATATAGGTATCATTAGCACGGCAAAAATAGAATTTAAATATTGTATTTATTGTTAAAATAATCAATTTGTGAAAGCGTGTTGGTTCGGAGATAATTCTATTTGTGAAAACATAGTTTATTGAACAAATTCATAGATTTGAACGCTCGATATGTTTCTTATGTTTTGTAAAAATTTGGGCAGAGTTTCCTCTGTTTTCGTAAGAAACTAGACAACGCAAGTTGTCTATTTTATCTCAAAAAAATCAATTGTCCAAAACCCAAACACAAAACAATTTAACCAAGTTTGTACGCTACAACAGGTTCAAGTGATTAAGACTATGACAAGCGATAACTAAGAGTTTTGATAAGTAATACATATTCCTATAGTGCGATGTGTTGACGATTCGTATGAACATAAGATACTCACTATGTTAATTTGTGTAAGTATAGTTTAGCTAATAGTTAATGTTCCAAAATAGAATCGTAAAACGATTAGTTAAAATGAGCATTTATAGCCATGTTTCGCCAACTATTATGTTGTATATATATATCCAACATATTTTCATATAGCTACTTATAACGTTTAAAAGTTCGCAACTTGAATACATAGGCGCATAGACGTATTTATATTTTGATGTTAAGTATTTCGTAAGTACAAGTCGGTTCGGTTCGTTTTACACTTTTACATAAACATTTATGTATACCAATGAAAATATACATTTGACTATAAAAATATAACTAAAATAAATAAAACAAGACACGGCGCGCGTTATACCTTCCCGATAGGATCCTGTGCACGAAATAAAACGTACGCGCCACGAACTTCGTATCGACGAATCTGACCAGGTTGACCGTCGTTGACCAGGTTTGACCGTTGACAAAGACTGACCAGATCTGGATGTTTGACCACAGTTGACCAGGTCCGGGTTTGACCCGAGACCGTGAGGTGTTTGACTGTTATAATACCCGAAAGAAAAACGAATCATAGTAGGGCCGAACAAACAAACTTCACAGATCTGGAATCGGAAGGAACTTGGCCAGAACCTGCAACTCGGGAGGAAAACCGGCATTCGGAAATCTGAAATCTCGAGTCCCGGTCTGACGTCATAACTACCGAGCCAGAACCACCGTTGAACCATGACCGGAACCCTATCAGGCATTGTGACCATTGCACAAAAGACCAAACCCGAACCCGATCAGACCTGGGTCTCCGCGCTATCGTACTGCAACATGAAACCTACCCATCTCTTCTGCTGTTGGCCCCTTTCTGATCGGAAGTCGTGCCCCCACATGAGCAGCACCCTGAACCAACTAACCCAATGGAAAACTCTTCACGTACCTTGATATGGCTATGCAGACCCGAGTCCCTTTGTTGGTGTCTCTGCTGACGTGCGCCGCCTGTTTTTATGGTGAAGTGGTTATTGGTCTTGTGTTTCACCCTTGCAGAGCAAGGGTTTGAAATCATCAGACATTTACGAGAGGGAGAGAGGGCAAAATGGGTGTGTGTGTGTGTGTGTATGTGTGTGGGAGGAGATGAAGAAGGAATGGGGAAGTACATGGGGTTTAATGGTGGTTCAAGGTAGTGGTGGCTAGGGTTGGAGTTGTGGTGAAGTGGGGAAGAAGATGTGTTAAGGTGTTTAAATAGCTAGGGTTTTGTGTAGGTTAGGTGGAGACCGCGTATACAAACTCGTCACCGACTTGGGTCTCGTTTATGAATTAAACTCGTTTAATCAATAGAATAATTATATTATGTAATTTATTTATATAAGCCGACGTAGGACTAGTATTTATTATATATATATATATATATATATATATATATATATATATATATTCTTGTCGCGTTTAGAAATTTACCAGAATAAGTGTCGGTTTACTAACATGTTAATACTTACAACGTGTTATTATTAGTTTCAACGCTATAATAGTGTAATCAAGTAATTTTATTTATAAATGAATAATAAAAAAATGTATTTCCTGTTATCGAGATATTATTGTTAACGAATTAACGCATCGTCTTATGAATAAAATATTATTATTGTATTATTCGAGAACGCTGGGCGATACATGACATTCCTGGGTACTGATGCTACGAGACTGCAGTGCATTACATTGTCAACTTCACATTGGCGTAACTAGGAGATCTGGTTGTAATTCAGCGGCTCGTTGAATTCGCAAATGATATACGTGGTCTAGCTGACTTCCTACGTATTGATGCTGAGGGTCCGTAGTGCATTACTTGGTCGGTTCACGAAGGATATTGTATTTCTACTCAATGCAATAGCGCATATATTGAGGGGGGAGACCTGTGATTTTGACTGTTGATGTGCAAGAGATTTGTGGATTCGCCAGCAACGTCCAAGGGGGAGATTGTTAATGCACTATTATGTGGACGTCACTGTCGAATAGACTAGGGTTGAGTCGTGTATTGTATTACATGAGATTGTGGTGATCCATAAGGGCATTTTATGGATCTGATGCATTTGTGAATATAGACCAAAACCTAAGTCTAGGTTCGACCAGTTGAAAGGGGCGAACCTGCAGAATCTGCAGGTTCGACCTCCTTAAATGGGCGAATGTGGGTTTAGGTGTTGGACTATAAATAGCAATCTCATGTGTTGGTTTTCATTTTGTAGATTTGAGTTTGTGCTTTGAATGCTCTCAAGGGGGAGGTCATGCCCGACCTCCCCCAGCCCCGAGATAGATGTTTATCCTACTGATGACAGTGTCTGTAACCGTTTCTGATGTAATACGAATCTGTGATGACTTTGTTATTGTATATTTCTGTCTTGTCTCGAATCTCCCGTCTGAAACCGAGTTGTTTTCGAGTAATCGATCCATGAATTCGGTTTTTTTACCGGATTCTCACTATTTGTGTAACACCCCACCGATGGCGGAAACATCGGGGTGCCACGTATTGATGATTGTTTTCAGTAGCACATGGTATAATATAAATTTTAAATAATTTATTCAAGCATAAATATCCAAAATGTGAAATAATGTCTAAGAATTCAAATACATAACATCAAATAATAACTTCAAAAACTTCAAATAAACTTCAAGATAAATCCTCATGCTAACTCAAGCCTCAGCTTCATTGTTACCTGAAACATGTTAATTTTGAAAGTATTTTGGGTCAACATAAGTTGGTGAGAATTACATAGGTTTTTGATGATAAAATGAATAAAATGTTATGCAATTCATGTGTCATGTTAATCTAGCCCATATGTGAGAACATATTAGAAATAAATCGAGTGCATAATCAACCCTGCTGACTGTTATAAAATGATACATACCATACACTTATGGTCCCAATGAATATGTTATGCGATAACAAACACCCACGTAACCTTTGTAGGAGGCACGTATCCGGGTGGGATTGTCAGTCCAATAGATCTATCAATGTATACCGTCGGCTGATCAATGTTAATGATTATGCTAGAATGGTGCTTACTCTAATCATGCTCAAGACAATATGCAACATAGAAAACACACAAACACATTGATGATTGAATTGCAATGAAAAGTGTTATAACATGTTTCACCCCAAAAATGGTGATAAATAAAAGGGGCTATGTAAACTCACCTTAGCAAATGTTAACTTGTTGAAAAGATATGATAATTGTGTTGCCCAAAGTGATTCCAAATATTACCCTATAATGAGGTAATATATAATAAGTCTAAGTCTATATAACTAATATGTGTATCCTAGGGTTTCGATTTGGGGATAATCAATTGTTAAATTTAATTTAAAAATGTTAATTAAATAAAGAAAATTGGATAATTAATGAAAGATAGTCTTTTTATAAAATTTGAATTTTGAGTGAGCATATTAAAGTGTTTGAAGCAATAAAATAATTTTTATAAAATTATTTCATTTAAAATAGATTTTTAAATCTATTTATTTATAATTAGCCAATTATTAACTTTAATAATCAAAAATACTAAAATTAAAGAAATCTTATTTTAAAAATCATATTTCTGTTCTAAATGATTAAAAATAATTTGTATAAAATTTTGGTGCAAAAATGATGAAAATTGGATTTATTATGAATTAATTATGATTAAATCTAACAAAAATTGTTTAAAAATATAAAATAAATGATTTTACTGATTTAAAAATTATTTCAGTAAAGGTTGACTTTATAAAAAGTCAGGATAAATTTTGGGAAATTTAATAAAACTGTTTTGATATAATAATGGATTTTTATAAATATAATAGTATAAAAATGATTTAATTATTATAAATATTAAATAAAAGAATTTCTGAAAAATAAAAATTGTAAATAACACTTTTATATCAGATTAAACAATTATAATTTTTTTAGAATTTATAAAATAGTTTTGGTATTTTAAAAAGAATTTTAAAAGATTAAAGGATTTAATATATATATAATTGTAATTTGTTTGTTTAAAAAGAAAAGGAAAGAAAAGCACAAAAGCCGGTCAGAGCCGGGACTCGAACCCGGGTGACCCGTGTGGAGGACCAGAGTCACAACCACTTGGCCTAGGCCGGTGGTTGTGATGGTTCTGATTTCAAAATTAATAAATACGCGATTCCATTACAGGTTTATCCCCAAATTATAAACGACGAACCCTAGATTTTTCAATAGGATGATTCAGGCAACTATAGCCCGATTAATGTTAGGGCTATAGTTGCTTGGATGCCGATGAATGAAGCCCACCAAAAATAATAGACTCACAGTGTAGGATTGATGTTGATGGTCGGGTCAAAGAGAAAGTCAAACCACGAGCAATTTAATCAATTACAGAGTGAATTAGAGAGATATAGAGATTGAGAGAGAGTTGTGAGCGATTTTCCAAGACTCGCAGACCATCTATTTATACTAGAGGATTAGGGTTAGGGTTAATTAGAAGGTTGACTTTCCATAGAATGTATACGCGTCCAATTGAATAATTAGTCAATGATTGACGTGTAATAGACGTGGATTCGTGTTGTACAAGGCCGGTTAATGCACGAATTTGCCAAAAATAGTTCAATCACTCGTTAATTTGACGGATTGCTCATCAAGCTATCCCACAGTTGACTTTCCTTGTCAACTGTGGGAGTTTTAAATGTGTATAAAATAATAATGTGCCCGGGTTTATCACAAGAAACTGGCTAGCCCAGTTGGTTGTGCACTCGTGTTTGATCCACCCGGCCTTTGGCGCGGGTTCGAATCCCGGCCAAGGCAAAATAATTTTTTTGATACAATTATACAAAACACACATATATATAATATTATATATAGTATTAGGGTTCCATAAATGCGACAAAAATAATAAATGCGAAGGTAAATATGAAACTTGACGTTTTATTAATGTCATGCGTAACGTACAAGTATTAATTGCGTAATGTTACAGTCTCCCCTACTTTTAGGAACTTCGTCCCGAAGTTGGAGTTGGAGAGTCTGGTGGAAAAAGATGCGGATACTTCGACTTCATCTGGTCTTTACGCTCCCAAGTGAACTCTGGGCCTCGTTTAGATTCCCAACGAACCTTAACGATCGGAATACGACTGCGCTTGAGTTTCTTGACTCCAGTGTCAACAATCTCGACGGGTTTCTCGATAATGTGCATGCTTTCATCGATTTGCACATCCTCAAGAGGAACATGAAGGTTCTCATCTGCTAAGCATTTCTTGAGATTCGAAACATGGAAGGTCGGATGAACATTGCTTAGCTCAGGTGGAAGCTCAAGTCTGTAAGCCACTTTCCCAACTCTGTCAAGAATTTTGAAGGGGCCTACGTATCGAGGAGCTAGTTTTCCCTTTCTACCGAAACGAATAACTCCTTTCCAAGGGGATACCTTAAGTAGCACAAGGTCCCCAACTTGAAATTCCAAGGGTTTACGATGTTTATCAGCATAACTCTTTTGGCGACTTCGAGCCTTGAGAAGATTATCCTGAATAAGCTGGATTTTGTCTGTGGTTTCATGGATTAGTTCGGGTCCAGTAATACGAGCTTCACCAACCTCGGTCCAACAGACAGGAGAACGACATTTCCGACCATAGAGTGCCTCAAAAGGAGCCATGTTAATGCTGGCGTGATAACTGTTGTTGTATGAAAACTCAACCAAAGGAAGATGAGAATCCCATGCGCCACCAAAATCGATGACACATGCCCTGAGCATGTCCTCAAGTGTCTGGATGGTTCGTTCAGTCTGACCATCCGTCTGAGGGTGATAAGCAGTGCTCAGGTTCAACTTAGTACCCAAAGCATCTTGTAGAGATCCCCAAAAGTGAGAGGTGAAACGACCATCGCGATCAGAAATAATATCCAAAGGTATACCGTGTCGACATACGATTTCACTTACGTACATCTTTGCCAACCTTTCCACAGAATACTTCTCGCGAATAGGTAGAAAGTGAGCTGACTTGGTCAAACGATCGACGATTACCCAAATACTGTCAAAACCTTTGGGTGTGCGAGGGAGTTTGGTGATGAAATCCATGGCTATGCTCTCCCATTTCCAGACAGGAATCTCTGGTTGTTCAAGCATACCAGATGGTCGTTGATGTTCAGCCTTAACCTTGGAACAAGTGAGGCATTTTGCAACGAAAAGAGCAATGTCTTTCTTCATACCAGGCCACCAATAAGAATAACGAAGATCTTGGTACATCTTGTCAGCTCCAGGATGAATAGAATAACGAGACTTATGAGCCTCGTTCATGAGAAAAGTACGAAGATCATCACGGTCAGGAATCCACAGTCGGTTAAGGAAATAAAGGAGACCATCGGGTTTGGTTTCAAGTTGAGTCTCAGCACCACAAGACATTTCATCGTACATGTTACCTTGGGTGACTGAGGTGTGTTGAGCCTGGAGAATGCGATCTTGGAGATCGGTACGAACTCTAGCACATTGGAGTTTGACACGCTCTTTACGACTAAGTGCGTCAGCCACAACATTCGCTTTGCCAGGATGGTAGCGAATTTCGCAATCATAGTCGTTAAGTAGTTCAACCCAACGTCGTTGCCTCATGTTAAGATTCTTTTGGTCGAAGACATGTTGGAGACTTTTGTGGTCCGTGAACACCACACATTTGGTCCCATAGAGATAATGTCTCCAAATCTTGAGTGCAAAGACAACAGCGCCCAATTCAAGATCATGGGTGGTATAATTTTTCTCGTGAGTCTTGAGTTGTCGAGACGCATAAGCAATAACCTTTCCTCGTTGCATGAGAACACAACCGAGACCTTGGTTCGATGCATCACAGTAGACCACGAAATCATCATTACCATCAGGTAGAGATAAGACAGGAGCTTCACAGAGTTTCAGCTTAAGAGTTTCAAATGCTTCCTCTTGCTTAGGTCCCCACTCATAGGGTTTACCCTTGTGAGTTAAGGTAGTGAGAGGAACAGCGATCTTGGAGAAGTTGGCGATGAATCGACGATAATAACCAGCCAACCCAAGAAAAGAACGGACTTCTGTTGGAGTGGTAGGAACACTCCAATTCTTCACAGCTTCGATCTTTGCAGGATCAACATGAATTCCGTTCATATCAATGACATGTCCCAAAAATTGAACTTCCTTAAGCCAAAATTCACATTTGGAGAACTTGGCGTACAGTTGTTCTTTCTTTAGGAGACTCAAGATAGAGTGAAGATGTTGCTCGTGATCGGATTTTGATTTAGAGTAAATCAAAATATCATCAATGAAAACGATCACGAATTTGTCGAGATAAGGTCTACAAACCCGATTCATCAAATCCATAAATACCGCGGGAGCATTGGTCAAACCGAAAGGCATAACCATGAATTCATAGTGACCGTAGCGAGTGCGAAAAGCTGTCTTGGGGATATCTTCATCGTGGACTCTAAGCTGATGATAACCAGAACGGAGATCAATCTTCGAGAAGTGGGTTGCTCCTTGAAGTTGATCGAAGAGATCGTCAATCCTAGGAAGTGGATAACGATTCTTGATAGTGAGTTTGTTGAGTTCACGGTAGTCAATACACATCTGAAGAGAACCATCCTTCTTTTTAACGAACAAGACAGGGGCTCCCCATGGAGAAGAACTAGGGCGAATGAACCCTTTATCAGAAAGTTCCTGTAATTGACTAGCAAGTTCTTGCATCTCAGAGGGTGCAAGACGATAAGGAGCTTTAGCTATAGGATTAGCACCAGGAACAAGATCAATACGAAACTCCACTTGTCGAGCAGGAGGCAAACCAGGTAAATCCTCTGGAAAGACTTCAGGATAGTCTCGAATAATAGGAATGTCTTGGATACTTTTGCCTTTGTCCTTCTTCTCTATCACGTTAGCTAAGAAGGCTGTATACCCCTTTCGTAAGTACTTTTGGGCAGTAGTACAAGACATAAGCTTAAGCTCACCACAGGGTTTCTCACCATAGATCTTCAAAATCTCACCAGATTCGAGAGGAATGCGTATGACTTTCTCGAAGCACAGAATTTCGGCACGATGAGTTGACAACCAGTCCATGCCTACTATAACATCAAAACTACCAAGATGCATGGGAATAAGATCGATAGGGAAGGTATGATTATCGAGATTCAACAAGCAGTTACGAATAATAGAACCGATCGAAATAGACTTCCCGTTAGCTACCTCTACCACAAAAGGGTCTTCTAGATTAGTGTGGGGTAAGTTAAGTAAAGGTTCAAACTTCAGTGACACGAATGACTTATCAGCTCCTGAATCAAATAATATGGATGCATAGTGGTTATTAATGAGAAACGTACCATTCACCACTTCGTTGTTGTCGCGGGCCTGATTAGCGTTGAGATTGTAGGCGCGACCTCGAGCACCTTGGTTCTGGTTGCGGTTCTGGTTTTGGTTTTGGTTTTGATTTTGGTTCTGATTTTGGTTTTGGTTACGGTTACGGTTAGGGCAGTTGTTGATGTAGTGATTTGGGTTACCACACTCGTAGCATTGACCACGAGTAGGCCTGTTGTTTTGTTGGTTGGGAGCTGGGTTGTTGTTGTCTTGGGCAGCAGGAGATCGGCAGACGTTCACCAGGTGACCATATCTTTGACACTTAGTACAGAATCGACATGGCACCTGTGTGGGATGGTGATACTTGCAAGTGTTGCACAAAGGGTGAGGTCCGGTGTATGGTTTCTTGGCTGGGTTTTGGGCAGCAGGTGGAGTAGCAGCAACCATATAGTTTCTAGCCTTGCGCTTCTTGTTGCTTGAGGTCTCAGGCTTGACTTCAATTGCAGGCTGTGGAGTATCTTTGGCAACAGTCTTCTTAGTGCCCTTGCGAACGAGAGTACCGTTCTTCACATGATTATCAGTAAGAGTGGCCGCTAGACGTTTGGCCTCTTCCAGAGTTGCAGGATTTCTACCCCAAACAGTGTCCTGGATTTGCATGGGCAGACCACCGATGTACTTCTCGATGGCTACCGGCAGAGGAGTAACCTTGTGTGGCAACAATAAGCTAAGCTCATGAAAGCGGGTGTTGTAGGCAAGATTTTCCCCACTATCTTGAGCCAAGGTGTGGAACTCATCCTCAAGCTTTTTGACTTCATTGCGAGGACAGAACTCCTCCTTCATGATCTCTTTGACCTGGTCCCAAGTCATAGCAAGAGCAACCTCGGCCCCACGAGTACGCTTTTCTTCATTCCACCATGTGAGTGCTCGTTTATGGAGAACACTCATGGCGTAACGAACCTTGAAATTGTTGGGGCACTCACTGTTGATGAAGGTATTTTCAATACCCTCAAACCATTGGAGAAGTCCAGTAGCTCCTTCTTCACCGATGAACTTTGGAGGGTTACAGGAGTTGAAATGTTTGAGGGTGCAAGCTTGGGGTCCATTGCCATTGCCATTGCCATTCCCGTTCCCGTTGTTGTGACCATTCCCATTCAATTGGATGACCTGAGCAAGCAAGTTGGGAACCAGAGTTGCGATTTGCTGCGCCATTTGTTGAGAAATGATCGCAGCCAGTTGAGCATCGACCCCATTGTTGTTGTGACCGGGACCTTGGTCATGGTTGTGGTTATGGTTATCACCACCTTCTTCGTGGTTCTCACCATTGTTGTTGCGAGTGCTGCGACGAGGAGGCATGATCTGTAATAGACACAATGAAATGAATGAGAGTTTATATAAGGAATGTAATCATTTATTCATTAATTAAAACGAATAAACGAAAACGTTGACTTATCAAAGATTCTAAATTCCAATAACATATGAAGACATGCTTTAGCCTATAAGTGAACACTCATCCCGAGAATTCCCAGGTAGGCATCCGGGTCCCTCGTCTGATTGGGATATATGCGCAATGCCAGCCTAGACAGAAGACTCAGAATACAGGCGTTCACCCTTCCAGATTGCACGTGTTCGTTATTAAAATCTAGAACTTCGACGAGATCTCAAGGGGGTTCAGGTTAAACCTGAGGATTTTGTCCTATAAATCTAATGGTGGATCAGGATTGCAGCAGACAATTAAGAGTAGTCACATGTAGGTTTAAGGCATAGGATAAGGATAGGATTTGGGAAGCAATTAGGGTTACAAGTAGGAGAAGCAAGTACTGTTTAAGTCCCTAAGGTTATAGTCTAGATTATTTCTAATAACCTAATTCCCTATAACCAAGGCTCTGATACCAATCTGTAACACCCCAACCGATGGCGGAAACATCGGGGTGCCACGTATTGATGATTGTTTTCAGTAGCACATGGTATAATATAAATTTTAAATAATTTATTCAAGCATAAATAACCAAAATGTGAAATAATGTCTAAGAATTCAAATACATAACATCAAATAATAACTTCAAAAACTTCAAATAAACTTCAAGATAAATCCTCATGCTAACTCAAGCCTCAGCTTCATTGTTACCTAAAACATGTTAATTTTGAAAGTATTTTGGGTCAACATAAGTTGGTGAGAATTACATAGGTTTTTGATGATAAAATGAATAAAATGTTATGCAATTCATGTGTCATGTTAATCTAGCCCATATGTGAGAACATATTAGAAATAAATCGAGTGCATAATCAACCCTGCTGACTGTTATAAAATGATACATACCATACACTTATGGTCCCAATGAATATGTTATGCGATAACAAACACCCACGTAACCTTTGTAGGAGGCACGTATCCGGGTGGGATTGTCAGTCCAATAGATCTATCAATGTATACCGTCGGCTGATCAATGTTAATGATTATGCTAGAATGGTGCTTACTCTAATCATGCTCAAGACAATATGCAACATAGAAAACACACAAACACATTGATGATTGAATTGCAATGAAAAGTGTTATAACATGTTTCACCCCAAAAATGGTGATAAATAAAAGGGGCTATGTAAACTCACCTTAGCAAATGTTAACTTGTTGAAAAGATATGATAATTGTGTTGCCCAAAGTGATTCCAAATATTACCCTATAATGAGGTAATATATAATAAGTCTAAGTCTATATAACTAATATGTGTATCCTAGGGTTTCGATTTGGGGATAATCAATTGTTAAATTTAATTTAAAAATGTTAATTAAATAAAGAAAATTGGATAATTAATGAAAGATAGTCTTTTTATAAAATTTGAATTTTGAGTGAGCATATTAAAGTGTTTGAAGCAATAAAATAATTTTTATAAAATTATTTCATTTAAAATAGATTTTTAAATCTATTTATTTATAATTAGCCAATTATTAACTTTAATAATCAAAAATACTAAAATTAAAGAAATCTTATTTTAAAAATCATATTTCTGTTCTAAATGATTAAAAATAATTTGTATAAAATTTTGGTGCAAAAATGATGAAAATTGGATTTATTATGAATTAATTATGATTAAATCTAACAAAAATTGTTTAAAAATATAAAATAAATGATTTTACTGATTTAAAAATTATTTCAGTAAAGGTTGACTTTATAAAAAGTCAGGATAAATTTTGGGAAATTTAATAAAACTGTTTTGATATAATAATGGATTTTTATAAATATAATAGTATAAAAATGATTTAATTATTATAAATATTAAATAAAAGAATTTCTGAAAAATAAAAATTGTAAATAACACTTTTATATCAGATTAAACAATTATAATTTTTTTAGAATTTATAAAATAGTTTTGGTATTTTAAAAAGAATTTTAAAAGATTAAAGGATTTAATATATATATAATTGTAATTTGTTTGTTTAAAAAGAAAAGGAAAGAAAAGCACAAAAGCCGGTCAGAGCCGGGACTCGAACCCGGGTGACCCGTGTGGAGGACCAGAGTCACAACCACTTGGCCTAGGCCGGTGGTTGTGATGGTTCTGATTTCAAAATTAATAAATACGCGATTCCATTACAGGTTTATCCCCAAATTATAAACGACGAACCCTAGATTTTTCAATAGGATGATTCAGGCAACTATAGCCCGATTAATGTTAGGGCTATAGTTGCTTGGATGCCGATGAATGAAGCCCACCAAAAATAATAGACTCACAGTGTAGGATTGATGTTGATGGTCGGGTCAAAGAGAAAGTCAAACCACGAGCAATTTAATCAATTACAGAGTGAATTAGAGAGATATAGAGATTGAGAGAGAGTTGTGAGCGATTTTCCAAGACTCGCAGACCATCTATTTATACTAGAGGATTAGGGTTAGGGTTAATTAGAAGGTTGACTTTCCATAGAATGTATACGCGTCCAATTGAATAATTAGTCAATGATTGACGTGTAATAGACGTGGATTCGTGTTGTACAAGGCCGGTTAATGCACGAATTTGCCAAAAATAGTTCAATCACTCGTTAATTTGACGGATTGCTCATCAAGCTATCCCACAGTTGACTTTCCTTGTCAACTGTGGGAGTTTTAAATGTGTATAAAATAATAATGTGCCCGGGTTTATCACAAGAAACTGGCTAGCCCAGTTGGTTGTGCACTCGTGTTTGATCCACCCGGCCTTTGGCGCGGGTTCGAATCCCGGCCAAGGCAAAATAATTTTTTTGATACAATTATACAAAACACACATATATATAATATTATATATAGTATTAGGGTTCCATAAATGCGACAAAAATAATAAATGCGAAGGTAAATATGAAACTTGACGTTTTATTAATGTCATGCGTAACGTACAAGTATTAATTGCGTAATGTTACAGTCTCCCCTACTTTTAGGAACTTCGTCCCGAAGTTGGAGTTGGAGAGTCTGGTGGAAAAAGATGCGGATACTTCGACTTCATCTGGTCTTTACGCTCCCAAGTGAACTCTGGGCCTCGTTTAGATTCCCAACGAACCTTAACGATCGGAATACGACTGCGCTTGAGTTTCTTGACTCCAGTGTCAACAATCTCGACGGGTTTCTCGATAATGTGCATGCTTTCATCGATTTGCACATCCTCAAGAGGAACATGAAGGTTCTCATCTGCTAAGCATTTCTTGAGATTCGAAACATGGAAGGTCGGATGAACATTGCTTAGCTCAGGTGGAAGCTCAAGTCTGTAAGCCACTTTCCCAACTCTGTCAAGAATTTTGAAGGGGCCTACGTATCGAGGAGCTAGTTTTCCCTTTCTACCGAAACGAATAACTCCTTTCCAAGGGGATACCTTAAGTAGCACAAGGTCCCCAACTTGAAATTCCAAGGGTTTACGACGTTTATCAGCATAACTCTTTTGGCGACTTCGAGCCTTGAGAAGATTATCCTGAATAAGCTGGATTTTGTCTGTGGTTTCCTGGATTAGTTCGGGTCCAGTAATACGAGCTTCACCAACCTCGGTCCAACAGACAGGAGAACGACATTTCCGACCATAGAGTGCCTCAAAAGGAGCCATGTTAATGCTGGCGTGATAACTGTTGTTGTATGAAAACTCAACCAAAGGAAGATGAGAATCCCATGCGCCACCAAAATCGATGACACATGCCCTGAGCATGTCCTCAAGTGTCTGGATGGTTCGTTCAGTCTGACCATCTGTCTGAGGGTGATAAGCAGTGCTCAGGTTCAACTTAGTACCCAAAGCATCTTGTAGAGATCCCCAAAAGTGAGAGGTGAAACGACCATCGCGATCAGAAATAATATCCAAAGGTATACCGTGTCGACATACGATTTCACTTACGTACATCTTTGCCAACCTTTCCACAGAATACTTCTCGCGAATAGGTAGAAAGTGAGCTGACTTGGTCAAACGATCGACGATTACCCAAATACTGTCAAAACCTTTGGGTGTGCGAGGGAGTTTGGTGATGAAATCCATGGCTATGCTCTCCCATTTCCAGACAGGAATCTCTGGTTGTTCAAGCATACCAGATGGTCGTTGATGTTCAGCCTTAACCTTGGAACAAGTGAGGCATTTTGCAACGAAAAGAGCAATGTCTTTCTTCATACCAGGCCACCAATAAGAATAACGAAGATCTTGGTACATCTTGTCAGCTCCAGGATGAATAGAATAACGAGACTTATGAGCCTCGTTCATGAGAAAAGTACGAAGATCATCACGGTCAGGAATCCACAGTCGGTTAAGGAAATAAAGGAGACCATCGGGTTTGGTTTCAAGTTGAGTCTCAGCACCACAAGACATTTCATCGTACATGTTACCTTGGGTGACTGAGGTGTGTTGAGCCTGGAGAATGCGATCTTGGAGATCGGTACGAACTCTAGCACATTGGAGTTTGACACGCTCTTTACGACTAAGTGCGTCAGCCACAACATTCGCTTTGCCAGGATGGTAGCGAATTTCGCAATCATAGTCGTTAAGTAGTTCAACCCAACGTCGTTGCCTCATGTTAAGATTCTTTTGGTCGAAGACATGTTGGAGACTTTTGTGGTCCGTGAACACCACACATTTGGTCCCATAGAGATAATGTCTCCAAATCTTGAGTGCAAAGACAACAGCGCCCAATTCAAGATCATGGGTGGTATAATTTTTCTCGTGAGTCTTGAGTTGTCGAGACGCATAAGCAATAACCTTTCCTCGTTGCATGAGAACACAACCGAGACCTTGGTTCGATGCATCACAGTAGACCACGAAATCATCATTACCATCAGGTAGAGATAAGACAGGAGCTTCACAGAGTTTCAGCTTAAGAGTTTCAAATGCTTCCTCTTGCTTAGGTCCCCACTCATAGGGTTTACCCTTGTGAGTTAAGGTAGTGAGAGGAACAGCGATCTTGGAGAAGTTGGCGATGAATCGACGATAATAACCAGCCAACCCAAGAAAAGAACGGACTTCTGTTGGAGTGGTAGGAACACTCCAATTCTTCACAGCTTCGATCTTTGCAGGATCAACATGAATTCCGTTCATATCAATGACATGTCCCAAAAATTGAACTTCCTTAAGCCAAAATTCACATTTGGAGAACTTGGCGTACAGTTGTTCTTTCTTTAGGAGACTCAAGATAGAGTGAAGATGTTGCTCGTGATCGGATTTTGATTTAGAGTAAATCAAAATATCATCAATGAAAACGATCACGAATTTGTCGAGATAAGGTCTACAAACCCGATTCATCAAATCCATAAATACCGCGGGAGCATTGGTCAAACCGAAAGGCATAACCATGAATTCATAGTGACCGTAGCGAGTGCGAAAAGCTGTCTTGGGGATATCTTCATCGTGGACTCTAAGCTGATGATAACCAGAACGGAGATCAATCTTCGAGAAGTGGGTTGCTCCTTGAAGTTGATCGAAGAGATCGTCAATCCTAGGAAGTGGATAACGATTCTTGATAGTGAGTTTGTTGAGTTCACGGTAGTCAATACACATCCGAAGAGAACCATCCTTCTTTTTAACGAACAAGACAGGGGCTCCCCATGGAGAAGAACTAGGGCGAATGAACCCTTTATCAGAAAGTTCCTGTAATTGACTAGCAAGTTCTTGCATCTCAGAGGGTGCAAGACGATAAGGAGCTTTAGCTATAGGATTAGCACCAGGAACAAGATCAATACGAAACTCCACTTGTCGAGCAGGAGGCAAACCAGGTAAATCCTCTGGAAAGACTTCAGGATAGTCTCGAATAATAGGAATGTCTTGGATACTTTTGCCTTTGTCCTTCTTCTCTATCACGTTAGCTAAGAAGGCTGTATACCCCTTTCGTAAGTACTTTTGGGCAGTAGTACAAGACATAAGCTTAAGCTCACCACAGGGTTTCTCACCATAGATCTTCAAAATCTCACCAGATTCGAGAGGAATGCGTATGACTTTCTCGAAGCACAGAATTTCGGCACGATGAGTTGACAACCAGTCCATGCCTACTATAACATCAAAACTACCAAGATGCATGGGAATAAGATCGATAGGGAAGGTATGATTATCGAGATTCAACAAGCAGTTACGAATAATAGAACCGATCGAAATAGACTTCCCGTTAGCTACCTCTACCACAAAAGGGTCTTCTAGATTAGTGTGGGGTAAGTTAAGTAAAGGTTCAAACTTCAGTGACACGAATGACTTATCAGCTCCTGAATCAAATAATATGGATGCATAGTGGTTATTAATGAGAAACGTACCATTCACCACTTCGTTGTTGTCACGGGCCTGATTAGCGTTGAGATTGTAGGCGCGACCTCGAGCACCTTGGTTCTGGTTGCGGTTCTGGTTTTGGTTTTGGTTTTGATTTTGGTTCTGATTTTGGTTTTGGTTACGGTTACGGTTAGGGCAGTTGTTGATGTAGTGATTTGGGTTACCACACTCGTAGCATTGACCACGAGTAGGCCTGTTGTTTTGTTGGTTGGGAGCTGGGTTGTTGTTGTCTTGGGCAGCAGGAGATCGGCAGACGTTCACCAGGTGACCATATCTTTGACACTTAGTACAGAATCGACATGGCACCTGTGTGGGATGGTGATACTTGCAAGTGTTGCACAAAGGGTGAGGTCCGGTGTATGGTTTCTTGGCTGGGTTTTGGGCAGCAGGTGGAGTAGCAGCAACCATATAGTTTCTAGCCTTGCGCTTCTTGTTGCTTGAGGTCTCAGGCTTGACTTCAATTGCAGGCTGTGGAGTATCTTTGGCAACAGTCTTCTTAGTGCCCTTGCGAACGAGAGTACCGTTCTTCACATGATTATCAGTAAGAGTGGCCGCTAGACGTTTGGCCTCTTCCAGAGTTGCAGGATTTCTACCCCAAACAGTGTCCTGGATTTGCATGGGCAGACCACCGATGTACTTCTCGATGGCTACCGGCAGAGGAGTAACCTTGTGTGGCAACAATAAGCTAAGCTCATGAAAGCGGGTGTTGTAGGCAAGATTTTCCCCACTATCTTGAGCCAAGGTGTGGAACTCATCCTCAAGCTTTTTGACTTCATTGCGAGGACAGAACTCCTCCTTCATGATCTCTTTGACCTGGTCCCAAGTCATAGCAAGAGCAACCTCGGCCCCACGAGTACGCTTTTCTTCATTCCACCATGTGAGTGCTCGTTTATGGAGAACACTCATGGCGTAACGAACCTTGAAATTGTTGGGGCACTCACTGTTGATGAAGGTATTTTCAATACCCTCAAACCATTGGAGAAGTCCAGTAGCTCCTTCTTCACCGCTGAACTTTGGAGGGTTACAGGAGTTGAAATGTTTGAGGGTGCAAGCTTGGGGTCCATTGCCATTGCCATTGCCATTCCCGTTCCCGTTGTTGTGACCATTCCCATTCAATTGGATGACCTGAGCAAGCAAGTTGGGAACCAGAGTTGCGATTTGCTGCGCCATTTGTTGAGAAATGATCGCAGCCAGTTGAGCATCGACCCCATTGTTGTTGTGACCGGGACCTTGGTCATGGTTGTGGTTATGGTTATCACCACCTTCTTCGTGGTTCTCACCATTGTTGTTGCGAGTGCTGCGACGAGGAGGCATGATCTGTAATAGACACAATGAAATGAATGAGAGTTTATATAAGGAATGTAATCATTTATTCATTAATTAAAACGAATAAACGAAAACGTTGACTTATCAAAGATTCTAAATTCCAATAACATATGAAGACATGCTTTAGCCTATAAGTGAACACTCATCCCGAGAATTCCCAGGTAGGCATCCGGGTCCCTCGTCTGATTGGGATATATGCGCAATGCCAGCCTAGACAGAAGACTCAGAATACAGGCGTTCACCCTTCCAGATTGCACGTGTTCGTTATTAAAATCTAGAACTTCGACGAGATCTCAAGGGGGTTCAGGTTAAACCTGAGGATTTTGTCCTATAAATCTAATGGTGGATCAGGATTGCAGCAGACAATTAAGAGTAGTCACATGTAGGTTTAAGGCATAGGATAAGGATAGGATTTGGGAAGCAATTAGGGTTACAAGTAGGAGAAGCAAGTACTGTTTAAGTCCCTAAGGTTATAGTCTAGATTATTTCTAATAACCTAATTCCCTATAACCAAGGCTCTGATACCAATCTGTAACACCCCAACCGATGGCGGAAACATCGGGGTGCCACGTATTGATGATTGTTTTCAGTAGCACATGGTATAATATAAATTTTAAATAATTTATTCAAGCATAAATATCCAAAATGTGAAATAATGTCTAAGAATTCAAATACATAACATCAAATAATAACTTCAAAAACTTCAAATAAACTTCAAGATAAATCCTCATGCTAACTCAAGCCTCAGCTTCATTGTTACCTAAAACATGTTAATTTTGAAAGTATTTTGGGTCAACATAAGTTGGTGAGAATTACATAGGTTTTTGATGATAAAATGAATAAAATGTTATGCAATTCATGTGTCATGTTAATCTAGCCCATATGTGAGAACATATTAGAAATAAATCGAGTGCATAATCAACCCTGCTGACTGTTATAAAATGATACATACCATACACTTATGGTCCCAATGAATATGTTATGCGATAACAAACACCCACGTAACCTTTGTAGGAGGCACGTATCCGGGTGGGATTGTCAGTCCAATAGATCTATCAATGTATACCGTCGGCTGATCAATGTTAATGATTATGCTAGAATGGTGCTTACTCTAATCATGCTCAAGACAATATGCAACATAGAAAACACACAAACACATTGATGATTGAATTGCAATGAAAAGTGTTATAACATGTTTCACCCCAAAAATGGTGATAAATAAAAGGGGCTATGTAAACTCACCTTAGCAAATGTTAACTTGTTGAAAAGATATGATAATTGTGTTGCCCAAAGTGATTCCAAATATTACCCTATAATGAGGTAATATATAATAAGTCTAAGTCTATATAACTAATATGTGTATCCTAGGGTTTCGATTTGGGGATAATCAATTGTTAAATTTAATTTAAAAATGTTAATTAAATAAAGAAAATTGGATAATTAATGAAAGATAGTCTTTTTATAAAATTTGAATTTTGAGTGAGCATATTAAAGTGTTTGAAGCAATAAAATAATTTTTATAAAATTATTTCATTTAAAATAGATTTTTAAATCTATTTATTTATAATTAGCCAATTATTAACTTTAATAATCAAAAATACTAAAATTAAAGAAATCTTATTTTAAAAATCATATTTCTGTTCTAAATGATTAAAAATAATTTGTATAAAATTTTGGTGCAAAAATGATGAAAATTGGATTTATTATGAATTAATTATGATTAAATCTAACAAAAATTGTTTAAAAATATAAAATAAATGATTTTACTGATTTAAAAATTATTTCAGTAAAGGTTGACTTTATAAAAAGTCAGGATAAATTTTGGGAAATTTAATAAAACTGTTTTGATATAATAATGGATTTTTATAAATATAATAGTATAAAAATGATTTAATTATTATAAATATTAAATAAAAGAATTTCTGAAAAATAAAAATTGTAAATAACACTTTTATATCAGATTAAACAATTATAATTTTTTTAGAATTTATAAAATAGTTTTGGTATTTTAAAAAGAATTTTAAAAGATTAAAGGATTTAATATATATATAATTGTAATTTGTTTGTTTAAAAAGAAAAGGAAAGAAAAGCACAAAAGCCGGTCAGAGCCGGGACTCGAACCCGGGTGACCCGTGTGGAGGACCAGAGTCACAACCACTTGGCCTAGGCCGGTGGTTGTGATGGTTCTGATTTCAAAATTAATAAATACGCGATTCCATTACAGGTTTATCCCCAAATTATAAACGACGAACCCTAGATTTTTCAATAGGATGATTCAGGCAACTATAGCCCGATTAATGTTAGGGCTATAGTTGCTTGGATGCCGATGAATGAAGCCCACCAAAAATAATAGACTCACAGTGTAGGATTGATGTTGATGGTCGGGTCAAAGAGAAAGTCAAACCACGAGCAATTTAATCAATTACAGAGTGAATTAGAGAGATATAGAGATTGAGAGAGAGTTGTGAGCGATTTTCCAAGACTCGCAGACCATCTATTTATACTAGAGGATTAGGGTTAGGGTTAATTAGAAGGTTGACTTTCCATAGAATGTATACGCGTCCAATTGAATAATTAGTCAATGATTGACGTGTAATAGACGTGGATTCGTGTTGTACAAGGCCGGTTAATGCACGAATTTGCCAAAAATAGTTCAATCACTCGTTAATTTGACGGATTGCTCATCAAGCTATCCCACAGTTGACTTTCCTTGTCAACTGTGGGAGTTTTAAATGTGTATAAAATAATAATGTGCCCGGGTTTATCACAAGAAACTGGCTAGCCCAGTTGGTTGTGCACTCGTGTTTGATCCACCCGGCCTTTGGCGCGGGTTCGAATCCCGGCCAAGGCAAAATAATTTTTTTGATACAATTATACAAAACACACATATATATAATATTATATATAGTATTAGGGTTCCATAAATGCGACAAAAATAATAAATGCGAAGGTAAATATGAAACTTGACGTTTTATTAATGTCATGCGTAACGTACAAGTATTAATTGCGTAATGTTACAGTCTCCCCTACTTTTAGGAACTTCGTCCCGAAGTTGGAGTTGGAGAGTCTGGTGGAAAAAGATGCGGATACTTCGACTTCATCTGGTCTTTACGCTCCCAAGTGAACTCTGGGCCTCGTTTAGATTCCCAACGAACCTTAACGATCGGAATACGACTGCGCTTGAGTTTCTTGACTCCAGTGTCAACAATCTCGACGGGTTTCTCGATAATGTGCATGCTTTCATCGATTTGCACATCCTCAAGAGGAACATGAAGGTTCTCATCTGCTAAGCATTTCTTGAGATTCGAAACATGGAAGGTCGGATGAACATTGCTTAGCTCAGGTGGAAGCTCAAGTCTGTAAGCCACTTTCCCAACTCTGTCAAGAATTTTGAAGGGGCCTACGTATCGAGGAGCTAGTTTTCCCTTTCTACCGAAACGAATAACTCCTTTCCAAGGGGATACCTTAAGTAGCACAAGGTCCCCAACTTGAAATTCCAAGGGTTTACGACGTTTATCAGCATAACTCTTTTGGCGACTTCGAGCCTTGAGAAGATTATCCTGAATAAGCTGGATTTTGTCTGTGGTTTCCTGGATTAGTTCGGGTCCAGTAATACGAGCTTCACCAACCTCGGTCCAACAGACAGGAGAACGACATTTCCGACCATAGAGTGCCTCAAAAGGAGCCATGTTAATGCTGGCGTGATAACTGTTGTTGTATGAAAACTCAACCAAAGGAAGATGAGAATCCCATGCGCCACCAAAATCGATGACACATGCCCTGAGCATGTCCTCAAGTGTCTGGATGGTTCGTTCAGTCTGACCATCCGTCTGAGGGTGATAAGCAATGCTCAGGTTCAACTTAGTACCCAAAGCATCTTGTAGAGATCCCCAAAAGTGAGAGGTGAAACGACCATCGCGATCAGAAATAATATCCAAAGGTATACCGTGTCGACATACGATTTCACTTACGTACATCTTTGCCAACCTTTCCACAGAATACTTCTCGCGAATAGGTAGAAAGTGAGCTGACTTGGTCAAACGATCGACGATTACCCAAATACTGTCAAAACCTTTGGGTGTGCGAGGGAGTTTGGTGATGAAATCCATGGCTATGCTCTCCCATTTCCAGACAGGAATCTCTGGTTGTTCAAGCATACCAGATGGTCGTTGATGTTCAGCCTTAACCTTGGAACAAGTGAGGCATTTTGCAACGAAAAGAGCAATGTCTTTCTTCATACCAGGCCACCAATAAGAATAACGAAGATCTTGGTACATCTTGTCAGCTCCAGGATGAATAGAATAACGAGACTTATGAGCCTCGTTCATGAGAAAAGTACGAAGATCATCACGGTCAGGAATCCACAGTCGGTTAAGGAAATAAAGGAGACCATCGGGTTTGGTTTCAAGTTGAGTCTCAGCACCACAAGACATTTCATCGTACATGTTACCTTGGGTGACTGAGGTGTGTTGAGCCTGGAGAATGCGATCTTGGAGATCGGTACGAACTCTAGCACATTGGAGTTTGACACGCTCTTTACGACTAAGTGCGTCAGCCACAACATTCGCTTTGCCAGGATGGTAGCGAATTTCGCAATCATAGTCGTTAAGTAGTTCAACCCAACGTCGTTGCCTCATGTTAAGATTCTTTTGGTCGAAGACATGTTGGAGACTTTTGTGGTCCGTGAACACCACACATTTGGTCCCATAGAGATAATGTCTCCAAATCTTGAGTGCAAAGACAACAGCGCCCAATTCAAGATCATGGGTGGTATAATTTTTCTCGTGAGTCTTGAGTTGTCGAGACGCATAAGCAATAACCTTTCCTCGTTGCATGAGAACACAACCGAGACCTTGGTTCGATGCATCACAGTAGACCACGAAATCATCATTACCATCAGGTAGAGATAAGACAGGAGCTTCACAGAGTTTCAGCTTAAGAGTTTCAAATGCTTCCTCTTGCTTAGGTCCCCACTCATAGGGTTTACCCTTGTGAGTTAAGGTAGTGAGAGGAACAGCGATCTTGGAGAAGTTGGCGATGAATCGACGATAATAACCAGCCAACCCAAGAAAAGAACGGACTTCTGTTGGAGTGGTAGGAACACTCCAATTCTTCACAGCTTCGATCTTTGCAGGATCAACATGAATTCCGTTCATATCAATGACATGTCCCAAAAATTGAACTTCCTTAAGCCAAAATTCACATTTGGAGAACTTGGCGTACAGTTGTTCTTTCTTTAGGAGACTCAAGATAGAGTGAAGATGTTGCTCGTGATCGGATTTTGATTTAGAGTAAATCAAAATATCATCAATGAAAACGATCACGAATTTGTCGAGATAAGGTCTACAAACCCGATTCATCAAATCCATAAATACCGCGGGAGCATTGGTCAAACCGAAAGGCATAACCATGAATTCATAGTGACCGTAGCGAGTGCGAAAAGCTGTCTTGGGGATATCTTCATCGTGGACTCTAAGCTGATGATAACCAGAACGGAGATCAATCTTCGAGAAGTGGGTTGCTCCTTGAAGTTGATCGAAGAGATCGTCAATCCTAGGAAGTGGATAACGATTCTTGATAGTGAGTTTGTTGAGTTCACGGTAGTCAATACACATCCGAAGAGAACCATCCTTCTTTTTAACGAACAAGACAGGGGCTCCCCATGGAGAAGAACTAGGGCGAATGAACCCTTTATCAGAAAGTTCCTGTAATTGACTAGCAAGTTCTTGCATCTCAGAGGGTGCAAGACGATAAGGAGCTTTAGCTATAGGATTAGCACCAGGAACAAGATCAATACGAAACTCCACTTGTCGAGCAGGAGGCAAACCAGGTAAATCCTCTGGAAAGACTTCAGGATAGTCTCGAATAATAGGAATGTCTTGGATACTTTTGCCTTTGTCCTTCTTCTCTATCACGTTAGCTAAGAAGGCTGTATACCCCTTTCGTAAGTACTTTTGGGCAGTAGTACAAGACATAAGCTTAAGCTCACCACAGGGTTTCTCACCATAGATCTTCAAAATCTCACCAGATTCGAGAGGAATGCGTATGACTTTCTCGAAGCACAGAATTTCGGCACGATGAGTTGACAACCAGTCCATGCCTACTATAACATCAAAACTACCAAGATGCATGGGAATAAGATCGATAGGGAAGGTATGATTATCGAGATTCAACAAGCAGTTACGAATAATAGAACCGATCGAAATAGACTTCCCGTTAGCTACCTCTACCACAAAAGGGTCTTCTAGATTAGTGTGGGGTAAGTTAAGTAAAGGTTCAAACTTCAGTGACACGAATGACTTATCAGCTCCTGAATCAAATAATATGGATGCATAGTGGTTATTAATGAGAAACGTACCATTCACCACTTCGTTGTTGTCACGGGCCTGATTAGCGTTGAGATTGTAGGCGCGACCTCGAGCACCTTGGTTCTGGTTGCGGTTCTGGTTTTGGTTTTGGTTTTGATTTTGGTTCTGATTTTGGTTTTGGTTACGGTTACGGTTAGGGCAGTTGTTGATGTAGTGATTTGGGTTACCACACTCGTAGCATTGACCACGAGTAGGCCTGTTGTTTTGTTGGTTGGGAGCTGGGTTGTTGTTGTCTTGGGCAGCAGGAGATCGGCAGACGTTCACCAGGTGACCATATCTTTGACACTTAGTACAGAATCGACATGGCACCTGTGTGGGATGGTGATACTTGCAAGTGTTGCACAAAGGGTGAGGTCCGGTGTATGGTTTCTTGGCTGGGTTTTGGGCAGCAGGTGGAGTAGCAGCAACCATATAGTTTCTAGCCTTGCGCTTCTTGTTGCTTGAGGTCTCAGGCTTGACTTCAATTGCAGGCTGTGGAGTATCTTTGGCAACAGTCTTCTTAGTGCCCTTGCGAACGAGAGTACCGTTCTTCACATGATTATCAGTAAGAGTGGCCGCTAGACGTTTGGCCTCTTCCAGAGTTGCAGGATTTCTACCCCAAACAGTGTCCTGGATTTGCATGGGCAGACCACCGATGTACTTCTCGATGGCTACCGGCAGAGGAGTAACCTTGTGTGGCAACAATAAGCTAAGCTCATGAAAGCGGGTGTTGTAGGCAAGATTTTCCCCACTATCTTGAGCCAAGGTGTGGAACTCATCCTCAAGCTTTTTGACTTCATTGCGAGGACAGAACTCCTCCTTCATGATCTCTTTGACCTGGTCCCAAGTCATAGCAAGAGCAACCTCGGCCCCACGAGTACGCTTTTCTTCATTCCACCATGTGAGTGCTCGTTTATGGAGAACACTCATGGCGTAACGAACCTTGAAATTGTTGGGGCACTCACTGTTGATGAAGGTATTTTCAATACCCTCAAACCATTGGAGAAGTCCAGTAGCTCCTTCTTCACCGCTGAACTTTGGAGGGTTACAGGAGTTGAAATGTTTGAGGGTGCAAGCTTGGGGTCCATTGCCATTGCCATTGCCATTCCCGTTCCCGTTGTTGTGACCATTCCCATTCAATTGGATGACCTGAGCAAGCAAGTTGGGAACCAGAGTTGCGATTTGCTGCGCCATTTGTTGAGAAATGATCGCAGCCAGTTGAGCATCGACCCCATTGTTGTTGTGACCGGGACCTTGGTCATGGTTGTGGTTATGGTTATCACCACCTTCTTCGTGGTTCTCACCATTGTTGTTGCGAGTGCTGCGACGAGGAGGCATGATCTGTAATAGACACAATGAAATGAATGAGAGTTTATATAAGGAATGTAATCATTTATTCATTAATTAAAACGAATAAACGAAAACGTTGACTTATCAAAGATTCTAAATTCCAATAACATATGAAGACATGCTTTAGCCTATAAGTGAACACTCATCCCGAGAATTCCCAGGTAGGCATCCGGGTCCCTCGTCTGATTGGGATATATGCGCAATGCCAGCCTAGACAGAAGACTCAGAATACAGGCGTTCACCCTTCCAGATTGCACGTGTTCGTTATTAAAATCTAGAACTTCGACGAGATCTCAAGGGGGTTCAGGTTAAACCTGAGGATTTTGTCCTATAAATCTAATGGTGGATCAGGATTGCAGCAGACAATTAAGAGTAGTCACATGTAGGTTTAAGGCATAGGATAAGGATAGGATTTGGGAAGCAATTAGGGTTACAAGTAGGAGAAGCAAGTACTGTTTAAGTCCCTAAGGTTATAGTCTAGATTATTTCTAATAACCTAATTCCCTATAACCAAGGCTCTGATACCAATCTGTAACACCCCAACCGATGGCGGAAACATCGGGGTGCCACGTATTGATGATTGTTTTCAGTAGCACATGGTATAATATAAATTTTAAATAATTTATTCAAGCATAAATATCCAAAATGTGAAATAATGTCTAAGAATTCAAATACATAACATCAAATAATAACTTCAAAAACTTCAAATAAACTTCAAGATAAATCCTCATGCTAACTCAAGCCTCAGCTTCATTGTTACCTAAAACATGTTAATTTTGAAAGTATTTTGGGTCAACATAAGTTGGTGAGAATTACATAGGTTTTTGATGATAAAATGAATAAAATGTTATGCAATTCATGTGTCATGTTAATCTAGCCCATATGTGAGAACATATTAGAAATAAATCGAGTGCATAATCAACCCTGCTGACTGTTATAAAATGATACATACCATACACTTATGGTCCCAATGAATATGTTATGCGATAACAAACACCCACGTAACCTTTGTAGGAGGCACGTATCCGGGTGGGATTGTCAGTCCAATAGATCTATCAATGTATACCGTCGGCTGATCAATGTTAATGATTATGCTAGAATGGTGCTTACTCTAATCATGCTCAAGACAATATGCAACATAGAAAACACACAAACACATTGATGATTGAATTGCAATGAAAAGTGTTATAACATGTTTCACCCCAAAAATGGTGATAAATAAAAGGGGCTATGTAAACTCACCTTAGCAAATGTTAACTTGTTGAAAAGATATGATAATTGTGTTGCCCAAAGTGATTCCAAATATTACCCTATAATGAGGTAATATATAATAAGTCTAAGTCTATATAACTAATATGTGTATCCTAGGGTTTCGATTTGGGGATAATCAATTGTTAAATTTAATTTAAAAATGTTAATTAAATAAAGAAAATTGGATAATTAATGAAAGATAGTCTTTTTATAAAATTTGAATTTTGAGTGAGCATATTAAAGTGTTTGAAGCAATAAAATAATTTTTATAAAATTATTTCATTTAAAATAGATTTTTAAATCTATTTATTTATAATTAGCCAATTATTAACTTTAATAATCAAAAATACTAAAATTAAAGAAATCTTATTTTAAAAATCATATTTCTGTTCTAAATGATTAAAAATAATTTGTATAAAATTTTGGTGCAAAAATGATGAAAATTGGATTTATTATGAATTAATTATGATTAAATCTAACAAAAATTGTTTGAAAATATAAAATAAATGATTTTACTGATTTAAAAATTATTTCAGTAAAGGTTGACTTTATAAAAAGTCAGGATAAATTTTGGGAAATTTAATAAAACTGTTTTGATATAATAATGGATTTTTATAAATATAATAGTATAAAAATGATTTAATTATTATAAATATTAAATAAAAGAATTTCTGAAAAATAAAAATTGTAAATAACACTTTTATATCAGATTAAACAATTATAATTTTTTTAGAATTTATAAAATAGTTTTGGTATTTTAAAAAGAATTTTAAAAGATTAAAGGATTTAATATATATATAATTGTAATTTGTTTGTTTAAAAAGAAAAGGAAAGAAAAGCACAAAAGCCGGTCAGAGCCGGGACTCGAACCCGGGTGACCCGTGTGGAGGACCAGAGTCACAACCACTTGGCCTAGGCCGGTGGTTGTGATGGTTCTGATTTCAAAATTAATAAATACGCGATTCCATTACAGGTTTATCCCCAAATTATAAACGACGAACCCTAGATTTTTCAATAGGATGATTCAGGCAACTATAGCCCGATTAATGTTAGGGCTATAGTTGCTTGGATGCCGATGAATGAAGCCCACCAAAAATAATAGACTCACAGTGTAGGATTGATGTTGATGGTCGGGTCAAAGAGAAAGTCAAACCACGAGCAATTTAATCAATTACAGAGTGAATTAGAGAGATATAGAGATTGAGAGAGAGTTGTGAGCGATTTTCCAAGACTCGCAGACCATCTATTTATACTAGAGGATTAGGGTTAGGGTTAATTAGAAGGTTGACTTTCCATAGAATGTATACGCGTCCAATTGAATAATTAGTCAATGATTGACGTGTAATAGACGTGGATTCGTGTTGTACAAGGCCGGTTAATGCACGAATTTGCCAAAAATAGTTCAATCACTCGTTAATTTGACGGATTGCTCATCAAGCTATCCCACAGTTGACTTTCCTTGTCAACTGTGGGAGTTTTAAATGTGTATAAAATAATAATGTGCCCGGGTTTATCACAAGAAACTGGCTAGCCCAGTTGGTTGTGCACTCGTGTTTGATCCACCCGGCCTTTGGCGCGGGTTCGAATCCCGGCCAAGGCAAAATAATTTTTTTGATACAATTATACAAAACACACATATATATATAATATTATATATAGTATTAGGGTTCCATAAATGCGACAAAAATAATAAATGCGAAGGTAAATATGAAACTTGACGTTTTATTAATGTCATGCGTAACGTACAAGTATTAATTGCGTAATGTTACAGTCTCCCCTACTTTTAGGAACTTCGTCCCGAAGTTGGAGTTGGAGAGTCTGGTGGAAAAAGATGCGGATACTTCGACTTCATCTGGTCTTTACGCTCCCAAGTGAACTCTGGGCCTCGTTTAGATTCCCAACGAACCTTAACGATCGGAATACGACTGCGCTTGAGTTTCTTGACTCCAGTGTCAACAATCTCGACGGGTTTCTCGATAATGTGCATGCTTTCATCGATTTGCACATCCTCAAGAGGAACATGAAGGTTCTCATCTGCTAAGCATTTCTTGAGATTCGAAACATGGAAGGTCGGATGAACATTGCTTAGCTCAGGTGGAAGCTCAAGTCTGTAAGCCACTTTCCCAACTCTGTCAAGAATTTTGAAGGGGCCTACGTATCGAGGAGCTAGTTTTCCCTTTCTACCGAAACGAATAACTCCTTTCCAAGGGGATACCTTAAGTAGCACAAGGTCCCCAACTTGAAATTCCAAGGGTTTACGACGTTTATCAGCATAACTCTTTTGGCGACTTCGAGCCTTGAGAAGATTATCCTGAATAAGCTGGATTTTGTCTGTGGTTTCCTGGATTAGTTCGGGTCCAGTAATACGAGCTTCACCAACCTCGGTCCAACAGACAGGAGAACGACATTTCCGACCATAGAGTGCCTCAAAAGGAGCCATGTTAATGCTGGCGTGATAACTGTTGTTGTATGAAAACTCAACCAAAGGAAGATGAGAATCCCATGCGCCACCAAAATCGATGACACATGCCCTGAGCATGTCCTCAAGTGTCTGGATGGTTCGTTCAGTCTGACCATCCGTCTGAGGGTGATAAGCAATGCTCAGGTTCAACTTAGTACCCAAAGCATCTTGTAGAGATCCCCAAAAGTGAGAGGTGAAACGACCATCGCGATCAGAAATAATATCCAAAGGTATACCGTGTCGACATACGATTTCACTTACGTACATCTTTGCCAACCTTTCCACAGAATACTTCTCGCGAATAGGTAGAAAGTGAGCTGACTTGGTCAAACGATCGACGATTACCCAAATACTGTCAAAACCTTTGGGTGTGCGAGGGAGTTTGGTGATGAAATCCATGGCTATGCTCTCCCATTTCCAGACAGGAATCTCTGGTTGTTCAAGCATACCAGATGGTCGTTGATGTTCAGCCTTAACCTTGGAACAAGTGAGGCATTTTGCAACGAAAAGAGCAATGTCTTTCTTCATACCAGGCCACCAATAAGAATAACGAAGATCTTGGTACATCTTGTCAGCTCCAGGATGAATAGAATAACGAGACTTATGAGCCTCGTTCATGAGAAAAGTACGAAGATCATCACGGTCAGGAATCCACAGTCGGTTAAGGAAATAAAGGAGACCATCGGGTTTGGTTTCAAGTTGAGTCTCAGCACCACAAGACATTTCATCGTACATGTTACCTTGGGTGACTGAGGTGTGTTGAGCCTGGAGAATGCGATCTTGGAGATCGGTACGAACTCTAGCACATTGGAGTTTGACACGCTCTTTACGACTAAGTGCGTCAGCCACAACATTCGCTTTGCCAGGATGGTAGCGAATTTCGCAATCATAGTCGTTAAGTAGTTCAACCCAACGTCGTTGCCTCATGTTAAGATTCTTTTGGTCGAAGACATGTTGGAGACTTTTGTGGTCCGTGAACACCACACATTTGGTCCCATAGAGATAATGTCTCCAAATCTTGAGTGCAAAGACAACAGCGCCCAATTCAAGATCATGGGTGGTATAATTTTTCTCGTGAGTCTTGAGTTGTCGAGACGCATAAGCAATAACCTTTCCTCGTTGCATGAGAACACAACCGAGACCTTGGTTCGATGCATCACAGTAGACCACGAAATCATCATTACCATCAGGTAGAGATAAGACAGGAGCTTCACAGAGTTTCAGCTTAAGAGTTTCAAATGCTTCCTCTTGCTTAGGTCCCCACTCATAGGGTTTACCCTTGTGAGTTAAGGTAGTGAGAGGAACAGCGATCTTGGAGAAGTTGGCGATGAATCGACGATAATAACCAGCCAACCCAAGAAAAGAACGGACTTCTGTTGGAGTGGTAGGAACACTCCAATTCTTCACAGCTTCGATCTTTGCAGGATCAACATGAATTCCGTTCATATCAATGACATGTCCCAAAAATTGAACTTCCTTAAGCCAAAATTCACATTTGGAGAACTTGGCGTACAGTTGTTCTTTCTTTAGGAGACTCAAGATAGAGTGAAGATGTTGCTCGTGATCGGATTTTGATTTAGAGTAAATCAAAATATCATCAATGAAAACGATCACGAATTTGTCGAGATAAGGTCTACAAACCCGATTCATCAAATCCATAAATACCGCGGGAGCATTGGTCAAACCGAAAGGCATAACCATGAATTCATAGTGACCGTAGCGAGTGCGAAAAGCTGTCTTGGGGATATCTTCATCGTGGACTCTAAGCTGATGATAACCAGAACGGAGATCAATCTTCGAGAAGTGGGTTGCTCCTTGAAGTTGATCGAAGAGATCGTCAATCCTAGGAAGTGGATAACGATTCTTGATAGTGAGTTTGTTGAGTTCACGGTAGTCAATACACATCCGAAGAGAACCATCCTTCTTTTTAACGAACATGACAGGGGCTCCCCATGGAGAAGAACTAGGGCGAATGAACCCTTTATCAGAAAGTTCCTGTAATTGACTAGCAAGTTCTTGCATCTCAGAGGGTGCAAGACGATAAGGAGCTTTAGCTATAGGATTAGCACCAGGAACAAGATCAATACGAAACTCCACTTGTCGAGCAGGAGGCAAACCAGGTAAATCCTCTGGAAAGACTTCAGGATAGTCTCGAATAATAGGAATGTCTTGGATACTTTTGCCTTTGTCCTTCTTCTCTATCACGTTAGCTAAGAAGGCTGTATACCCCTTTCGTAAGTACTTTTGGGCAGTAGTACAAGACATAAGCTTAAGCTCACCACAGGGTTTCTCACCATAGATCTTCAAAATCTCACCAGATTCGAGAGGAATGCGTATGACTTTCTCGAAGCACAGAATTTCGGCACGATGAGTTGACAACCAGTCCATGCCTACTATAACATCAAAACTACCAAGATGCATGGGAATAAGATCGATAGGGAAGGTATGATTATCGAGATTCAACAAGCAGTTACGAATAATAGAACCGATCGAAATAGACTTCCCGTTAGCTACCTCTACCACAAAAGGGTCTTCTAGATTAGTGTGGGGTAAGTTAAGTAAAGGTTCAAACTTCAGTGACACGAATGACTTATCAGCTCCTGAATCAAATAATATGGATGCATAGTGGTTATTAATGAGAAACGTACCATTCACCACTTCGTTGTTGTCACGGGCCTGATTAGCGTTGAGATTGTAGGCGCGACCTCGAGCACCTTGGTTCTGGTTGCGGTTCTGGTTTTGGTTTTGGTTTTGATTTTGGTTCTGATTTTGGTTTTGGTTACGGTTACGGTTAGGGCAGTTGTTGATGTAGTGATTTGGGTTACCACACTCGTAGCATTGACCACGAGTAGGCCTGTTGTTTTGTTGGTTGGGAGCTGGGTTGTTGTTGTCTTGGGCAGCAGGAGATCGGCAGACGTTCACCAGGTGACCATATCTTTGACACTTAGTACAGAATCGACATGGCACCTGTGTGGGATGGTGATACTTGCAAGTGTTGCACAAAGGGTGAGGTCCGGTGTATGGTTTCTTGGCTGGGTTTTGGGCAGCAGGTGGAGTAGCAGCAACCATATAGTTTCTAGCCTTGCGCTTCTTGTTGCTTGAGGTCTCAGGCTTGACTTCAATTGCAGGCTGTGGAGTATCTTTGGCAACAGTCTTCTTAGTGCCCTTGCGAACGAGAGTACCGTTCTTCACATGATTATCAGTAAGAGTGGCCGCTAGACGTTTGGCCTCTTCCAGAGTTGCAGGATTTCTACCCCAAACAGTGTCCTGGATTTGCATGGGCAGACCACCGATGTACTTCTCGATGGCTACCGGCAGAGGAGTAACCTTGTGTGGCAACAATAAGCTAAGCTCATGAAAGCGGGTGTTGTAGGCAAGATTTTCCCCACTATCTTGAGCCAAGGTGTGGAACTCATCCTCAAGCTTTTTGACTTCATTGCGAGGACAGAACTCCTCCTTCATGATCTCTTTGACCTGGTCCCAAGTCATAGCAAGAGCAACCTCGGCCCCACGAGTACGCTTTTCTTCATTCCACCATGTGAGTGCTCGTTTATGGAGAACACTCATGGCGTAACGAACCTTGAAATTGTTGGGGCACTCACTGTTGATGAAGGTATTTTCAATACCCTCAAACCATTGGAGAAGTCCAGTAGCTCCTTCTTCACCGCTGAACTTTGGAGGGTTACAGGAGTTGAAATGTTTGAGGGTGCAAGCTTGGGGTCCATTGCCATTGCCATTGCCATTCCCGTTCCCGTTGTTGTGACCATTCCCATTCAATTGGATGACCTGAGCAAGCAAGTTGGGAACCAGAGTTGCGATTTGCTGCGCCATTTGTTGAGAAATGATCGCAGCCAGTTGAGCATCGACCCCATTGTTGTTGTGACCGGGACCTTGGTCATGGTTGTGGTTATGGTTATCACCACCTTCTTCGTGGTTCTCACCATTGTTGTTGCGAGTGCTGCGACGAGGAGGCATGATCTGTAATAGACACAATGAAATGAATGAGAGTTTATATAAGGAATGTAATCATTTATTCATTAATTAAAACGAATAAACGAAAACGTTGACTTATCAAAGATTCTAAATTCCAATAACATATGAAGACATGCTTTAGCCTATAAGTGAACACTCATCCCGAGAATTCCCAGGTAGGCATCCGGGTCCCTCGTCTGATTGGGATATATGCGCAATGCCAGCCTAGACAGAAGACTCAGAATACAGGCGTTCACCCTTCCAGATTGCACGTGTTCGTTATTAAAATCTAGAACTTCGACGAGATCTCAAGGGGGTTCAGGTTAAACCTGAGGATTTTGTCCTATAAATCTAATGGTGGATCAGGATTGCAGCAGACAATTAAGAGTAGTCACATGTAGGTTTAAGGCATAGGATAAGGATAGGATTTGGGAAGCAATTAGGGTTACAAGTAGGAGAAGCAAGTACTGTTTAAGTCCCTAAGGTTATAGTCTAGATTATTTCTAATAACCTAATTCCCTATAACCAAGGCTCTGATACCAATCTGTAACACCCCAACCGATGGCGGAAACATCGGGGTGCCACGTATTGATGATTGTTTTCAGTAGCACATGGTATAATATAAATTTTAAATAATTTATTCAAGCATAAATATCCAAAATGTGAAATAATGTCTAAGAATTCAAATACATAACATCAAATAATAACTTCAAAAACTTCAAATAAACTTCAAGATAAATCCTCATGCTAACTCAAGCCTCAGCTTCATTGTTACCTAAAACATGTTAATTTTGAAAGTATTTTGGGTCAACATAAGTTGGTGAGAATTACATAGGTTTTTGATGATAAAATGAATAAAATGTTATGCAATTCATGTGTCATGTTAATCTAGCCCATATGTGAGAACATATTAGAAATAAATCGAGTGCATAATCAACCCTGCTGACTGTTATAAAATGATACATACCATACACTTATGGTCCCAATGAATATGTTATGCGATAACAAACACCCACGTAACCTTTGTAGGAGGCACGTATCCGGGTGGGATTGTCAGTCCAATAGATCTATCAATGTATACCGTCGGCTGATCAATGTTAATGATTATGCTAGAATGGTGCTTACTCTAATCATGCTCAAGACAATATGCAACATAGAAAACACACAAACACATTGATGATTGAATTGCAATGAAAAGTGTTATAACATGTTTCACCCCAAAAATGGTGATAAATAAAAGGGGCTATGTAAACTCACCTTAGCAAATGTTAACTTGTTGAAAAGATATGATAATTGTGTTGCCCAAAGTGATTCCAAATATTACCCTATAATGAGGTAATATATAATAAGTCTAAGTCTATATAACTAATATGTGTATCCTAGGGTTTCGATTTGGGGATAATCAATTGTTAAATTTAATTTAAAAATGTTAATTAAATAAAGAAAATTGGATAATTAATGAAAGATAGTCTTTTTATAAAATTTGAATTTTGAGTGAGCATATTAAAGTGTTTGAAGCAATAAAATAATTTTTATAAAATTATTTCATTTAAAATAGATTTTTAAATCTATTTATTTATAATTAGCCAATTATTAACTTTAATAATCAAAAATACTAAAATTAAAGAAATCTTATTTTAAAAATCATATTTCTGTTCTAAATGATTAAAAATAATTTGTATAAAATTTTGGTGCAAAAATGATGAAAATTGGATTTATTATGAATTAATTATGATTAAATCTAACAAAAATTGTTTGAAAATATAAAATAAATGATTTTACTGATTTAAAAATTATTTCAGTAAAGGTTGACTTTATAAAAAGTCAGGATAAATTTTGGGAAATTTAATAAAACTGTTTTGATATAATAATGGATTTTTATAAATATAATAGTATAAAAATGATTTAATTATTATAAATATTAAATAAAAGAATTTCTGAAAAATAAAAATTGTAAATAACACTTTTATATCAGATTAAACAATTATAATTTTTTTAGAATTTATAAAATAGTTTTGGTATTTTAAAAAGAATTTTAAAAGATTAAAGGATTTAATATATATATAATTGTAATTTGTTTGTTTAAAAAGAAAAGGAAAGAAAAGCACAAAAGCCGGTCAGAGCCGGGACTCGAACCCGGGTGACCCGTGTGGAGGACCAGAGTCACAACCACTTGGCCTAGGCCGGTGGTTGTGATGGTTCTGATTTCAAAATTAATAAATACGCGATTCCATTACAGGTTTATCCCCAAATTATAAACGACGAACCCTAGATTTTTCAATAGGATGATTCAGGCAACTATAGCCCGATTAATGTTAGGGCTATAGTTGCTTGGATGCCGATGAATGAAGCCCACCAAAAATAATAGACTCACAGTGTAGGATTGATGTTGATGGTCGGGTCAAAGAGAAAGTCAAACCACGAGCAATTTAATCAATTACAGAGTGAATTAGAGAGATATAGAGATTGAGAGAGAGTTGTGAGCGATTTTCCAAGACTCGCAGACCATCTATTTATACTAGAGGATTAGGGTTAGGGTTAATTAGAAGGTTGACTTTCCATAGAATGTATACGCGTCCAATTGAATAATTAGTCAATGATTGACGTGTAATAGACGTGGATTCGTGTTGTACAAGGCCGGTTAATGCACGAATTTGCCAAAAATAGTTCAATCACTCGTTAATTTGACGGATTGCTCATCAAGCTATCCCACAGTTGACTTTCCTTGTCAACTGTGGGAGTTTTAAATGTGTATAAAATAATAATGTGCCCGGGTTTATCACAAGAAACTGGCTAGCCCAGTTGGTTGTGCACTCGTGTTTGATCCACCCGGCCTTTGGCGCGGGTTCGAATCCCGGCCAAGGCAAAATAATTTTTTTGATACAATTATACAAAACACACATATATATAATATTATATATAGTATTAGGGTTCCATAAATGCGACAAAAATAATAAATGCGAAGGTAAATATGAAACTTGACGTTTTATTAATGTCATGCGTAACGTACAAGTATTAATTGCGTAATGTTACAATTTGCTTTAGTCCTTTGGCAACAGCTGTATGCCACCAAGTGTTTGCCACGTCTGCTATCAAAAACATAGTTTTGGCCACATCAGCGGTTTCACCAGAGACTATAAAAACCCTGTTTTACCACAACAGTTGTTACACTGTCTCATTGTATTCAAAATACTGAAACCGCCTTCTTCAACCTCAAACCCTCATTCTAATTCCTCTCATCCTCACATTTGAAATCCATTACAATGGATCTTCAGGCTAAAGCCACCCACAATTACCTTCTCTATCTCGTCAAAACAGTTGAAAACGTCCCATTTCATACCACCATCGTCATCATTCTTAAATCCAAATACCTGACAATACTAACCGCTGATGCTCCCATGTACATCGATACTCTGCAAGAATTTTGGTTAAATGCTGAGGTTCTTCTACAAGACAAAAAGCCCACAACCATTATCTCAAAAATTGGAGAGACAAATATCGCCATTACCCCCCAACTGATATCCACAACCTTCTCATTGAATGACCTGTCAGGTAACGACTCTTTTCCTAAGGCTGAACTTCACACTGAGTTTCAGGAAAGGGGTTATGATTCATAAATGACTGGTTCAACTCTCTTCAAAAAGTTTTTCCCACCAGTCATGAAATTTTTCTTTCATACACTCCTTCTCTGTATCTCTGCTAAATCCACTTCTTTCAATGAAATCCCATTGAGAATTCAGTACTTGGGATATGCTATGTTGTCAAAATCTGACTACAATCTATCCTAGGGCCTGTTCTTGGATTTAGTATCAAATGTAAAGGCAATAAAGTTTGGGTCTAATAATGCTTTTCTGATATACCCAAGAATTTTAAGTGTAATCCTACAAAAGGTTTTGCCTAAAAAAGATTTTAAAAAGGGTAAATCATTTCAAATGAAGAGTCTAACTGATGAAACTTTTACAAGAATGCTGGGTTCAAACACCTAAGAAAAGGTGTCAAAAGTTAAAGTTTCAAAAACACAAACAAAGAGGATTAAGACAACAACTGTTGCCCAAACCTCTGTTGTTGAGCCCACTGCTCCTGGTGATCATGGCACTACATCCAGTGCTGTGAAACTCACACCAGCCACCTCCAAAAGAAAACGTCCATCCACAAAAACCACCACAAAACCCAAAAAGGGGCCTCTGGAAGATGAGATACGAGAGGAAAACCCTGTTGCAACATACAAGGAACAAGAAACCACTGTTGTTACTTCCTCACAACAGTTGGATATATCTCAACCTGAAAAAACTCCTCATGAATCCTCACAAAAGGATCATGTTGTAAACCAAAGGGAAACACATCATGAGGCATATGAGTCACTTGACCATATGATCATAAGCCCTTCTCCCAGGGCTACTTCTCTTTTCACTCCTCCACCTTCACTATCACATGTCCTTCCAACAATGAAACCATTGTTCGAAGCTATTGATTAAACTCAGGACATTCCCAGTTCCTCTCCTTCACCCAGCAATGAGACTATACACCAACAAGTGACTGGGACTAAGGAAAATCCAATAGCTAACCCACGAACAGAGGAGGTTACACCCCTGGAGTTAAATGAAACTCTAGGTGAGTTTTCAAGTGAAGCAGCCACTACTGATGTAGAGACCATTGTCACACAACAGGTGGTTACATAGCTAAGACTTCCTTGAAGGCAACAACTGATGAGGCCACTATAGTGACCCCAAAATCAATTGGAAGTCCCCAGAACCAAGACAAAGGGGCATCTGGTTCTCTTTCTATGGACTCACCTCCTAGGACTGAACTAGATACAACTACCACTGGTAGGATTCCAGATGATCCTATTAATTTAGGTGATGGATTAAAATACCAAGAATTGACGGCTAGAGTTCACTCCATTGAAACCTCTGTTGCTGATATCAAATGAGATCTAAAGACAATTATGGGATCTTTGGCTGCTCTAACCAAAAGTCAACCATCCAAGGAAGAAATTGCTAGTGAGCTATGGAAATCAGTTTCCCCCGTCATCATAGCTCATAGAAAACTAGCAGATCAAACACATGAAACCTACATGGCTCAGATCAGAACTATGGTAGATGCTAGGTACACAGATACCCAAGCAGATAATAAAGCAATCAAAGACCACCTGCTGAAGACCACTGGCTCTGCCCCTACCACAATTCTCAAAGATGATGATGAATTCACTGCTGATGATGCCAAAAAGGGGGAGAGTGGCAGAGATAGATTGCCAAAGCTAGATCCCTTTGGTTGTCCACCCTCACAAAAGGGTAAATCAAAAGCTGCCAACAAACCAGGGTCTACCCAAACAACACCACAACAACAACAACCCAATGTTCAAACCTTTGTTGATGCTGAAACTGTCAAAACTAGCAGAGCAAAAGAAGTTGATACCTCTGCAAATGTTATTGCTGAAGAGACTGTTGAAGCTAAGCAGAAAAGGCTTGACATATTGGAAGTCAAGGCAGAGGCTCTGGTGCAAAGAAAGAAAGAGCAACAACAGGAAGTTGAGGATGTTGGTTCCTCTAAAAGGAAGAAAATGCTTACAAAACACATCAGACAACCACCATCTAAAACTGCTGCTGCTAAAACAACTGCTACTAGAACCACTGCTGCCACCAAAACCACTGATACCATCAAAACAACTGAACCTACCACCACAACCACCAAACCAACAACTAAACCCACTACCACAACTACCAATACACCACCTACAACCACTTCACCACCTAAATCCCAAACATCTGTTGGTCCTACACAAGTGCCAACATATGTTAACACAACCACTGCTACAACACCACCATCACCACTCATCTTGTACAGAAGGAAGAGAAAATCAACCTTTGTGGTACAAGATGAAAACATACAAACATCACCACCTTCCACTTCAACCACCAGATCTACACCTATATCAGCCATCTCACTTACATCATTCTCACCACACACCTCTCAATTCACATCTCACAGACCACCACCATCCATCACACCATTGGTTGTTTAGTATCCTCTTGAGCTTGATCTACTCAAGGGGGAAATGCAATCCTTCTACAATACTGAACATCCATCAAAAAGATCTTTCCCATCTCTTCCAAATTTTCCTGCTCCTTAAAACATAGATCAATATCTTAAACTCAAGACTGAACAGGCTGATTTAATCATCAAGGAGAGATGTAAAGGGAAAGATGACAGGACTGCTCAGGGAATCCATTCAGCAGAGCTTAGAAAACTGAGAAGGATTGAAGATTTTGCTAAGACCCTGAGCAACTCCATGTCCACCATGCCTCTCAGCAGTGATTTGGAAAGGGTGGTTAGGGAATCTCTTCTTGAACAAATCTTGGCAACCATGCCCTACAAAGCAAACAAGAAACAGTTTGCAGGCTGGACCACTCATGCTCTTCAAGAAGAACTTATGAGAATTGAAGAAATGGCTAAGCATCCCCCAGCAAAAGTCTCTGCCCCTGATTTTAGGAAAGGCAGAGATCCAGCCAGAGCTTTGAAGTTCAAAAGAATGAGAGAAGAAATTGTGGTTGCTAAATATGGGGAGATGAAGTCAGTTGCAAGATGGGTTGAGCTAAGGCTGGTTGAAAAACACAAGAAGTTGGAAGAGAATAGAAAGAATGATCGTACACTGCCCAGAAAACCAATTTACTCAGATGCTCCTATGGTTAAGAGACTTCAACAGGCCTTTACACTTGACAGCTTGCTTGATACTTCTGACCTATCTGTTGCTACTAAGAGAAAGTTCAAGAAACAGAAGGAAATGTCTGAAGAAGACCAAAAGAAATTTGCTGATACATTTGTAAAAGAGGGCCTCTTCAACCAAGTACATTACTTCTCTGATCCCACAACTGAAGAACTCAGGAAACTCATTGGGAGACCTCCATCACCAAACTCATCAAAAATAAATTTGCAGCTCAACAGATCCCCTGGTTCAAAAATTCTAAAATGGAAGGTCAACAAAGACAACCATGAATTGACACTGCTCAGATCAGATGGAGAAGCCCAAAAGTTGAGTATAGATGATGCACATGGCCTATGTGCAGATGATCTCCAAACATTGCTAAACTTAGAGCTTGAAAGAGATACAGAAGACTTCTTCTTATTGAGCTTTGAATTACAGTTCAAAGGGCAAATCAGAGAAAGTCTGATGAGGAATAAAGATCAACATAAAGCTTAGTTTTGGCATCATCTGTTCTAGGGGGAGATTGTTGGGTCTGCTGACCTGGAGAAGAACAGATGATTAGAAAGCCAAAATATTCTACACAATTGATCCTTAATAATAACAGCATTTACACGTTGCTTCTCCCAAAAGACTGTTGACCCTAACATCTGCTGTACCCTAACAAGTGCTGGAAAAACTGCTGTTGCAAAGGTCTAATAGATAACAACTGTTAGAGAACAACTGCTGATCAAAGGTCTGATGAAGAAGAACTGTTGATCAAAGTACTAAAGACTAAAGGTCTGTTGGAGCCAACAACACTTAGGCTCCAACAGATTATTCAAGACCATCAGAGGTTTCCTATTAGCTGTTTGCCTTTCAGAGTTTTCCAATCTAATAGTTATTTGTATCATCAGATGTTTTATGTTGTTATTATGTTAGAGGTCACTATCTTAGGTGACGTCAGCGTAGATCATCAGAGGTTTAGATTGTCTATAAATAGAACAGTGCATGTACTGTTCTATTCATCACTCAAAAACATTCTCTTAGACAACCAATCACAGAGTGATCAGGCTGAGGGGGAGTACTTGTATAATCGTTGTAATCATTTGATATATGAAAGCATTCGATTGAAAACAATTATTCTCTTGTTTTGATTTACAGTTTATCATTCCGCTGCACTTTCCATTTATAATTTACTTCTTTCATTACTCATATTACTTAAACAATCAAAACAATCAAACTCGGATCCTAACAATAGATAATGTTGTTTTTAATAAATGAAGCTTAACATTTAAAATTACATCGTACATAATGAAAATCGTATCTACTATACAAAACTACTTAATTAAAATTTCAAAAATCCTTTGTTAAACTGATACTTAACTATTTCGTCTATTTGTTTTCCAAAGCATTTGCGCATTTATGTTTAACAAGTTGCTTAGACCTTTTAGGTAGTAAAAAGGTTTTGAAATTAATTCAGTAATCATTAGAAGAAAACCTTTCGTATAAGATGTTAACCCAAGTATAATAACTGTTCTATCGTATGACATTTCATCTTCAGGCGTTATTGGTCTATAAAATACTAAAGACATCCGGAAGTTCATCATAAACGATTTTCATTAATACTACATTTCAGTCTTCACCAATTGGATCAATGTCAGCCCCAAGTGGTAAACGTGAAGATGAAATGAAGGTATTTGTTCTTAATCAAATTACAGAACAATACTATCAAGATTTGAAGACTGCAAGACAGTTGAAGATTTGTTTTGACAGTTTGCACTTGGGCATATTTGAGCGAGACAATGTTCAACGGATTTTCAAGTCAATGCCTTCGACTGTTGTTCGTGATTTGTCGGTGTTGTGCAATTCAGAGTCCGATATTAAGGATGTAGAGCTTTTGGCACGATTCAAGGATCTACACGCACAGCTTGAAGCTTCAATGGAATTGAAGCTTAAGTTTATTAATTTCTTTAACTAGCGGTGGATACCATCCATCGCATATGAATGAGTTAATACGCGTATTGAGTTTCATATGCGTAAAGTGCTCAAAGTGCAAGAATAAAAGGAATTGTACCTTCAAAGGAATTGAAGCTTAAGTTTATTATTCCTAATGTATATTCATATGTATAAACAGATGTTATGAAGATGGAATTCATAATATGTATTGATGTTTAAAGTTGATTATATTTGTTTTGTTTAACGTTGATTAGATTTGGTTTTTTAATCCGTCTGTAGACTTTTTGTTCCTTGGTTGTAACCTTTCAGTTATTAAACATCTGATCAGTGTTAAAAAATATAAACAGATGTTGCGAAACAGCGGTTCCTCTCTGCAGACATTTGGTGTGTTGATGCGTCGGTGGTTACCGTACAATGGATAAGTGTTGGTCTGTTGAAGCGTCAGTATAAACAATCATTAGGAAACAAATGTTTTGTCTGCTGACTTGTCAGTGGTTAGCGTACAGCGGATAAGGGTTGGTTAATGTGCAGCCAATCTATTGGTTGGCCTTAAACCAGGTTTTGATCCTCCCGTGTGTTTCCACACGGGATCTCACCTAGTAACTTATAATAAAATAATTGAGTTTGTATGAGGTGGCATTCAATGGAGGCCTCAACCCCCCATTGAATGTGTCATGTGGCATCATGTGAAGCTTTCTTTTAAATTTATTTTGTATTTTTAAATAAAATCTATATCTATATTATCTTAAAATTTCAAATATGTTAATTAATATTTTTTTCCTTATTTTCCTCTCACATTTTTTAAATGTTATTAATTATTTTAAATTTTCAAATATGTTAATTAATATTTTTATCTTTATTTTTTTCTTATTTCCGCTCTCTGTTTTTAAACGTTAGTAACTTTTATGTATGACATTTTTTTGAAAAAAAAAATTACACCAAATTAACGATCACTTTATTATCTTTCCAACGAGCACCATATACAGTGCTATACAAAACGAAAAAAATGTTTTTTTAGTGAGTTTTTGTTCATGAAGAAAAAAACACAATGTATTTAGGTAATTTCTTAATCATATATAGGCAAGTCACTAATCATGTTATGATAGTTTATATGTTTTTGAACCTACTATTACATATATGAATTGCCCATGTTCATGTGTTATAACGATATGCTTAGCATTAAAAGAGGTTGAGATTTTTTAATCTGCTGGGAACGCAGCATGAGAACCTCGTTTGATAGTATAAACATTAGAATAACGTTCTTTAACATTAAAAGAAGTTGAGGCTGTTTACTTCTTTTATCCTTTTTTATTAAGTAATATTAGATTTTTCAACCTCGGGACACTCCCGGGGTAATCAGCTAGTCTATATCTATATCTATCTATATATATAATAAACCAAAGCATTTTTTATGACATGTCATAATATTATGCAATCTCTCTTTTGAGAGATGCCACATAGGATGTGATGTGGCAACTCTAGACCAATTAAAAAAAGGAATAAATATGGTTTAAATATGTTTTAACATAATCTATTAAATACATTATCTACTAAATGTAAATATTAAAACTTTATTATTTTCTCTCTCATGTTTCCTCTCATAACTTTAATTTAAACGTTAATATCTTTTATAAACGAGCTTTTTTAAAGAAAAAAAATTTCACCAAATTAACAAGCGTTTTATTATCTTTCCAACGAGTACCATAGTGCTATATAAAAAACGGAGAAAAAAAACGACTATTTTTTGTAACCCGACAGGTATTGTGTCAGGTTTGGAATTATTCTAAAAAAAATTGTGGGTTTGGGTCGGGCCTGGAATTAGGTGATACCCGACCCAATTACCCTTTTTTATATTAAAATATGATAACTTATGGCAGAGATTTGTTTAAAATAATAATAATAATAATAATAATAATAATAATAATAATAATAATAATAATCATTAATCATATATTGGCAAGTCATTAATATATAATAAACCAAAGCATTTTTGAAGACATGTCATAATATTATGCAATCTCTCTTTTGAGAGATGCCACATGTGACAACTCTAGACCAATTAAAAAAACGAATAAATACAGTTTAAATATGATTTAACATAATCTATTAAATACTTAATCTACTAAATGTAAATATTAAAACTTTATTATTTTCTCTCTCATGTTTCCTCTCAAAACTTTTAAATGTTAATATCTTTTATATACGAGATTTTTTAAAGAAAAAAATTACACCAAATTAACGAGCGTTTTATTATCTTTCCAACGAGTACCATAGTGCTAAATAAAAAACGGAGAAAAAAACGACTATTTTTTGTAACCCGACAGGTATTGTGTCAGGTTTGGAATTAGTTTAAAAAAAATTGTGGGTTTGGGTCGGGCCTGGGATTAGGTGATACCCGACCCAATTACCCTTTTTTTATATTAGAATATGATAACTTATGGAAGAGATTTATTTAAAATAATAATAATAATAATAATAATAATAATAATAATAATAATATTCATTAATCATATATTGGCAGATAATGCGGCTTTATCATTACACAAGAAGTTGTTAAAGATGCCTTTCTAAGAGTCAAGGGGGAAGATAATGCGGCTTTGTCATTACACAAGAAGCTCCTGGCAGCTAAGAATGCTTTAAAGTCGTGGTGGAAAGTTAAGTCATTGAAAGAGGGTGAGGTTTTAGAAGCTCTACAAAAGGATATTTCTCAGCTATAAAAAAGATGGAAGAATGGGATTTAGAGGAGGAAGATATGTGGGTATGGGAGGAGAGCAAAAAAGAAATGGATAGAATTTTATTTCTAAAAAATAGAGACTTGAAACAAAAATCGCGGGTCAAATGGGCTTCCTTGGGTGATGATAATTCATCGTACTTCCACCGGTGTATAAATGGGAGGAAAGTGGCGAATGCTATCCCGGGAGTTTTGGTTAATGGGATGTGGATTTCCTAGCCCTCTCTCGTTAAAAGAGAGGTTCTTAGGTTTTATAGGGATCTTTTTCGTGAGAATGTAGGTAGAAGACCGGTTTTTAGTTGCGACGAGTTGAAACAAGTTTCCTTGGAAAATAGAGAGTTGCTGATTGCTCCCTTTTCCAAAGAAGAAATTAAGAAAGCTGTGTTTGATTGTGGGTCGGATAAAGCCCCTAGACCGGATGGGTTTAATTTTTGCTTCATTAAGCATTTTTGGGAGTATTTAGAAGATGATTTTGTGAGGCTGCTTGAAGACTTCCATGACACGGGTTTTATTCACCAAGATAGCAGCTTATCCTTCATTACACTAGTCGCAAAAACTAAAACTCCTACAGGTTGAAAAGACTACCGTCCTATAAATCTAGTGGGTGTTATTAGTAAAACTATTTCGAAGGTGGTGGCGGGCAGGATCAAAAAGGTGATGGGTGATATTATCTCGGAGTCGCAATCTGCTTTTATCAAAGACAAGTTTATTTTGGACGGTTCGCTTATTCTTAATGAACCTATTGGTTGGGCTAAAAAAGGCGGTCTAAAGGCTTTCCTGTTCAAGGTCGATTTCGAGAAAGCTTACGACAACGTGAGTTGGGATTTTCTTATTTCGGTTATGACTCAAATGGGGTTCCCGGATAAATGGTGTCTTTGGACGAGAGGTATATTGCAGTCTGCTCGGTCCGCGGTTCTTGTTAATGGGTCGCCTACGTTCGAGTTCAATTGTCAAAAGGGGCTTAGGCAAGGCGATCCGTTATCTCCTTTTTTATTCCTGATTGTAATTGAAGTTTTGGCGTGTTTGTTATCTAGAACATTTCGGTTGGGGGATATCGAAGGTATTTCGGTGTCCAGTAACGGGCTCGCCATCTCTCATATGTTATATGCAGATGATGCACTTATTACGGGGACGTGGTCGAGAAATAATATTGCGATGTTAACGAGGTTGCTTCGGATTTTTCGGGTATGCTTGTGACATCCGTCACTTATATATATGTATATATATATATATTTTAAATAATAATAATAAAAATAATAATAATAATGATAATAAAAATAAAAAGGTTAGTCATTATATCTTACCACTTCTAAACCATCATCCTAACCCATTAATCTACAACCCAAACTGTAACACCCCAACCGATGGCGGAAACATCGGGATGTCACGTAGTGATGATTGTTCAGTAGCTCATGGTGAATAATAAATTTCATTAAATGTTTTAAATAAATTACATACAATCGTTCTAAGAATTTGTACATCAAATTGAATAAAACTATGCAAATATCTTCAAGCATCAATTCAAATCTTCAAGCAAGTAGAACCTGAAACATGTTAAGTTGAAAATGTTTTGGGTCAACAAAAGTTGGTGAGAATTACATAGGTTTTGATAATCGAATAAAATTGTTGTGCAATTCATGTGTCATGGCAATCTAGTCCATATACAAAAACATACTAGAAGTAAATCGAGTGCATAATCAACCTTGTGACTGTTGTAATTGTGGTACATCCCATACGCTCATGGTTCACTCGTTTATATTGCAGTAACAAACACCCACGTAACCTTTGTAGGAGGCACGTATCCGGGTGGGATTGTCAGTCCAATATATCTATCAATGTATACCGTTTGGCTGATGAATGTTTATGCTAGAATTGTGCTTACCCTAGTCATGTTCAAGACATGATGCAACATAGAAAAATACATAGACACATTGATGATTGAATTGCATAAATGATGTTGTAACATGTTTCACCCCCAAAATGGTGATAAATAGAAAAGGGGCTATGTAAAACTCACCTTAGCAAAATGTTATGTCTCGTAAAAAAAATAGAATAATGTGTTGTGAATGTATGCGAGGCGAATCCCAAAGACTCAACAACGTAGCTAGTCCAAATTGAAGAAAACGAAAAAGAAAGAATATCAAGCTTCCAATTCGCCAATTACAAGAGCTTATAATCAAAGCTTCAATTGTAGAAGTAATAGACTATAGAAGAAAGGTATGAGGGAAAGTTTAATCGGATTGAAACAATCGATTTAGAGGTGCAAAGTATAATGGGTCATAGGTGGGTTTTTATACTAGTTTTGGAGTCAATTAGCCATTAAAATTGGTCAACACCATAAAGTAAGGTTTTATGATGAATTGACTATTTGACTAAGACTTTGACTGTTTGACTAAGACTTTGACTAGGACTTTGACTATTTGACTCAAGGCTTTATTTAAAAAAAAATAAATAAATAAAAAAATCTTGTATGTGAAAAAAAAAGAATTTAGAATCATATTATTATTATTATTATTATTATTATTATTATTATTTATATACATTTATGTATGTATATAAGTTGTGAGTTAGGATAAATAAAGACTTAGGCACATTTGTATAATATTAATGATAAAGGTGTAATAAAATATATATATATATATATATATATATATATATATATATATAAGGGCTTTTTATGTATTAAAATTTTGGGGAAAATTTTGCGATGTTACAGTCTCCCCTACTTTTAGGAACTTCGTCCCGAAGTTAAAAGAAAAACACCAGGTATACAATTGGTCGACTACCGAAAACCTTGATAAAATTTCTCACTACCTTAGCGTACCTATAAATTCATGATTACGTTCCGGACCGTAATTATCAATTTACCTTACATTAGGGTTTTGCGTCCTTTTATGACTCTACCGATTGTTGAGCAGGTTCGACAGTCTCCACCAGTCGTTGAGCAGGTTGTAGGGCCTCTCCCGACTGTTGGAAAGACATGATGACCTCTACCAATCGTTGAGTAGATTGTTTGGTAGTCAACTAATTGTTGTACAAGTAAGCAAGTATGATTATAGATATAGCAATTAGTTCACATTCAAACAAGCATGCACTCAGATGTTATGATAATACTTGAATTTATTACTTGAATCAAAAAGTGTCAATACATAGAATTAAAAGTAGACATCATTCAAATGATGGGGTTTGTTGTTAAGTAGCTGGAGGGTCTTGATCTCGATTTAGTTTAGGGCATCGGTTACGGAAATGATTTGGGTTTCCACATTCATAGCATTGACCATAGTTGTATTTACCAGGACAATTAAGATTAGCAACCTGAGCAGGGTTGGTTGGTTGGTTGGTGTTAGGGTTTGGGGACTCACGACATGTGTTGACCAGATGGCCATACCTACCACAATTGGTGCACAGGCGACACACTGAAACAGTGGGGTGATGTCGTTTGCATGTGTTACACAATGGAAAGTTTCTTGTATAGGGTTTCTTGTTAGAAGCTTGTGTAGTGAGGTTTACATTAGGATCCCTGGTCTTGCGCTTCTGGTTCTCGGTAGTTACCGCGGCCACAATACTTGTTTTCTCGCCTTTCCGAACTAAGGTCCCGTTCTTTATGTGATTTCCATCGCCATTTCCATTTCCATTGCCGTTCCCATTCATTGGGATGACTTGAGCCAACAAGTTAGAAACCAGAGTTGTGATTTGTTGCGCCATTTGTTGGGAAATAATCGCAGCCAGTTGGGCATCAACACCTTTGTTGTTTTTGTTGTTGTTGTGGTTGGTGTTGTGGTTGTTGTTACTTTCCTCTTGGTTTTCACCACTGTTATTGCGAGTGCTGCGACGTGGAGACATGATCTATAAGGGACACAATGAAGGTTCAATGTGGCATGAAATGAATGAGGTGATATAAGGAATGTAATCATTTATTCATTAATTAAAACGAATAAACGAAAACGTTGACGTATCAAAGATTTCAGATTCCAATAACATAGTGAAGACATGCTTTAGCCTATATGTGAACACTCATCCCGAGAATTCCCAGGTAGGCATCCGGGTCCCTCGTCTGATTGGGATATATGCGCAATGCCAGCCTAGACAGAAGACTCAGAATACAGGCGTTCACCCTTCCAGATTGCACGTGTTCGTTATTAAAATCTAGAACTTCGACGAGATCTCAAGGTGGTTCAGGTTAAACCTGAGGATTTTGTCCTATTAGTCTGAGAGTAGATCCAGTGATGGAGAGCAACCTTCTTGTAAGGATGAAAGTAGGGATAAGAAGTAGGAGGGAGATAGAGAATAGCAAGTAAAAGAAGCAAGTACTAGTTAAATCCTATGGTTATAGACTAGATTATTTTTCTAATAACCTAATTCCCTATAACCATGGCTCTGATACCAATCTGTAACACCCCAACCGATGGCGAAAACATCGGGATGTCACGTAGTGATGATTGTTCAGTAGCTCATGGTGAATAATAAATTTCATTAAATGTTTTAAATAAATTACATACAATCGTTCAAAGAATTTGTACATCAAATTGAATAAAACTATGCAAATATCTTCAAGCATCAATTCAAATCTTCAAGCAAGTAGAACCTGAAACATGTTAAGTTGAAAATGTTTTGGGTCAACAAAAGTTGGTGAGAATTACATAGGTTTTGATAATCAAATAAAATTGTTGTGCAATTCATGTGTCATGGCAATCTAGTCCATATGCAAAAACATACTAGAAGTAAATCGAGTGCATAATCAACCTTGTGACTGTTGTAATTGTGGTACATCCCATACGCTCATGGTTCACTCATTTATATTGCAGTAACAAACACCCACGTAACCTTTGTAGGAGGCACGTATCCGGGTGGGATTGTCAGTCCAATAGATCTATCAATGTATACCGTTTGGCTGATGAATGTTTATGCTAGAATTGTGCTTACCCTAGTCATGTTCAAGACATGATGCAACATAGAAAAACACATAGACACATTGATGATTGAATTGCATAAATGATGTTGTAACATGTTTCACCCCCAAAATGGTGATAAATAGAAAAGGGGCTATGTAAAACTCACCTTAGCAAAATGTTATGTCTCGTAAAAAAAATAGAATAATGTGTTGTGAATGTATGCGAGGCGAATCCCAAAGACTCAACAACGTAGCTAGTCCAAATTGAAGAAAACGAAAAAGAAAGAATATCAAGCTTCCAATTCGCCAATTACAAGAGCTTATAATCAAAGCTTCAATTGTAGAAGTAATAGACTATAGAAGAAAGGTATGAGGGAAAGTTTAATCAGATTGAAACAATCGATTTAGAGGTGCAAAGTATAATGGGTCATAGGTGGGTTTTTATACTAGTTTTGGAGTCAATTAGCCATTAAAATTGGTCAACACCATAAAGTAAGGTTTTATGATGAATTGACTATTTGACTAAGACTTTGACTGTTTGACTAAGACTTTGACTAGGACTTTGACTATTTGACTCAAGGCTTTATTTAAAAAAAAAAAAAAATCTTGTATGTGAAAAAAAAAAAAAGAATTTAGAATCATATTATTATTATTATTATTTATATACATTTATGTATGTATATAAGTTGTGAGTTAGGATAAATAAAGACTTAGGCACATTTGTATAATATTAATGATAAAGGTGTAATAAAATATATATATATATATATATATATATATATATATATATAAGGGCTTTTTATGTATGAAAATTTTGGGGAAAATTTTGCGATGTTACACAAACCATATAAACCCATCCCCTAGAAACCCATCAGACGAGGCCCACTGCACAGGCCCAAGTACCGAGCCCATCACCACAGTCCAGCCCAACAGCAGGCCCAAGCCACTTCTCCTTCCCCTTAAACTGTTAAAAGAAAAAAAAATAAACGCCTCTGCCGGGACTCGAACCCGGGCAGAAGCTGTAACACGCGCCCGCCTTCACCACTTGAGCCACACCACATGATTGTCTTAATCCCAGCCTATATTATATATATACCCTATTTCGCTGACTTCCTTTTCCTTCCCCCTGCTCTGCTGATCGAACGCTGCAACAAACACAAAAGGAAAATTCATTTGCTGATTCAATAAATCACGGCCATAGACTAATCAATCCGATTATTACGCACCATTATCATCTCACCTTTCTAAAACAACAAAACGCGAGATTTAAACGCGTTGAATTGACCAAAATCGAGTTAAAAATCATTAATAAACCTTCCTAATAAACCCGATTGAAACCTGTATAAATACCCGTTTTTGATTCAATTAAACTTGCCCACAACCTCTGAAAAGAGTGATTAGCCAACCCCCACTCTCAATTCCTCTGAAAATTTCGTGTTTATCAAGCAATCCTCGCTGTTGACTTTTTCATTGACTTATTGTTCGTGCATCATAGAAGCATTGTAAGTATCGATTAAAAACATGGATTTGTTTCTGCATACTAGTCGACCAATAACCCCAACGATTCTGGGGTTATTGTTGTCTAATTTGTTCAATTGTAATTTCTAGGGTTTATATTAAGAAATTGGGGAAGAACACCATTGTAACCTATGTATATAATTATTTCAAAACTGAATCATAAACAAACCTGATGTATAGAGCAGTTGGTTGTGAGTGTGGTGGGTAAGGCTTTGGACCGGATCAGCTCACAGGTTCGACCCCCACAAACAACACACATTTTTTTATCCTTTTCTTTCTTATACTTATGATATTAACTTTTAAAATAGATTTTTAATACTAAACATTGTTTATAAATTCTAAAAAATTTATTTTATGTTATTCAAATAATAAGTTTTATTATCCAATTTTTAGATTTTCAAAATCGTTTATTTAATATATATAATAAATATTTCAAATTTATTCTAGTTTATTTATAAAATTCTATAAAAATATCAAAACGACTTTGTAAAATTCCACAAAAATTATCCTAAACTTGTATAACAATATACATTTCAGAAATAATTTTTATTTCTGAAAAACCGTTTGTTTAATATTTTTAATCAATTTTTGTTAGTTTTAATCATAAATAATTCATAATAAATTCATTTTTCAATATTTTTGCACCAAAATTTTCTATAAATTATTTCTAACTATCTAGAACTGAAATACAATTTTTTAATTCAGAAATTCTTTGATTTTAATATTTTTAGATATTAAAGTCATATTTTGACAATTTGAAATAATTAGATTAAATATTCTATTTTCAAGAAAATAATTTTATAAAAATTATTTTCATACTTAAAACCTTATGTTGTGACTATTTTCAACTTAAAATTTTACAGAAAGACTTTTGTTTATTTATTCATTAAAATTCTTATATTTATTGAACAAATTTTTTAATAAACATATAAACGTTTATCCCCAATTCGAAACCCTAGAAATACATGTATCCTGGAGTTATTTCCCTTACACATTATCAAATTCTTTAGGTTGATACTTTGAGATAATTTCCAACACATATTTCGTTGTCCAAGTTCAATTTCAAGTTATTACGTGAACTGTGAGTACTTCCTATCCCCTTTTTGCTTTTATTCATTTTTGGGGTGTTACATGTACACTATTACAAATTTCAAATACAAGTTTACATTTTCACAATACAGTTCTAGTACTATGTGCATTGCTTACAACGTGCTTTATGCTTAGACAATCATGTGGAATACATTTGTACTTCGTGAAATCATTAACATGGTACAAGTCGACCTTAACATTGGATAGCGCTATTTGGATTGACAACCCGCCTAGATTGATTCTCCCCCTTTTTCATCGGAGAATCCGTGGCCAGTGTTAAGCTTTTTATCCATTTATTGGATAAGTACACCGCCGTTCATACAGTACATTATACAGTCACAGGGTTGATTTCGCTCATTTGTATGATACATAGTTTACATAATTGCATTGTAGCTTGCACTTGAATTGTATAACTTTTTAACCTACTATATATATCAAAACTAGGAATGCTCACCAACATTTCATATGTTGACCAAATCTATTTTGTACATGTTTCAGGTGCAGTTTGATCTAGTGCTTTAACAAGAGACATTTAGTGCTTTAATTTAATTCAGTTATTTCAATATTTACATTTCATTTAGACAATGTATTTCCATTTCCATGTAAGACAATTTTGGTTTATTCAATAATATTTACATTTTAGTACCATGAGCTTTTGAACAATCGTCACTACGTGGCACCTCGATGATTCCGCCATCGGTTGGGGTGTTACAGATTGGTATCAGAGCCATGGTTATAGGGAACTAGGTTACAAGATGAAATAGGCCTAGACTATAACCAAATTTCAACTTTCATGCATTATATTTTCTAAATTACCTTACCCCTCATTTCCCTCTACTTTCCTTCTCCTATCTTTCCCTTCTTCTCTCTCTCCATTTTTCTCATCTTTCATCTTGGTGCATAGAGATGGTGTCCTACAAGGAGTGGAAAGTCTACATCATTATGGAACAGGGACAGTACCTTCCATGAAGACACTCTTAGGCATAATGCCTACTCTTATTTTTGCTCCTTCAAAGTTGTTGAACTTTAATGAGTGTGATAAGAACACGTGCAATCTGGAAGGGTGGACGCCTGTACACTGGGTTTTCTGGCATAGGCAAGCATAGCGCATAAATCCATTTACGGACCTGTTATGCTTACCTGGGGATTCCTGGAGTGAGTGTCCACTTATAGGCTAAAGCATGTCTTCTTTGATCACCATTGGGTTCAACTCCTTTGAAAAGTCAACGTTCTTGTTGGGCTTTACAGCTAGACAAGGGCACTCCAAGCATTTATGCAAGTTTTTCAATAATACTCTCTCGTTTCATATACAATATCCTATATATCATGATTTTCATATATTGCTTACAAGTTCATACTTTCATAATCATCTGTACGGTTATACACTTACATTTTCTAATCTCATGATTATTCATTGACTACCTCATAGATGTCTGCTCATCGCATGCTCCGTGATGCCAGCCAACGTCCTGTTCGTGCTTCTGGACAACGTTCTGATCGTCGCCTCGCATCTTTAGTCGCCGAACAAATTGCTGCAGTAATCCCAAACCTTGTGTGACACCCGGCAAACTCAGGTTAGTAACGTTGACTAAACTAGTAAGTCTACCTTAGCGAGTCATGCATATTACGTCTTTAACGAGGTCAGTCGAGTCGGTACGATGATTCGGGGGAAGTATCGGGAGTCGTTATGATGATCCGCGGGGTCATCGGGAGTCGGTCCATAACTATGGGTACAAGGATCGGCGATTCGTGGAATCGCCGGGTCTAACGCACACACGAGTCTCGAGTCCCGGGAATTGGTGAACGGATGTAAACGTGTTGGATATCATGCATTATATGTTTGGAATCATTATGTGACTTATCGGTGTGTGAATACGTGTTTAAATATGTTAAAATAGTGTTTAACGCGCCAAAAACCCATTTCCAGACCTTATAGGCGATTAGGAGCCTGGGGGGACTCCTAATCGCATGAACAGTGCACGAGTACAAGGGAATGGGGCGAGTAGGTGGCCAATCGCATGAATAGTAGCGATTAGGGCCCCCTACTCGCGAGTAGGTGGCTAATCGCGTGAGCTTAGAGGCGATTAGGCCCCTACTCGCCTGATCTGGGCCCCTAATCGCGTGTACTGCAGGGCTCGGGTCAAAACACCTATAAATAGAACCCTTAACTCCCCAAACACCTCTAGAACAACCCTAGCAGCTCCCAAGTCGCCCACACACCTTAGAACACCTCTGGAACTCATTTTTCTACAAAAATCACCATCCCCAAGCTTACACACCTTTCTTTAGCAAAATCCAAGGTGTGTTCTTCATCCCTAACCTTTGTAAAGTTGTTATTTTGAGTTCCCCTAAAGTTCCAGACCTTGTTTTACCAAATGTGTCTTTAAAAACCTTTCAAAAGAGTCTTAAATCAAGTTTACACCTTAATGCTTGTTATATGTGAAGTTTATATGCAAATGTTGGTCTTATTGGTGATTTTAACATGAATGTTTTTAAGATATGATTGTACTTCTGTTATGTAGAGGTCATTAGGAAGGTTGTCTTAGAATCTTAGCCATTATCATGGTGTTTTGAAGAAAATGCATATTTTGACCCATTTGTATGTTCTTGAGGATTTAGGATGATTATGGTGTGATTGTTGATGCAATGTTGTTAGAATTCACACTAGGAAGATGTTAGATCAGAGGTTTTATGAGTTACATGTTGTAGAGCTTGAAATCTGATTATTTCCATTTAAGGAAAGATAAGGTTGGTAGAAGAAACCTAGTACTTTGCCATTTTAGGAAATAATTGCATAGAACATGCTAGATCAGTGATATGTTGAGGGTTTTTGCTTGAAAAGGGTTGGTAAATGATTTAGGTTTGATATTGGGTGTTGTTGCATGTTTCGGATCTGATTTGGAGGGTTTAACGCGCGAAAACTCGTTGTACAGCAGCTGCAGGCGATTAGGCATCCTAATCGCCTGAGCTATACGCGATTGTGCAGACATTGGGGGCGATTAGGACCCTAATCGCCCATACTTCATGCGATTAGGCCCCCTAATCGCCTATAGGCTATTGCCTACTCGCGTGTGACCTTCCTAATCGCATGTACTGCTGTCGTGAACGCGTTTTGACATCCCGGAACACGATTTGACACCTAGGAACATGTTAGGAACCCCGGGATACACCCAATGACTTAGTAAGACGTGTTCGGACCTGTTTATGCGTTAATTGGACATTATGCTAGACTAGGTGAATTGTTGCGCGTGCTAAGTGTTTAATTGCATATGTTGCATGATGCCTTGCATTTATCTAACACGTGGGATGTCGGGTCACCAATGGGATGTCGAGTCTTGTCTGGCACGGTCGGTCTAACGGTTAAAGGTGTTTTCAAACGTTTATGGTCACGGTCTGGACATACGGGGACTAGTTAGCCTGCGGGTTATTAGTCCAATACTTATACACATCTTATGATAGGTCGCCGCTATTTGGGACTATCATAACATAATCATTTAACTATTTTCAAGTAACGCGAACCAAGGTGAGTTTCACAGCCCCACTTTTACTGTTTTGCTTTTGGGGGAGAAACCTGCTTTGTACGAACTATTTAAAGGTCATGTTATACTATGGGCACTTTATATTACTATACGGCTTTTATGGAAAGTCCCAGGGGGAAACCATGAATGTGCTGGCACGCACAACGAGGGAAATGTGGATAGATCTATTGGGCCTCACAAACCCCACTCGACGGCGGGGCCGGGCGGGTGCATATTGTCTCTACCTATCGGGTTACCGAGGCATCGGTAGCCCAGTCATTCTGGGCTGGTATCAACTTTTGGAAACGTTTAGTAATGGGTTCCCAACCGTAGTAGTAAAAACACTTAACGTCTAGCTAACGTTCTCATGACATAGTATTAACGGGAATGATCTTTGTAAAACTTGTAACAACACTTTTATGAAAGAAAACCTGTGAACTCACCAGCATTATATGTTGACATTTTTGGCATGTTTTCTCAGGTCGCTGAGGTAGCGGTTATCGGACTAGGCGCACAGAGTCACGCACGGCGTCTATTATTTTGAAACATATTAAACAATGTCTTTGTAAACAATGATATGACTTTTGGTTGTAAACAAGAATGCTTCCGCTGCTGGTTTACAGCTCAAAGCATTATATTTTGGTTTTAAATATAATCTTGAATGCATGTTTGTTGTATGTTTATTGTGATCGTTGACTGAGATCCTGGTGTGTCACGCGCCTCGCGGTAAAACCCCGCATGTGGAATTTGAGGGTGTGACAGATTGGTATCAGAGCCAACGGTTATAGTGAACTGAGACTGCATGTAGAGTCTAGTCTATAACTGAGTCGCACACACTAGACGGTCACAATTAGTTGAGTCTTAGCAAGTGGGTAACAATATGACTTGTCGGGGTGTCGGTGTCATCATCTACTACGCTACATCATCTATTTGCTTCTTATCATCCTATTCCTTGCCTCGTCCTTACTTTGATCCGTTGGCGAACGATATACTATTGAACTCTCTTGACGGCGGTGTGCATTGGGGTAGCTTCGGCGTACTCTTGAGATCTGTCCAGAGATTTGGACATCTCCCCTCTATGCCCTAATGAACACGCCCGTTCTTATGCATATTATATTGTACTTATACCTATGATAATGTCATGATTGGGCGCTAGTGTTCGGTGACTTGAACTTCAAACTTAAAGCGCGCCTGGAGGACCATGTGGAACAGTTTATCATGTCGGGTGCACACGAGATCATAAACTGTGATGCATGGGATCCCTGGCGGACTTTGGGCTTGAACGGATGGACCCGAGCAGGGCTCGGTCTAATTTCTTGAAATTCCTAATGGGTTATACCACGGGCAGGCCTAAATCTTTTGTTTCATGTTGTGACAGAAGATGTCGGGAGCTCGTGGAGGTCGCAGGGGCGGCCGTGCTGGCGGTCGTGGTGGCGGCCGTGGTGGCGGCGGTGGCCGCGGGAACATTAATATGACCCAAGCCGAGCTGGATAATCTGACGCAGCAGCACGTGAATATTGCTTTGGCTGCATTTCAAGCCGCTCATAATGCTATGGGTGGTACGTCGATTCTCATCTATCCTACCTCGTTCTGGGGTACCTTACCTTTTCTTGATACTCACCTGTGTGTCTGTTCCAGGTGGTGCTGTCAATCCCCCTCCATCCCAGTGTTCCTATAAAAAGTTTATGGATTGTAAGCCTCACAACTTCAGCGGCACTGAAGGGGCAGTGGGACTGCTCCGATGGTTGGAGAAAATCGAATCTGTTTTCTCGATGTGCAGCTGCCCGGATGGCGACCGGGTGAAATATGCTTCTGCGACCCTGGAGGGTCAAGCCTTGACTTGGTGGAACTCCACCACCCAGACTATGGGCATTGGGGAAGCTCACGCCATGCCCTGGGCAGAATTCATTCAGCTGTTGAAAAATGAGTACTGTCCGAGGGATGAGATCCAGAAGCTCGAGCATGAAGTCTGGAACCATAAGATGGTGGGTTCCGAGATTGAAGCTTATACTGCTAGGCACAATGAGTTGGCGGTGTTGTGCCCCGATCTGCACACACCTGATTATCGAAGGATTGAGCATTACGTCGCTGGGTTGGTACCGGAGATTGCTGGGTTAGTTGTTGCGGGTAATCTCACTGTCTATTCTGAAGTAGTTCGGTCGGCTCACAGGCTGACCAACATGAAGGTGACTGAAGGGGTCTTGCCTCCTCGAGGCGCTGCTGTGAAGACCTCCGATAGTAACAAACGGAAGTGGGAAGCTGTGGGGAAAGGCTCGAGCTCGGCTCAGCCTCAGCAGGTGAAGAAGTCTGATGTTGGGGGATCATCGTCTGAGCAGAAACCAGGGGGTTATATTGGGAAGAAGCCGAAGTGTGACCAGTGTGGATTTCACCACAACGGTCGTTGCGAGGACCGGAACCGTTGCCACAGGTGCCATAAGTTTGGGCACCAGGCAAAGGATTGCAGGGTTAATCTTCAGGGTAACCGGAACCCTCCTGCTACACCTACTCCGGCTCCTCCTGTCGCTGCTCCCCAGGGAAATCAGGGCAAACAGGGGTGCTACAATTGTGGTGAACTTGGTCACTACAAGCGGGACTGCCCCAAGTTGAAGCAGGGTGAAGCCGGGAAGAATGGGGCGGGTAATGGAAACAATGGAGGCGGAGGCAGGAATGCTCGCGCCTTCGTGATTGGTTCGAGCGGTGCTCGACAAGACCCCGACACTGTTACTGGTACGTTTCTCCTCGATAATCGCTATGCTACGGTTTTATTTGATTCTGGCGCCGATAAGAGTTTCATATCTCTTGGGTTTAGTCAATTGCTTGATAGGGTACCTACACCTTTAGAGGCTAAGTACTTGATAGAATTGGCTGATGGTAAGAAAGTTGAGGCGACGCACGTCCTTAGGGAGTGTCGCCTTGAGTTGTCGGGTTATTCCTTCCCTATTGATCTTATGCCGGTGTCCTTGGGTAGTTTCGATGTTGTCGTGGGTATGGATTGGTTGTCCCTATATCATGCTGAGATCGTTTGTTTTGATAAAGTCATTCGACTTCCTCTCCCTGATGGAGAAATTCTGTTGGTGCACGGTGAGAAGAGCGGGGTCCCGTTGAGTATCATTTCGTGTATGAAAGCCTATAAGTATCTTCGGAAGGGGTATTCTGCCATTCTGGCACTTGTTTCGGTTTCGTCTGAGGAAGAGAAGAAGATTGAAGACATTCCTGTTGTCCGTGACTTTCCCGATGTATTTCCTGAAGACTTACCTGGTCTTCCTCCTTATCGCCAGGTCGAATTTGGTATTGAACTTGCTCCGGGTGCGGCCCCTATTGCTCGTGCCCCTTATCGTCTTGCACCTCCCGAGATGCAGGAATTATCAAACCAGTTGCAGGAGCTGTTGGAGAAGGGTTTCATTCGGCCTAGTTCGTCCCCGTGGGGAGCCCCTATTTTGTTCGTCAAGAAGAAGGACGGAAGCCTACGGATGTGTATCGACTACCGGGAACTGAATAAGGTTACCATCAAGAATCGCTATCCTCTTCCTCGCATCGATGACTTATTTGACCAGCTTCAGGGTTCTAGTTTCTATTCGAAGATTGATTTGAGGTCGGGGTACCATCAGTTGAGGGTTCAAGAAGCTGACATTCCGAAGACCGCCTTTCGAACTCGCTATGGCCACTTTGAATTCCTGGTCATGCCTTTTGGTCTCACCAACGCACCTGCCATTTTTATGGATCTGATGAACCGTGTTTGCAAGCCTTATCTTGATAAGTTCGTGATTGTCTTCATCGATGATATTTTGGTCTATTCCAAGAACGAGGTGGACCACCAGGAACACCTACGTCTTGTTTTGGAACTTCTGAGGCGGGAACAGCTGTACGCTAAGTTTTCTAAGTGTAGCTTCTGGTTGTGTGAAGTTCAATTCCTTGGTCATGTGGTTAATGAGAAAGGAATTCACGTTGACCCAGCGAAGATTGAAGCCATAAAGGACTGGGAAGCACCCAAGACGCCATCTGAGGTGCGGCAATTCCTAGGCCTTGCAGGTTATTACCGTCGTTTTATTGAGGGATTTTCGAAGATCGCTCAACCCCTCACCTCGCTTACCCAGAAGGACCGGAAGTTCGACTGGGGTGATTCTCAGGAGTCAGCCTTCCAGATGTTAAAGGCTAAACTCTGTTCTGCTCCTATCTTGTCCTTGCCTGAGGGCACGGACGATTTTGTGGTTTATTGTGACGCTTCTATCCGGGGTCTTGGTTGCGTACTGATGCAGCGCGAGAAGGTCATCGCCTATGCTTCTCGTCAGCTTAAGGTTCATGAGAAAAACTATCCCACCCATGATCTGGAGTTGGGTGCGGTGGTCTTTGCTTTAAAGATTTGGAGGCATTACTTGTACGGTACCAAATGCACGATCTACACCGATCACAAGAGCCTCCAGCATATCTTTGATCAGAAGGTGTTGAACATAAGACAGCGTCGTTGGGTCGAGCTTCTTAATGACTACGAGTGCGCCATCAAATACCATCCTGGCAAGGCGAATGTGGTCGCAGACGCCTTGAGCAGGAAGGAAACGGCCAAACCTCGTCGTGTTCGAGCTCTTCAGCTCACCATCCATTCCGGCTTACCTGACCGAATCCGTTCAGCGCAGCAAGAAGCTTTGAAGGAGGAAAACCTTAAAGCTGAAACCATGCATGGTGCGGATAGTCACCTTGAACTCAGACCCGATGGGTTACACTATTTCGCTGAACGTATTTGGGTTCCTTTATTTGGGGGCTTGCGGGAGCTCGTTCTTGATGAAGCCCACAAGTCCCGGTACTCTATTCACCCTGGCTCCGATAAGATGTATCAAGACCTAAAGATACTTTATTGGTGGCCGAACATGAAGGCGGACGTGGCTTCGTATGTAAGCAAGTGCTTGACCTGTGCTAAGGTCAAGGTCGAATACCAAAAGCCGTCCGGCCTCCTGCAACAGCCTGAAATCCCCGAGTGGAAGTGGGAGCGGATTACGATGGACTTTGTGACCAAACTCCCGAAATCGCCCAGTGGTTGCGACATGATCTGGGTAATTGTCGATAGGTTGACAAAGTCTGCACACTTCCTCGCTATCAAAGAGACCGATGGTCTCGAGCGTTTGGCACGGTTATATCTCAAGGAAGTGGTCTCTCGGCACGGGGTGCCTGTCTCTATTATTTCAGATCGTGATCCTCGGTTCGCCTCTAACTTTTGGAAGTCTTTGCATAAGGCCCTGGGTACTCAGTTAGACATGAGCACAGCATACCATCCGCAAACTGACGGTCAAAGTGAGCGGACAATCCAAACGCTAGAAGACATGCTTCGGGCATGTGTGATCGATTTTGGCAAAGGGTGGGAGAGTCATTTACCGTTGGTGGAATTCTCCTACAACAACAGTTACCATTCTAGCATCAAGGCAGCTCCGTTCGAGGCTCTTTACGGGCGGAAATGCCGGTCTCCTCTTTGTTGGGCCGAGGTGGGTGAGAGTCAACTCACCGGCCCGGAACTTGTGTACGAGACTTCCGAAAAGATCGTACAAATCCGTAACCGCATGGCAGCAGCTCGGGATCGTCAAAAGAGCTATGCCGATCGTCGTCGCAAACCTTTGGAGTTCGAGGTTGGCGACTGGGTTTTATTGAAGGTATCTCCGTGGAAGGGCGTTATACGTTTTGGGAAACGGGGCAAGTTGAATCCTCGGTATGTGGGACCGTTCGCAATCCTGGAACGGATTGGACCGGTAGCATACAGGCTTGACCTGCCGGCTGAGCTCAGTAATGTTCATAATGTCTTCCATGTTTCTAATCTGAAGAAGTGCTTGGCGGATGAATCTTTGGTTGTTCCTCTCGAAGAGATCAAGGTGGATGATCGTCTGCGTATCGTGGAGGAACCGGTTGAAATTCTCGACTACAAAATCCGTAGCCTTCGCCGGAGTAAAATCCGCATTGTTAAAGTCCGTTGGAACTCTAATCGTGGACCGGAGTTCACGTGGGAACGGGAAGATCAAATGAAGGCTAAGTATCCCCATTTATTTCCTAAGCGCGCGTTCGAATCAAGACATGTCTCTGCTGAAGCTGAATGAATCTCGGGTCGAGATTCCTTTCAACAGGGGGATGATGTGGCAACCGGAAAATTTTTCTTCTCTTTCGTCTCTTCCTTTTTGGCCTTGGGCAATTTTCGGGACGAAAATTCTTTCAACAGGGGGATGATGTGACACCCGGCAAACTCAGGTTAGTAACGTTGACTAAACTAGTAAGTCTACCTTAGCGAGTCATGCATATTACGTCTTTAACGAGGTCAGTCGAGTCGGTACGATGATTCGGGGGAAGTATCGGGAGTCGTTATGATGATCCGCGGGGTCATCGGGAGTCGGTCCATAACTATGGGTACAAGGATCGGCGATTCGTGGAATCGCCGGGTCTAACGCACACACGAGTCTCGAGTCCCGGGAATTGGTGAACGGATGTAAACGTGTTGGATATCATGCATTATATGTTTGGAATCATTATGTGACTTATCGGTGTGTGAATACGTGTTTAAATATGTTAAAATAGTGTTTAACGCGCCAAAAACCCATTTCCAGACCTTATAGGCGATTAGGAGCCTGGGGGGACTCCTAATCGCATGAACAGTGCACGAGTACAAGGGAATGGGGCGAGTAGGTGGCCAATCGCATGAATAGTAGCGATTAGGGCCCCCTACTCGCGAGTAGGTGGCTAATCGCGTGAGCTTAGAGGCGATTAGGCCCCTACTCGCCTGATCTGGGCCCCTAATCGCGTGTACTGCAGGGCTCGGGTCAAAACACCTATAAATAGAACCCTTAACTCCCCAAACACCTCTAGAACAACCCTAGCAGCTCCCAAGTCGCCCACACACCTTAGAACACCTCTGGAACTCATTTTGCTACAAAAATCACCATCCCCAAGCTTACACACCTTTCTTTAGCAAAATCCAAGGTGTGTTCTTCATCCCTAACCTTTGTAAAGTTGTTATTTTGAGTTCCCCTAAAGTTCCAGACCTTGTTTTACCAAATGTGTCTTTAAAAACCTTTCAAAAGAGTCTTAAATCAAGTTTACACCTTAATGCTTGTTATATGTGAAGTTTATATGCAAATGTTGGTCTTATTGGTGATTTTAACATGAATGTTTTTAAGATATGATTGTACTTCTGTTATGTAGAGGTCATTAGGAAGGTTGTCTTAGAATCTTAGCCATTATCATGGTGTTTTGAAGAAAATGCATATTTTGACCCATTTGTATGTTCTTGAGGATTTAGGATGATTATGGTGTGATTGTTGATGCAATGTTGTTAGAATTCACACTAGGAAGATGTTAGATCAGAGGTTTTATGAGTTACATGTTGTAGAGCTTGAAATCTGATTATTTCCATTTAAGGAAAGATAAGGTTGGTAGAAGAAACCTAGTACTTTGCCATTTTAGGAAATAATTGCATAGAACATGCTAGATCAGTGATATGTTGAGGGTTTTTGCTTGAAAAGGGTTGGTAAATGATTTAGGTTTGATATTGGGTGTTGTTGCATGTTTCGGATCTGATTTGGAGGGTTTAACGCGCGAAAACTCGTTGTACAGCAGCTGCAGGCGATTAGGCATCCTAATCGCCTGAGCTATACGCGATTGTGCAGACATTGGGGGCGATTAGGACCCTAATCGCCCATACTTCATGCGATTAGGCCCCCTAATCGCCTATAGGCTATTGCCTACTCGCGTGTGACCTTCCTAATCGCATGTACTGCTGTCGTGAACGCGTTTTGACATCCCGGAACACGATTTGACACCTAGGAACATGTTAGGAACCCCGGGATACACCCAATGACTTAGTAAGACGTGTTCGGACCTGTTTATGCGTTAATTGGACATTATGCTAGACTAGGTGAATTGTTGCGCGTGCTAAGTGTTTAATTGCATATGTTGCATGATGCCTTGCATTTATCTAACACGTGGGATGTCGGGTCACCAATGGGATGTCGGGTCTTGTCTGGCACGGTCGGTCTAACGGTTAAAGGTGTTTTCAAACGTTTATGGTCACGGTCTGGACATACGGGGACTAGTTAGCCTGCGGGTTATTAGTCCAATACTTATACACATCTTATGATAGGTCGCCGCTATTTGGGACTATCATAACATAATCATTTAACTATTTTCAAGTAACGCGAACCAAGGTGAGTTTCACAGCCCCACTTTTACTGTTTTGCTTTTGGGGGAGAAACCTGCTTTGTACGAACTATTTAAAGGTCATGTTATACTATGGGAACTTTATATTACTATACGGCTTTTATGGAAAGTCCCAGGGGGAAACCATGAATGTGCTGGCACGCACAACGAGGGAAATGTGGATAGATCTATTGGGCCTCACAAACCCCACTCGACGGCGGGGCCGGGCGGGTGCATATTGTCTCTACCTATCGGGTTACCGAGGCATCGGTAGCCCAGTCATTCTGGGCTGGTATCAACTTTTGGAAACGTTTAGTAATGGGTTCCCAACCGTAGTAGTAAAAACACTTAACGTCTAGCTAACGTTCTCATGACATAGTATTAACGGGAATGATCTTTGTAAAACTTGTAACAACACTTTTATGAAAGAAAACCTGTGAACTCACCAGCATTATATGTTGACATTTTTGGCATGTTTTCTCAGGTCGCTGAGGTAGCGGTTATCGGACTAGGCGCACAGAGTCACGCACGGCGTCTATTATTTTGAAACATATTAAACAATGTCTTTGTAAACAATGATATGTCTTTTGGTTGTAAACAAGAATGCTTCCGCTGCTGGTTTACAGCTCAAAGCATTATATTTTGGTTTTAAATATAATCTTGAATGCATGTTTGTTGTATGTTTATTGTGATCGTTGACTGAGATCCTGGTGTGTCACGCGCCTCGCGGTAAAACCCCGCATGTGGAATTTGAGGGTGTGACACCTTGTCAGTGAGATAACCCAGAATAGTAACAGTGCCAACACAGGGAGTACGACTCAATCTCGGTGCACTTTCAAACACTTTAACTCCTGCAACCCCACAAAATTCACTGGTGAGGAGGGTGCTACTGGCCTCCTCCAATGGTTTGAAAGCATGGAGAGTACTTTTGTGAACAGTGAATGTCCTGATGAACTCCACGTTCGCTATGCTACTAGTGTCCTTCAAAAGGGAGCGTTAACTTGGTGGAACGGCGAAAAGCGCAATCGAGGAGCTGATGTTGCCTTATCATTATCTTGGGCTGAAGTTAAGGAGCTCATGATCGCCAAATTTTGCCCTAGGAACGAAATCAGGAAGCTGGAGGATGAGTTTCGTGAGCTCAAACAAGACAGTGGAGAGAATCTTGCATATAATACTCCATATCATGAACTCAGCATATTGGTCCCACACATGGTCACCCCGGTTTCTCGAGCAATCAAGAAATATATCGAGGGATTACCTGACCTAATACAAGACGTAGTCACTGGGAGCAAATCTACTACGGTGGAGGAAGCCATCCAGCTTGCAGCCACTTTGACGGACAAACACGTAAGGAAAGGAAACTTGGCGAGGAAAGACACCAAGACGTCTACTGAGAAAACCACCAATGCTGTTGAACAATCTAAGACTGTTTTAGCAAAGGCCGCCACTACCGCTTCGAACTCCAAGAAACGAATGAGCGATAACCAGAACCAGGCTGTTGTGGATCCTGTGACTCAGCCTCCTAGCAAGAAAGCCTACATGGGAATCCATCCTCAATGCAACACTTGCAAGTATCATCACCCTGCAAATCTTCCATGTCGTCAATGCACTAGATGTGGAAGGTTTGGACACTTTGTCACTACTTGTCGTGTAACAGATTGGACGCAAGATAATCATCAAACAGCTGCCCAGGAACCACTACAGATTACTAACGGTCGGGCATGTTATCATTGTAGAGACCCTAACCACATGCTACCTCAATGTCCCAAGTTGAATAATGTAAACCTGGTGGCACATGGACGAGCTTTCGATATCAATATCAACGGAGCAGACGGTCAGGATGACGTTGATCCCACTGGTTAAGCCATGGATGAAATCTTCCCAAGACTCGAGAATCCAATACTCGTGTTTTCATTTTCTTAATCCTATTATCATTTTGTACCCAATTTTGTCGCACTCATAAGCATACAACATCTAGAAATTTCCTTGCATACTATTGTGTACGAACACAGATTGGAAATTCATCAAATTCGATTACGTTTATTTTATATCGTATAAGTTTCAGACTCTACCTTACATTTTATTGAAACATTTGGTCTTGACTTCCATGGAAATCAAAATACTTATTTAATCCTACAAAGCTTTTCTAAAAACATCATTGTTTGTCACATGAAACTTGATTTTTCCCTTAATTTGACTATTCATTGAACATTTAATTATTCATGATACTCGTAAACTATTCCTATAGGCCACTAAGATAACACTTACACTTAATGGTTGTAGTGCTTACAAACTTGCTTGCATGTGTATATTATCCACGCAACTCAGATAAACATTTCATTTAAAGGGCTCCTCGGACGAGTGGTAGCCCATACTTAAATACTATTATGCTTACAAGTCATTGCAAACCCATGCAATTGACCTCATTATTACATGGCCTCATTTCATTGATAACATCTCATTGTAACCCAACGTGTTTGATGTGACATCTTCTTGTGAAATTTATTTGCTTTAATGTGTGTTAGATTAGGATCATAGAAGGACATAAAACCCTAATGTAAGGTAAATTGATGATTCCGGTCCGGAACGTAATCATGAATTTACAGGTACGTTAGGGTAGTGTGAAATTCTATTAGAGTTTTTGGGTAGACGTCCAGTACGTTTTCAAGGTATCAAAGGTGTGGTGGGTTAGCTGCGGTACACCCTGTATACAAGCACTAATGATGCATTGAAAGTGAGACTGGAAGTCGGACCAGGAACAAACTCTAGCTACTTGGTAGTTCACCTAGTCTCTTTTTTTATAGTCAAACAACTTGTACATTTATTCTAGAATTCCTAAAACTTGGTATTTAGTGGTTCACTAGATTCTTATTCTCCTTCTTATTCGAGACGAACCTAATCCAATCACCTATCAAACCTCGCATCCAAAATCATCCAAATTTTCCTAACCACGGTTACCTTAGTTTTTACCCAAACATCCATAACCCTATGTTTTTAAATAACTTCGGGACGAAGTTTCTAAAAGTAGGGGATGCTGTGACATCCGTCACTTATATATATATATATATATATATATATATATATTAAATAATAATAATAAAAATAAAAATAATAATGATAATAAAAATAAAAAGGTTAGTCATTATATCTTACCACTTCTAAACCATCATCCTAACCCATTAATCTACAACCCAAACCATATAAACCCATCCCCTAGAAACCCATCAGACGAGGCCCACTGCACAGGCCCAAGTACCGAGCCCATCACCACAGTCCAGCCCAACAGCAGGCCCAAGCCACTTCTCCTTCCCCTTAAACTGTTAAAAGAAAAAAAATAAACGCCTCTGCCGGGACTCGAACCCGGGCAGAAGCTGTAACACGCGCCCGCCTTCACCACTTGAGCCACACCACATGATTGTCTTAATCCCAGCCTATATTATATATATACCCTATTTCGCTGACTTCCTTTTCCTTCCCCCTGCTCTGCTGATCGAACGCTGCAACAAACACAAAAGGAAAATTCATTTGCTGATTCAATAAATCACGGCCATAGACTAATCAATCCGATTATTACGCACCATTATCATCTCACCTTTCTAAAACAACAAAACGCGAGATTTAAACGCGTTGAATTGACCAAAATCGAGTTAAAAATCATTAATAAACCTTCCTAATAAACCCGATTGAAACCTGTATAAATACCCGTTTTTGATTCAATTAAACTTGCCCACAACCTCTGAAAAGAGTGATTAACCAACCCCCACTCTCAATTCCTCTGAAATTTTCGTGTTTATCAAGTAATCCTCGCTGTTGACTTTTTCGTTGACTTATTGTTCGTGCATCATAGAAGCATTGTAAGTATCGATTAAAAACATGGATTTGTTTCTGCATACTAGTCGACCAATAACCCCAACGATTCTGGGGTTATTGTTGTCTAATTTGTTCAATTGTAATTTCTAGGGTTTATATTAAGAAATTGGGGAAGAACACCATTGTAACCTATGTATATAATTATTTCAAAACTGAATCATAAACAAACCTGATGTATAGAGCAGTTGGTTGTGAGTGTGGTGGGTAAGGCTTTGGACCGGATCAGGTCACAGGTTCGACCCCCACAAACAACACACATTTTTTTATCCTTTTCTTTCTTATACTTATGATATTAACTTTTAAAATAGATTTTTAATACTAAACATTGTTTATAAATTCTACAAAATTTATTTTATGTTATTCAAATAATAAGTTTTATTATCCAATTTTTAGATTTTCAAAATCATTTATTTAATATATATAATAAATATTTCAACTTTATTCTAGTTTATTTATAAAATTCTATAAAAATATCAAAACGACTTTGTAAAATTCCACAAAAATTATCCTAAACTTGTATAACAATATACTTTTCAGAAATAATTTTTATTTCTGAAAAACCGTTTGTTTAATATTTTTAATCAATTTTTGTTAGTTTTAATCATAAATAATTTATAATAAATTCATTTTTCAATATTTTTGCACCAAAATTTTCTATAAATTATTTTTAACTATCTAGAACTGAAATACAATTTTTAATTCAGAAATTCTTTGATTTTAATATTTTTAGATATTAAAGTCATATTTTGACAATTTGAAATAATTAGATTAAATATTCTATTTTCAAGAAAATAATTTTATAAAAATTATTTTCATACTTAAAACCTTATGTTGTGACTATTTTCAACTTAAAATTTTACAGAAAGACTTTTGTTTATTTATTCATTAAAATTCTTATATTTATTGAACAAATCTATACTATATTAATAAGCATATAGGAAGGGCAGAAATGGTCATTTGCCACTTTTAAGAGATGTACAAGCCTCAAAAGCATGTACAAGACCCTAATGCAAAAGAAAAAAAACACGGTAGATTCACTTTGATTTAGGGTTTCATAATGACAAAACATCCTCATTTATCAGCCTCTATCTCCAGTACAAACGATTCAAGATCCTAGGGTTTTCTTAAAGCCAATTCAAGATCTAGGCTTTCTCAATGACACCAGATCGATGAATCTCTCTCAATCCAACACTAGATCCACTGGTTTTTACCTCTTGGTATCGTTTTTTCTTAACCATAACTCCCGTTTTTTGCTTGTTATTTGTGTCAGACGTGTGTAATACTTTCAGATTTGTTTTTTTTTTTTTGTTATTATAGTCAGATCTGCAAGAATGGATACAACGAGGGTGAGAATCAGAATGGATACAACAGGGGCAAGAACTAGGGCTTGTAGTTGCAGGTACCAGACTTGGTGTTTTACGGTTTGATTTTTGACGTTTGTGAGGGTTTTTTCTGTGGTTTTGTTTTTTCAAATGTGATTATGTTCTAATATGTGTTTATGGTTTTCGTAATTATATTTTTTTAAATTAATCTCAAAATTTTAATTTCACAAAAACACATAATCGTGAAAATTACATCAAGATCGTTGGTTCTTTTTATGGTTTCTTGGCTTATTGGTTCTTGATTAAGGCTGGAAATGATTATGCAAATGAACAAGATAATAGATGCAGGTGTAATTAACTCTGTACGCCCTTAACATCTAAGTATGGGTTCAATGATTTGGGCCAGAGCTTTCAAGTTTATATCCGGCGCTGACATGGATATTGCCGGTGAGATAACATTGACCTGGTGTCTCAGCTCAAACTATATGGTTCTGAGGAAATGTCGAACTAAACCGTCAAGAAAACCAAGTCGAGTCTGGTCAACTGGGCTGCAAACACCCATTGAGATTTTATAATACTAGAACAGAAAAAAGCAGGTATATTTGTTCTTTTTCTGTTATGCAAGTATTTTCTTACTTTTCAAATTACTTTTTACATATGGTTAATTGTTGTATACAGAAAATGTGTTGGCACACCAAGCATGCGTTCTTCGGTCTGACTTAGAGAAATCTATTTAGGACAATGCGTCATTGTTTTCAATATTCTCTTTAATATACATACATATATACATGAACGCATTATCTTTACACTTGTATACAACAGAAGAGGATAAGCTAAGTGCTGGCAACAGATCAGTTGTGAATAAGTTTGAATCTGAGCTGGCACAAGATGTTGGTTCTCTATGCAAATATGGTGGCTACATCTGTTTCCCAGCAAAATGAACAAGTTCAGTGCGTTGAAAAGTTCCGTGACACTTTTATCAACATCAGTGATAAGGTTTTGCGTGATTTGTGTCATCACATATATAATGTATATTTATATATTAGTGGTATTTGATTTTTATATAATTTCATGGTACAGGCCATCACTGATCTAAAGACAAAAGTATCTGCATCAAGGAATTTGTATATTTCACATATTGAGGAAATGGAAAATGTTGTATGTTTACACAAAGCAAGTGCTAATGGAAGCTTAGAGGATATTTCAGCCCGCATTTTGTCAAATGAATATTTCTGTTGCCGGTCATAACAGGTCGGTCTACCCGCATTTTGTCACATCCACTTAGAACTATTGATGATTACTACTGATTATTTATATGATCTTGATTCTTGGTAATGTTTGTTTGTTCAGGATTTTTCAATGCAGCCTCCAACTTAAGAGCTTATGGTTCGCGATTTACATGATAATGCATGGACATTCCGTCATATATATCGCGGCACATGATGATTTCAAGAAGGTGTACCAGAAAGGCACTATTATGAATCATCCTGGCAAAGGTAGAGATCCCAAGAAGGTACTACCGTAATATTGTATAACTTTAACTTTCTTAACAATTATTTTGTATGTGTTAGGTCTTGTTTAATTGTAGATTTTTAAACCTAATGAATTATGTATAATATGTTATTTGATGATAAGTTTGCACATACGAGTGTTAGATTTCTAAAAAAAATGGTACTGTTTATAACTTTCAGTAGAAGTGCATGGGGTTGTTTAGACATTAAAAGTGTGTTTTAGAAAGTGGTAAGATTTCAAGTCTTTTTCAAACTACACCAACTCGGTGTCAACTACACTATTGGATGTTTATCGCCAGTTGTATCTCATCCAATAGTTTATGGTAGTCTAATTGGTCTTGGTAGTCCCTGTGTTAAGGTATTGTATATATTTAGTGCAGTTTTTTTCATTGAACTCTTGCACCTTTTGTTGACGAGTTGACCCGTTTGTAGCTGATTTGAAGCATCCTAGAACTCCAAATCTGTCTTTGGGTTACCCATATGTAGATTCTAATCATAGGAGCAGAAGAAGGCCAACGGGGATAACTGATGATGTTTATCTTATTAGTTTTGGTTTCACTTATTGTTGTTACACCATTTCTCTTATAAGAGTTGACTTTCTTGCTGAAAACAGGTAAATCTGCTGGTTAATGTGTTACCCGTGTCATTCTCGGGCTTTCTGGTCGTAGTCAAGCTTTTAATGCACCTAATGTTTTGCCAAATGGGAAAGCAAAACAGTAAATACTTCCAGGTTTTGCAATTTTTCTGTTTCTTAAGAGTTATAGTGTAACACCTAAATATTTTTTAATTTCATTCTTCATAAACGATCTATGTAACAAACTACTATAATTCCACTTAACTTAATTTATAGGTTGCTCATCCTGTGAATGTTTTCTATCATTTTGTTAAAGTATATACGAGCGACTAGAGAGGGATTGATAAAGTTAAAGAGGACAAAAGAAGAACCCCGTTTTTATACCATATGGGAAGATGCAACTAAAGAATCAAGACATGGATTACAATATATACCTGCTTGCCTGCACCAATTCCTACTGTTTAAATGCAGGGCATGATGAATCTTATAATCCTTCTATCCAGCACAAGAGATTAATTTGCATGACTTCAAGTTGACCATTCATAGTCGCTTACAGGTAAGTTAGTTCCTTTATCTAACATGTGAATTAGTAATTTTGACCAGTTAACTAACCTGTGAATTTGTTTAGTTGTTTTGACCCATTTTCTAACCTGCGAATTACATATGCACAGAGCTATATATGGATTCTAGAGTTGGCGATTTAAATTAGTTTACTTGTGAATGGTCGATTTGGTTTCTTATTATTGCCTAACGGGTCAAAAAAAATTAGTTAAAAAAGGTGCTATAATTTGGTACTTGGCAGGCTTTGTAATATAAGTTCAGAGAAGGTGTTTGAGCTCATATGTTACAGCAGTGTTTTGTTTTGAACCGATCGAGTACATAAAGTTAGTTTATTAGTTTTGAATTTTGATGGTACAATTTATTATTATTTTCGCATGGTTTAAAAAAACGATTGAGGCATGCGCCTCGAGGCGTGCCTTAAAGGTGATTCGGCATGCAAATGAGTCTCTTGTTTTTGATGTTCTTGATGAAAATGATGTTGAATTGAATTTAGTTATATTTTATTTTTTATAAGATATATAATGTATATATTTTTTTTAATTCCTTCTCGGGCTTACGCCTCGGTTCGCCTAGGCTCATTTCTGTTCTTTCAAACCTTGAACTTTTGTAATAATTAATAAATATAAAACTTAATGTATGTTGCCTTGAAGAAGCTGATACTTAAAAGGGTTACAAATTAGATAGCACACGTAATTAGTAAGCGAGCACTAGCAGACCTTGTTTATAATTATAATGTGTCAACGGGAATATAGTAATAAAGAATGCATGTTACCACAAAAGGAAATGTGTTGACTTATTTGTTTCTTACACGAAACCATTTGATCTAGATTGTTTTGAGTCGTAGAATTACTGGCTTTGACCCGTTAAACAACATACCAATTTTTTTCCAACTCTATAATGTTTCTATCAGTAATTTATTATTATTTTTTTTGCAGACCCTCGAAAGCACAAACGACTGTATCTTCAAATGGGGTGTGGTAAACAAACAAGATCCAGTAACCACATGATCGGCTTCGTCAAAGAATGAGGTTCCTGACATTTCAGTACAAGATGCAGTTGGAAATGAGGTTTTTGACATGTCATGTAGTGTCAAACCGATGCACAATTCGTAGGATGGTCAGATGGCAAATTGGAAATAAGGTTTTTGACATTTCAGTATAGGTAGCAGATGCGCCACATGACTATGTTTGTCTTTTCCTAGACATGAAAAGAATTCCTTACTCAGTAGTGGTGATTTCAAAATAATGTAGACTTTATTTTCAAAATAAGTTAAAGATTGTATTTTGTGAATATGGATCAAATTGAAGATTGTCTTTTGTTTGAAATGGATATGATTGAAATTTTATTTTGTTGCTAATGGGCCAGACTGTAGATTGTATTGTGTACATACCTATTTGCTGTTAGACTATTACTCTATTACTGATTGGTGCATCACGGATGTTAGTTGTGGCGATTTTAAGCTTCTTGTACAAAAGTTAGGTTAACTAAAACTTTAAATTGTTGGTGACGGATGGGTTGAGGGGTAAGACATGAAAAAAAGTAGTTACATGCCTCTATCCCTTATGATGTTTTAAGGTTATATATAGTTTATATAAAAAAAAAAGGTTATCATCATTTTATAAAAAAAAATACATTTTAAGATGGTTTGAACAGGAATGATAAAAAAAGTTCGAAATTTGATATACTCGTCAGATTGATGCATGACTCGGAATTTGATACAAAATGTGTTTCATTTCACAAAATAATTATAAAAAATATATTAAACAGTACTAGGTTATAAAACATGACAACAAGGTGAAGAAGGTGCTAACCATTGAAATGAAGTTAAAACACTGTAGTACGTGGTGCGGGCGTGGATGGGATGAAAAATGCCCGAAAACACCATATTCTCGCTCTTCTAAAAACACCAAAAAACATTCTATTGTGAATGCTCTAAACATGATCAACTTTTGTAAAATATCATGAGAATAAAAATCTAACAAAATTACTATACAACATATCACATGAGTTTTAAAACACTGACTTTTAATGATTACAACGTTACAAATTATCGCCGCCGCATCGCGCGGGTTCTCTACTAGTTTTTTAATAAACATATAAACGTTTATCACCAATTCGAAACCCTAGAAATACATGTATCCTGGAGTTATTTCCCTTACACATTATCAAATTCTTTAGGTTGATACTTTGAGATAATTTCCAACACATATTTCGTTGTCCAAGTTCAATTTCAAGTTATTACGTGAACTGTGAGTACTTCCTATCCCCTTTTTGCTTTTATTCATTTTTGGGGTGTTACATGTACACTATTACAAATTTCAAATACAAGTTTACATTTTCACAATACAGTTCTAGTACTATGTGCATTGCTTACAACGTGCTTTATGCTTAGACAATACATGTGGAATACATTTGTACTTAGTGAAATCATTAACATGGTACAAGCCGACCTTAACATTGGATAGCGCTATTTGGATTGACAACCCGCCTAGATTGATTCTCCCCCTTTTTCATCGGAGAATCCGTGGCCAGTGTTAAGCTTTTTATCCATTTATTGGATAAGTACACCGCCGTTCATACAGTACATTATACAGTCACAGGGTTGATTTCGCTCATTTGTATGATACATAGTTTACATAATTGCATTGTAGCTTGCACTTGAATTGTATAACTTTTTAACCTACTATATATATCAAAACTAGGAATGCTCACCAACATTTCATATGTTGACCAAATCTATTTTGTACATGTTTCAGGTGCAGTTTGATCTAGTGATTTAACAAAAGACATTTAGTGCTTTAATTTAATTCAGTTATTTCAATATTTACATTTCATTTAGACAATGTATTTCCATTTCCATGTAAGACAATTTTGGTTTATTCAATAATATTTACATTTTAGTACCATGAGCTTTTGAACAATCGTCACTACGTGGCACCTTGATGATTCCGCCATCGGTTGGGGTGTTACAGATTGGTATCAGAGCCATGGTTATAGGGAACTAGGTTACTAGATGAAATAGGCCTAGACTATAACCGAATTTCAACTTTCATGCATTATATTTCCTAAATTACCTTACCCCTCATTTCCCTCTACTTTCCTTCTCCTATCTTTCCCTTCTTCTCTCTCTCCATTCTTCTCATCTTTCATCTTGGTGCATAGAGATGGTGTCCTACAAGGAGTGGAAAGTCTACATCATTATGGAACAGGGACAGTACCTTCCATGAAGACACTCTTAGGCATAATGCCTACTCTTATTTTTGCTCCTTCAAAGTTGTTGAACTTTAATGAATGTGATAAGAACACGTGCAATCTGGAAGGGTGGACGCCTGTACACTGGGTTTTCTGGCATAGGCAAGCATAGCGCATAAATCCATTTACGGACCTGTTATGCTTACCTGGGGATTCCTGGAGTGAGTGTCCACTTATAGGCTAAAGCATGTCTTCTTTGATCACCATTGGGTTCAACTCCTTCGAAAAGTCAACGTTCTTGTTGGGCTTTACAGCTAGACAAGGGCACTCCAAGCATTTATGCAAGTTTTTCAATAATACTCTCTCGTTTCATATACAATATCCTATATATCATGATTTTCATATATTGCTTACAAGTTCATACTTTCATAATCATCTGTACGGTTATACACTTACATTTTCTAATCTCATGATTATTCATTGACTACCTCATAGATGTCTGCTCGCCGCATGCTCCGTGATGCCAGCCAACGTCCTGTTCGTGCTTCTGGACAACGTTCTGATCGTCGCCTCGCATCTTTAGTCGCCGAACAAATTGCTGCAGTAATCCCAAACCTTGTCAGTGAGATAACCCAGAATAGTAATAGTGCCAACACAGGGAGTACGACTCAATCTCGATGCACTTTCAAACACTTTAACTCCTGCAACCCCACAAAATTCATTGGTGAGGAGGGTGCTACTGGCCTCCTCCAATGGTTTGAAAGCATGGAGAGTACTTTTGTGAACTGTGAATGTCCTGATGAACTCCACGTTCGCTATGCTACTAGTGTCCTTCAAAAGGGAGCGTTAACTTGGTGGAACGGCGAAAAGCGCAATCGAGGAGCTGATGTTGCCTTATCATTATCTTGGGCTGAAGTTAAGGAGCTCATGATCGCCAAATTTTGCCCTAGGAACGAAATCAGGAAGCTGGAGGATGAGTTTCGTGAGCTCAAACAAGACAGTGGAGAGAATCTTGCATATAATACTCCATATCATGAACTCAGCATATTGGTCCCACACATGGTCACCCCGGTTTCTCGAGCAATCAAGAAATATATCGAGGGATTACCTGACCTAATACAAGACGTAGTCGCTGGGAGCAAATCTACTACGGTGGAGGAAGCCATCCAGCTTGCAGCCATTTTGACGGACAAACACGTAAGGAAAGGAAACTTGGCGAGGAAAGACACCAAGACGTCTACTGAGAAAACCACCAATGCTGTTGAACAATCTAAGACTGTTTTAGCAAAGGCCGCCACTACCGCTTCGAACTCCAAGAAACGAATGAGCGATAACCAGAACCAGGCTGTTGTGGATCCTGTGACTCAGCCTCCTAGCAAGAAAGCCTACATGGGAATCCATCCTCAATGCAACACTTGCAAGTATCATCACCCTGCAAATCTTCCATGTCGTCAATGCACTAGATGTGGAAGGTTTGGACACTTTGTCACTACTTGTCGTGTAACAGATTGGACGCAAGATAATCATCAAACAGCTGCCCAGGAACCACTACAGATTACTAACGGTCGGGCATGTTATCATTATAGAGACCCTAACCACATGCTACCTCAATGTCCCAAGTTGAATAATGTAAACCTGGTGGCACATGGACGAGCTTTCGATATCAATATCAACGGAGCAGACGGTCAGGATGACGTTGATCCCACTGGTTAAGCCATGGATGAAATCTTCCCAAGACTCGAGAATCCAATACTCGTGTTTTCATTTTCTTAATCCTATTATCATTTTGTACCCAATTTTGTCGCACTCATTAGCATACAACATCTAGAAATTTCCTTGCATACTATTGTGTACGAACACAGATTGGAAATTCATCAAATTCGATTACGTTTATTTTATATCGTATAAGTTTCAGACTCTACCTTACATTTTATTGAAACATTTGGTCTTGACTTCCATGGAAATCAAAATACTTATTTAATCCTACAAAGCTTTTCTAAAAACATCATTGTTTGTCACATGAAACTTGATTTTTCCCTTAATTTGACTATTCATTGAACATTTAATTATTCATGATACTCGTAAACTATTCCTATAGGCCACTAAGATAACACTTACACTTAATGGTTGTAGTGCTTACAAACTTGCTTGCATGTGTATATTATCCACGCAACTCAGATAAACATTTCATTTAAAGGGCTCCTCGGACGAGTGGTAGACCATACTTAAATACTATTATGCTTACAAGTCATTGCAAACCCATGCAATTGACCTCATTATTACATGGCCTCATTTCATTGATAACATCTCATTGTAACCCAACGTGTTTGATGTGACATCTTCTTGTGAAATTTATTTGCTTTAATGTGTGTTAGATTAGGATCATAGAAGGACATAAAACCCTAATGTAAGGTAAATTGATGATTCCGGTCCGGAACGTAATCATGAATTTACAGGTACGTTAGGGTAGTGTGAAATTCTATTAGAGTTTTTGGGTAGACGTCCAGTACGTTTTCAAGGTATCAAAGGTGTGGTGGGTTAGCTGCGGTACACCCTGTATACAAGCACTAATGATGCATTGAAAGTGAGACTGGAAGTCGGACCAGGAACAAACTCTAGCTACTTGGTAGTTCACCTAGTCTCTTTTTTTATAGTCAATCAACTCGTACATTTATTCTAGAATTCCTAAAACTTGGTATTTAGTGGTTCACTAGATTCTTATTCTCCTTCTTATTCGAGACGAACCTAATCCAATCACCTATCAAACCTCGCATCCAAAATCATCCAAATTTTCCAAACCACGGTTACCTTAGTTTTTACCCAAACATCCATAACCCTATGTTTTTAAATAACTTCGGGACGAAGTTTCTAAAAGTAGGGGATGCTGTGACATCCGTCACTTATATATATATATATATATATTAAATAATAATAATAAAAATAATAATAATAATGATAATAAAAATAAAAAGGTTAGTCATTATATCTTACCACTTCTAAACCATCATCCTAACCCATTAATCTACATCCCAAACCATATAAACCCATCCCGTAGAAACCCATCAGACGAGGCCCACTGCACAGGCCCAAGTACCGAGCCCATCATCACAGTCCAGCCCAACAGCAGGCCCAAGCCACTTCTCCTTCCCCTTAAACTGTTAAAAGAAAAAAAAATAAACGCCTCTGCCGGGACTCGAACCCGGGCAGAAGCTGTAACACGCGCCCGCCTTCACCACTTGAGCCACACCACATGATTGTCTTAATCCCAGCCTATATTATATATATACCCTGTTTCGCTGACTTCCTTTTCCTTCCCCCTACTCTGCTGATCGAACGCTGCAACAAACACAAAAGGAAAATTCATTTGCTGATTCAATAAATCACGGCCATAGACTAATCAATCCGATTATTACGCACCATTATCATCTCACCTTTCTAAAACAACAAAACGCGAGATTTAAACGCATTGAATTGACCAAAATCGAGTTAAAAATCATTAATAAACCTTCCTAATAAACCCGATTGAAACCTGTATAAATACCCGTTTTTGATTCAATTAAACTTGCCCACAACCTCTGAAAAGAGTGATTAACCAACCCCCACTCTCAATTCCTCTGAAATTTTCGTGTTTATCAAGCAATCCTCGCTGTTGACTTTTTCGTTGACTTATTGTTCGTGCATCATAGAAGCATTGTAAGTATCGATTAAAAACATGGATTTGTTTCTGCATACTAGTCGACCAATAACCCCAACGATTCTGGGGTTATTGTTGTCTAATTTGTTCAATTGTAATTTCTAGGGTTTATATTAAGAAATTGGGGAAGAACACCATTGTAACCTATGTATATAATTATTTCAAAACTGAATCATAAACAAACCTGATGTATAGAGCAGTTGGTTGTGAGTGTGGTGGGTAAGGCTTTGGACCGGATCAGGTCACAGGTTCGACCCCCACAAACAACACACATTTTTTTATCCTTTTCTTTCTTATACTTATGATATTAACTTTTAAAATAGATTTTTAATACTAAACATTGTTTATAAATTCTACAAAATTTATTTTATGTTATTCAAATAATAAGTTTTATTATCCAATTTTTAGATTTTCAAAATCATTTATTTAATATATATAATAAATATTTCAACTTTATTCTAGTTTATTTATAAAATTCTATAAAAATATCAAAACGACTTTGTAAAATTTCACAAAAATTATCCTAAACTTGTATAACAATATACTTTTCAGAAATAATTTTTATTTCTGAAAAACCATTTGTTTAATATTTTTAATCAATTTTTGTTAGTTTTAATCATAAATAATTCATAATAAATTCATTTTTCAATAGTTTTGCACCAAAATTTTCTATAAATTATTTCTAACTATCTAGAACTGAAATACAATTTTTTAATTCAGAAATTCTTTGATTTTAATATTTTTAGATATTAAAGTCATATTTTGACAATTTGAAATAATTAGATTAAATATTCTATTTTCAAGAAAATAATTTTATAAAAATTATTTTCATACTTAAAACCTTATGTTGTGACTATTTTCAACTTAAAATTTTACAGAAAGACTTTTGTTTATTTATTCATTAAAATTCTTATATTTATTGAACAAATTTTTTAATAAACAAATAAACGTTTATCCCCAATTCGAAACCCTAGAAATACATGTATCCTGGAGTTATTTCCCTTAGACATTATCAAATTCTTTAGGTTGATACTTTGAGATAATTTCCAACACATATTTCGTTGTCCAAGTTCAATTTCAAGTTATTACGTGAACTGTGAGTACTTCCTATCCCCTTTTTGCTTTTATTCATTTTTGGGGTGTTACATGTACACTATTACAAATTTCAAATACAAGTTTACATTTTCACAATACAGTTCTAGTACTATGTGCATTGCTTACAACGTGCTTTATGCTTAGACAATACATGTGGAATACATTTGTACTTAGTGAAATCATTAACATGGTACAAGCCGACCTTAACATTGGATAGCGCTATTTGGATTGACAACCCGCCTAGATTGATTCTCCCCTTTTTCATCGGAGAATCCGTGGCCAGTGTTAAGCTTTTTATCCATTTATTGGATAAGTACACCGCCGTTCATACAGTACATTATACAGTCACAGGGTTGATTTCGCTCATTTGTATGATACATAGTTTACATAATTGCATTGTAGCTTGCACTTGAATTGTATAACTTTTTAACCTACTATATATATCAAAACTAGGAATGCTCACCAACATTTCATATGTTGACCAAATCTATTTTGTACATGTTTCAGGTGCAGTTTGATCTAGTGCTTTAACAAGAGACATTTAGTGCTTTAATTTAATTCAGTTATTTCAATATTTACATTTCATTTAGACAATGTATTTCCATTTCCATGTAAGACAATTTTGGTTTATTCAATAATATTTACATTTTAGTATCATGAGCTTTTGAACAATTGTCACTATGTGGCACCTCGATGATTCCGCCATCGGTTGGGGTGTTACAATGCTCAGGTATGAAGATTAATGTTCAAAAGTCGCTTTTATTTGGGTTGGGGGTACACTCTTCTGAGCTTGGTAGTTTGGCTAATGTTATGGGTTGTAAAGTTGGCGAGCTCCCTTTTCAATACCTTGGTGTTAAAGTAGGAGCGAACATGAATCGGGTTTCTCATTGGGCTCCGATTATTGAAACTGTACAAAATAGGCTCCAATCTTGGAAGGCGAAAGTTCTATCGATTGGAGGAAGGCTTACTTTAATCAAATCAGTTTTATCAAGTCTACCGGTGTACTATCTTTCGTTGTTCAAAGCGCCTTGCTTGGTTATTGAAAAATTGAGAGCATGATGCGAAAGTTTTTATGGATGGGTGGTAAAGAAGGCAAAGGCATTTATTGGGTTGCTTGGGAGATTGTTACCAAACCGAAAAAGTTTGGTGGCTTGGGAATATCAAAGTTATCCGATGTTAATTCTTCGTTACTCGTGAAATGGGCTTGGAGATTTAAAACGGATCAAAATGGTTTTTGGAAAAAGATTATTCTTAGCATTCATGGGGGTCGTAATAAATGGAAGTTTTTACCGGTTAGAAAAGACCTTCCCGGGGTTTGGAAGTCGCTAGTTAATGTGTTGGGTAAGCTCTGCTTTGAAGGTAGAAGTATCGATAAGCTCTTCTCCTGCCAGATTAGGGAGGGGAATAGTGTGCTCTTTTGGAAAGATGTTTGGTTTGGAAGTTCTGTCTTGTCGGATAGATGGCCTGTTTTATTCTCGTTGGACAGGAACAAAACTTGTACAGTGAGCAAAAGATTGCAGCAGCATGGGGATCAGGTTATGTGTGCAGCAGATTGGTGGGACCTGGGCGCCTGCTCTGTCGAGGATATCTCGGAGATACAGGATGTTCTTTACATGCTATCCAGGGTCCGGTTAACTCATGAAAGGGATAAGTGGTTCTGGAATCAAAGTGCTGAATTTTCGGTGGCTGCAGTCAAGTCAGCGCTTAAACAGAATCTTGATGTGCAGCCCAGTCACAAGATGAGATGGGTTTCCTAGGTACCGGTTAAAGTAAACATTTTGGCTTGGCGAATAGAAAGAGAACGAGTCCCTACATGTTTGGAATTGATTAAAAGGAGAATCCCCTTGGTGTCTACTTCCTGTCTGTTATGTGGGGTGGAGGCAGAATTGGTCAGCCATGTGTTTGTCTCGTGTGGCTTTACATTTGGTATATGGTGTAAAGTTTGGAGGTGGTGTATCATTTCCCCTGCGAGCTTCGGGTCGATTGTAGATATGTTTGGTTGGCAGGATTCCGTCCCAAATACAGGCAAGGGTATGAAGTTACTTCGTGGTATCATCATGATTACTTGTTGGGCCGTTTGGAAAGAGAGAAACAAGACGGTTTTTCAGAAAACATCTCCTAAGGAGGTGGAGGTTGTGGCTTTAGTTAAATCTATGTCCTTTCTATGGTTAAAATATAGATCGAGTAGATACAGGATTGTTTGGGACGATTGGGTCAAATTCTCTCTGTATATGTTGTAATTGGTTTTTTAGGGTGGTCCTTGTTTTGAAGACTTGCCCGGTGTGTTGCATGAAGTTTTATTTCCAAAAAAAAATATATTGGCAGATGACATTTTTATAGTTTAGATACTCTTAATTTTATTCACTTTACTTAGATTTCTCAACCCGGAACACTTCCGGGATATAAACTAGTAATAATAATAACATTTGTTTTGGTATAATGGTAAATCTCTTGTCTTTTTTTGAAAGGTCACGTTCTCATTATGCCCCTTCATTGTGTGTTTATTTTGTTAAATCCAAATACACATGAGCATGAGCCACTTTAAAAACTTTTGATAATAGGTTTTCAAGTGGGTAAGAGAGTAGAATTTTAGAAGCCCACTAATAGAAAAACAGGGCTGCACTGCACTTCTGTTCATCTGTCTTCCCATCCTTCCTAGCAACATCACAACACCTTTGTTGAACAATAGCTGCAACCGACCGGAGAAAAACATTACCGCTACCTTACCTTCTTCTCTTCTATTTTTCTTTAACTAAGGTGATAATTGAAGGGTCAATATTTCCTTCTTTTATGGAGTATTTCTTTCAACTAAGGGAGGACGGGGTGGTCCGTGATGGCCACCCCGTGAACGATGTGATACCGCAAAACCCCCCATTCAATCACGGCAGTGATGATTTAATTCCGTGACATACATCACGGATCGTTGGCTGACAACGGTCAATTTGACCAAAAAAAAAAAAAAAAATTTACCCACCTATATATATACATACTCACACAAATTTACCCATTCGTACCTACAGTCACAATTCTTCTTCTATACACAAAAAAAAATCACCAAATTCAACTCATCATCCTCATCATTCACATTCACAATGGTTAATTGGACGCAAGAGGAATAAATTGTGTTAGTAATCGCGTACGACACCGTACACAACAATGACGCATCAACTAGCAGCGGCCGGGGTCGTGTTCGTGGCCGGAGCAATGCTCCGAACCGGAAAAGAGTTTTAGCCGAGTTTGGTCAACTTGTCGGGGGAACATAACGTTCGCATGATTCAATCTCTCACAAGAACGCGGACCTCCAATCGAAGTGTCAAAGCTTCGATTTTTTTAAAGAAAGTGGTGAATAACAACCTCAACGAAGAAGAAGGTGTGCAAGTTGGTTTTGCTCAAATCGACTATGCGTCTGAGGTCGGGGTTGATTTCCAACATATTTCGGCGTAGCGAATGTTACGCCCAAAATTTCATTAGGTTTTTACTAAATGTTTTTTTAGTACTTTTTATTTTATTTCTAGTAGCGTGTTATTTTTTTAATTTAATGTAATGTTTTTTATTTTGTTTAATGTAATATTTTTTATTTTATTTAATTTAATGTTTTTTTTTTAAATGTAATGTTTTTAGTTTATTTAAAAAAAAAGTTTAGTGATGAAATGTGAACACCGCCACAGGGGTTTAGTGATGGAATGTGATGACATAATATTATTGGGTGTGATAGTGTGATGGTGTGATGGTATCACTAACCACCCTATCCACCGTAAGGCAATAATTGACGGGTCAATGTTTCATAAAAACCAAATCGTTAGATCTAGATTGAGGATGAATTTCATCTTGTGATGCAGGGTTGTATTCGAGAAATGTCAATACGTTTTAGGACTAGGATCACTATAAATAAATTGGGATCATATAACTTAGAACCACTCATAAAGCGTACAATATTAATTAACTTTAACCAATTAAATTTCATTAGGCTTATTTTTTTTTAGTATAATCTTTCTGACAAACTTGGGCGTTCGTCAAAGTATTAAAAATAATAATCCACAACAAGTTCAAACACATGGATTTTTCTTAAAAAAAATTATATATACATACACATATATATATACATAATATAATAATTTTGAAAAACTTCGGGCCCTCGGGGAGACCGGGCCTGAGGCCATCGCCTTCTCACCCACACTAATCACCAGCCATGTGCCGGAAGGTACCCTCGGGAAAAAAAACGTGTCTCGACCGGGAATGCGGCTCGCTGACCCTTGGGGCCGCCCCGTAGCCTCTATTTCCTTTAGGTCCTTTATTTATGGGAGACGGGGCTTAACCAAACTTTCAAAGGGGTGGACAATAAGAAATTCAATCTATAGAACACAATACTTTGTTTTAAAGGGCACCCTTCTCTTGGGCCCGCACCTGGACCCTCTCTATGATATCATTTTGGTTAATGTCACGATTTTATTTTTTGTTTTTTCTTTTTCTGTTGCTATATTGTATGTAGTTATCGTACCTAGGGCTGCATACAAATTGAACTTTCAGCGAACAGTTCATTAATTGTTCGGTGGGAAGTTCGTTTGTGTTCGTTGTTTAATAAATGAACGAACACGAACAAAAAAAATGTTCGTTTAGTTAACGAACGAAAATGAACAGAGGTCGCGTTTGTTCGTTTATGTTCGTGAATGTTTAGTAACGTGCTCGTTTGTGTTCGATAGTTTAATAGGGTTTATTTTTATAATTTTTTATTTTCTTTTATTTATCTTACCCAAATAAATAAATAAATAGTGATATATGACTATATGAAATCAACAAACTTACTTTTAGTATCCACGCTCATTATATATTTCCACCTTGCAACGTCGAGGCCCTCTGCCATGTACCTCTGACGCCCTCCTCCATTAACCTCCGATGCGAACTTGGTTTTTTTGAGACACTACTTTATTATGTTTACCAATATTATGTCAAGTACTAAGTAATTTTGGATAATTAAGTTATATTTTGGGTGGATCTAGCTAATGTCTTAATGTATGTTATTATATCTTACTTGAAAGTTAATATATGTCCGTTTGTTTTTGTGTCCGCTCATGAACACTTCTTTGTGTTCGTGTGCGTTCATGAACAAAATTTAACAAACAAACACGAACACAAGTGTTTTCTTAATAAACGTACACGAACAAAAAATCTTGTTTGGCAAGTGTTCAAAAAACATAATTCCTTAACAAACGAACACAAACAATACCTTATTCATGTTCGTGTTCACGTTTATTCGGTTCGTTTACAACCATTGTATCAGGTTACTAGCTAGTACCATAACAAATTGAGCCAATACCTACCAAATTATCTATATATACTAAAATGAAACATCGGTGACTTAACAGCAAAAAAACACAAGAGGACAAAACAAATCCTTACTTCTCATCCCCATACAACTATGCACCTTCATCTTCAACTCTCCATTCTACAAATCAATCTCATCAGAGGAAGACTACACGAGGCTATGATTATATGAGAAAATTCTAGAAGTCCCACATGAGGAATCTATACGCACTATCGACTGCACATCGGAGTCCGATAATCCGAAGCTGCTGCCACCATCTGTAGTGGTGGGTTCGCTACTGAGCGCGTGAGAAGGGCGATGGTTCTTCGTTTCTACCTTATTTTTTTCTCTTTTCCTTTTCAAAGTGGCATGATTAGGCAGGCGGTGCATTTTTCGAACCAACTTCGATATATCGTACATTACATGTCACAATCCCGAAGAGATCTGTCACAATGGCGATGGCACCAAACCGTAGCGTGGCGAGGGCGGGGGCGGTGGCGGTGGCATATCAAACGCGTTTTCCCAGCAACAAATTGACGACAGTTTCGGGATATCAGTTGCGACGACCAACGTCTGAATGTTCGACATATGTTTTTTTTATCTATGTCTAATGACATTAATGCCATGAACTTAACATGTGTAAGAAAGTAAAAACACGTAAAGACACATACACACACCCATTAATATCATTATCGTTATTTGCCTAACGAAGTCAAAAACACGACTTTGTCGCCGCAACGCACGGCACGGGTCAAAATTAGGGGTGAGCTTTTTGCAATAACCGACCCGACCCGACTAAAACCCGGACCGACCCGATAACCGATTTTGTTAAAGATCAAGGACCGAAGAACAGACCCTATGGTGAAAGTCGGGTATCGGTTCCGATGCAATCGGGTCGTCGGTCTACAATCAATACCCGAGACCGATTGTCAAAGCTTAATCTTCGTTCCAGGTATCATCGTCTTCGTTCCAGGTTCTTGTTAAAACATAGAAAAAATCCTTAAGAGTCGCGTCAAAAGTCAAAATCATTTTCTAAGAATAGAGTAAGGTTACAAACTATAGTGGCCATGAAAGAGATTTGAGAATCATGGTGATATGGTGAAACTTGAGCTTTTCTTCACAATAAAAAATTTAGGCAACTGTCAAGTATTTGCTTTGCAAGTTGGGTTTTTATTTTTTATGGTAGACAAACAGGCACGTCATGCATTTTCACTTTTGAATTTTTTTAATATAATATAATATAATATAATTAAAAATTAAACCTTACATTGGAAAACTAAAAGTGTTGTTTTCTAGTAAATTAAAACTCTGCAAAAAGAAGAAAGAGAAATCCACCGTTCCATCACCCATCTTCTTACCATTTTTCCCAAATCCTCCCCAGTTCTTACTCAAGTGACCTTTGCTCCACCATAGCTGATGTCATAAACCCATCCGTCTATATATCAAAACTCATTTCTCCTCTCACTTGAGTCTTAGAACCAACAGATGTACACATGCTTTTCTTTTTCGGGTCGGTCCACTTTTATTCGGGTTTTCTCAGGTAAGAACCGAGAACCGGACCGAACCCGATTGCTGCAGAATATTCGAACCGAAGACTACCCGAACAACTACAATTCGGGCCGGGTTTCGGGTATATCCGGTTCGGGTTTTCGGTTTTGGTCGGGTTACCCGAAATATGCTCACCCCTAGTCAAAATTCTAGTTGCTCTAGTTTTTATAAAGTACTAGTAGGAGTGCCCGCGCGTTGCTGCGGGTGTAAAAAAAATTGACGCATATTCTGTGACTGGTACTTGTGCGTTGCTACAGAGCAAGCCAAGTTACCATGCATAATCACAAAAAAGATTAAGGTTCATACATAACAATCACCCATATCCTATAATTGAGTGATATTAAATACATATATTTATCAACACAAAAGCAAGACCACTAAAACGGCAACAAAAAGTTTGAAAGTTATCATATAGTGTGTCATATGTATTAGTGAACAATGAACTATGAAACCACATCCAAATACAAAAAAAAAAAAAAATTAGATTCAGTCACACATAACCATTTCACAAAGTAGTGATAATTATATCTTTTGATTCGTAAAGTATCCTTTTAATAAAATGACTTAGAAGATTAACCTTTAAATTATACGTATGGGACAGGGGTGTTCATAAACCATTGAAACCGACCTCACCACCCAAAATCTAGGGGATTAAGCCAGTTTGGCCAGTTTAAGATCAAAACGGTTGTGTAAACTGAAATGGTCATTTAACCTTTATTGATTTCAGATGAGAAAAAGAAATAACTGACCTGCATTGCAAGTAATAAGAACCATTCTGAACAAAAACTCTAAAACCTGAAAAACCATCTTAAATTTGGTAAAGGGATACAATCCCTGTAGCTACCTGAGATAATTAGTTGGCGAAACCAAAAAAAAAAATCGTTTTCATGGTTATTAAGCTTTACGTATAACTAATTAACTGCATTTTTAGGCATCTGAATACAAATAAAAAAGTGAAATGGTCAATTTCTATTTATTTAGATTAAATATAACTTTAATAGCTAAAACTAATCATAATTTTCATAATCATTCTAAAGGATATTTAATTTAATGCATAATTTGGTTGAAACCATCATCACTAAAAAATAATGTAATCTAGAGGTGTCAATTATGACAAATTAATCAGTAAGTGGACATTGGGTTAAGCATAAATATTTTATTTAAAAAAAGGAATGGGTCGGAAGGGTTCGAAATGTATTTAAATGTGTAATCCAGTATTTATGTAAATCAAAAAGTGGGTAATATAGTGTTTGTTGGGAAACCGGGCTTAAGCTATTTTTAGTACCAGGTGAGTTTAGATATTCTTCGATTTCGGCATCAGTAAGAACCCCATATAATGTAGCAACTGCGCCTCTTTTATGTAAACCGCCAATTATGCCTTTTTGTGTCCTTTAGTGCCACCACCATATGAGTTCAAGGCAGCAAGGCTGAAGCTCTTTGGGTTGCACCACCACCTTGATTCCTATGGCCAGTGTTGATACCAAAAAGTGAGTAAATAGTACAATTGGCAAAACTGGTAGTTCAGTCAGAGAACAATCAAATGGGCTGAGTATGGTCATATAGGGGATCAAAACGGATTAAGGTCCAAACAGCCAACTTTTAAAACAGTCCCAGACTCGCAATGTTTTCTTATAATTTATAAACCCCATAAACCATGAATTCATCAATTGTCAGTAACTCCATTTAGTTGGTTGATGGTCTCTTCATGTTCCTACTTACAAAATTTGTTTTTATATTATGCATTAGAAAACCTATAAAGTAGAATTATACATACATATCTGTATATAAACATGCTTACTATAACACCCAACCAATCCAATGGTGATGATTGCCCATATTTCAATATCACAAAAAAAAAAAAAAAAGTTAATTAGAACTAACCCATCCTAGGAATAATACCTTTGACTTAAACACTGAAGAAAAAATCGTTAAATACCTAGTACACATATAACATTGTTTTGGTTCTATCATCGGTAAAACCTAGCAGAAAAGGAGACCCTATTAAAACGATTCAAAAGTACGTTAAAATAAATAAATAAATATTAATTAAAAAAACCTTACCACGTCTCATCTCAGCTACACCCCAAAAAACTTGAATGTTGTTGTAGCATAAATCCAGGGTTCTTTTCATGCTTGAGGTCCTCCAATTTATTCACATATTTACTCAATATCTCGCGAGGCCAAAGCATGCGCTAGTTGGGTATCTCATTTATATCCCTAGATAATTGCATATGATATTTGTTTTCTGCATATTTTATGGCATACATACAATGTAAGAATCCGAGCTCCATAGAATAAAAATGATACAAAATATTTACCTGAAGAAATAAACCCATAGAACTGGACATCGAATTCGGAAACAATACTTTTGTGCACGGGGCATAGAAGAGCTTTGACAATCCTAATCCCACAAGTCCACCAACATAATGACAATACTCATCATAATCATTAGTTGCCTCCGCCTACAAACACCAAAACTGACTCATTTTCCATTTTCGTAACTATACTACAGAAAGAACCGCGTTTATGAACATGATAACAAGTATCTCTTTACATATTAACTTTGCCATGAACTCTCAAGTCAAGCCTAGAACCAAAAGTAGACAGACCTAGAAATGAACTACAATCAAAAGTAGACGAACCTTTTCTCTTCGACATCGATTTTTATTTATGTGCAGTCCTTCAGTTTATCTCTTCGTCTCCTGGTGTCACACTCTATGAAAACCATATACTAATTTAAAAGATATGAAATTAGGAAAATAGTAATAACCGAATCACCCGTATGTCTATATTTCTCCAACAAGCGTCTTTAGTGTAGGATCTATTACTAAATTTTTCTATTTTGATACAATGAGATGTGCAGGTAAATGAATCCCATGTTGTGTAATAGTGCTTGTTGTTGCTGCTTCAGGTTTTGTACCAATTTAATCTAAACCACTCACTTTAAATATAAGGAAATAACAGCTTAAATCACATGTTTGGAATCAAATTCAAATTGGATAATATTACATAAGTGCATATCAATAATCAACATCAGGAGAAACACAAACAAAACCTTAAATCAAAACAGAGAATTTACACATCAAATCTCCTTCGCATTCGATCGAGAAATCGCTTCCTACCATCATCATTAGAACACAACAACCGATCCAACCCCTAAAGTATTTTCAAGACCAATTGCAAAATCAAGCCACAAAACATGCATCAATGTTAACAAATTAAGCTGAATAGATGTACAAGGAGTCGTAAATTATCAGTAAGAAATCATACCTTTGGATGATTGGAGTTGAAACGAAATATTATACTGTGGCAAACAAAGAAATTACCAATTAGAGGCATTTCTTCATGGCCTTAAGCAGATAGTTATTATCCGAATCACGAATCCAGCCAACACTATTTTCCAGCCAATCACACGTAATCTTGGGCTTAAGTTCAGATAGGGAAACCAATATGCACAACACAGCAAATCAGTTCAATTTGCATTACTAAAAACATTGATCAGCAACCGACCAGCAACCGGCAATATAAACATTGATAGCCTCAATAAAAACAATCCAACAACACATATAATGTAAAAAGACATTATCCCGAGGAATAAAAAACCACACTTTATACAGTTTCCGGTATGAATTCATAATACACCATTACAGCATTGCTATTACATTACTACACATTGACTCCTTATACAAAAATCATCTAACTTTTATTCATCAGCGTACAAAGCTGAAGACTTTTTTTCTTAAAAACACGCGATCGGGTCCCAAAAACCAGCCACACACGCAAATCTACATACAACAAAAAATCAAGCAAAACAACTCATAACCTCATCACTATTTTTAGCCAATCTCACCAACAAAATTTCAATGAATTTCTATCAAATCACACAAAATAAAAGACCGCGTAAACCGACCCTCATAATTGTCATCAAAACTAATAAAATTCAACTATTAACGATCAAACTTAACATCAAAAAACCTAAATCTTTCAATTCCAGAACGACCAATTACACTAAAAAAAATTATAAGTTATAACCCGTATCGAAAAGTCAAACCTCAATCGTATAATACACTTTTCGAGCCTGAAACGCCTTCACAAGTATAAAATTAGCAGCGGCCCGAAGATTCCTAGTAATAACCTGCCTAATAAACCCAAAAAAATACAATCAAATTAAGTGAATCTAAACAATCAGACATAAATATCTAAGCAAAAAAACATTAATTTCAACAGACCCTTCTTTGATTATCTTGGAATCAGGCAATTGTGAGGTACGCATGAGTTTGGAGACGAAGTATACCAATGAGAACCATGACTACTGATAAGGGTATTAATACTCAGTCTCTGATCGCTGTGTCCAACACCAATTCTTCAGCCATTGTTGGTTGTTGATTGAACAAATCTTTCTCTGGATCTATTCTTGTTTATACCAATAACCAACCCTTGAGAAAAGAAATCAAACAATACAATTCTATGGTTTAGACAACAGTTCTTGGTTTCAACGAATAATACCTGAATTGGAGAGAGCCTAATTTGTTTATGAACATCACATGAATTAGAGAGGCGGTTTCGGAAGTAGAAACGCCTAATATAACTGATGAAGTCTAATGTTAAATTCATCGAATAGTTTGACATTTAATCCTTCAAAATTCAAAGCACGGGATGGTGTGTCAAGGAAATTAAGGTTGATGAGCATCGTGAATATAGTGAAGGAGGGCAAGAAGAGACCCTTGGTGATAGGCGATTGAACGGACATTGATGCTCCATCGCATTGAAGAAGTCGATAATTTTCAGTCGATTAGAATACACAGAGGGCATGAATGGAATAGGTTTGAAGGATGTGAGTATAAGATCAAGGTAAATTTACTACATTACCCTTGCAAGTGTCTTAATTGTCACCAACATCCCCAAAATGCCCTTAAATTTATTGCTTAACTATGTTGTACATGTTGCTTCTTATATTGTACGAAAATAAAAATTACTAAGTTATACATCACTCCTCCTTTATAATGTATTATAGATTATAGATTATAGATTATAGATAAAGAAACAAGTTCCAAAGTTACCAAGCAACAAATAGTCAAAGGACTCAAAATATAATTGAAACATGACACCATTCAACCAAAAGTCCAAAACCCATCGACTCCATGCAGTTTACTAAAATTATCGCCCCATATTCCTCTTCCTTCATAAAACCTAAACCACACCAACTATACATATATATCACCTTCATCTATACATATACATATATAGATAACCACAACCCAACCGTCTAATTCTCTGTCTATAAATAACCAACGATACACACACATGCACAATTCAAACTCAATGCATATCCCATCCCATCTCCATATATAAAATAAATAAAACCCTACAAATACAATAAATATTTTCTTCATATTTATTTATTTATACGATTCGGTTCATATTACTTTATAGTTTGGAAATAGATGGAGGAAGTGGGTATGGAGAATGATCGGGTGCCGTCTTTGGCTGCACAGTTGGGTAACCCGGATCCGGATTCGGTTCGGGTGGAGACGTGGGTGGTAGGGGAAGATGTGGTTAGAGAGGTGTTGGATCGGTTACACCCGACTTTAGATTCTGAGGAGAGGAGGGAAGATGTGATTGCTTATGTGCAGAATCTTATTAGATGCAACCTTGGTTTAGAGGTTAATTGATGTTTTTCTTTTTAACTTAATTGTTTTTGTTTGGAAAATTGTTGGTTATTATTTATTTATTTATTTAGTTGCGTAGAGTGTGTGTAGCCTCTTGCTTTTGTCGATCTTTACGTTATTAAATGCCGAGCTAGTAAGAGGCCTGACTTGACTGACGTTAAGTGCTGAACCAGTAAGAGTATGACGATATGATGATGAAGAGGTGGTGTGTGAGTGGTCGGTAAGGGTTATGAACAGAGGTGAAATTACAAAAGAGTGAGAATTTCATTTAACCTTGGAGGTTTGCTGCCTGCCTGATTTAAAGGTGTCTTTATGGTGAACCAACAACAGTTGATGCTGACTAATTTTGGGGTAATTAAGAGGCTACTAAACAATGTTTTTGATCCATTAAGTTTCAAAGTGATGCTGAATGAAAATTTTACCCCCTTTGTAGACGGACCAGTGTTCATACCCCTCACCGGCTATTGGCGCAAGGCCTCCTCAAGCCACCACCAAATAGACGTACTCTTATTGGCTCAACAGTCAACGCTTACTGGTTTCGAGTTTCTTACCCAATTAGGTATGGGAGGTTACCGAACGACCACTAAGTTAGACTGTAAAAAAACAATTTTTTTTTAAGATCAATCTGTGAGTATTTTCTGCTTTCTAAAGTCTTGATGTTTGATATCCCATTAATCATATAAACAATGTTTGATTGTTAGGTTACACTATAGCATCAAGTAGTTGCTGAATACTGATTATCAGTTGTGACCTCACTTGACCACTAATACACTGCTAACCAATGGAATAGGGTAAAACAAAAATGCAGCTTAGTGAGTAGTAGATGGATACAGATATATTGATCATTGGCACCTGCTTAACTTGTATCAGCTTCTTGTTTGGGGATATGCATAATTTATGATGATGATGATTGTTGTATTGATCATATTCTTTCCCACACTCATATATATATGTTTTGTTATGATTTATTTAATTTTTAAATTTTAAATTGATAAAGTTATTTTTTTTTTTAATTTGAATGGGATAGTGGGAGTATACATTTTTTTGGGGATATATAATTTTATTGTAATTGAGTACAAACAGCCCTCTTTTTATCTTACTGCATGATACAGAATTACTTATCTAATGATTCCAGGATATCAAGTTATGAGTTGGCTGATCTTGAATTATTCAAGAATTATGCGGTCTTATTAATTAGTTATTTAGTATGATAATTTTAACAGTTTCTTTGCTTTTATGCCGTATCATCTCATTATTTGGCTTCTTTGGTACTTATAAACTAAACGGTTATGATTTGTCAAAAGGCAAATATTCTGTGCTAAATTCATTAAAATAAGTGGTTTTTCTGCTAAACTAGAAATGCTGATGGACACTTGCTGAAACCTTTATGATCAAATTTTGTCTGTTGTAGATATTCCCGTACGGTTCAGTGCCACTCAAGACTTATCTCCCAGATGGAGACCTTGATCTAACGGTCATTAGTACTCTTAACTTGGATGAGTCGTTGCCTACTGAAGTTTATCGCGTTCTTCAGGAAGAAGAGAAAAATGGAAACACTGAATTTGAACTAAGAGATACCCAATTCATCGATGCTGAGGTTTATATTACTTTACTGTTCCATTTCATAAAAATCATATTGTTTCTTAAAATTATTGAGCTTATTTGTATTAAGATAGGTTGCTCCTATAATTTTATTCTGCTTCATGTTGCTTCTGTAAATGTGTTATGTACAAATTATCTACTTTCTTGCTATGGATTTAAAACGCGCCGTCGTTACTTTTCAGCAGATGTGACGGTTTTGACCCCATTGTTTATGAATGGGTCGAATTGAGCTGTGTCATCTTAAAACTCAGGAAAAAAAAACCAAGTTAAAAGAGGAATGGGTCAACTTGAACTGACCGTCACCCAAGCTTTATTTTTATTTTAAATACATACTACTTACTATTTTTTTTTCTATTAAAAGATTTAGATAATTATTGTAAATACGTTGTTTTCTAATCATAGTTAACACATCATTATATGTAAATACATAGACAAATAGGAGTTTGCGGGTCAACCCAGCCGAATGTACTTACCTAGAAATGCTTGTTGCTGTCCTAACCCTTTGGGACATGCTACCCAACGTCTCTGACCCTTGCACCCGATATTCTATTTTTTTTTTTTAAGATGAAGTTTTTAACCATCCTCATTTGTTAATATCCTAGTTTTGTTCATTATTTTGGCAGGTGAAGCTTGTGAAATGCATTGTCCAAGATATCGTCATAGATATATCGTTTAATCAGTTGGGTGGACTATGCACATTGTGTTTTCTTGAACATGTATGATTTCTTAAGCATTTTATGAGTCCAGTGGATCCATGATTATTAATAAGTTTCTATTTAAATTTTTTGAAGTACAAACCACTATTTTTTCGTGGTATCCATGTGCTTCCACTAGAAATGGGAAATGGTTAGGTCATATCAAAATGGTATTAGGTCAAAACAGGCTACTTAAAAAGACTGTTTATACTTTATACATTTAAATGATACGGGTCAGGTTGGCTCTAAACACTTCTTTTGTCCAGTTTAAAAAAAAATTGTTTATAAACATACAGTGCATTAAATATAATTACAAAAATTTTATTTAAACAATTTGACCCATTTTTTTAGCTACCATATTGATGATGCCCAATGACTCTTGATAGATAAATTATCAGCGGAACTAAATGATTTTCCTTTGTCTGTTTTCTGATGCAGGTTGATCGCCTTGCTGGCAAAGATCATCTTTTCAAGCGCAGCCTTATTCTGATAAAAGCATGGTGTTACTATGAAAGCCGCATACTCGGTGCTCATCATGGATTGATATCTACTTATGCATTGGAAATTCTAGTTCTTTACATTTTCCAGATTTTCCATGCTTCTTTAAATGGCCCCTTAGAGGTAACATCTCTTTGCCTTTGCACTTTTGCATTCAATATCATAATTGCAACTAATGATCTATAGTTGCACCCTCTTTTAGGTTCTCTACAGATTCTTGGATTATTATGCCAAATTTGATTGGGATAACTATTGCATCAGTTTGGAAGGTCCGGTTTGCAAATCGTCCTTGCCTAGCTTAGCTGGTAAGAATTATTTACGTGAAAACGGGTCAATTTGGGTAGTACATTTGTAATCTGCTCAAAGAGGGATCACTATTTGGCATTTGCATATATTTTTTAATAAAATTCAATATGTTAAATTTGTGTGTGGTTTATGGTTTATTTGCATATAGTCATTCCAACCCAACCGAATCGCCCTTAAGATCGACCTATTTTTATTTTTAACCCATATTGCCTCTTTTGGTTATTGATCTAGATTATTATAATGTTGTTGTATCTCTAAGCATAATGAACACATTAGTTTTTTTGGGGAAAAGGAAACTAGAAAATGGACAAAAAGATGTTTTTGTAATCACAATTAACACATTAACTATGCAGTGGATACCCTGGATAATCAAGGAACAGATGTTTTGCTGGGTGCTGAATTCATGAAGAACTGTATGGATATGTTCATAGTGCCTCCTAAGGGAGCCGAGGCAGATCTTCGGACTTTCAGCCTGAAAAATCTTAATATAATTGACCCATTGAAGGAAAACAACAATCTTGGAAGAAGTGTGAACAAAGGTATACACTTTTTCATATATGAAACCATGAATAGGGTGATAAATATGTTTTCCTTTTCCAAATGTACCCTTTTCTTGTTGTGTCACTGCAAGATTTTGTCAAGTGGACTCCACATATCTAAGGTGGAGTTTGGATTTGTGTTTTGAACTGTTTATCTGGTTATTGTCACTTGTCGTTGCAGTTTTCAGAATTTAATTTTAATAATAAACAGATTATACTGCTTATCAACTAGGGGTCATTTTCTGATAATCAGTTTTATAAAGCAGCCATAAAATTGGATTTTATAATCTAAATTATGACTCATTGGCCGATAATAATACAGACTTGCAATGGGACTAGTGGCATCCTAACTTTCACTTTCGTTGCTATGACTCATTGGCGTAATTCCACTCCAACGGAGAAGTAATTATTTTTTATTCTTTCAAAAGTGATCGTTGTTATGACTCATTGCTCATTAGGGGCACACAGAGTTGCTAATCTGATAAGTATGAGATTGCCTCGGGCAACGAAAGTGAAAATTAGTATCTCTGGTCACACTGCTACTATAGGTTATTATCGGCGAGCAGGTCACAGTTTGCTTTATAAAAACCTAATTTGTGTGTTATGAAATGGTGAGAATTTGCCAAACACTTAATCATCTGATTATTAGAAGTTACAAGCACATCTAATTATATGATTGTAACTATTTAATATCACACAGTCACTTTTGAAACATGCAACCAAACATCTCTTTACTGTGAACTTGTTTTACCCTTGTAGGAAATTATTTCCGGGTAAGGAGTGCATTTAGATACGGGGCTAGGAAGCTTGGTAAAATTCTGCAACAACCAACCATCTATATTGAAGATGAGATCAGAGCGTTCTTTAGCAACACTTTGCAGAGGCATAAACCTCACTTTAGGCCTGATTCCACCTTAATATTTGCTGCTAACGGGTTTGACACTTTGTCCACTTCTCCCGGTATTGAATCCTATTATGACGACGATATGTATTCAAGGTTCTCAAATGGTGATTTGGATGACTATATGAATGACCATAATGCCCTTCCATTGACCGAACCAGTTGATGTGAAAGCGGCCATTGAGCTGTGGATGGAAAGAGGAGGGTCTAAACTAGTGAATGGATCAATGGTTTGTGTACATGTTAACGAGGACAATAGCGACAGTTCATCTGATAATTTATCTGATCAGCAGGATGAAAGTCATCATATTATTGGTGAAGCTGAAAGGGTGAACCTGTTTCCCGATCTCACGGGTCACTATGATGGTCATATAAGGAATTTGTTATATGGTCAAGGGTGTCATGGCTATGCATTGTCCAACGCTTTGGTTTGGGGTAGCCTTAGCCCTCCTACTTCACCTTATGGAGATGAGAACCCGTGGGACTTGGCTGCAGCTGCTCATTCATGGCCCGTTAATGCAAATGGTGCATCGCGTGGAACCGGACCCTACATTCCTATTATGGTAATTTCTCATGAATATTATATACACACACATACTTTACTTTAGATTCCTTTAAATAAAAGATGTTAAACAACCGGTTTGGTTTACATGGCTGAAGTCCATACCGTAAATTGTCAAACCGTTTGAACCAAACCGTACTAGACTGTACATATTTTAAACTTTTTTTTTAAACAAAACAAAAACAGCCAATTACAAGTGACACGCAGGTAAAAGGGCCACAAGCTGCGCCGCTACCCCCGTTTTTTTTCTAAACCGGCCAATTTTCATTGGTTTGTGCGGTTCTGTCAGTTTTGACAGTTTATGAACACCGCTAGTTAAAATCAAATAGATATGATTATGAAAGGCTTATAGGTTTTCATGTGGCATAAATCATGTGATTAACTACCTGTTGCAGAGCTACGATACATGCGAGCATACACAATCACCTTCAAGCGGTAGAGGAAGGGACCGTGGACCACCATTCTTTAATGGTCCACATTTCCATCGAGCCCGAGTTGGTTCTAGTGAACCAAAGGTGGTCGATGAAGCTAATGATGCAAGCCATAGCCCACCTGAATTGTCTCCAAAAGAAGCCGGTCCTAATGCTAGTTTATACAACCAAACTCACCAGCAAGTTGGCCAGGTTAACTTAACTGCAAGTGTTTATGCAAACCAACACAGGAAACTGGAATTTGGATCATTTGGGACATTGACCAATAACCCGTCTAATGAGCAACGGTAACTCAAGTTTACCTATTTACAAGTGTTCTCTCTTTCTGTATAGGTGGCAAAATGCATGGGTCGGGGAAAGGGGTCCAAATCAGACAGACAGGTTAGGTTGACTTGAAACACTTTTTGTCCAAAGTTTCTGAATATTTTATAAATAAACAATCAAATATGAGTAAAAGAATCGTATTATTTCAATGATAATAAAAAAAATGTAGAATTATTGCCAAACTTTATTTTCAATTTGACCTCAACATGTCCAAAGTTGGAATTGGCTTTACCCAAAACACATTTTGTTCAAAGCTTTGACATTTTTTTCTTATATAATCAATTACAAAATTAATCCGTTTCAGTTATAATCTAATCTAATCTTTTGAACATATAGACTTTGGAGTTTGTATACATTAAAAATCAACTTTGGGCAATCTTGAGCCCCTATTGATATGTTTCTATTTAGCTAACCTTTAAATTTTTTTATATTTTTACCCAAGGCTCAATATTGAGCTTAATTTTTAATGCTCAAGTCTAGTGAGTTTTACTAGACATCAATCGTAAAGTGCTACTCATGCAGTGATCCTTTAACTGAACTACCCTTTCACATGATTCTAGTGGTATTTTAACTAAAAATACGTACGTGATTGGTTGGTTTGCAAGTGGCCCCACCTCCCTTATCTTTCACACTTTGTTAACACAATGGCAAGCGGGTGATGGTGCCCCCATTTTGTCAATGGCGTAATAGTGTGGGTGGCGTGAAAAGGTTGAGTTTGCGTAATGGTGTGGGGAGACGTGGAAAGGGTGAGGTGGCAGCTGTTTCACGCCTCACGACATATAGTCCAATGGATCAAAACTGACACCTCTAATTTTATTTTTTTAATTTTTCGTGTTTTGGTGCCTTTTTCTTGTTGTTTAGGAGCATAGAGAGTTCATTGCACCTGATGGATGAAGAAGAATTTCCTCCATTATCAGCCTAATGAAAAAGATCTTAGAGAAGGTGGTCTTTTTAGCTAGTTTAACTTGGAAGTTATATACCCAACAAATCTATTTGCTTTGTTGAGGAAAAAATTGTTAAAAAGTTATAAGAATATGGAGAGATTTTGTTTAAATGATGCTTGCATATGTATTCTGTTGGTTTTTTTTAATGCCCTTTTATCAACTTCTTTAATAGCCGTTCTTTCTTTCTATTTATCGGGTTTGCAAATGTGGTGTAAACATAGGCTTCAATGGTGTTCATTTGAGTGGTTTTTGAGTCATTTAGGATGTGAGATTATTTATGGAATTAGAAAAACTAATTTGAAAGAGAGTTCGAATTCAGTGGCTACAATTTATAAGAATTTTTTTGATTCAAAATACAAACTTTTGTTTTATTACGTTATCATGTATTTGAGTTCAAAAACTGGATCATATGATCAGATGTCCTCAATTTTACAACCAATTTTCCATTCTATTGTGAATGAAACTACTTACATGGCATCATCATATTTCTTTAATGAGTTGGTGTTGTATCACCAAAATGATATAAAGATATTTTTGTTGTATCTAGGGGTGAGCACAATTGGTCCGGACCGAAAAAAAAAGCCGAGGACCGACCCGAAAACACATCAAACCCGACCTGACCCTATTTTGTGGGTTATGTTATCGGTCCAGGAATTTCCCTCCAACTGGTTCTCGGGTCGGGTCGGTCTAGAACATCATTAAAACCGAATAAAAACCGATGGACCGATTTGAAACATGATAGTTACTTTCATAATATAGTTACTTTCATACACCTGATGCATAGATTTGAACATTCAATGCTGTTAGAAAATTCTAGTCACTTTAACAGGCCATAAGTCGATCAAAACACAAGGTTTTTTTAAAAAAATTTACTCTATGATATAGTACTTTGAGTTTTACAATTGCGTACCAAATTTCATAATTTTTTACTATGTTTTGATACCTCAAAAGTGATCTGCATGAATATGCATACAATCTGTCGCAAAACTGATTTATCTTTTTAAGGTCGTAACTCACAAACGATTTATTAAAATCACGTGATATTTCATATGGAAACACTTGAAGATATGCAAATTAGGATTATTGCATGATTGGTACCTATAAATGTGTTTAAAATTGTCAAAAAAGGCCATGTTTGTAGAATTTCACTAGCTGACAGCACTGTACAGAAAAATTCGTGTAAAATCATAGAAATTACATCATGGGATGATTTATACTATTCTGAAAAGTTAAGACATAGAACTATAGGTGGAAAAAAATTTAATTTTTCTATAATTGTTTGATAGGTCAAATTCGGCTTAGCAAACAGCAAACAGAAGCTGACAATCTTCAGAATTTTCTGACCCGTTATGTGTTTTTCCATGAAATCAATGCTTAGAACCTACAATTATGATGTTTTATGCTTGAATGAACATAACCAAACCTATTGTTTTTGGTTTTCTAGATTTTTTAGATTTGGTTATATTGAGTCTTCAAGTTTATATTTTGTTATCTTAAGCTACAAGTTAGTTATATCGGGTCGTGTCGGGTCTTGTTCCTAAGACCGACAGAACCGAATTTGCTTGGACCGAGGACCGAACCTATTTATAGGGTTGTAATTCGGTTCTGATTTTTCCCTCCGGCCGGTTCTCGGGTCGGGTCGGTTCTGGACCAATGCTCACCCCTAGTTGTATCCAAGGTTCATTATGCAATGCATTATTAAAGAACCTGGAGAAGAGGTATTTGTGGGTAAAACAACTGTTTTAAACCCTTTAACCTCAAGTATTCTCTAGGCATAATAAACCGGCTACTTTGCCAGAAGATGACCAAGGGGAACAAGCCACAGTCCGCAAGGAACCCATATCTTTCAAACCCACTCCCAAAAAGCCTAAACAGCCAAAACAACAAAAACCCAAACCCACCAACCCTAAAAGAAAGGCAATTCAGGAGGTTGAGATACCTGAAACTGCTGATTTGCAATCTGCACTTCCAAAAGATGAGACCGAAACTTACTCTCAGCCACATCCATCTCCAACCCCCAAAAGAGCACAAATATCCATTTAATTTTCAAGAAAGAAACTTAAAAAGACCATAACTACTGACCCTCTTTCTGAAACTACTGAAACAATCCCAACTGCTGACCCTAAAACTACTGAACCAGAACTATCACATACAACAGTTGAGATAACTCATATTCTCCTTGGGCTGAAAGAAGACATCCCATCAGACAATGTCAATCTCCAATCACCATATAAAACAGGGGATGAAGCCACTGAATTGGACATTGATGAGGATGTTATCAGCCCTATCCCGAGAGATGAGGATGAACCAAGGATTCTAAGCCCAAACTTAGAGTCTTTAGGTACATTTGAGGCTGCTACTACTCCTATACCCCCCATTGGTGGATTTGAGGACAGTAGTAACATAGATAAGACCTCACTTGTGGCAACTGCTGATGAAGGCCTTGTGCCTAAGGCAGAAAATCCCCAGTACCAAGACAAAGGGGTACATGAGGCTACTAGGTTGGGCCTAACTCATGGTTTAACTGATGAAGTCATCATTGATGATGTGGTCAGGGATTCAGATGATTCCATTAATTTGGATGATGTTTCAAGCATTCCACAACAAGAATTGACGGCTGAATGTGAAGGTCCTGAATCTAATGTCTCTGTACTCAAGGAGTCAGTCACAAAGGATCAGGTTAAAGACCACTTAAACCCTAATTCCCCTAAAGTGGCATCCCAGTTCATACTGAGGATCACCCAAAAACACACCCCCCACACTCACAAAAGCCTGCCCGATTCTCTAGGTCATCAAGCATAGAGTTGAACCAACTATGCAGCCCAGAAGGTCCCTTATACCAGATGATTCACCAGCTACTCTCTTCACATCTCCAAACTTTTATAACTGCTATGGAGTTGAAAAACAAGACACAAATGAAGATGATAAACAATGCTATAGATTTGAAGAAAGATATAATATTAAAATAAAACTTAAAGGGATTGCTTTTAACATAGGAAAACCTTGAGGAGGCAAAGTGAAAATATGAGTTGGGAGATGTTGCTCACATTAAGCCACGTCTGTTTGCTTATTCCAATGGCCGACAACATCTTTATTATATCTAGCATGCTTCATAAAGATGTACACATGGGATTTATTTATTCTAACGTTGCTGTACATTTTTGATGTTCTTCTTCTTCACCAAAGCTACTCAATTTACTCCTCTGTAAATCCATTTCTTTCTTCTACTCCAGATTTCTTTGTTTTATTTTAATATTTCTACAAGAATCAAGTAGTTTATTTGTTGGGGCTCCTTCAGAAACCATCAGAAACAGAAGAAAACTTATCTTTCTGGCCGGAGCGATATTGAAGCGCCGCCTCAGACCCTCTGTTTAAAGCGCCGCCTCAACCACTTCATGTAGTCCAGTGCTTTTGTCCAAAAAAGCGTTTTTTTGAACGCTTCAAGCGCCTCACGCCCGAGGCGCGCTTTTTTAAACCAAGCAACTACTGAAGATCAAACTTCTGAAGAATACTCATCAGAAGTTTGTCACTCATCAGCAGTTCTTTAGAAGCTTCCCACCGCCCTTAGGTAGCATTTGGTATGATAGAATGGAAGGGGGAATGGAATGAACCATTACAACGTAATGAAAAATAGTGTTTGGTTGGTCAAAGGAATGGAATCACCCATTCCACAAGGCATTCCATTCCCTCAAAACCATTCCATCCACCCCCATGTTATTTTTTCATTCCATCCCTCATTCACCCTTCATTAACAACATCATAACCCACCACCCACCACCATTACCAACAACCAACAACCACCATCGTCACCATCCACCACCACCACCACCCACCACCGCCGTCACCACCCACTACCGTCTCCCACCACCAACACCTTCGCCCACCATCGATGTCGCTACCACACAACACCGTCGTCACCACCCACCACCATCGCCGCCACCAACCACCGCCACCCACTACCTTTACCCACCCATCCACTGCCGCCATCCAACACCACCCAATGTCGTCGCTACCGCCCACCACCACCACCATCACCCACCCACCGCCGCCTCCACCACCTGCCACTGTCACTAACCATAATTTCCTCTACCCACCACTATCGCCGCCTCCACCCACCACCGCCACTATTCACCAGCGTCACCCACCCACCAACACCGCCATCCACCTCCACCCACCGCCATCATCGGCACCACCCACCACCGCCATCACCACCCACCACCACGCTACCGCCACACACCATCACCTACCATCACCGCACCAACTACAACCTACCACCACAACCACCGCCATAACTCACCATCATCGCCCACCCACCATCACGGTCATCCGCCTCCACCTTCCACCGTCGCCACCACCTACCTTTGCCACCACTAACCACCACCCACCACCGCCACTCACCACTAATTTTATTCCTTCGTCTTTTCCTGTCTATGCAACAACACAAGGTAATGTTTTGTTTCATTCCCACATGGCAACCAAACAAGACATGGAATGGTAATGATCCATTCCATTACCTTGTCCATTCCATTACCTCGTTCATTTCATTCCTTCATCCATTCCATTCCCCTATACCAAACAGACCCTTATACTTTAGTAGCTTAGTATTATATTAGTTTAAGTTACTTTACGTACAAGTTCCAATACTACAGCCTGTTGTAGTATTATTTTAATTGTTTTAATACTTCCAATGTATGTAATGTTAGTCTATAAATAGAGAGGTTCATCCCTTCTATTTTAAACAATCTTTTGCAGTAACATTTCTAATATATTTTTGAGAATCATTTCAAAGAATTTACTGTTATATTCATTAACTGTCTGATTCTCTCATTTACTGCTTTAGTTCATTAACTGAGGGAGAGTAATAACTCCAGTTAAAAGTGAAGCTTTAACCTAGAACAGTTATACTTATTCCGCTGTGCAAATTACTTTGATAAATCTAAACAAGTGTTCATAATAAAAATCTGTTAAAGGAAACTGATCCAACAAGCTATGTGCAATATCACATATGAAAAATTACTATGTTACTCATGTCCTTTGTAATAAAAGAAAAAAATGTTTTTTTTTTCTTCAAATGCATTAACATCGATAATAATAATATTATAGAAAATTCGGGTTATTACAGATGCGATACACCCTATATATAAACACTAATGGTGCTGCGAAGGTGAAACTGGGAATCAAGCCAGGTGCTCGGGTAGACAATCAGTACATTCTTGAAACACCCAAGGTGTGGTGGGTTAGTTGCGGTACACCTTATATATAAGCACCAAAGGTGTGTAGAGAATGCGACAAAAAATCGAGCCAAGCATTAGTCCTAATTAGTGATGTGTTAGTCCAACAAGATGCATTGTAACCTAGACTCAGTTACTATAAGTGCTTAGTGATCTATGTTTACATCGAACCTATGCCCTATTGGTGGTCCCAAGACTCATGACTCAATTTTTTTCCATTTTCTGTACATTTTCCTTTTCAGCAACTTTATTAGATTTTTCATTTTCTTTCCTCAGTTTACTTGGATCTTTTGTAGGTGTCTGGAAATCATCATCAGAACAGTTTTGAATTATCACATTCCTTGTTTCTTCTACTTCACAAATAAACAAACAACAATGAAGAAAGACAAACATTACTATAAACATATAAAATGTGCTTTATGAAAACATTAATAGCGTTTTATGTCATACTATGTGATTTGAATACTATCAACATATAAGATGCGTTTTATAAAAACATTGATAGCGTTCTATGTCATACTAAGTGATCTGAATACTGTCATCATATAAAATATGTTTTATGATATCATTGAAAACGTTTTATGTCATAATATGTGATTTCAATACTCACAGATCTAAAGTGCGTTTTAGGATTTTATAAGTGCGTTTAAGAACATCAAAATCTGAAATCATTACAATCAAACACACATCTAAAATAACAATCACAAACATACCTGTATTCTGTACATTTGAAGGCTTGTCATTATTCTTTTTGCTTATTCGTTCTCTTGCTTCACCTGTTTCTTCATAGAAACGTAATTTAGGTTTTCCATTTCTTCATCATAAACGATCAAAATTAAAGTATGAATATGAAGATTTGCTTACTTGTTTTGCGTTTTGGAGCCATAATCGGTTGTTAATCGATTGATCATCGGTCCTTTGTTGTCGTTTGATTGGTTGCTCTGTTTTTTTGGTTTACAGACTGTGGTGTTTTTGGAGTTTTGAGTTTTATGATTGTAGCAAATCAAATTAACTAACTGACAATTAATGAGATGATTTGGGCGGTATAATTATAAAAAAAGTTCAAATTGATTAGGTGTGACGTGCCGATAATTAATATGTTTTACATATGTAATTATCTTCCTTGTTGACATTCCTAGCGGAGGTGATTAGGTGCGTAGACCAAAAGATTCGCAGAGTAGGGACGTCAAAGAAGTAAGTCTCCAAGGAGAAGAGTTTCATTAAGCCCATCATTTACAGTTCGACATTTACCCATTATGTCACAGCCGCTGCCCGAGCTAGACACGACAGTAGACTCTCTTCCTATCCATTTACCACTACATCATTTTTACTCCTAAAAAGACCTTGTGATTTGCAGTTTCTCACCATTTTATAGCCGTGGAGATTCGATTTGTGTATAAGCCTGTGTGACACCCGGCATATTTGGCTTAAACATTTTAGTAACATCTAAGTCTACCTTAGCGGGAAACATTTATAAACAGACTTAACTAGGTTAGTTGAGTCGGGTCAAGTTAGGAGTGTCCAGGGTTCAATGATCTGGAGGATCATTGGGAGTCGTTTTGGGAATACACTAGTACCGGGTCCCGTTGTTGGTGAAATTACATAAACTAACTAAGTGTATGTGTAGATTAATTGTCATGTGGTGGATTATATGCATAGATGTGTTTAAACGATGTGTAGATTATCATCCATGCTTAAATATGTTAAACATAGACTAAGGTTGCATGCTCATATGTTAAGGTGCGTTAAAATGCGTTAAACACGACAAATTGGAAAAACTAGAAAAACATAAGTTCTGGTTCGACCACATCGAGTGGGCGAACCTGGAAAATAATCTTGGTTCGACCCTTAGCAAAGGGGCGAACCTGGAATGTGGAAATGAAAAAGTTTCATTCGAACAGAACATGCACATTCGACCCTGTGAAATGGGCGAATGTGGGTACATTCGCCCAGGTAGAAGGGGCGAATGTGGACTAGTATAAATACCAAACTTTGTCATTTTTCACCATTTCACAAACCCTAACCGTCTCAAAACACTCTCAAACGATTTTAATCACTAAGGAAGGAGTTTTTGCTCTTCTTTTTCATAATCTAACCTATCAACAACATCTAAATCAAGAATCCAAGGTGTGTTCTTAATTCTAAACCTTTTTCAAGTATTTTAATTCGTTTTTATCTAACCCTAAATGTCCAGATCTGTTCTAAGGATGTTTTTATCAATAAAAACCTTTTAAGCATCTTTCTAAACCTAAACCTTATCATTAAACATAGGTTTTCATATCAATAAACATATGTTAATTATGTGTTATGTGATGTTATGTGTTATTTAATGATTTGCTGCTGTGCTAATGCTAGAAACATGATCTAGGGCTGCTATTGATGATAGTTTAGGATTATTGAAGGTTATAATTAGATAGATGATGATATCAAGTCTAAATTGGGGATTTTATTGAATCTAGGGCTTGTTGCATGTTAGTATTATCAATAAAACGATTGGGGGTTTTCGATTACATGATAAACTGAGCATTTTTAGATGATTATGGATTAATATTGAAAAGTTTCCAAATTGGGTAAAGATTACATGCATGATGTGACACTTCCATAATCTTTTCCATTTTGGGAAAGGGCCGAAACAGATAGGTTTTGGGGCAAAATTGGTGGGGTTTTGTAGGGATAAGTTATATATGCTTGACTGCAGTGTTTGATGATGTTTCGGGATGTTTTCGGATGTTTTTGAAGCGTTTTTGGGAAAAGTAATCTGTCAGGGTCGAACCTGGGTACATTCGACCGGTCGAGTGGTCGAATGTGGAATCCCAGGGTCGAACCTGGACAGTTTGGTCGAATCTGTAAGAACGGTCGAAGGTGGCTTTTCAAAGGGTCGAAGGTGGGTTAAAACGGGCGAAGGAGGATTATCCTTCCTGGTTCGACCCTTCTGATTTAAAAATGAGATTTTTGATAAAACTAAGTGTTTTATGCTTGAACCTTGTGTGTAATCTACGTGTACTTGATTAGTTAGGGTAATGAGTCACCAACGGGATGTCGGGTCGGTCTAGTGTGTCGGTTGAACACTTAAACACGTTTTAGAACATACTTGGTTACGATCTGGACAATCGGGGACTAGATAACCTTATGGTTATTAGTCGGAACACTTATGTGAACATTTTGATAGATCTCCGGTAGAGGGATTATCAAGGGCTTGGCATTTTATCATTACCGAGGAACGCAATTTAAGGTGAGTTCACGGCCCCACTTTTACAGCTTTAACTTTTGGGGGAGAAAACATGCGCTAAACTATTTTGGTAACATATGTCATACTATGGTTTTAACTTTGCATTGCTATACGATCTTTTAAAGTCCCGGGGGAAAACCATGAATGTGCGGGGATGCACAACGAGGGAAGTGTGGATAGATCTATTGGGCGTGACCTGCCCCACTCGTCGGCTTGGAGGGCCGGGCGGGTGCATATTGTCTCGAACTGGTGACATTGGTATCATGTTGAACATTCGGGCTGAACATTGCTAAACATTGCTAAACGTGTCTAGTAATGGTTTTCCAATCGTAGTAGTAATAAAACATACGCCTAGCTAGCGTTCTTGGTAACATTGGTATAGTATGGACATGGTAACGCTTTGGTAACTATTTCGGTAACTTATTGAACAAACCTGTGAACTCACCAGCATTATATATGTTGACGTCTTTTTGGCATGTTTTTCTCAGGTCGCTAAGGTAGCAACGGTTGGACTAGGCGCACGGGTCTGCATTGGCGTCTAGGCTTAGTGGCATATTTTAAATAAGTGTCTTGAACATTTTGGAACACAGTTTGTAATTGATTAAATCTTTAAATGCTTCCGCTATATTTTAATGGTTTGAAAACCAAGTTTTGAGTTTACGTATTTCATATAGTGTTGTTTATTGTGACCGTTGACTTGGATCCTGGTTTGTCATGCGCCTCGTGGTAAAACTCCGCAAGTGGAAATTTGAGGGTGTGACAGCCTGTGGTTTGTGCGTGCCTTGGGATGAATCTGAGTGATCACCCCCAAATAACACTCGAGTGAAACAGTGAGAAAAATATGAAGTAAGACACTTGAGGGACGTTTGATTAGGCACGCCAAGGCTGTCTGAAACATCAACCAAGGATGTGTTGAGTAGGTGAGACTCATAGGAGGTGGGTTATTGTGACTTGTCACACCACACTTGCCTATTTTTACTCTACTTTCGTTGCCTAGGTTTTGTTTTACTCTACTTTCGTTGCCAAGAAGGAAAACTACACAAAAGACAAGGAATTAAACACTTTCAGAGCTGTTTCAGATACAGCACGGTCGCGCTCCGACCGTGCACGACCATGCAACTATTCTGGGGCAACAAGTCAACATTTCCAAGTCAACAGAGGCCAAATCCAGAGTTTGAAAATGGGCACGGGCGTGCCCCACTCATTGGCACGGGCGTGCTTTACGGAAACGTGCTCCCCAAGGCTTAAACCGGCCAAAACTAACAAGACTGTTAGATGTACTGGGGAGCACGGGTGTGCCACAGACTATGGCACGGGCATGCAAGACACAAAGGGGGACAATTCTGCAAAAAGGACACTGCAGCAGTACGCGTTGTCGAGCATGGGCGTGCCAGAACGTTGTCGAGGGCGTATTGAAGCTGTTTTGCCTATAAATAGAGGCCTCCACCCCTCATTTTGAGCATCCCATTCCACCCAAGTTTTACTCACATTTCAGCCATCTCTGGGGTATTGCAAGTGACCTTTGGAGCTTGGGGAGCACTCCATAAATACTTGGAGATTGTGAGTTGAGAGAGAGAGATCACTAAAATTCACCCAAACACCTTCTGTAATCCCACATACACTCACAACTATGTGTTCTCCCAACACCAATTATAGTGTGCAAGTTGTACAGCCAATGCTTGGCTAGATTAATTAAGTGTTGCTAGGGTGAAGACATATTTTGGTATGGATTATATAGTTTTTATTTGTTAAGTGGTGTTGTGTTTTTGTTAAATTCTTTTCACTTAAAACCTTGTTTGATGAATTAATTAACTAATTAACTAGTCTTTGGTCTTGTGGGTGTCTTGGTAGGAAGTGGGAGGACTTAAGGGTGTACCCATGGTGTGTAACAACCCATGCACTCTTAAGCTAACCTAATCCCATGAGTAGTGATTAGTCCATTTGTAGGTAGAAATATGAGACTTAATCCTCTACTATCAAGAACTCATTTATGGTCGGTACGGTCTTTATATTCGGTCCTAGTGAAAAGTCAAGTCTTAGTTGTGCGACTCAGCTTTATTGTCTATGTGAAAGATCGGGCCCAAGCTAAGGTTTGATGAACCCGCGTTGAGAAAAAACGGTCTTTATTTTCTCTCATCTTTATGCTTCCGCACAGTTATCGATAGACCACTCACTTTTTAAAACAGTTAATTGGGTCAAGTAAAGGATGCACGTGTGCCGGTTGGTCATGACTCCTTTATGATATCAAGTGGTTTCTTGGTTGGTCATGCTCCGGCCACCGGCAAGTTGTCCATAAAAGTTTCAAGTGTTTAGATGTCTTTATTGCAATATTGGGTGATGGATCATTCAGGGTTAGGTGCACACACTTTTTAGTAGTCCGTCTGTCATTGTTGAGAGGTGAGCTTACTAGGTCGGGAGACTCTCATTTTAAAACAAGAACACAGCTCGTATTGCGAAAACAGACACCACTGGAGAATGCTGTAGCAACTCCAAGTTCAGCAAAAGTGCGCACTTGTTTACACCACTTAATTAAATAACTACTGTTAATCCGTCCCAAGATAAAGTTGGATCCCGAAGCAGCACTTTGTGTCGATATTGATTTTTAAACTGGTCACTCTCACCCTCCTCCTTTTTTTTTAATCTTTACTTATATTAAAGCAACTTAGGGCTGAGTAGGGGAAGTCATGTCTTTGGGTTCGATACTCGGTACGTGCTGGAAATCTATACTACACTCGATAGGTATACTTGCCTATTGTGTGGGTTTAGAATAATTCACAATTATCGTTTTATTTTATAAATTTAAAACTTGACAAAGTGTTTTCACTTAAAAGTTTTGACTTAAAGATCTTTTTGGACAAGTATTTGGTACATCCGTCGGGGACTTGTTTTCTTTAATAAAAGTAATTTAAGTCATTTAAAACATTTAATCCACACGACATCAAGTTTTTGGCGCTGTTGCCGAGGACGCGACGTATTCCATAGAAAGGTTTTAAGTTGCTCGTTACTAATTGTTTTGTAGTTGTTTTGATAGCTTTGCAGGATGGATCATCGAGTTGCTGAAGGTAGCTGTTACGTTCAACAAGGATGTGACTATTGTAGCGGACCTCCTTTTCCCCACAGTTGTGAAGATTATTTATTTTGTATTCTTTCGTGCAGCTATTATGGTGGACCTTCGTATCCTCATAAATGTGAAGAATACATCTTTCTGTATCTTCCCACTTTAGAGTCTTACCCTTGTGAACCTTCCCATATTCACCCCCACCTGAACCACCTCTGTATAACCCGTCACCATTTCCACACCCTCATATAACACCACTTTTTGATTCTTCAACTTTATTACCTTACCCGTTCCAAGAAAAACACCCCCTGAAAATTCACCACCATTTTTACCATCACCAAATCCCTTCTCCAAGTCCGAACCTGAAGCTATCATCGACTTGGAGAAGTTTGCCGAAAATCTCAAGATAGTCAAAAACTATCTTTTGGAGAGATTTGCAATGGAGGATGAAGCGAGAGTAAGGGAATTGGAAGTCCAACACAAGGAAGAAGGTGCAGACAAGGTTGAAGAAAAAATGGGTGGAAGTGGAGTGATGGACGAAGAGGTTCAAGAAGGACTGGAAGAAGCAGTCTGCGGCAACTCAGAAAAGGAAGTGGTAATGTCTCAGTTGCCACTTTTCACGAGTGATAGCCCCCAATGGCTGAACTTGTTCACGAATCCTGGGGTAAAGCGTATCACTCGGAGGATCACTTCACTAGGAAGAAATGGCGTTATTTCGGCAGACCACTTGTGGTGTGTTGGGGTGACCGGCTTCTTCACTACTTGCACATAGTGAAGTTCGATCCAGGAAACTTCAAGTGGTGGTTGTGCGACTCATCATCACCTCTAGCATATTTCCTTATCAATCCCAAAATCTTAAATTGTGTGATTGAACTTGGTTAAAGTAGTATTTCTGGGGCTAGCCCGATGAAGAATAAGTTGAGAGGTTGGTGTATACGATAAGAAAAGGCATTTGAGGACCTTCAGGTATGATCGTTCACTTTTACTTCTTTCTAACCGCCAGGTATGCCCTCTCGACACTAGGACTTAGTAGTTTATTATCAGTAGTTTTTTTATATGTTTTTAGTTTGTAGTTAGCTATATATATCCATGCCAGGTGTTCTCTCTCATGGCTCGATTTTAGATTATGCCCGAACAGCTTTTAGCCTATTAGGGAAAGACGTAACTATGTCCCTCTTAATTCTTAGCATTTACTTTTTACAAAATTATAATTTCAAAAATATGCTAAAGAATTAAGTGTGAGGTGATAAAATTTTATAAATTTTACCACCTCTTGATCCAAGCAAACAAAAACCTATTTAAAAGGCAAGTGTTTTCAAAATGTTTTCAGAGTAATTGAAAACCTTTTTTAAACCCTTTGAGTCCACCCAAAAGACCTGAATAGGAGATTTTTGGAGGTGTTGGCATCACCGAAAGAACCAACTCAAAGTGTCTTTTACTTCATATTCGAGCATCTACCCTTTCCATATGAGTATCTTGAGGCTTCTTGAGCACACCCACTTGCAGATACCACTGATGCTCGTTCATTTGACTGAGAGAGATATTCACCCTTGGCATGTTACAGCTAGAACTTGTGCAACTTATGCGTTTTGAGACCGCACTTGAGGTGAGAGATTGTAAAAACTGATCAAGGCACCTAGGACACACCCATTCGATTTTTCATTAGCCTTCCATAAATTTATCCCTCACCTAGTTACCCCATTTGAGCCTTAGCTTCTTTTTTTTTATATCATTCATCATACTTAGCCCCTGTCGTGATTTTGGCAAAGAAGGCCTGCTGCAGGCTATTGGGACACTCTTGGGTGGTTTCAAGATGAAGAAAGATAGACCGGACGTCACGGTGTTTACTGAGAAAAGTTTTGGCAACTGAAGAAAAACAGCCATCCAGAGTTAACATACCAAAGAATAAGCTTCATAGAAGCAATGCTTGTATTATTTGATAAAAAAAGATTGAATAATAAGTCAAAAAGCTCGACAAAGAGTGGGCTAAAAGAAACAGTCCTGGTTGAAGATTTATTTCTAGGACATTCCTAGCGGAGGTGACTAGGTGCGAAGACCGAAATATTCGCAGAGTAGGGACGTCAAAGCAATAAGTCTCCAAGGAGAAGAGTTTTATTAAGCCCATCGTTTAGAGTTTGACATTTACCCATTATGTCATAGCCGCTGCCCGAGCCAAACCCGACAGTAGACTCCCTTCCTACCCATTTACCACTACATCATTTTTACCCCTAAAAAGACCTTGTGATTTGTAGTTTCTCACCATTTTATAGCGGTGGAGATTCTATTTGTTTACAAGCCTATGGTCTGTGCGTGCCTTGGGATGAATCTGAGTGATCACCCCCAAATAACACCCGAGTGAAACAGTGAAAAAAATATGAAGTAGACATTTGATAGACATTTGATTAGGCATGGCAAAGCTGTCTGAAACATCTACCAAGGATGTGTTGAGTAGGTGGGATTCATAGGAGGTGGGTTGTTGTGACTTGTCACACCACACTTGCCTATTTTTACTCTACTTTCGTTGCCTAGGTTTGGTTTGCTTGGGGACATGCAAACGTCTAAGTGTGAGGTGATATGATGTGCCGATAATTTAATATGTTTTACATATGTAATTATCTTCCTTTTTGTACATTTATTATGGTTTTATTATAAAATATATCTAAATCGTGTCTATGAGATAAATGCAAGTTCTCGGAAGAAAAAAATCAAAATGGAAAAGAAAAGGCACACCTTGAGTGGAGAACAAGCTTCTAGGAGACAAAAGGGTACAAGGTACAACAACCTTGTCTCCCACATGCAAGTTTTGAAGGCCAAGAAGGAAAACGACACAAAAGACAAGGAATTAAAGACTTTCGGAGCTGTTTCAGATACATCACGATCGCGCTCTGACCGTGCAACTGTTCCGGGTCAACAAGTCAACCTTTCCAAGTCAACAGAGCCTAAATCCAGAGTTTGAAGATGTGCACGGGCGTGCCCCACTCATTGGCATGGGCGTGCATTCCTGAAACGTGTTCCCCAAGGCTTAAACCGACCAAAACTAACAAGAATGTTAGATGTACTGGGAAGCACGGGCTTGCCATAGACTATGGCACGGGCATGCAAGACACAAAGGGGGACAATTCTGCACAAAGAACTATGCAGCAGTACGCGTTGTCGAGCATGGGCGTGCCAGAACGTTGTCGATGGCGTGCTGAAGTTGTTTTGCCTATAAATAGAGGCCTCCACCCCTCATTTTGAGCAACCCATTCCACCCGAGTTTCACACTTCAGACATCTCTGGGGTCTTGCAAGTGACTTTTGGAGCTTGGGATCACTCCATAAATACTTGGAGATTAAGAGTTGAGAGAGAGATCACTAAAACTCACCCAAACACCTTCTTTAATCCCACATACACCCACAACTATGTGTTCTCCCAACACCAATTATAGTGTGCAAGTTGTATAGCCAATGCTTGGCTAGATTAATTAAGTGTTGCTAGGGTGAAGACTTATTTTGCTATGGATTATATAGTTTTTATTTGTTAAGTGGTGTTGTGTTCTTGTTAAATTCTTTTCACTTAAAACCTTGTTTGATGAATTAATTAACTAATTAACTAGTCTTTGGTCATTGTGGGTGTCTTGGTAGGAAGTGGGATGACTTAAGGGTGTACCTATGGTGTGTAACAACCCAATCACTCTTAAGATAACCTAATCCCATGAGTAGTGATTTGTCCATTTGTGGGTAGAAATACACACACTTTGAGACTTAATCTTCTACTATCAAGATCTCATTTAGGGTCGGTATGGTCTTTATATTCGGTCCTAGTGATAAGTCAAATCTTAGTTGTGCGACTCAGCTTCATTGTCTATGTGAAAGCTCTAGCGCAAGCTAAGGTATGATGAACCCGCGTTGAGAGAAAACGGTCTTTATTTTCTCTCATCTTTATACTGACGCACAGTTACTGATAGACCACACACTTATTAAAATAGTTATTTGGGTCAAGTAAAGGATGCACGTGTGCCAGTAGGTCACGACTCCTTTATGATATCACGTGGCTTCTTGTTCAGTCATGCTCCGGCCACCGGAAAGTTGTCCATAGAGGCTTTTAAGTATTAGATGTCATTATTGCGGCTTTGGGAGTTGGATTATTCGGGGTTGGGTATACACAGTCTTGAGTCATCTAATTGTCATAGTAGAGAGGTGAGCTTACCAGGCCGGGAGACCCTCATTTTCCAAACATGAACACAGCTCGTATTGCGATAACAAGCACCACTGGAGAATACTATAGCAACTCCAAGTTCAGTAGAAGTGCGTACTTGTTTACACCACTTAATTGGGTAGTTACTATTGGTCCATTCCAAAAGTAAGTCGAATCCCGAAGCAGCACTTCGTTTGGTATTGGTTTTTATTCTGATCACCTTTGCTTTCTTTCTTTATTTTATTATCTTTTCTGTTTATCACAGCAGCTTAGAATTGAGTAGGGGAAGTCGTATCTTAGGGTTCGATACTCGGTACTTGCTATAGACTATATTGCGCTCGATAGGTCCACTTGCCTATCGTGTGGGTTTAAAGTAGTCAGCAGCTATCGTTTTACTTTTATAAATTTAAAACTTAGATTAGTGTTTTAATTAAAAGGTTTTTCTTAATTCTCCCTTTTTCCGAGTCTTGACACTTCTTTCGAGAAAGTGTTGGTTACAAAAAGAACGTTTAAAAAAGACCTAATCCACACGACATCAAAGTTTTTGGTGCCGTTGCCGGGGATATGACATATTCCAGAGAAAGATTCTAAGTTGCTTGTTACTAATTATTTTACAGCTTGTTTTTGTTTGTTTTTCAGATGGATCACATGGATGAAGATCGGTTCGTGACAGAGAACTTTTTCGACTATGATGGGTTTTATGTTCACCAGTTTTGTGAATATTGTGGTGGACCTTCGTTCTACCACAACTGTGAGGACTAGTTGTCCTGGTATCTTCCAGAGTACAACAGCCATTATTAACCCCCATTTGAACCACCACCTTATAACCCTTCACCATTTCCTCTAAACCCTATTGAAGAGGTTTACCATGTCGATGGTTGCCGATTAAGCTCTCAACCACCCTCACCACCAAGATCTCCATCACCACCATTTGATCCTATCCCACCATCACCTGATGCACTCGATAGAATGTATTACTTGGGTGATTCACCACCATATATTTTACCACAACCCTATCAATTCTTTCCACCTTTACCTACACCTACACCCATTCCTAGCCTAGTACCTTACATGCCATCTCCATTAGCCCACTTATTTTCCCCACTACCACCAATTCAATATGAACCTAAACCTGAACCTGAACCTGAACAATTACCAGAACCTGAACCCATACCAGAACCAAACCCTCCACTAATTGACTTGAAGAAGTTTGCGGAAAACCTTGAGGTAGTAAAAAATTACCTCAGGTATATTTATGCTATGAAAGATGCCGCTGATAAGGAAGAAATTAAAGCCGAACCAAAGGAAGAAGTTCGTGACTCTCCATTGGGAGAAGAAAAAGAAATTGCAACTGTTCTTGTTCCCACTATGGAAGAAAGACTTCACGCATTCAATTCCTTGATGACGGAAGTACAACTCAACACCCCTTACGCCGATAGTCAGCTCTGACTCCCTGCTCACTTCAAATTTCTAAAAGATATCCTCTCCAAAAAGGATACTCTTGAAGAAGGATTCATCATACCCGATAACAAATTCTGTTAAGGAAGATTACCCCCTGATCGAGTTTTGATCCCTTGCATCATGGGAGAAAATATCTACACCAGAGCCATTGCCGATTTGCAAACCAATGTCAACATTCTTCCCCCCTCAATATTTCAAAAGTTCCAGCAGCAAAATCTAAGACCCACAAAAATGGAGCTTTACCTCACCAACCATTTGGTGCGGTACCCCCAAGGAGTTGCTGAAGATGTTTTGATTGGTCTTGGCGATACTATTTTCCAGATGGATTTCGTTGTGATAGATATTCCGGGGGACGAGAGTCCTATCATTTTGGGACGACCTTTCCTCAACACCGCATTAGCTTTAATCGATGCGTGGGGAGGAAGGTTGAAAGTAACAATCAATGGTGAAAAATTGGGTTTTGACTAATCGATGCGTGGGAAGGAAGGTTGAAAGTAACAATCAATGGTGAAAAATTGGGTTTTGACTTGAAGAAGACGATGAAATGTTCGAGTATCAAAGACGATATGTCTTCCCCAATCACAGACTTCGATCATATTGTAGGGTATTATCTCTATGACGTTTTAGGAGAGGGGGATGATTTTGAAGAACCCACTTCCTCGATTGGTGAAAATGATCCGATGGTTTTTGAAAGTTACCGCATTGAGCAAGAGTTTCCTGAAGAAGAGCTTGAAGAAACTCAAATCCTAGAAAGAAATCCCGAAGAAAAATCCAAACCCTCAATTGAAGAACCGCCATCCTTGGAACTCAAAGAATTACCATCCCACTTGGAGTATGCTATTTTAGAAGACGATTGCAAACTTCCCGTTATCATAGCAGCCGATTTATCACAAGAAGAAAAAGAAAAGTTTATGAAAGTTTTGAAGCAGCACAAGAAAGCAATCGCCTGGTAGCTGATGGATATTAAAGGTATTAGCCCTTCTCTTTGCACACACAAGATCCTTATGGAAGATGATTACTGCCCATGTGTGCAAAGGCAGTGAAGAGTTAATCCTAAGATGCAAGAGGTCGTGAAAGAAGAAGTAATTAAGCTCCTTGACGCCGGCTTGATCTATCCTATTTCTGACTCACCTTGGGTGAGCCCGGTCCAAGTGGTTCCAAAAAAGGGTGGTATGACAGTCGTGACCAATGCGCAAAATGAACTTATTCCCACAAGAAAGGTCATGGGATGGCGGGTTTGCATTGATTATCGGAAGCTCAATGTTGCGACAAGGAAGGATCATTTTCCCCTACCGTTCATCGACCAAATGTTGGAAAGGTTAGCCGGGCATCAATATTATTGTTTTCTCGATGGTTTTTCTGGGTACTTCAGATCCCTATTGACCCGAAGACCACGATAAAACACTTTTACTTGTCCATATGGCACGTTCGCCTACAGGAGGATGCCATTCGGGCTATGCAATGCCCCCGCTACTTTCCAGCGCTGCACGGTGGCTCTTTTTCATGACATGATCGAAGACTTTATGGATGACTTCTCGGTTTTTGGTAGTTCGTTCGATCATTATCTGGACAATCTTGAGAAAATGTTGGCAAGGTGTGAAGAAGTGAATCTGGCACTTAATTGGGAAAAGTGCCATTTTTTGGTAAATGAAGGAATTGTTTTGGGGCATAAAATTTCAGACAAAAGGATCGAGGTTGATAAGGCCAAAGTTGAAGCGATTTTATTGCTTCCCCCTCCTACTACGGTTACAGGAATTCGCAGTTTTCTCGGTCATGCCGGTTTCTATAGAAGATTCATCAAGGATTTCTCTCAGATTACTCGTCCTCTCACTCAGCTTCTTGAGAAGGACTGCGAGTTCGTGTTCACAAAAGATTGTCTTGAGGCGTTTAATTGCCTAAAAAGAAAGTTGGTTGAAGCACTGGTTGTCATTTCTCTAGATCGGGACCTGCCATTTGAGTTGATGTGTGATGCAAGTAATATGGCAATAGATGCAGGTTTGGGGCAAAGGAAAGACAAATGCTTTCACCCGATTTATTATGCAAGTAAAACCCTCAATGATGCCCAAGAAAATTACACGACGACCGAGAAGGAACTCCTTGCTGTAGTATTTTCTTTTGACAAGTTTCGCTTGTACCTTATCTTGTCAAAGACCATCCTCTACACTGATCATGCCGCTCTGCGCCATCTCTTCAACAAACAAGACGCAAAGCCGAGGCTTATACGGTGGATTCTCTTACTGCAGGAGTTTGATATAGAAATAAAAGATAAAAGGGGGCCGTAAATGTTGTAGCCGATCATTTGTCTCGTCTCGAAGAAGGACCACCCGACAAAAATGGAGACGAAATCCATGACGACTTTCCACATGAACAAATCCTCTGAATCGAAGACCCCGACTCATACTCCTGGTACGTTGATTATGCAAATTATTTAGCCAATGGGATGCTTGTTAAAGGATAGTCACATTATGAAAGGAAGAAATTCTTTTCCGAATTGAAGTATTATCTTTGGGAAGAACCATATCTCTTCCATATTAGCCCCGATCGTGTTATTCGCCGGTGTGTTCATTGGAAAGAAGCCCAAGAGATTCTACGTCATTGTCATGAAGATCCTACAGGGGACACCATGCCGCGGGAAATACGGCTCGAAAAGTTTATGAAGCAGGTTTTTATTGGCCCACGATTTTTAAAGACGTTGCTGTTCTCGTTCAAAATTGTGATGCATGTCAGAGAGCCGCTAATATAAATGCCCGTGATGAAATGCCACAGACCGGATTGGTGGTCTGTGAAATCTTCGATGTTTGGGGTATAGATTTTGTGGGACCATTCCCACCATCTAGAGGGAATCTCTACATTCTTGTTGTAGTAGACTATGTTTCTAAATGGGTTGAAGCACAGGCACTACCAACAAATGATGCCAGAGTTATTGTCAAGTTTTTGAAGACTCTTTTTGCTCGGTTCGGTGTACCAAGAGCTCTCGTCAGTGACCGAGGTACCCACTTTTGCAACAAGCAGTTGGAGAAAGCACTACAGAGATATGGTTGTCAGCAAAGGTTCTCTACTCCTTATCACCCTCAGGCTAATGGTCAGGTAGAAGTTACAAATCGGGCCATCAAAAGAATCCTTGAAAGAACCGTGGGGGTTGACTGAAAAGATTGGGCCGATCGTCTTGACGATGCACTTTAGGCACTACGTACAGCATACAAGATTCCGACTGGTACCACACCATACAGGCTCGTGTACGGAAAGGCGTGTCATTTACCGATAAAAGTGGAGTTGTAGTCCCGAAATACTAGATCTTGTTGAATGCAATAGATTGTTATCACTTGGAAACACCTATTAGTTAGGTGTTTCAAGTGATTAATCCAAGAAACAAAGAAAACTAGATGAATATTGTAAGACCCGACACACACAATGAATAACATGATGATTCCATATCTGATTTGATAATGAATAACCTTGGAATACCACACAAGTACGCACCTATTCAGTGTGCTACAAAGATAATCTCCAAAACCCTGAATGTAACATCGCAAAATTTTCCCCAAAATTTTAATACATAAAAAGCCCTTATATATATATATATATTATTACACCTTTATCATTAATATTATACAAATGTGCCTAAGTCTTTATTTATCCTAACTCACAACTTATATACATACATAAATGTATATAAATAATAATAATAATAATAATAATAATAATATGATTCTAATTTTTTTTTTTTCACATACAATATTTTTTTTTTTTTAAATAAAGCCTTGAGTCAAATAGTCAAAGTCCTAGTCAAAGTCTTAGTCAAATAGTCAAAGTCTTAGTCAAATAGTCAATTCATCATAAAACATTACTTTATGGTGTTGACCAATTTTAATGGCTAATTGACTCCAAAACTAGTATAAAAACCCACCTATGACCCATTATACTTTGCACCACTAAATCGATTGTTTCAATCCGATTAAACTTTCCCTCATACCTTTCTTCTATAGTCTATTACTTCTACAATTGAAGCCTTGATTATAAGCTCTTGTAATTGGCGAATTGGAAGCTTGATATTCTTTCTTTTTCGTTTTCTTCAATTTGGACTAGCTACGTTGTTGAGTCTTTGGGATTCGCCTCGCATACATTCACAACACGTTATTCTATTTTTTTTACGAGACATAGCATTTTGCTAAGGTGAGTTTTACATAGCCCCTTTTCTATTTATCACCATTTTTGGGGTGAAACATGTTACAACATTCTATATGCAATTCAATCATCAATGTGTCTATGTGTATTTCTATGTTGCATTATGTCTTGAACATGACTAGGGTAAGCACAATTCTAGCATAAACATTCATCAGCCAAATGGTATACATTGATAGATCTATTGGACTGACAATCCCACCCGGATACGTGCCTCCTACAAAGGTTGCGTGGGTGTTTGTTACTGCAATTTAAACGAGTGAACCATGAGCGTATGGGATGTACCACAATACAACAGTCACAATGGTTGATTATGCACATGATTTACTTCTAGTATGTTTTCACATATGGACTAGATTGCCATGACACATGAATTGCACAACAATTTTATTCGATTATCAAAACCTATGTAATTCTCACCAACTTTTGTTGACCCAAAATATTTTCAACTTAACATGTTTCAGGTTCTACTTGCTTGAAGATGTGTGCATAGTTTTATTCAATTTGATGTACAAATTCTTGTAGAACAATTGTATGTAAATTATTTAAATCATTTAATGAAATCTATTATTCACCATGAGCTACTGAACAATCATCACTACGTGACATCCCGATGTTTCCGCCATCGGTTGGGGTGTTACACTGAACCCTAGCTGTGCACACACAAACTATATATAGGCAGCACCCGGGCCTGCGCACTTAACACAAGTGCGCATGGCCCGTCCAAATAAGTACGCAGCCTAGGGTTTTGCTTACTAAACTATGCTATAATTACATGTAAGGTCCTTCAACTATTAAGCTTTACAATAGTCATTCAAAAGTCTCTATTCTGGTAACTGTGGTCTCAATATAACCCAACAATACTCCCCCTAGACCACAGCTACCAGTCTTCAATCTTCAGTCTATATCCACGTCGCTTTCCTCCCCCTCAACCTGTGCAGGAGGGTCTTGTAAGTACAATGCGACTGGATCTACTTCAGCTGCTTGAGAAGTTTGGGTAGAATCTGTTGTAGTTCCTTCAGGATTAGCCACTGATGCAGGATCTTCTGGAAGTACCTCTGAAGCAGCAGTTTCTGTAGCAGTAGCAGCAGCAGTTTCTGTAACAGCATCAGCAGCAGTTTCTGTAACAGCATCAGCAGCAGCCTTTTCCCTGTCCTCCTTTTCTTTGTCTGCTGCGTTTATCCTGTCGACTATATCCAGCAGCTCACTCTTCAGTTTCATTGCCCTATCCACTGCCCTTCTAAACAGCACGGCTTCTTCAAACAATGTGTTCCCGGCACCAACATTGATCTGATTTGCAAACAGCATATTCAGATCTGACAAATTTAGTGCAAACACATCAACCGGATCCAAAATCCTCACTGCCTCTGAATCGTCTTCCAGCTTGATGACCGCTTCACCAGTGTTGCTGTCATAGAACCATTTTTTGAAGTTCCTCAGCATCACTGGAAGCTCGGATCTGATCGGAACTTGTGTGACGACCTGAGGAGGGTCAATCACATAAGTTATCATCCCTTTTCCTGTTGCTGGATCGATTCTTGTCTTCGATATTCTCCTTCTGGGCTTTTGCGGCTTTAGAATCTGGAAATCATTCTCACACTGTTTTCTGATAAAATTTTCAACCATGGCAGCCTGGGAGTCAAGTGAGGGACTAAGGAATGGGGCCCTGCTAAGCTCCCTGATATCCCATCGGGGGAGCGACTTCATTTCCTTTTGACCCTTGAAGTACTGTATTACTCCCCCTCTCCTTTTCACAGCATACAATCTCTTTTCAGCATCATATTTCCAGGAGATTATCTTCTCCTGATGAGCAGACTTTGTGTGATGAATATTCTGATGTAGGGCTGGAATGGTGATGGGCTGTCGAGGAAACCAAGTGGATCTTTCGGGATCCAACTTGTGCCCATCAGATGTTTCATAAACCACTTCTTCGTCCATTCCCATTTCCACAAATCGCTCTGGCATTTCATCTTCGCTAACCTCGTCCACTTCACTTTCCTCAGCCGCTTTTTCTTTCTCTTTTTCTGCCTCCAAAAACTTTCCGAAATCGAAAGTTTCATCAAAAGTAGTGCTGGGAGCACCAGTTAACTGCTTCCTCAAATCCTGAAACATGTCAAACATCTGCACTTGAACCTGATGTTGAAACTTAATCAGGTATCTTTGATCTTTTATCACTTTCTCCATTTTCCGGTTCTTGCTTTTGAGCTTTTTCACCTTCTTTCTTAGCTCCTGGTTATTGTGCACATCACTTTTCAGCGTGCAGATTTCCCTGGCCGCAACTTTACCTACCTCCTTCACAAGCTTCTCGTATAGTTCCTGATGCACCGGTTTCCGACGAGGTGCAGCAGGAGCTGATGAGGAAGGTTCAGCTGATCGGTGGGTTGGAGCTTTGGGGGCTGATGTGGCAGCAGTGGAAGGCCCTGGAGCTGAAGTGGCAGCAGTAGAAGGCCCTGGTTGGTTCGGTTGTTCAGGCCCAAACATGTGTTCTAAGACCGCTTCTCCCTCAATATCTTCCTGAGTCACAACACGGGGAATCTCAGATTCAGGCAGCTGTTCTCTTCTTCTTTTTCTTGCAGCCCTTTCATACTCAGCAACTTGTTGTAAAGCAGCAGCAGTTTCAAGTTGCTCAGTTGTCAGAGTGTCTCTCCCTTCTTGCAACAAACCTGCTGGTCTTTTCTTCTTGCTAGGTTTTGATGGAGCTGGTTCAGTCGCCACTCTTTTGCCCCTTGATTTTTCTAGGGCAATCTCTTCAGCCGTCGGCTGGGCTGAAGGAGTGTGTTCAGATGATCCAGGTGCAGGGGCAGCTCTGGATTGTGGTCTGGGTCCTGCAGCATCTGATCTTCTCTTCTTGATTTTGTTGTACAGTTCCATAACAACAGGATATCGCTGGGCCGCATACATGTTTTCCAGCATTGGTTCCCAGTCCGGTGTGTTGCACTCTGTGAAGAATCGCGCCCCTCTGGTGAATATGTATTCGTCACCAACAGGCAGACCCTCATGTTGAGTGTTTATCATCATCTGGACAAACCTCGGATACATAGCCCACTTCCCTGAACCAGCATCTGCATTCTTTACCATATAGTCAAAGATCATGCCTGACAGATTGAACGTTTCGTCCTTGCAGATCTTTATCATAGCTGTCGCCCATTCAACACTCAGCACATTATATCCTCCCTTTCTGTGACATAGAGACATTAAGAATACATGACTGATAAGTCTCCAGTCTCTTGTAAGCTGACTCTTCTTTACATCGCCTCTCTTGTCAAATTCACCCTTGTAGCCGAAGATCCTGAATTGTTGGTGAATATCAGCTTTAGACATGAATCTGAAAGTTCCAGGTTGATCTTGCAGCCTTAGCACATTTCGAACTGTGTCCTCAGTAATGATCACAAGCTTGTTTCTGACAGTTGCATTGATACGCTTGACCCTTGATACTGTTTCGACTCTAGCTGATCTCCAAAAGTCTTCAATGTGGGAGACGTAAACTGGTTCAGCGTTCTGCACAGCAAATCCGACTTTACTGCGTCTTATCCAAGCCACTACATCTCTAAAATTGACATCCTCAGTATCGAGATTCATTGGTTGGTTGTGCATGCCTCTAGGATCCCAGTCAAGTGCCATCTGTTTAACCAAGAGCACGAAAAGCCAATTAGATCTCCGATAACTGACTTTAGACTTAAACTTAGACGGACAACGAACTTAGACTTAGATTTTATTAATATTTTTTTTAGGTTTTAAATTTTAACGGTCATTGGATTAAGATTTGATGGATCGGTGTCATCAGTGTCCATGGTACGTTTGAATTTCAGTTGTTAGATCATTAAGGTCCGGTTTTAAGTTCGCAGTCCGTTCAAGTGTCTTAATAGTCAATATGAAAGTTATGTTGTTGTTTAGAGTCCAAGTGTGCAAGGATATCAAGTACGCAGTCCAAACAAGTCAAACAGTATCATGTGCTCAGTCAAGTGCGCACATACTTGACTGAGCACTTGGTTAGTACGCAGGTCTAAGACAAATGCGCACATAATGGCCCAAAACAAGTTCGCAGTCCAAGTCAACCCGGGCATGGTAACATCTTAGGTAACCAGTCAAGTCTGCGTACTAGGCAAGTACGCAGACACTTGAACCTTCGTTCAAGATTTACGTTCACACAGATAAGTACGCAGCATATTAGGGTTCTTGAGCACTTGTATGACTATGAGACAAGTGCCCAGTCTCTATGAGACAAGTGCGCACTTGTTCATCTATCAAGTGCGCAGATCTTCAAACATTCAAAGAACCCATAATAGCTAGAAATCCAACAGATGCATCAAGAACATCCATTCAAACCCTGTAATCATAATCAAAGAACCATTAATAATATGTAATCTACCTTAAACAGAGTAGATACGAATCAACAGACAAAGAAACAAGGTATGATTTTGGTGATTTGTGTGTGATTAAATTGTGTTGATGATGATGATGAACACTGATGAACGTTGATGATGATGATGAACAGGTAATATGGGTGATTAGGGTTTGTAAAGAATTGTTAAGGATGATAAAATATTTTGACCGTTGTTGACCCGGTATTTATATACATCAGCAGTTGGGCCTGCGCACTTGAGTTAAGTGCGCAGAGCCCACTAAGTACGCAGCTATAAGAGTTTGGCCCAAAAAGTAGTTTTAAAGCCCAAAACCAATGTAATAAGTGGGGTTTTACCAAGTCTTACCTTCTGCATTCAAGGTCATACTAACCATACCTGCCAGAACCCGTTTCAACTTCCTGTTGGATAGCTGCAGCCTAAGAACAATTGTCGGTATGTTTGTCCACTTAAATCCATGCCTTTTCCCTTTTAACATGTGTTTGGCGATGCAGTTTATCATGTTTTTCGGTAATATTGACGAAAATTTTATGGACCCCACAGTGTGCTAGGTATTGGCCTACCGATCCTCAAGGTTTATTGAAATATAATGATGAGAGCTTCAGGTCTATGTTACCATAAGAAGAGAAGATGATCATTATCTTGATCAGATGATGAGAGCTTCAGGTCTATGTTCCCATAAGCAGAGAAGATGATCATCTGATCGTTTGATGAGCTATCTATATATGTTTGCACGTCACTAACATTGCGTGTCTTTTGCTGCTCAGTTTTTCAAAAAAAATTTTGTTTTTCTTAGCCCCGCATTGGTAGCTTGCACTCTTAGGTGTCTTTTGATTTACCTATGCACAAAATTTTCTGTGTCTTTTAATTTCTCAACCTATGTATGACCTGACTCAGCTTGTGCAGACCTAAAGCACAGTGGGAATCCAGCTTTTCATGTAGATCTTCATTGTTAATCACCTAGTGGCAGTTTACTTGATTCCAGGCTGAATCTACCGACATATCGTTGCTTGAGGCCACAACATCCTCTGGGTCCTATTCACATGCTGACGAGATATGATTAGTTCCTATCATTTCCTGAATTAATTTTGCATTAAGAATAGACCGGTTTACATTCTCCCCCAAAAATCTTGTTTTAAAAGAAAAGAAGATTTTTCTATAAAATATACACAATTTTTTTTTTTTTTTATTTATTCAAAATTGATCATCTCAAGCCATGAAACCAACTGATGAAACCGGGTTTTATCGAAAGCTTTTGTAAAGATATCTGCTTTTTGATCAGCAGTATCGATAGGCAACACCTGTATGTACCCTTTGTCGTGCGCATCGCGAATTGAGTGAATCCGAATTTCAATGTGTTTGGTTTTAGAATGATCAATTGGATTCTTCACGATGTCACGACATGCATCATTATCAATAAAAATAGGTGTATGCATGACATTCAAACCGTAGTCCAAAAGCTGATTTTGGATCCATAACACCTGACAGCAACAACTGGAAGCAGCTGTGTGTTCGGCCTGAGCAGTGGAGATGGACACGGTGGTCTGCTTCTTGCTCTGCCAAGACACTAGCCGGTTACCCAGAAATTGACAGCCACCAGAGACAGATTTTCTGTCTATCCTACAACCTGCATGATCACTATCAGAGTAAGCGATTAGATCAAAGTTATCGCTCTTAGGATACCATAAACCAAGTTTTGGTGTTCCTTTGAGGTAGCGGAAGACTCTTTTTACTGCAGTCTCATGCGATTGCTTAGGATTGGACTGAAAACGCGCGCAGCATCCAACTGCCTACATTATATCTGGTCTGCTAGCTGTAAGATACATCAGGGAGCCAATCATTGATCGATATGTATGAGGATTCACTGAAGGCCCCTGAAGATCTGGTACAAGTGTTGTTTGGGCCGCAAAAGGAGTATTGGACGGCTTGCAGTCGGTCATGTTGAATTTTGCCAGAATGTCTCTTGTGTACTTTGCTTGATGGATGAGAATTCCGTCATCTCTCTGCTGCACTTCCAAGCCTAAGAAAAACGATAATTCTCCCATCATGCTCATTTCAAACTGAGACTTCATGATGCTTTCAAATTCCCTGCATAAGTTTTCATCAGTGGAGCCAAAGATAATATCATCAACATAAATCTGAACAAGGATAGAGTGTTTGTTGACTTCTTTGGTGAACAAAGTCATGTCGATCTTCCCTCTTGTGTACCCATTCTGCAGCAAGTATGAAGATAAGGTCTCATACCAAGCTCGAGGAGCTTGATGAAGTCCGTAGAGAGCCTTATCCAGTTTGTAATACTTGTTGGGATGATGGGGATCTTCAAAACCTGGGGGTTGACAAACATAGACTTCTTCTTTGATCTTCCCGTACAGAAATGCACTTTTCACATCCATTTGAAGGACTTTGAAGTTCTTGTATGAGGCGTAAGCCAGGAAGATACGAATGGCTTCAAGTCTAGCAACTGGAGCGAACACTTCCTCATAATCAATGCCCTCCTATTGACGAAATCCCTGAACAACTAAACGAGCCTTGTTCTTAATTACCACACCTCGTTCATCCATTTTGTTGCGAAAAACCCATCTTGTTCCTATAGGATACTTTCCTTCAGGTAAGTCCACAAGTTCCCAAACCTTTAGCTTTCTAAACTGATGCAGCTCATCCTGCATGGCTTCAACCCAACTTGCATCTCTGACAGCGTCTTCAATGCTGAAAGGTACCGTCTGAGATAGGAAGGCTGAAAGTGCAATATTCAGTTTGTCTGCCTGATTTCTAGTAAGAACACCCTTAGAGATTGGTCCAATGATGTTCTCCACAGGGTGATCCTTAAAAGATTTAAATCCCATGTTTGGTTCTTCTTGAATTTGGGAAGGCAGATTGGAAAGGTGATCTGTAGGAGTTGACGAACTGGATGGATCATTTGCAGACTGTTGTGCTGAAGATGTTTCTTCTGAAGCTGGAGTACCTTCAGGAAATGGAGTAGTTTCAACAGTTGCATCACCATTTGTGGTCTGAAGGGGAACAATTGGATCAGCTACGAGTGGAGAAAAGCGGGTGGTGAAAGGTGCTGCATCGTCTTCTGAAGAGTAAAGAGTATCTTCAAGAGGAGAAGGATCGGCTGCTTGATTTTCAGATGGTTGTTCATCAATGATGCTGAAATTGTTGAAGACAACATCCACGTCAAAGAACCAGTCAGGACCGGCTCCTGTGTTGGTAGAGTTGGATTCCTGCCAATCAACATAAAAAGACTCGAGAACCATTTTGGTTCGTTTGTTGTACACTCTATAAGCTTTTTGACTTGAGGAGTATCCAACAAAGAAGCACTCATCTCCAACTGCATCGAACTTCATTATGTTCTCAAAGTTGTTAAGCAGCGTGCATGAGCATCCAAAAGGCCTGAAGTAGTCAATCAAAGGTTTTCTTTTAAAGAGCAACTCATAACCTGTTTTCCCGCGCGTCTTTATAATTAAGACTCTGTTAAGAACATAACAGGCGGTATTCACAGCTTCAGCCCAGAAAATGATCGGCAGTTTAGAGTCGATAAGCATGGTTCTGGCCGCCTCAATAAGTGTACGATTTTTCCTTTCAGCAACACCATTCTGTTGAGGAGTTCTCGTAGCACTGTACTGAAGATGAATTCCTCTGTTGTTGCAGAAAGTCACGAAACTTTAATTCTTGAATTCGGTTCCGTGATCACTTCGGATTGATCTAACTTTTGTCTTTATTATGTTTTCAATGAGAGGAACAAACAGCATCAGAATCTCAGCAACTTCACTTTTGTATTCCAGAAAGTACACCCATGTGAATCGGGAAAAATCATCTGTTATCACCAAACAATAAGACTTTTTAGCTAGACTTTTAACACTAATAGGACCAAACAGATCCATGTGCAATAATTGAAGAGGTGAGTCTATAGAGTTCACAGCTTTGGACTTATGCGACTTTTTGTGTTGTTTTTCCTTTGGCACATGCTAAGCATTTTTCAGAAAAGGGGAATTCCTTAGAAGGAAGACCTCTGACAAGATTTAGTTTTGAAAGCTTATTAATATTTTTGAAGTTAACATGTCCTAATCGCCTGTGCCATAGCAGTGACTCTGACTCGGATGCCTTAGAAAGTAAGCATGTCATTTGACATTCAGACTTTGCATCCCTCATGTTTATCACATAAGTATTATTTTGTCTAGGAGCTTTAAGCATAATCATATTGGTAGGAGGAATGAATCCTGGCTTTAGAAAGATGCACTCCATGTCATTAAATAACACTGAGATTCCTTTGTCGCAGACTTGTGATACACTCAGCAGATTGTAACACAATTCTGGAACATAATTCACATCTTCTAAAGTCAATGCATCAGAAATCATGTCCCCTATCCCAACTATCTTTCCGCCCTTCTCGTTGCCGGCAAAAGCAACAAATTCTCCATCAATGAATCGATAGTTTTTAAGAAGTTCTTTTAGTCCCGTCATGTGCCTTGATACCCCGCTATCAACGTGCCACAGATATCTCATCAGGGCAATCAACCATTTCTGTAGCTTATTCTGAAAAACACATAAAACAAAAGAAATATACAGATAAATATACGAGACACTATGTACAGTCACGACTCCGACCACATCTTAAGTAACTTTTGGAATCCAGGTCTGTTTTAGTTTTAATCTGTCGTGATTTTCCCCCGACACAAACTCTTGCCTTTTCCAATTTTTTGTGACCTTAACAAAACTTTTTATAGTTTCTTGAAGATCTTTAATTTGAACTGTAAAAGATTTTTGGGTATTGGTATCAGTTTGTGGTTTGGGTTGCAAATGACACTTTTTAACCACATGTCCTTCATTTCCACATCTAAAACATTTAGAGTGTTTAGGTTTGATCTTTGAAGAAGATCTGGATGATGATGGTTGTGATGTTCTTCTCTTGTCGTTGCTTGAATTGAGGCTGTCTGTTGAACATGCTTCATCACTGTTGTTGTTGCTTGATTCTTCGTTTGTGTTGCATTCTGGCTCGCTGATGTCACTTTCTGTATCACTTTGTGATTCTTCAGAAATTGTGTTATCTGTTTCACTTTGTGATTCTTCAGAACTTGACATATCTGTTGATGATGGTGTAAACTCTGGAATTTCTTCAGTAAGAAATTTCCCAAACCTGTTTCTTTTTAGTTCTGGAACAAATGGAGATGGTCTATATACATTTTCATTATCACAGAATGCATCATTAAGATCAACACAAACAGGCATAACAGTTTCAACACAAACATCCGATCGTTTGATAGGATTCATCCTATCATTTGGGTCCACAACACCCTTGAAATCAAGTTTAGAGATTAAAGTAATACAGTCATCCGGCCTAGATAAACTATTACAGTTATCCATCCTAGATAAACTATTACAGTCATCCAAATTAGTTAAGTTATTACAGTCATCCGAATTCAAAGAAATGTTTGACTTATCATGGCTCCAGATGAACCAATTCACTGTGGAGTAATTGGCACCTGGGTGACCTAACCCCATTGTTTGACCACCACAACTGTCATCATCGTCCACCTGATCCTGTTGGGTCATATCTGCACTACTTTTACTTATATTAGAGTGTGACTCAGATGTGACACATTCTTTTTCAAAAAGATCATTTTTTGGATGTGGTTTTGGAATGGGTATATATTCACTTTTGCTCAAGGGTAAAAATAGAGATTTTACAATTCCCTTTTTATCCTTATACCCAATTCCATCTTTGACGAAAGATTTCCTTGAACAATCAAGGATATCAGTATGAGCATGCTTGCTTACGTTCCATTTGTCCACAACAATTTGGAGATGATTGGTTTCATTTCTAGATTTTTCTAGTTTTTCAGTTAAGTCATTTATTAAAAAATCTTTTCTGAGAACAAATTCTTTTAGAGTGTGCATTTCAGCTATTGTTGCATTTAACTTTCGCTGATAGGCTAACTCATTTTCTTTGATTTCAGTATTGATTTTTCGTATGTCATCCATTTCTCTTAAAATTCTCCTATTATGGGACAAACAGTAAGCAACGGCTATAACACACCTTGGTGAGCACAACTTTGATTTTATTTCGAGCGGGATACTTACCAGGTCTCTCTCCTCAGCCTTCTTCTGCATGCTCTGTGGTTGCTGATCGTCCTTGCTTGTGGAAGTCTTTTCAGCGACAAAAGCTTCCTCAGCAACAGTCTCCTTCCCTTTGTTCACACTCAACACGCTTCTTAAACCAGCCTTCTCCATCCCTTCTCCTTTTGGCATCTCAGCTGATGACCCCTCCAGAGAGCTCACACCAAGAGGTGACTTTGTGCAGATCTTTGCCATCAGTGCTTTGTTAACTTCAGCTTCTGCCACAGCGACTTCCTCTCCCCAATCGAAATCCTGAACCACAAGCTCCTTCTGCTGGTTGGCTTCTCCTCCTTCTGTGATTGCCACCACTCTCTTTGCTGGTTTGGCTTCAACTTGATTCAAAGCTGGACATTCATACTTGAAATGTCCGAGAGTTTTGCAGTTATAACACCTGATCTTAGATTTGTCAAACCCCGCTTTCCCCATGCCGACTCTTCTACCGGTTCTATCTTGAAACCTCTTCACCCTCAAAGTGATCATGGCCATCTGCCATTTCAAATCCATTTCCTCCATATCGTCTGGGTCAACTTGATACATGTCCTCAGGGCTCATCATATCATTCTTTAGATCACCAGTCTTTAATGCTTCAAAGCTGGTCATGAAGGCGTTGAAAAGTTCAACGTGTTCAGTTGCAAGCTTTGTTTGTTGAGGATTGAGAGTTGATGGCTGAGGGTTAGTGACACTGGGTTGAGAGTATGGAACAGCTTTTCCTGAACTTGAACTGCCACCAATCATTCCATCAGCATACATGTGAGATGTGCTTGAACCCATGTTGCCCACTGGAGTCATTAACGCTAAGTTCTTCATTGCAGTGATGGGAACTGCCTTCGGGTTTGTCTGATTCATCTCTCTCTTTGTTATGTCCATCTCAAAGGACTTCAATGTGTTGATGAGATCAGCCAAGGTAGACTGGGCATCAAGATATTCTTTTCTGATTAGCATACACTGGATGCTCCATTCTTTTGGCAATGAATCCAGCAGCTTCTTGATAGAATTTCTGTTGTTCACAGGAATTCCAGCCTTCTTCATCTTTGTCAACATGCTCATGAACCTATCAATGTGCGAGCTCAAACTATCCCCACGAATACTACCAAACATATCATATTTCTTTTGCACCATGTCTTGCTTGTATTGGCGCATCTCTTCGTTCCCTTCATAGTATTCATTCAATGCAAACCACAGATCATGTGCCGTGCCATACTCTTCAAACATGTTGTAAACATCGTTAGATAGGGCCATGGTTAGAGCACCATAAGCCTTATGATCTCTTTGGAGTAATTGTTTGTCAACATCGGTATAGGTGGTTGGATCAGGGTTGAATTCTTCCCCAGTGGCAGTGGTTCTCATGGGAATGTGTGGGCCCAACTGGATAGAGTTCCATTGGGTGAAGTCTGTGACGTAAAAGAATGACCTCATTCTGTTCTTCCAAGTCCCATAATCTTCAGCACCTTTTAACTTAGGTACTCTGGTAGTGGTTTCGGTTTCCAGGTCTTGTTGTGTGATAGGGTTAACAGTTGATTGATTATTGTTACCAGCCATGATTTAGATGAATTTTAGGAATGTGGTTTAACAGATTTTAGTTATCAGTCCAGAAAATTGTCCAAGTCCTTAAGTACACAGCTAAGTTCGCAGCTAAGTACGCAGTTAAGTTCACACTTAAGTTCACAGCAGTCTGGATAAGTATGCAGCAACCTGTAAGAATATAAACGGCCTTGTCAAGTTGTAGTCTTTGTTAAGTATGCAGCTCGGAAGTATACGTGTGGCTATGCTTCTTGATAAGTTCGCAGGTCAGTCACCACTTGGGCATTATAAGTGCTCAGTGTTTACTGATCAGCCTGCGTACTAAAATAAGTGCGCAGACTCACTTAAACTCTCGTTTAAGAGTTTAAGTTCGCAGAAACCCTAGCCAAGTACTCAAGACTACACCTTCAGTAAGTGCGCACAAATCCAAGATTTCTGTTTAAGTACGCAGAAACCCTAGATAAGTACTCAAGACAATGAGATGCAATAAGTGTGCAGAAATCAAATTAAATGAACAAGTGCGCAGAAATTCAATTTAAAATGCAACAAGTGCGCAGAAACCCTAGCTGCGTACCAACATGACAAGTTTAAGTACTCAAACTAAGAAACAAGTGCTCAGCTTATGAGATAAGTGCGCAGGATATATGAAATAAGTGCGCAAAAACGAGTTGTAACAAACATAAAACTCAGCTGAATCCTTTCCAAACCATTTTCTGATCAAAATAACATACTTTAAACATTTAGAAACACGATTTTCACGAAATTTGAAGCCAAAATATACGAGAAACACCTAAATTTTAAAGTTTACAAAGAGAATAATCTTGATAATAAAAACTTAACAAGATGAGGGTTTTGGTATCTTAAAGTAGATACAATCTAGAGCACAGAGGCTCTGATACCAAATTGTAGTCCCGAAATACTAGATCTTGTTGAATGCAATAGATTGTTATCACTTAGAAACACCTATTAGTTAAGTGTTTCAAGTGATTAATCCAAGAAACAAAGAAAACTAGATGAATATTGTAAGACCCGACACACACAATGAATAACATGATGATTCCATATCTGATTTGATAATGAATAACCTTGGAATACCACACAAGTACGCACCTATTCAGTGTGCTACAAAGATAATCTCCAAAACCCTGAACCCTAGCTGTGCACACACAAACTATATATAGGCAGCACTTGGGCCTGCGCACTTAACACAAGTGCGCAGGGCCCGTCCAAATAAGTGCGCAGCCTAGGGTTTTGCTTACTAAACTATGCTATAATTACATGTAAGGTCCTTCAACTATTAAGCTTTACAATAGTCATTCAAAAGTCTCTATTCTGGTAACTGTGGTCTCAATATAACCCAACAGGAGTATAAGGCTTAATAGGCATTGAAAGCAGCAAATTTTGATCCTGAAGATGTCAAGCAACACCGACTCTTCCAGCTTCATGAACTTGAAGATCTCCGCCAGCAAGCTTATGATAACTCTGTCGTCTACAAGGAGAAGACTAAAAAGTTCCATGATCAAAGACTTAGAAGAAAGGAAGCGTTCCAAGAAGGTCAAAAACTATTACTTTATAATTCGAGGCTCAAATTGTTTCCTGGGAAATTAAAGTCAAGATGGATTGGACCTTATGGTGTGAAGAGGATCTATCCATACGGGGCAGTAGATTTGGAGATATGGACGGGAGTTATATTCAAAGTCAATGGTCATCGGCTTAAACCATATTTCAAGTTCTTGGTCGACGAGGAAGTAGATGAAATGCCATCACATTCATAATCAGACCGCCTCTGTCCGGCCAAAGACGTGAAACGTGGCGCTACCGTGGAGGCATCCCTGATTAGTAGCTTTGGAAGAATAAGTTGAGAGGTTGGTGCATACGGTAAGGAATCAATCGAGGACCCTCAGGTATGATCGTTCCCTTTTTATTTTCTCACCGCTAGGTATGCCCTCTCAGCATTAGGACTTAGTAGTAGTTTTTATTTTCTTAGGTTGTAGATAACTATATTTATCCATGCCAGGTGTTTTCTCCCTCGGCTCGATTTCGATATACACCCGAACAGCTATTAGCCTATTAGGGGAAGACGTAACCACGTCCCACTTGATTCTTGGCATATACCTTTTTGCAAATCTATAATTTTAAAATATGCCAACGAATTAAGTGTGAGGTGGTAAAATTTTGTAAATTTTACCACCTCTCGAGCCAAGCAAACAAAAAATCTATTTAAAGGCAAGAGTTTTTAAATGTTTTTAAAGAGTAATTAAAAATCTTTATCAAACCCTTTGAGTCCACCCCAATCACCTGAATAGGGGATTTTTGGAGGTGTTGGCATTGCCGAAAGAACGAACTCATAGTGGTTCTACTTCATATTCGAGTGTCTACCCTTTCCATGTGAGTATCTTGAGCCTTATTGAGCACACCCATTTATATATATAGATACCACTGACGCTCGTTCATTTGATTGAGAGAGATATTCACTCTTGGCGTGATACAGTTAGAACTTGTGCATCTTATGCGTTTTGAGACCGCACTCGAGGTGAGAGATTGCAAAAATGATTAAGGCACCTAGGACATACCCCTTCCGTTTTCATTAGCCTTCCATTAATTTATCCCTCACCTAGTTACCCCATCTGAGCCTTAGCCTTTTTCCTTTCATTCCATCCATCACACTTAGCCCCTGTCGTGGTTTTGTTGAAGAAAGCGTGCTGTTGGCTATTGGGACACTCTTGGGCCGTCTCAAGATGAAGAAGAAAAGACCAAGACATCTCGGTATTTACCGAGAAGAGTTGTGGCAACTAAAGGAAAGATAACCACCTAGAGTTGACATACCAAAGAATAAGCTTCACCGAAAGCAAAGTTTTTTTTAGTTGAAAAAAAAGAGTTTGATGAATAAGTCAAGAAGCTCGACAATACGGGCTAAAAAGGAACAAGTCTATTTGAAGGTTTATTTATAGGATATTTCTAGCAGAGGTGATTAGGTGTGAAGACCGAAAGATTCGCAGAGTAGAGACGTCAGAGCAGTAAGTCTTCGAGGGAGGAGTTTCATGAAGCCCACCATTTAGAGTTTGACATTAGCCCATTATGTCACAGCCGCCGCCTGAGCCAGACACGAAAGTAGATCCCCTTCCTACCCATTCTATCACTATACCATTTTCACCCCTCAAAAGACCTTATGATTTGCAGTTTCTCACCATTATATAGCGGTGGAGATCTGATTTGTGTACAAGCCTATGATCTGTGCGTGCCTTGGGATGAATCCGAGTGATCACCCACAAAATTACACCCTAGTGAAAAGTGAGGATAATATGAAGTAGACACTTGAGGGAAGATTTAATTAGGCATGCCAAGGCTTTCTAAAACATCTACCAAGGATGTGTTGAGTAGGTGGGACTCATTGGAGGTGAGTTGTCGTGACTCGTCATGACATGCTCACTTGTTTTTACTCTATTTACATTGCCTAGGTTTGGTTTGCTTGGGGACAAGCAAACGTCTAAGTGTGAGGTGATATGATGAGTCCCAAAATTAACATGTTTTACATGCATATTTTCACATATTTATCACTTTATTTTATGCATTTATCTTGGCATTGTCACGTTTTGTTCTCCTTTGTTGATAATTGCAGGAATTAAAGGTGAAAAGAAGCGAAAACAGGCGAAAAAGACAAGGATTTGAAGACTTTCGGAGAAGATCCAGATGAAGCACGGCCGCGCTTATACCTGTGCACGGCCGTGCACTTATCCCAGGTCTACCAGTCAACAGAAGGTAAAAATGAAAGTTCCAGACATGCACGGGCATGCTCCCTCCTTAAGCACGGGCGTGAGCGTGTTCTCCAAGGTTCAAACCAACAAAGACTGACAAGACGGTTACTCCCAACAACATGCATGGGCGTGCCACCCTACCAAGCACGGGCATGCCAGCCTTGGTACAGACATACTGCGCGAAAAGACTCTGCAACAGTACGCGTTGTCGTGCATGGGCGTGCCAGAGAGTTGTCAAGGGCGTGCAAGGGCTGTTTTGCCTATAAATAGAGGCCTCCACTCCACATTTTGGGCATCCCATTTCACTTGAGTTTTACTCACACTTCAGCCACCTCAGAGGTCTTGCAAGTCACATTTGGAGCTTGGGATCACCCCATAAAGGCTTGAAGATTGAGAGTATTGAGAGAGTTCACTAAAAATCACCCAAACCACCCTGTTTAATCCACTTCACCCTCACCACCATGTATTCATCATTATCTATTGCTAGTGTGATAGTTGTAGAGCCGATGTTGGGCTAGATTACTTGAGTGCTGCTAGGGTGAAGACTTATTTTGGCATGGATTTAAATAGTTGTTATTAGTTAAGTGGTGTTGTGTTCTTGTTAAATTCTTTTACTTAGAGTCTTGTTTGGTTAACTAAATAACTAATTAACTAGTCTTTGGTCATGTGGGTGTCTTGATAAGAATTGGGAAGGATTCATGAGTGTACCCATGGTGTGTAAAAACCCATGCACTTGTGAACTTAAAACCCATAAGTGAGAAGGATTCATGAGTGTACCCATGGTGTGTAAAAGCCCATGCACTTGTGAACTTAAAACTCACGAGTAGTGATTAGTCCATTTGTGGGTAGAAATACACACACTTTGAGACTTAATCCTCTCTTATCAAGATCTCGCTTAGGGTCGGTATGGTCTTTATATTTGGTCCTAGCGATAAGTCGGGTCTTAGTTGTGCGACTTATCTTCATTGTCTATGTGATAGCTTTGGCGCAAGCTAAGATTTGATGAACCCGCGTTGAGAGAAAACGGTCTTTATTTTCTCTCATCTTTATATTGCCGTAAAGTTACTGATAGACCACTCACTTATTAAAATAGTTATTTGGGTCAAGTAAAGGATGCACGTGTGCCGGTAGGTCACGACTCCTTTATGATATCAAGGTTCTTCTTGTTCGGTCATGCTCCGGCCACCGGAAAGTTGTCCATAGAGGCTTTTAAGTATTAGATGTCATTATTGCGGCTTTGGGAGTTGAATTATTCGGGGTTGGGTATACACAGTCTTGAGTCATCTAATTGTCATAGTCGAGAGGTGAGCTTACCAGGCCGAGAGACCCTCATTTTCCAAACAAAAACACAGCTCGTATTGCGATAACAAGCACCACTGGAGAATGCTGTAGCAACTCCAAGTTCAGTAGAAGTACGCACTTGTTTACACCACTTAATTGGGTAGTTACTATTAGTCCATTCCAAAAGTAAGTCAGATCCCGAAGCAACATTTCGTTTGGTATTGGTTTTTATTCTGATCACCCTTGCTTTCTTTCTTTATTTTATTGTCTTTTCTTTTTATCATAGCAGCTTAGAATTGAGTAGGGGAAGTCGTATCTTAGGGTTCGATACTCGGTACTTGCTATAGACTATACTGTGCTCGATAGGTCCACTTGCCTATCGTGTGGGTTTAAAATAGTCAGCAACTATCGTTTTACTTTTATAAATTTAAAACATAGATTAGTGTTTTAATTAAAAGGTTTTGCTTAATTCCCTCTCGACACTTCTTTCGAGAAAGTGTTGGTTACGAAAAGGACGTTTAAAAAAGGACCTAATCCACACGACATCGGTGGCCCAAAATGTTTTTTAAGGCACTAATCAACTCTTCCCAGTAAGTTATTTCTTGCTCTGTAGATAACCATGGGTTTGCAGTTTGCTTTATACTGCCACGGGTTTGCAACATCGTTTCCCGGCAATGGAACGAATGATAGAATCTAGGGTAAATAAGCAGGCAACAATTTCACTAGAAATGAACGGCCCAATTCGAGAAGGGCAAGATCTCTAATATAAACAAAACGTTAACTAAATTTCTTAACAACAAAATAAAAGAACAAGGCCTGCTATTAATCAAAGTTGCAATTACTAACTGCTCCTGGAAACTTGGTCGTGAACTGCTCCCCACCACTCCATGATCTCATTGCTGTGTTGACTGAGTGGGTCAAGACAGAGCCCAAAAATAGCATTAAAATTTTCCGACCCCACTACATCAAGCCCAAATGGTTTGGCATGTTTCTTCTTTCTGGAATACACGTGCTGGATCCTATCAGAAGCCATGTGGTGCTGTGTTGCATCCTGGCAAAATGGGCGGGTCAGGTTGGGTGATAGGATGAATTGGTTTGGGCCACATTAGGCCATGTTCTAAATAGGTATGTTCTTAGCTCCTTATACCATTGTCGTGGAGCTTAGTGCAACCCATAAAGTGCTTTGTTGATTACATAAACCTTATCCCGTTGGATAGGATCTTCAAAGCCTGGTGGTTGACCAACGTATACCTCTTCCTTGACCACACCATACAAAAACACGCTCTTCACATCCATCTGATACACCTTGAACTTCTTGTAGGAAGCAAATGCTATAAACATTCGAATAACTCCTATTCGTGCCACAAGTGAATTGACTTCATTATAATCTATTCCTTCAATTTGACTAAATCCCTGAACGACCAACCGATCTTTGTTTCGTAAAATTACGCCTCGATCATCTTTCTTACATTTAAAAACCCACTTTGTACTAATCTTCTTCCTTCCTGGAGGTAAATCCGTAAGTGTCCAAACTCCCAGTTTCTGAAACTGTAACAATTCCTCTTGCATAACTTCAACCCAGGCATCATCTAGTAAAGCATCCTTGCATGTCTGCGGCTCAACCTTCGAAACATAACAAGAAAAGGACCAGTCATTTTGAGAACCAGACTTTTGAATTTTAGCATACAGGGCTAGGGCTCTGATATTATCATGTGAAGTTGCTCGACGAAGTTGTCCTCTAGTCATGCCACTGCTTCCGGGGTCACCAATAACTTGCTCAAGAGGATGAATCTGATGAATCTGAGATTCCGGATGATCAGGAACTTGAACTCCCATTTGAGTAGTTAGATTTTCTGCCATATCCAGATCATTACCCGTATTCGACGATGAAGCAACATCTGGATTTGGGTATACTGGTGGTTCCTCCATAACATGATCTAGAATAGCTTCACTAGAAATGTCATCTTCATCTTCAGATTCAGATGTGTCAAGGGTAGTAGAAGCTTCTTGAAAAACCTCTTCTTCATTTGCAGGAACATTGGTATCATTAGAAGCTACTGGAGGAGTTACGGTGATCGGACGCACCAACGGTGAAGTCACTGCGTTTTCACACTCGTAATAAAGTCATAGATTAGCCTCTTCAACCAAGTTATCTATATTGAATGACTCAAAGAAATCTTTATAGTCAAACATCCAGTCAGGACCACTTCCTTGTACGTTCTGAGTGTAGCGTTGTACTTCAACATTAGCCCACTCCTCAACCTGTCGAGTTCTTTTGCTGAATACCCATTTAAGCGCGGTTGCATATCCAACAAAGTATCCCTCTTCAGATTTCGGTGAAAACTTCTCAGTAGGATTCAATATCGTACAAGGTGCCCCAAAAGGTTCTAGATACTCCAAATTCGGCTCTCGTCTATTTAACAGTTCATAAGAAGTTTTGCTGAACTTCTTCACCATTAATACACGATTCAACGTGTAACAAGCTGCGTATATAGCTTCATTCCAGAACATTACTGGAAGATTCAAATCCGCAAGCATTCTCCGTGTCGTTTCTATTAGAGTCCTGTTTTTCCTTTCTGCAACACCGTTCTGTTGTGGAATGTATGGAGCACGATACTCGTGATGAATTCCTTTGTCTTCACAAAGTGCATCTATCTGAGAATTTTTGAACTTTGTCCCGTTGTCACTACGAATTCGTTTGATCTTTAATCCGTAAATGTTTTCCAATCAGGTGAACAGAACCTTCAAGTTATTGAACGTGTCACTTTTGTGTTGCAAGCACATCACCCACAAGACTCTTGAGTAATCGTCAGTAACCACAAGACAGTAAAGCTCTCCCCAATGACTCTTACGCTTGACAGGTCCGAAAAGGTCCATATGCAAATGCTCAAGTGGCATTTCTACAAAGTTCACTTTCTTTGGTTTGTGGGACTGTTTGTGCTGTTTCCCTTTTTGCAACTCACACATTTATCATTGAGATGAAAATGCTTCACATTAACCCCTTTTACAAGCCCGTTCTTCACCAAATGATTCATCTTTCTTAGGTGAATATCTCCCATCCTTCTGTGCCACATTATCGATTCCCTTTCTATAGCTTTGGATAGAAAACACGTGACTTGGCCCTGGGTTGTCATTGCCTAGCTCATATCAAGAATGTACAAATTGTTCACTCTTGGTGCTTTCAACATGATCCATTCTTTTGGTATGATGAAACCGGGTTTCAGAATATAGCAAGATTTATCATCAAAGTGTACAGAAAACTGTTTGTCACAAATTTGGCTGACACTCAACAGATTATAATCAATTTGCTTCACATACGATATTCTTTCAAAACTCACAATCCCATTGCTAACACTCCCTTCCATCGTAATATAACCGCCTTTGTTTCCCGCAAACGCCACATATCCACTATTTATGTTCTTGATGTCAAATAGCAGCGTTAAATCTCCGATCATGTGCCCATAAGCTCCACTGTCTACAATCCGAAGACTGCTAACAGGGCCAACTGGAGCTCCCTGCACAAATCAAGAAAACGATTAGTTCTTTCGGGGGACCCAAGCCTGTTTGGTCTTGGGTCTTTGAATGTTAGACTTCAAAGATTCATTTTCAAAAACACTTGGTTTTGAATCAACCTTTTTCTGATCATTTAAACCTTTCTCACTTTGAGTTTTGATGTAGATGCACCTGGAGAACCCACTGGTGACCAAGATTGTTCTGAACGTTTAAGTATCCTAATCTGAGATTTTTGTGTCTCAGCAGGTTTCTTTGTGTCGTTCGTAAATGAAGCTTTCTTGGTTACCTTTTCTGATTTAACAGATAAAGGTCCAACTGATGACTTAACAGTCGGTTTTGGAAAAACCTTTTGTTTATCATTAGTTGTGTTCACCATTGGTTTCTTTAGTTTCTTCTCCATAGCAATCCGGTTTCTATTATCATAGACAAATTGACGATTTTCCCTCTTTTGAAAATAACGGCTTTGATTATAAAATGGTGGTCTTTGAGGAACAAAATGTCTTTGTAGATATCGATGATTGTCAACTGGACTTCTATAAGGCTGCTTTTTCTCAACTTCGTGCCTTTTGTGTCTCACATACGGGCAATGAGCAAATAAATGCCCTCTCTGCCCGCATTTAAAACATGCACGGTATTCCTCAAACAGATTTTTTGCACTAGGCTTCGCATATGAATTGATTGGGTATTGATCATCAACACATCTACGTCTTAAACTCATTGGAGCGGGTTCCATTGAGTAAGCCGGTTCAAAAAAATGTGTTTGCCTTTTCTTTTGACTTAATGAATTTAGTGACATGAACTTTTGGTTCCTTAGGAGTATCACAATATAATTTCTTTAAAAGTTCAGGAGGAATATCATTGGTCCTTTCATGTTTAGGAAACCAAATGGTACACTCCTGCCAAATTTTCTCAATCTTTGAATAATTTTCAAATTTGATTGGATACTCCTCGTTAGAGATTATCTTACTGGATCCTTCCATCCAATAGAAAACCTTGATGGGTTTGTCAACTGATTCATTTTTATCATTCTTGTTTACTGATTGATTCACTCTATCTGCATTTGCCTGAGGGTGTGAAAACTGAGAAGGTAATATTGGTTCATTTGTAATTATGTGATTTTCCAAAGGAATATCACTACCTTCTTTAGATTTCTCATCTTCAGTATCTGAATAATCAGTTACTTCAACCACCCCTTCATCATATAATCCGAGTATCGGTCTCACATCAGAATGTGGATCTCCAACACTAGAAGTGTTAGATTCATTGTCTGATGTGGAGTTTGATTTTACTGAACTCTCCGGTGTTACTGAGTTAAAATTGTGATTCTCAAATAGTACTGGAGAAGGAACAAATTTGTAGTTTACACTACCGGATTGTGATGGTTCTTCAATTATATGGTCAACAACATATGCTATATGTTTATAGCTTTCCAACTTTTTATTGACCTTTTCAGCAAAACACTTGATAGTGGCCATTTCCAATTTTGTTTCTTCAAGTTCATTAATGTAATTGTTAATGCCAATTTGTTTTAATGAAAGCGTTTTCTTTAAATCTGAAATGTCCTTTTTGTACCCTTCAAGTGTTTTGTTGAATTCATGTGCATCCTTACGATAAGATTGAATGTTGATTTTAGCACTCTCAAGATGAACCTTGAGTTGCTTGTTTTCCTCAGTCAATCTATCACAAGTCCCACAGTATTTATCACTATTCATATCAATTGTAGATTCAGAACTTACCGATTTGGGTGGATTTTTCATAGCCATCAGTGCAAAATGAGCCTCCTTCCCAGCAAATAACTTCGAATAATCAATCTTTGTGAAGGCATCATCCACAATTCATGATTTCCTCGTCATCAGAAAGTCTGCTTCGGCTAATAATTGATCAATCGCATCATCCAACGAATTAATGCTTGCTTCCAAATCAACATCACTTTCCGAATCAGAATAGACAGATTCGGGTTCATCAGAAACTTCAGTAACAGAGTCAATGATAGTTCCAAAAACCTTCTTAGCAGTTTTGTCTTCAACTTTCTCAACAACAGAAACTTGTTGTTTATCAACTATCTCCTCAATCACCACCTCAGATACTTTCTCAGATTCCAAAACATCTTCAGCTATCTCCGACTCCTCTAAATCCATCTCCTTCGCAAAACATGCTACATTTCCACTTGTAATCTCCTTAACTCCCAATTGCATTGAGGTCCAATCATAACCCTCATCCTTCTGAATCACTAATGCCTGATTCTGGTTCTCGTTTTGAGGTTCGCTATTTGGTGTAGAAATAGGAATAATGGTTCTGGTTAGGTTAGTTGAAGTTTGAGTTTGAGTTTGACTTGGTGTAGATGTTTGTCGAGTAGAGGTATTTTGAGAGGTGTTTTATCGGCTTTGGAAATTGTTTTGTTATGGATAGTTGTGGTTGTTTTGGCTTTGATAGGTAACCTGGTTTTGTGACTAACGGTTTTGATAGTTGGAATTAAAAGGGTTTCTGTTACCTTGCTGCATCGGTTGAGTACACTCTCTTTTGAAGTGACCTCGAGTACCACAATTAAAACATGTTACCTTGGCTTTGTTGAATCCATAAGTAGTATTTGGTGAGGTAGTAAGGTCAGTTCTGCCTGTTTTCTCAATAAATTCTATAGCCCTTCTCATCTCGCTTGCAAACGCCCATTGAATATCTACCAATTCCATCTCTTCCTTATCAATTTGGGTATAATATTCATTGGTTAGATTATTATTCCATATCTGACTTGCCACAAGTCCATTGTAAGAAGCGACCATTGCTGAAACCAAAGAAATGTGTTGTTGTGCCACTTCAACAGTAACATTATTCATGTTGGAAGTTTCCAACACGACCGGACTTTGGCTTGATGAAGCTTGTGTCATTGGTGGAACATATGATTGTTGTTGAGGTGTGTTTATGTTTGATATGTAAAATGCTGCAGACATTTGAGGTGGAGGTGGAATGTAAGAATTTGTGGTATAGTTTGGTGGATAGGTTGATGTTTGTGCAAGATAGTTGATTGGGTTTCTTGGTGGTTCAACAACACTAGAAACACAAGCTATATGTGGTGCCACATTTCCACCAACACTTGAACTAGACAAATATGTGGATGAGGTAGAATGATAGAATTCCGGGTTTTGTGGGAATTGTGATCGTCTTGCTTTTCTCTTCTCCTCTAGCTCTTGTTTTCCAACTTCTGAATAAGCTCATTGATTGTCCAAAACTGATATGCATCTTTTTCTTTCAAGACTTCAATGTGTTGATTCCAAAATGGTGGTAGTGAATCAACAAACTTGTCCACCAACTCTGACATCGGAATCTTGATGTCATAGTTTGACAACTCGGTTAATAGATGACAATATCTTGGAACAAGATCCTTTAAGGTTTCATTCCTAACATAGCTAAAGTTTTCAAACTCTTTCTTTAACTCTTCCACCATTAATCTTCTTGTTTTATCATTACCATCATGTCGATTTTTCAACATATCCCATAGCTGTTTAAATGTGGTACATGATCCAAACTGATGTAGTAGATCGGTAGTCAGGGCTTGAGATAGTTGTGAGAAAGCCTTCTTCTTGACTGCGAACTTTTTCTTCTCATCTTCAGATAAGCCTTAAAGTGGAATAGGTTCACCTGAATTCTCAAGACACGGAGCAACATAACCTTTTGCAATCATCTGCCAAGCTTTAGTTCCTTCCAAACCCATGCCCTCAAGATGAATCTTGAACTTCTTTTGCCATTGGTTGTACTCTCCCATTTCCATCAACTTCGGAGGACGATTTCCACTACCTGAGGATAAATCATTGATTAGTGTGGAAATAGCATTAGTAGTTTGAGAATGTACCGCTGCTGCTGCAACGCCCCAATAGTCATTCACTGGTTTCTATGGAGGTTGAGTAACAGATTGTGGTATTGAACTACTCATGGCAAGGTAGTTAATCGGTTGAGATGACTGAGTGTTCGTCTTCTGAGATGCTACAGCCCATGGATTCATCAGAACGTGTTGTTGCTGTGTTGTTGTAGGCCAAGGTGTCATAGGAAATCCCCACATGTTGTCCATGATGTTTGAATGTAAACACTTAGAAAAATTTCCCAAAAACAAACTTGGTTCGACCTCTGATCAGCAAACGAGGGTTCGAATGTAGAAACGCCTTGGTTCAACCCCCTTAAACGGACTCGAATGAAGAAATGAAACACACTAGACTCTTTCGACCACAATAAACCCTCTTTCGACCTCCCGGTTGGTCGAATGTACAACAGATGGTCGAATGAACAAACAACACACTTGAAAATTTTGGTTCAACCTAAACACACTCAGATTCGACTTGAAATGACCTGGTTTGACCCAAAAACTCACACGTTAAAGCCTATTCTCTCTGGTTCGACCCGACCCATTTGAAAAACGGTTATTCTTCAAAAATAAGTTGGTTTGATCCAAATTTTTAAAAATTTTATGGATTTTGATGATCTTTATCAAGTTTTGTTTTGGATTTTTCTTTTTGTTCCTAGGCTAATCCTTTTTATTCTCATGTTGGTTAGGAATGAGTTCAAAATGAAGATGATCAAATTGATTTCTAAATTGATATATCAAATCATTATTATCGACAAAGATACATTTAAGTAAAGATTGTTCGATATTATCAATTGGAAAATCTTTGTTGAAAATCAATTTGTCATGTCCTTCCAACATATAGGATCCTTTAACTCCTTCAAGAAACTTGAATATGGGTTTCTCCTCAGACTCAGGTTCTGAAGTTACTACCTCATTTTCAGTTTTCTCTTCAAACATTAATTTCACCTCAGAATCAGGATTAACAACACAAGGTGTTGTGACATCTAATTCTGATGTGAAATTATTCTTTGAAATAGTTTCATGGAATTCTAAAATCTCTTTCTTAAAAGATTCAATTTGATTCATAAAATGCCTTTCATTATTTGTCAAAATTTTATTTTCAATTTGATATCTTTCAAGTTTATTTGTTAAGTTCTGTTTGTCCTCAAGAAGTTTCATCACTTCATTTTTCAATTTGACACAATCAGAACAATTAGCACAGTAAACATTAGATTTTCCCTCAAAATCTGAATTATTACCATTCTTAGAACCATTCTTAGAATTTACATCAACATTTTATGTATCACATCCTCTTGATTCAATCTGTTTTGAACTCGTATTAGAACTCAAATCACTCTTTGACAATTCACTTGAATCATCATTTCCCATTTGTTTGACAAGACATACAACATTTCTTTTAACACATTCTCTGTTAACACACTCATTCACATTAACCATTTTATCAGTTGATTGCACAGCTGGAGCTTTTATGTTTCCACAATAATCAACAATAGGTCGTGTAATAGATTGTTGAATCGTAGATGCAACAACTTGTTCCCATGTTTGCTTTTGTTGTATTGCAACTTATATCTGATCTTCAGTTCTTGACATAAGATAATGCCATTGATTTGCCATTTTTCAACAATGATTATTTCAAAATTTTTAAAAACAAGCTTATTCAAAATTTTTTACACCTTAAAATTTGAAAAATATTATCCAAATAAACGTGGGGTCGAACCAAGAAAAATACAATCCTATCCGACCTTTCAAAAGGGTCGAATGAACATCAGACTTGGTTCGACCTCAAGAATGAAATTTTTTAAAATTCAGATACTTGATTCGACCTGATGAACTCTTCGTTCGACCTCCCGTAAGGTCGAAGGAACTTGAAATGGTCGAATAAAGCTTTGTGCAATCAGTTAGCGGGGACCATAGATTATTCAGTATCTAATATTACCATAACGTATCTGAAATGCTGAACAATGAATGATGATTTTAGGTTTAAGTGGACAAACATACTGGTAATGGTTGTAGGATGCTCAATGTCAAAAATAGAAAACTGATCAAAAAGAGTTTTGACTGACTATTTCCATACTGATATGATCCTCTTACAGGAAAATTCACAAAAAAATATGTTTAGTTTACCTTTATGCATTTCAACTTGAAAAATTCAAAAAGATTTTTGGTGTGTTTTAGCATAAAAGTTGAAAAATCAAAAAGTTTGGTTTCTACTTAATTTTCGATAACCGATGTTGGGATACTTAAGGTGAATGCTCAGATACTCAAAAGTTGTAAAAGGGAAATCAAATTGCAAATTTTCAAGTTTCTGGTACATATTGAAAATGTTTAATAGTTCAGGGGGAGAACTATTGAGGGTCAAAAGGAATGTGAAAAGTATTTCCGAGATGTTTGTTGTGTCTAACGCTGGTTGTAGTTTGTGCAGTTTTTAGTAAATTTTTCTGCAGAATCAAACACAACAGGTGCAATGTGCAAGATTCATCGACAAATGTGTAACTGAATAAGACCCAAACCTGAACATCTTGATCACCAGAACAACTAACACCCAAATGAAGTTGAAAAGGAAATGATTGAAGATTGAAGAATTCAAGATTGTTGTCTATCTGCATTTCTGGACCAACAAATGACAAAGCCAAGATTTATTGAGTCTATCTAAGATTTCAAAGCTTACTACAGAGATGGACAAGAACCTCGACACAAACGTGCATGAAAATGGAAAGTTTTCAAGTCGTTCAAGATGATGGATGCAAGACTTGAAGAATTGATAACTTTCTGATTTAGTAATCACTAGTTAGGTCCAAGGGGGAGATTGTAAGTGCATTATTTATGTATGTCCCCAGCTAGTGATCTAGTACTGAATGTCGGAGGTTCATATTATTAGGAAATGACCCAAATGTAGAAGAGTTTGATGATATACATGTTCATTCGACCAGTCGGGTGGTCGAATGAAATCTACAAGGGTCGAATGAAATGATAAAAGTTTTATGTTGATGGTTCGAGCCCTCGAAGGGTCGAACTAAGCCATTCGACCTTAGCTAAGGGTCGAATGCGGATGCTTATATAAAGGGAAAAGTTAGTTTGTTTAGATAGAGAGTTATCATTTGGAGCTTTTCCCAGTTTGTGTGTGTGTGATATTCTCTGTATTAGGTCTAGGTTTTGATCTGTAATTGTTAACATTTGATCTAATACACGAGTAAAGTTATGGAAATTGCTTGGTGATTCGTTATCTGTTTTCATTACGATCGTTACGGTTTGTTTCTGAATGATTTTGCACGATCGGAGGGGATTCCGCACCCTATGATCGTGAGATCCTGCTTTTTCTCCCTATACTTCTCCATTAACTACAGAAGCAATACACATTCTAAGGAGGTTAAGAAAGAAGTATAGGGAGAAAAAGCAGGATCTTCATATGGCCTTTATAGATCTTGAAAAGGCATATGACAGTGTACCACGTAAACTGATTTGGGACAGTCTAGAGAGTAGAGGGGTCCCTGAGAGGTATATAGACTTAATTAAGGATATATACAGTAGGACTGAAACTAGTGTTCACGCGCCTACAGGTGATACCGAGTCCTTCCCTGTGGGGGTAGGATTCCACCAAGGATCCGCGTTGAGTCCATTCCTTTTTGTAGTTGTCTTGGATGAGTTGTCCAAATCGATTCAGGAGGCAGCTCTGTGGTGCATGATTTTTGCTGATGATATTGTGTTAGTTGTAGAGTCCAAACATAGTCTGAATGAGAAGCAAGAGGGTAGGCGTGCAGCTTTAGAGGGCAAGGGTTTAAGGATAAGCCGTTCAAAAACTGAGTACATGTATTGTGGCTTCAGTGGTGCAAGTCATGATGAAAATACCCATGTTACGATTGAAGGCCAAGTTGTCCCGCAGGCAACTAAGTTCAAGTACTTAGGATCTTTTGTTCAAAGGGATGGTGAGCTAGATAGTGATGTCACCCATCGCATACAAGCTGGTTTGTGTAGGTGGAGGGCCGCAAGTGGGGTTTTATGTGACAAAAGGTTCCCAACTAAATTAAATGGAAAATTCTATAGGGTTGCAGTGAGACCTGCTATGTTATATGGGACAGATTGTTAGGCCATCAAAAAGGCACAAGCTTGCAAGATGGAGGCAGCAGAAATGAGGATGCTAAGGTGGATGTGTGGACACACTAGGGTGGACCGAATATGAAATGAGGTTATTAGGGAAAGGTTAGGGGTAGCTAGTATATCTGACAAGATTAAGGAGGGAAGATTAAGATGGTATGGGCATGTGAAGAGGAGGCAAATGTCGGCCCTAGTTAGAGTAGCGGAAGCCCTCACTATAGAGGGAAAGAGCTGTAGAGGAAGACCCAAATTGACTTAGGATGAGCGGGGTAGATGTGATTTAGTAGAGATGCACCTCTCTGAAGACATGGTCGGGGATAGGGTTTCGTGGAGGCGCAAGATTAAGGTAAAGAATTATTAGGGAGGGTTGGGTTGTATCATAGCGTGGTGTTAGGAGCTTAGTCCTCTTTCTTACACCGGTAGGAGGTTGGTATGGGTCACTTGTTTTTGTGGGTGTTTATGGGTTAGGTTGTTTTTATGGCATATAGACCTTTGTTCTAATACATGACACTTTCAATGTTTTTATATGGGTTAGGTTGTTTTTATGGCATATATATCTTTGTTCTAATACATGCCACTTTCAATGTTTATATAAATTCAGTATCTCTTTTTTAGTTTTTTAGTGTTGTTTGCTGGTCGTTTTTGTGTTTTCGAGTCGGGGGTCTCTCTGGAAGCAACCTCTCTATCCGTAAGGATAGGGGTAAGGTTTGCCTACATCCCACCCTCCCCAGACCCTACTCTTAGTTGTGCTAATTGTGGGATATACTGGGTAAGGTTGTTTGTTTTGTTTGTTTGTACTTCAGGGAAGTGGTTCTAGGCACGGGTGACAATATCTGTAATATCGGATTTGTTTAATCTCAAGGTTTTCCAGACCTTATATCAATCCTTGTATGCTTTGTTGGATAGGAATATGGCTTGTCATTCTTAAGCAGATGACCCGAATGAATGAATGAATTTTCGTTACGTCTTGGAAGGATTGCCGCATGTGGGTACAGCTAATTCTTATGGTAACTAGAATTCACACAGTTTGGTGGTGGAATTCCCGTATAATAAAGGTTATCACACAAATTTTCGGGTTGCATCGTTCGAGGCCTTTTAGTGGGCATATGAATAAACCTCCATTGCGTTGAGACGTAGATGAGGAAAGACATGTAACCAGGCTTGAATTATTCTTGAAATGACCAATTAATCTCCGAGATCTAGGATCGTTTGAAAGCGATTCGAGACAATCGAGAAGTGTAGCGGATAAGGCGTTCGCCTTTGGACTTTCAAGTCGGTGATAGATTGTCGCTGAAGTTACACCTTGGTGAAGGTGTGGTTAGGCCTGGGAAAACACAATTGACTTATTCCTTGACACTCCAGTCATTTGGAGATTTCGGGCAGGATTGGTCTCGTGGTTTTAAGCTCATGCTGGCGCAAGAGCTTATTGGTATTCTTGATGTTTCCCGCAAGTCGGATTCGAGTTACTACCGTTGTTGAGTCATTGGTTTCTCAACCAATGAGATCCATGTTGATGCTAAGTTCCACAATCTCGGGGAAACCGACAGATGTGATGAATTGGGAAGTCCAAAAAGCTTAGTAATTGTTGCAGGATTGTTGTTTGTTTAGAACACTGAACGTGGACATGAGTTCACGCAGGTAAGCGTTGATTAAGTAAAACAGTAATATCCCGCCTTGTTTGAGAAAACTCCCGTGGGGATGACTCAAGCTAAATTTCGTGGACGAAATCCCTTAACTAGGGGGGGGGGGAGAGAGAGAATGTGACATCGGGCAAAAATCGTGAATTTCCATCCGTAATTAGTATATATGATTAACTGGTTTTAGTGCATATTAAAATTATTTGGACTAGCGTAGTTTCTGGAGAATAGAAAAGTCCCCATATGTTGCATGAGATTGCATTGGTTTGATTTGAAAAAGTGCTTGAGTTGAAATATAGTTAACTAGTCATGTACCGTCCCGATGGAGATACCCAGTAAATAAATAATAACCGAAACATTCCCGGAGATTTAAAATATTAAAACTATAATATTTTCACCTTATAATAGGTATTTTGTAGTTACCAACCCATAATTGGAAGCACAAAACCTAAATCTCTCGGTAAATTCTAAAGTTCATGTATCGCGCCCGGTAAATATTTAACTTGGAACTTAAATCAACGAAAGCCTAAAATAATTATCAACACTTGAACTAATATTATTTATGGAATTCATAAAGCTAATTAAGTGTACAGAATGCTCGCGCTAAATGACTCGATAAAACCCGAAAACCGCACGCGATTGTGACAATCGACAAAATAAGGTAATTCCGTACGTATCTAATAAATGTAATTAACTGATCTTAAGTGCAATATAGAAGTAATTGGATTCATATAGTCAATTCAGAATAACAAAGTCCCATAGGATACATAAATTTGCATTTGATGACCGCTAGTGGTTACCGTTTTGCCCACGATTAAGCTCGTCTACGAACGTTGGTGATATATACTAAAATACTATAAAAGTATTCTAGTCCGTTAAACAAGAATTTAATATGTATGTGCTAGTCTCTAAGACATAGTATGGTTATAAAAAAACAATATATCATCATATTGAAGATCGTGTCTCGAATTTCATTAATGTAAATGCATATTTCATATATGAAATATATGTGTCTGTAGCTTTCGGGTCGTCTAGTTGATAAAACGTCGTTTGTAAAGTTTAAGTTTGATAATTAGGTTTTGGTTTGGACTATCGAAAGGCCGAACCAGTTTCAGGAAGTTTGATTCGGGACAACGACAGGTCGAACCAACTAGTTCGACCTCAAGCAAGGATGAATGGAAATGGCCTATATAAAGAAGTTGGTTATTGACGATTAAGAGTTATTTGTCATTTGTGTCAGGTTCCATTTGTGGACAAACTCTGTCTAGAGAGTTCCAGAAGTCTGTTTTATCATTAACAACGTCTGTAATGATTATTTTGAAGTTAATGATTAATGAAAAGCTTGAAAATGAAATCTTACATGTTTTGATCTAGATTTTTATCACTTTGCAAGAGCGTTAGGGTTTCCGCACCTAACGGTATAGTATTCGTGTTGATTGGTTGAAAACCGATCCTACAAAGTGGTATCAAAGCTTGTGCTCAATCACACGATTGCATATTGATAAAAAAATTTACAGATTTCAGTCCAAAATCATTAAAACTTTTGTTGTTTTCAAAATTTTAACAATAAGCATGGTTTTTGATTTATTTGGAAGTCGATTTGTAGTCAAAATAAAAAATTCTTTCACAATAGTTGTTTAGATTTCAATCCAATTCAAATCCTTCACATTTGTGATCATAATCGATAAAATTTTCAAGAATCAGATCAAAATTATGTGTTTTTGAAGAAAATAAGATTATGAACTCTGGACAGGTCGAATGAAATTTGACAGTAGGTCGAATGGCAGTTTTTGAAACTCATTCGTGCTGATTTTTGGCACGAATAGGAGTTTTTCTTTTTCATTCAGACCTTTTCATTCACATTCGTGATTCAAGATTTTCATTCGTGCTAATTTTTAGGACGAACAATACTTAAAAATTTTGGTTCTTGCTCACAATATTCAGAACATAAATTTTGAGAAAATTTTCTAAGTATTGAAACTTTTCACCATGGACAACATTTTGGTATTTCCGATGAACTGACCTAATACGACGAAACAACAACAAACACCGATGAATCCCTGGGCAGTTGCAGCAGAGAAAGGGAAGCAGACAACACAACAACCACAACAGCCGATGGTTAATTACTGGGCGGTTTCGGGTCCGACTCAACCCGTTGTGCGACCTCCTACTCAACCAGTGCTGGATTGTTGGGTGTTGCAGCAGTTGTAGCTGTTCAAACCAGACAACACCTCAATCAACCTGCTAATGAATGACTTATCCACCGGGAATGGTGACCGACCCCCGAAGTTGATGGATATGTCCGAGTATCCATCATGGCATAAAAGGTTTAAGATCCATTTGAAAGCGTTAGATGGTGGAGAGGCATAGAAAGTCGTACAACGAGGATGTGTGCAACCAATGATTGAGAACTCAAACACTCCGGTTGCATTGGATGATTTGTCTGATACTGGAAAGAAGAAGTATGCAGCTGAGAACAAAGCATACTCACAGTTGTCCCAAGCTTTACTACTTATTTTTTGCACCGGTTTGGGCCTTGCACAACATCAAAACAACTGTGGGAAGCTCTTAGAAGTAGAAATGATGGGAATGAGAAATCAAAGAAGCTAAGAATGGATGAATTGAAGAAAGAGTTTGAGAATTTTAGCTTTGTTGGGAATGAGACATTAAAGGAATTAACTACTCGCTTTTATCACTTGTTATCTGAACTTTCTAACTATGAAATTTCTTATCCTATGGCAGAGTGTGTTGAAAAGTTTGCAGATGCTTTGCCAGTGTATTGGAGCCAGCATGTAGAAGTCTTGAAGCAGAAAGGTTCATTTCCTTTATGGACTTTGAACGAGTTTATCCAATGATTGGAAAACAAAGAGATTGAAGAAAGAAGGAAGGCGAAGAGATCTTAGATTCCACAAAATTCGGAACTGTACTATGCAAGTTCCTCATCTTTAGCCATTCCTAGTGTTGTTGTGAGTTCAGCACCACAAACTTCTTTCATGTCATGGGTTGAACTAACCTATCCAGCAAATTATTATGGTGTTTCTTCAGCTTCATCTTATACACCAACTCAAGCTCCAATGCAATCTGCTCCATGGACGGTCGCTCCAGCGATGAATATGATTCAACAATCTTCATCAAACGTTGGACAAGCACCCCCATGCTCAAGTTCCATCGTGTCGAAGAGGTTTCTGGAGTCAATGTTGCGTGTTTTGCTCAGGAAATAATGAATGATGAAGCAGTTAAAGAAGAAAATTTGGTAGAAAAGCTGATAGTTGAAGAAAAGGTGATTGAGATGGTGGATTAATAGGTTGAAGGTATTTCAGATGTTCAAGATTCAACTATTTTGACTCTAAGAGTGAAGCTGATTCAGAAACAAGTTTGAATTCTCTTGACAGCGATGTTGATCATTTATTAGCAAAAGCTGACTCTCTTATCAGTAAGAAGTCATGTATGGTAGATGATGCTTGCACTAGGATCGACTACTAAATGTCCTTTTCTGGAAAGGAAGCTCATTTTTCTTTGATAGCTATGACTGACTCATCTACCCTGGTAAGTTCTGACTCACTTCCTAAATGCAAAGATTGTGTTACTTTACTGGGAAGATGTGAGAGGTCACAGGAACAGATTCTCAGTTTAAAATTTGAGTTGGCTAGTGCTAGAACAACAATTGAAACATATAAAAAGAATGAAAAAATTTGAACAAAACTCTTGAAAACTATAAGAAGGATGTTATTTAACAAAAACACTTTCAAATAAACAAATTGCAGTTAACAATTACATCAATGAAATTGAAGAAACAAAGCTAGAAATGGCCAAGGTCAGATCTTTATACGAGAAGATGAATAAGAAGTTGGAGAGTTATCTCAATGTGAGATATGTTTTGGACCACACTGTTGAACTACCGAACAAAGATGTTGTTCGAACCAATATCAGTTACAAATATGTTTCATCTCTCGTGCTTTTTGAAAATCACAACTTTGATGTTGTGACCACGGAGAGTTCAGATAACTCATCTTCCACATTTGAAAATGAATCAAACACCTCTAGTGTGGGTGATCCATATTCAGATGTGAAACCGATATTGGGTGTAAACAATGAAAATGTGGCCGCAGTCACTGATGACTCTGATTCTGAAGAGGTAGAACCTGAAAAGAATGTTAAGATTCCTTTGGTAAATCACATTCAATGTGATCCATCTCCTTAGGTTCAGGTTTCTCCCAAGCCTGAAACAAAGCCAAAACCATCAGAAAAGAAAGCTGAATCGAAAGAATCAATTAAGAAATCTGATGAGAAAAAATCAAAAAATAGAGTCAAAATATTTTATCGGATGGAAGGATCCAATCAGGTATTCACTGATGAGTAGTATCCCATACAGTTTGTGAATTATTCAAAAATTTCTAAAATCTAGCAAGAAAGTACAATCTGGTTTCCTAAATCTGAAAGAAAAACAGACTTTCCACCAGAACTAATTAGAAAACTATATGGTGATGATTCTAAGAAAGAAAGAGTTCATGTGACTGAAGTCGTGAAACCTACCAAAAGCGTTAACTCTTTTGTGGACCGCCTTACTCACTGGAGCTCGCTCCTGAAAGTTTGAGACGGAAATGTATTGAGATCAATACCCGGTTAACACTTTTGCTAGTTTTCATGAAAAAACAAAGTTTGAAGAATACCATTTACTTGTTCATTGCCCATATATAAGACACAAAATGCATGATGTTGAGGTGAGACAAAACCAATGAGATTCGAGAGTTGTTTATTCTCAAAGGCAGTATTATCCATCACGACAAAAACAACTGATTGTTTATGACAATCGAAACCGAATCGCCATGAACCGACCTGAGAAGAAACCTGTGGTAAATTTAGTTGAAGACAACCAGAAAGTTTACCCTAAACCAGCTGCTAAGTCTGTAGCTGGACCTTTTTTTGTTAAATCAGATAAGGTTACTAAGGAGGAACATCCCCACTCTTTGTTTGGTAAACAACAAAGAACGTACAACTTACTATGTCCTTAATGATCATAGGGCAATCATTGTCAGGACGATAGTTATCTCATTTCTCTGCTTTACCAGACCACACACCAGGTGAGTTTCACGGCAACCTATCTAGTACATTACATTTTGGGTGACATTCTATCGTGACTACCATGTGGAACATGAGATATTTGGTTCATGAGCTCAACAGTCCTCGTATTTACATTTACATTGTAACCATTAGCTAACAAAAGCCATGGAACACTTAAATAAATCTATTGGGTTGACACCCCTACTCTTGGTTAGTCGCTCTAACTGGTTACATACAAAATATTGTTAGTATTCTACTATACGTACGTTGTATTTATTGTATAATGCATGAGGCACAACAGTCAAGAGGTTTGGTTATGGGATTCATGGTTTGCATAAGAATCGTTCGCTTAGCTAGCCTTTGATTGGTCATACACGAATTCACAAGCACTTTACATAGTACATTAAATGTTGTGAACTCACCGACATTAAGTTGACAAATCCTTTATGCATGGTTTTTAGGTAATTGACCATGAGAAGCGGGGACTTGGGAGAGAGGTTTGAGCATGCACATCGTGGTACCATCACCGGTTAGAATTCAATAATGTTGGTCATGTCATGTTTCGATATTTGATACAATGATTTTCAGACAATGTTATGTTTTCTTGATTAGGTAAGAAAATGGTTATCATTTGATTGTATCATTTTAAATTACATCTTATGTATTTCTTGAACCTTGTGCTTGACAACCTTTCGAATCACATCCTCGTGTTTCCGCCTTAGCGGGGTGTGACAGATTGGTATCAGAGTAGAACATTATAGCGAACTAAGATTCTTTTTGAGTCAACTATAACTAAAACATTTTCAAATCGTTTTCACAAAGTACCACATTACCTCACCTTGCACCACTCAAGTTCCAAGATGCTCCACGACTACACACGGGTATAGTATTTCATTTATTGACATTCATGTTCATTCATATACATATACATTTGACAGGATCATGGCCATCATAGTAGACCTTACTTTGCTATCTGATTCCAAAGAGGACTACTGTAACATTACGCATTTAATTCTTGTACGTTACGCATGACATTTAATAAAACGTCAAGTTTTCTTAATTATCGTCGCATTTATTATTTTTGTCGTTAATATGGAACCCTAATGATATATATATTATTATATGTGTGTGTGTGGTGATAATTAAATCAAAAAAAATAAACCTGCCTTGGCCGGGATTCGAACCCGCGCCAAAGGCCGGTTGGATCAAACAAGGATGCACAAACCAACTGGGTTGGCTTTCTGTTTGGTAATAAACCCGGTTGCACATTATACTTATGCACGATTTAAAATCCTCACAGTTGACAAGAAAAGTCAACTGTGGGATTCCTTGTTGCCCAATCCGTAGTTTTAACGCGTAATTGTTGTATGTTTGGCAACTTCGTGCTATTACCGGCCCAATCCAACATTATTACACAACGATTACACGGCAATTGTTGCCCTAAAAATCAAATTGGCCGCGTAATATTATAAGGAAAGTCAACTACCCAATTAACCCTAACCCTAATCCTCTAGTATAAATTGAGGCTTCCTGGACCTTGTCTAATCGCTCACAACTCTCTCTCAATCTCAAAATCTCTTTAATTCTCTCTGTATTTGATAATTTCGCTCGTGGTTGACTTTTCCCTTTGACCCGACTATCTACACCAATTATACACTGTAAGTATGATTAAGATTGTGGGTTATACTCATCGGCGATCAGACAACATTAGCCCTAACAATAATCGGGCTATAGTTGTCTGATTTGCTCAATTGTTAATCTAGGGTTCATCACGATTGGATTTGGGGATAAAACTGGAATTGCATATGTTATTTATTTATTTTAAACCAAAGGATAACACAACCACCGGCCTAGGCCAAGTGGTTGTGACCCTTGTTTGACTCTGAGGTCACCCGGGTTCGAGTCCCGGCACTGACCAGTTTTTTTTGCAATTCTTTTCCTTTCTTTTCTTTTAACTATATAATTAATTATATATATATATTAATCCTTTAATCTTTTAAATTCTTTTTAAAATACCTAAACTATTTTATAAACTCTAAAAAAATTATAATTGTTAAATCTGATATAAAAGATTTATTTACAATTTTTATTTTTCAGAAATCCTTTTATTTAATAATTATAATAATTAAATCATTTTTATACTATTATATTTATAAAAATCCATTATTATATCAAAACAGTATTATTAAATTTCCCAAAAATTACCCTAACTTTTTATAAAGTTAAACTTTACTGAAATAATTTTTAATTCAGTAAAATCATTTATTTATTATTTTTAATCAATTTTTGTAAGAATTAATCATATTTAATTCATAATAAATCCAATTTTCATCATTTTTGCACCAAAATTTTATACAAATTCTTTATAATCAGTTAGAACAGAATCATGATTTTTAAAATAAGATTTCTTCAATTTTAGTATTTTTGATTATTAAAGTTAATAATTGACTATTTACAAATAAATAGATTTAAAAATCTATTTTAAATGAAATAATTTTATAAAAATTATTTTATTGCTTCAAACACTTTATTGTACTCATACAAAATTCAAACTTTATAAAAAGACTATTTTTCATTAATTATCCAATTTTCTTTATTTAATTAAGCATTTTAATTTAAATCTCAACAACTGATTATCCCCAAATCAAAACCCTAGGATATACTTATAAACTAGATAGACTTAGACTTATTTGTTGCCTTATACGTAGGGTAACACTTGGCAAATTATTTGGGCTACTCTTATACTATATCTCATTACCAAAACTATACCAAGGTGAGTTTACGTAATCCTGTTTATGCGATTCTTTATACTTGCAACAATTTTAAGCAATTCAACATATATGTCTAGTAGTAAACTTTATTGCCTCATGTATTAGTCAACAGTTTCAACGAGTTTCAACGAGTTTCAACATTTACATAATCATTAGCTATGGCCATGCCGGCGATACTCAATAATAGATCTATTGGATTGACAACCCCACCCGGATACGTGTACCTCCTACATAGGTCACGTGGGTGATTGTTATCGTTCAACATATTACTAAGGTGAACCGTAGATGACGGGATGGACCTAAACTAGTCGGAGGTTTGATTATGTCAACATATTATACTATGCATGTAGACTTAAATTACGATAGACATACGAATTGCTAGACTTTTATACTTAAACTATATGCTTAACATGGATTATGTATTCTCACCAACTTCTAGTTGACCCCCCCCATTTTTACAACTCAACAGGTGATAACGATGCTTGAAGATTAGAGTACTTATGAAGAAATAAGGAGTCTATGCATGCTTGATTCTTGTGTGATGTATTAGATTTCCACATTCAAACTCTGATGTATTTCAGTTTTTGGATATTTACAATTTAATATTTATTTCAATTAAAATTTGATTACCATGTGCTACTGTATACTCATCAATACGTGACACCTCGATGTTTCCGCCATCGGTTGGGGTGTTACAGATTGGTATCAGAGCCTTGGTTATAGGGAATTAGGTTATTAGAAATAATCTAGACTATAACCTTAGGGACTAAAACAGTACTTGCTTCTCCTACTTGTAACCCTAATTGCTTCCCTAATCCTATCCTTATCCTATGCCTTAAACCTACATGTGACTACTCTTAATTGTCTGCTGCAATCCTGATCCACCATTAGATTTATAGGACCAAATCCTCAGGTTTAACCTGAACCCCCTTGAGATCTCGTCGAAGTTCTAGATTTAATAACGAACATGTGCAATCTGGAAGGGTGAACGCCTGTATTCTGAGTCTTCTGTCTAGGCTGGCATTGCGCATATATCCCAATCAGACGAGGGACCCGGATGCCTACCTGGGAATTCTCGGGATGAGTGTTCACTTATAGGCTAAAGCATGTCTTCATATGTTATTAGAATTTAGAATCTTTGATAAGTCAACGTTTTCGTTTATTCGTTTTAATTAATGAATAAATGATTACATTCCTTATATAAACTCTCATTCATTTCATTGTGTCTATTACAGATCATGCCTCCTCGTCGCAGCACTCGCAACAACAATGGTGAGAACCCCGGAGAAGGTGGTGATAACCATAACCACAACCATGACCAAGTTCCTAACCACAACAACAATGGGGTCGATGCTCAACTGGCTGCGATCATTTCTCAACAAATGGCGCAGCAAATCGCAACTCTGGTTCCCAACTTGCTTGCTCAGGTCATCCAATTGAATGGGAATGGTCACAACAACGGGAACGGGAATGGCAATGGTAATGGCAATGGCAATGGACCCCAAGCTTGCACCCTCAAGCATTTCAACTCTTGTAACCCTCCAAAGTTCAGCGGTGAAGAAGGAGCTACTGGACTTCTCCAATGGTTTGAGGGTATTGAAAATACCTTCATCAACAGTGAGTGCCCCAACAATTTCAAGGTTCGTTACGCCATGAGTGTTCTCCATAAACGAGCACTCACATGGTGGAATGAAGAAAAGCGTACTCGTGGGGCCGAAGTTGCTCTTGCTATGACTTGGGACCAGGTCAAGGAGATCATGAAGGAGGAGTTCTGTCCTCGGAATGAAGTTAAAAAGCTTGAGGATGAGTTCCACACCTTGGCTCAAGATAGTGGGGAAAATCTTGCCTACAACACCCGCTTTCATGAGCTTAGCTTATTGTTGCCACACAAGGTCACTCCTCTGCCGGTAGCCATCGAGAAGTACATCGGTGGTCTGCCCATGCAAATCCAGGACACTGTTTGGGGTAGAAATCCTGCAACTCTGGAAGAGGCCAAACGTCTAGCGGCCACTCTTACTGATAATCATGTGAAGAATGGTACTCTGGTTCGCAAGGGCTCTAAGAAGACTGTTGCCAAAGATACTCCACAGCCTGCAATTGAAGTCAAGCCTGAGACCTCCAGCAGCAAGAAGCGCAAGGCTAGAAACTATATGGTTGCTGCTACTCCACCTGCTACCCAAAATCCAGCCAAGAAACCCTATGGTGGAACACACCCTCTTTGCAACACCTGCCAGTTCCATCATCTTCCTGGTAGACCATGCCGCCAGTGTAATAACTGTAAACGGTATGGACACTACACCAATGCCTGTCAAGCCCCTGCTGCCCAAAACAACCAAAACAACCAAAACAACCAAAACAACCCTGCCAGAAACAACCCTGCTCCCAACCAACAAAACAACAGGCCTACTCGTGGTCAATGCTACGAATGTGGCAGCCCCGATCACTACATCAACAACTGCCCTAACCGTAACCGTAACCAAAATCAGAACCAAAACCAAAACCAGAACCGCAACCAGAACCAAGGTGCTCGAGGTCGCGCCTACAATCTCAACGCTAACCAGGCTCGTGACAACAACGAAGTGGTGAATGGTACGTTTCTCATTAATAATCACTATGCATCCATATTATTTGATTCGGGAGCTGATAAGTCATTCGTGTCACTAAAGTTTGAACCTTTACTTAACTTACCCCACACTAATCTAGAAGACCCTTTTGTGGTAGAGGTAGCTAACGGGAAGTCTATTTCGATCGGTTCTATTATTCGTAACTGCTTGTTGAATCTCAATGATCATACCTTCCCTATCGATCTTATCCCCATGCATCTTGGTAGTTTTGATGTTATAGTAGGCATGGACTGGTTGTCAACTCATCGTGCCGAAATTCTGTGCTTCGAGAAAGTCATACGCATTCCTCTCGAATCTGGTGAGATTTTGAAGATCTATGGTGAGAAACCCTGTGGTGAGCTTAAGCTTATGTCTTGTACTACTGCCCAAAAGTACTTACGAAAGGGGTATACAGCCTTCTTAGCTAACGTGATAGAGAAGAAGGACAAAGGCAAGAGTATCCAAGACATTCCTATTATTCGAGACTATCCTGAAGTCTTTCCAGAGGATTTACCTGGTTTGCCTCCTGCTCGACAAGTGGAGTTTCGTATTGATCTTGTTCCTGGTGCTAATCCTATAGCTAAAGCTCCTTATCGTCTTGCACCCTCTGAGATGCAAGAACTTGCTAGTCAATTACAGGAACTTTCTGATAAAGGGTTCATTCGCCCTAGTTCTTCTCCATGGGGAGCCCCTGTCTTGTTCGTCAAAAAGAAGGATGGTTCTCTTCGGATGTGCATTGACTACCGTGAACTCAACAAACTCACCATCAAGAATCGTTATCCACTTCCTAGGATTGACGATCTCTTCGATCAACTTCAAGGAGCAACCCACTTCTCGAAGATTGATCTCCGTTCTGGTTATCATCAGCTTAGAGTCCACGATGAAGATATTCCCAAGACAGCTTTTCGTACTCGCTATGGTCACTATGAATTCATGGTTATGCCTTTCGGTTTGACCAATGCTCCCGCAGTATTTATGGATTTGATGAATCGGGTTTGTAGACCTTATCTTGACAAATTCGTGATCGTTTTCATCGATGATATTTTGATTTACTCTAAATCAAAATCCGATCACGAGCAACATCTTCACTCTATCTTGAGTCTCCTAAAGAAAGAACAACTGTATGCCAAGTTCTCCAAATGTGAATTTTGGCTTAAGGAAGTTCAATTTTTGGGACATGTCATTGATATGAACGGAATTCATGTTGATCCTGCAAAGATCGAAGCTGTGAAGGATTGGAGTGTTCCTACCACTCCAACGGAAGTCCGTTCTTTTCTTGGGTTGGCTGGTTATTATCGTCGATTCATCGCCAATTTCTCCAAGATCGCTGTTCCTCTCACTACCTTAACTCACAAGGGTAAACCCTATGAGTGGGGACCTAAGCAAGAGGAAGCATTTGAAACTCTTAAGCTGAAACTCTGTGAAGCTCCTGTCTTATCTCTACCTGATGGTAATGATGATTTCGTGGTCTACTGTGATGCATCGAACCAAGGTCTCGGTTGTGTTCTCATGCAACGAGGAAAGGTTATTGCTTATGCGTCTCGACAACTCAAGATTCACGAGAAAAATTATACCACCCATGATCTCGAATTGGGTGCTGTTGTCTTTGCACTCAAGATTTGGAGACATTATCTCTATGGGACCAAATGTGTGGTGTTCACGGACCACAAAAGTCTCCAACATGTCTTCGACCAAAAGAATCTTAACATGAGGCAACGACGTTGGGTTGAATTACTTAACGACTATGATTGCGAAATTCGCTACCATCCTGGCAAAGCGAATGTTGTGGCTGACGCACTTAGTCGTAAAGAGCGTGTCAAACTCCAATGTGCGAGAGTTCGTACTGATCTTCAAGATCGCATTCTCCAGGCTCAACACACCTCAGTCACCCGAGGTAACATGTACGATGAAATGTCTTGTGGTGCTGAGACTCAACTTGAAACCAAACCCGATGGTCTCCTTTATTTCCTTAACCGACTGTGGATTCCTAACCGTGATGATCTTCGTACTTTTCTCATGAACGAGGCTCATAAGTCTCGTTATTCTATTCATCCTGGAGCTGACAAGATGTACCAAGATCTTCGTTATTCTTATTGGTGGCCTGGTATGAAGAAAGACATTGCTCTATTCGTCGCAAAATGCCTCACTTGTTCCAAGGTTAAGGCTGAACATCAACGACCGGCTGGTATGCTTGAACAACCAGAGATTCCTGTCTGGAAATGGGAGAGCATAGCTATGGATTTCATTACCAAACTCCCTCGCACACCCAAAGGTTTTGACAGTATTTGGGTAATCGTCGATCGTTTGACCAAGTCAGCTCACTTTCTACCTATTCGTGAGAAGTATTCTGTGGAAAGGTTGGCACAGATGTACGTAAGTGAAATCGTATGTCGTCACGGTATACCTTTGGACATTATTTCTGATCGCGATGGTCGTTACACCTCTCACTTTTGGGAATCTCTACAAAAAGCTTTGGGTACTAAGTTGAACCTGAGCACTGCTTATCACCCTCAAACGGATGGTCAGACCGAACGAACCATCCAGACACTTGAGGACATGCTCAGGGCGTGTATCATCGATTTTGGTGGCGCATGGGATTCTCATCTTCCTTTGGTTGAGTTTTCATTCAACAACAGTTATCACGCCAGCATTAACATGGCTCCTTTTGAGGCACTCTATGGTCGGAAATGTCGTTCTCCTGTCTGTTGGACCGAGGTTGGTGAAGCTCGCATTACTGGACCCGAACTAATCCAGGAAACCACAGACAAAATCCAGCTTATTCAGGATAATCTTCTCAAGGCTCGAAGTCGCCAAAAGAGTTATGCTGATAAACGTCGTAAACCCTTGGAATTTCAAGTTGGGGACCTTGTGCTACTTAAGGTATCCCCTTGGAAAGGAGTTATTCGTTTCGGTAGAAAGGGAAAACTAGCTCCTCGATACGTAGGCCCCTTCAAGATTCTTGACAGAGTTGGGAAAGTGGCTTACAGACTTGAGCTTCCACCTGAGCTAAGCAATGTTCATCCGACCTTCCATGTTTCGAATCTCAAGAAATGCTTAGCAGATGAGAACCTTCATGTTCCTCTTGAGGATGTGCAAATCGATGAAAGCATGCACATTATCGAGAAACCCGTCGAGATTGTTGACACTGGAGTCAAGAAACTCAAACGCAGTCGTATTCCGATCGTTAAGGTTCGTTGGGAATCTAAACGAGGCCCAGAGTTCACTTGGGAACGTAAAGACCAGATGAAGTCGAAGTATCCGCATCTTTTTCCACCAGACTTTCCAACTCCAACTTCGGGACGAAGTTCCTAAAAGTAGGGGAGACTGTAACATTACGCATTTAATTCTTGTACGTTACGCATGACATTTAATAAAACGTCAAGTTTTCTTAATTATCGTCGCATTTATTATTTTTGTCGTTAATATGGAACCCTAATGATATATATATTATTATATGTGTGTGTGTGGTGATAATTAAATCAAAAAAAATAAACCTGCCTTGGCCGGGATTCGAACCCGCGCCAAAGGCCGGTTGGATCAAACAAGGATGCACAAACCAACTGGGCTGGCTTTCTGTTTGGTAATAAACCCGGTTGCACATTATACTTATGCACGATTTAAAATCCTCACAGTTGACAAGAAAAGTCAACTGTGGGATTCCTTGTTGCCCAATCCGTAGTTTTAACGCGTAATTGTTGTATGTTTGGCAACTTCGTGCTATTACCGGCCCAATCCAACATTATTACACAACGATTACACGGCAATTGTTGCCCTAAAAATCAAATTGGCCGCGTAATATTATAAGGAAAGTCAACTACCCAATTAACCCTAACCCTAATCCTCTAGTATAAATTGAGGCTTCCTGGACCTTGTCTAATCGCTCACAACTCTCTCTCAATCTCAAAATCTCTTTAATTCTCTCTGTATTTGATAATTTCGCTCGTGGTTGACTTTTCCCTTTGACCCGACTATCTACACCAATTATACACTGTAAGTATGATTAAGATTGTGGGTTATACTCATCGGCGATCAGACAACATTAGCCCTAACAATAATCGGGCTATAGTTGTCTGATTTGCTCAATTGTTAATCTAGGGTTCATCACGATTGGATTTGGGGATAAAACTGGAATTGCATATGTTATTTATTTATTTTAAACCAAAGGATAACACAACCACCGGCCTAGGCCAAGTGGTTGTGACCCTTGTTTGACTCTGAGGTCACCCGGGTTCGAGTCCCGGCACTGACCAGTTTTTTTTGCAATTCTTTTCCTTTCTTTTCTTTTAACTATATAATTAATTATATATATATATATTAATCCTTTAATCTTTTAAATTCTTTTTAAAATACCTAAACTATTTTATAAACTCTAAAAAAATTATAATTGTTAAATCTGATATAAAAGATTTATTTACAATTTTTATTTTTCAGAAATCCTTTTATTTAATAATTATAATAATTAAATCATTTTTATACTATTATATTTATAAAAATCCATTATTATATCAAAACAGTATTATTAAATTTCCCAAAAATTACCCTAACTTTTTATAAAGTTAAACTTTACTGAAATAATTTTTAATTCAGTAAAATCATTTATTTATTATTTTTAATCAATTTTTGTAAGAATTAATCATATTTAATTCATAATAAATCCAATTTTCATCATTTTTGCACCAAAATTTTATACAAATTCTTTATAATCAGTTAGAACAGAATCATGATTTTTAAAATAAGATTTCTTCAATTTTAGTATTTTTGATTATTAAAGTTAATAATTGACTATTTACAAATAAATAGATTTAAAAATCTATTTTAAATGAAATAATTTTATAAAAATTATTTTATTGCTTCAAACACTTTATTGTACTCATACAAAATTCAAACTTTATAAAAAGACTATTTTTCATTAATTATCCAATTTTCTTTATTTAATTAAGCATTTTAATTTAAATCTCAACAACTGATTATCCCCAAATCAAAACCCTAGGATATACTTATAAACTAGATAGACTTAGACTTATTTGTTGCCTTATACGTAGGGTAACACTTGGCAAATTATTTGGGCTACTCTTATACTATATCTCATTACCAAAACTATACCAAGGTGAGTTTACGTAATCCTGTTTATGCGATTCTTTATACTTGCAACAATTTTAAGCAATTCAACATATATGTCTAGTAGTAAACTTTATTGCCTCATGTATTAGTCAACAGTTTCAACGAGTTTCAACGAGTTTCAACATTTACATAATCATTAGCTATGGCCATGCCGGCGATACTCAATAATAGATCTATTGGATTGACAACCCCACCCGGATACGTGTACCTCCTACATAGGTCACGTGGGTGATTGTTATCGTTCAACATATTACTAAGGTGAACCGTAGATGACGGGATGGACCTAAACTAGTCGGAGGTTTGATTATGTCAACATATTATACTATGCATGTAGACTTAAATTACGATAGACATACGAATTGCTAGACTTTTATACTTAAACTATATGCTTAACATGGATTATGTATTCTCACCAACTTCTAGTTGACCCCCCCCCCCATTTTTACAACTCAACAGGTGATAACGATGCTTGAAGATTAGAGTACTTATGAAGAAATAAGGAGTCTATGCATGCTTGATTCTTGTGTGATGTATTAGATTTCCACATTCAAACTCTGATGTATTTCAATTTTTGGATATTTACAATTTAATATTTATTTCAATTAAAATTTGATTACCATGTGCTACTGTATACTCATCAATACGTGACACCTCGATGTTTCCGCCATCGGTTGGGGTGTTACAACTACCTCGTTGATGCCACCCCTGAGGAGGACCCTAACCATGTCGCTCCCGCACATCTTGACCCCATCCCCTACGAGGCACCCGACTATCCACACGACAGTGTTGGCTTCATTATGGACGACTCCGATAAGGATATGGATCCCAATCCTGTAGATCACCGTGTCTCTAACGATAACGCGGGGGATAATGCTCCTCCTAATCTTGCTGACTCCGGAATTCATCTAGCGGTGATTCCAGCCGAGGACCCAGCTCCCCCTGAGGTTCCTCCTATGGCATGGCCTACACCAGACCCGGCACAAATGATAACATTGATCCTATACCGGTGGAGCCAGTCGAGGAGGCACCCGTTCTAGAGTCCGAGCCACCTTGTCGATTGAGGAGGAGATCCCAGGCCCGCAAGCGGCCCTACCTCCCCACTCTTGTAGGTGACCTCGCATACCGGGATGAGGCGGACGATGCTGAGGCGATGACCTTGGGTGGATCTTCTAGCAGACCGCTTTATACGGAGAGAGGTGTCAGTAATATGTGGGACCTAGTTCATGCACATGATAATTATTACTCGTTTCATGTGTACTTTATAAAATGTACGCTTTCATGAATCCTGGGCGTTTAATTGTGAAAATGTATCTATTGTTGACAAAATGGGCGCCGCATGTCATCATGAGTGGTCTGATATTTTCCAATCCAACAAGTGTGGTGTTTTCTTGGAAAAACGAGTATTTTATACATGTTCTAACATTAGAATACCAAACGATAGTATTAACACATGTTATACTAATAGCCACAAATCTAACATAATATATAGTTCTAAATTCATAGCTAGTGATCAATGTTTCGGCTTCCATTTGTTCGTGGGTGGATGTATGTGGGTTCATACATATATGGGTGCATAACACCATGTTAAAGTCGTGTATGTTTTGTATAAAAACAAAGTTATGTGAAGGTGTATATGTACATTACTTTTAGTTCCAAAAACCGAATTTTTGTCAAAGCACGAAGGCTAGACATCCATGTACCTCTCGGCCATGGGTGTTTGTATGCGCGTAGGATCATCTAAACAACAAAGATAATGATCAAACAAGTTCAATTCAGGTGCGGAATCCCTGAATTGATCACAAAATGATAATAAAACTAGCAAAACACAGAAATCATCATAAACATGTTCAATTCATTCACTCTGATAATCAATTACACTTGAAAATGTAGTTTATAATGATTAAAACACTTTTACAGACTCAATAATAAACCTAGGGAGAACACACACAGGGAGGGAAAACAAAATGTCAAAAGTTACAATTCAAAAACTGACTTGACCTTATATAGGCCTGCACATTCGCCCAAATCACTTGGTCGAATGTGCAGGTTCGACCATTCGACATGGTCGAACCAAGACATTTCAATAGATAATTTCTTCCTTCGACCTCCCTGTGTACCTTCGACCCTTTAGCTCCACCTTCCACCGTTCTTAAATCTTCATTCGACCATTCGACAGTTGACAAAACATTATGTAATCCGCAATCCAATAGCATTAGTCGCAATATATGCATCTACAAACTCCCCCTCGACTATTGCTTGGATTGCTTGAGTTTACGTTCTTGATCCATCGTCTTGTTCATAAGCTTGATGCGCAATAACGTCTTCTGTTCCTTCGTCATTACTGGTTCATAAGTTTGTTTCGGCTTCTTCTTTTTAACTTCCTGAACATCCTGAACTTTCACAAACTTCCCCAGTTTCTTATCGAAATCACACCCAGCATTCACATCCCATGCAAAGCATAAGAATACCACACGTTGGTATTTGCTTGCCTGTTCACTATCCTTAGCTTCGAAGTAAATCGGATTATAATAGAGCATTATAATATCCTCATGCGAACAATTGATCAACCACATAGGATCAAAGATGTGAATCTTCTTGAAGTCCTTTGCACCATCCTTCAACAAGATAATAGCCTCTGCTGTCTTCCAATCGTAGTACCACCACATGAAGTCTTTAGAAAAGTGTTGTGGGATCGGCATCAGTGGAATATGTTTCAACACTTTAGGTGGTTTATACTTCAACGTCACCTTGGGCATCCCAGTAATGTCATCCTTCTCCTTCTTATGAACTATCCTTTTTGGATACTGTGGAGTAAACAAGTTCCACTTCGTTCTGCTTTCTCTTGACATACGTTCTGCAAAGTAAGCAACATGATCGTTTACAGAACCTGTCATCTCATGTCTACAAATATCACGAATAGCCCAGTATGGTAGTGTCTTCAAGTCATGGAATCTGTCAAAGTACAAAATTCCTTTTTCCCATGTTACAGCAACACACTTTAACTGTTTCACGAACTTCCATCCAAGAGCTTTCCCTTTAAACAAGTCATTGTGAAACTCGTAAAAGCTACCTTGAACTTATCTCTTTGGACGGTTGGCCTCTTTCTCTTTAAACTTCCTCAAGAGTTCTTTCAAAGCGTCAGATTGTTCAGTGTTTGGCTTATTACAATCTGGAAACACTTCTTCAACAAACCTCTTACTCTTTTCATGAGCAAGTTTCTCAGCCTGGCGTAACAGCTCATCAGTGAATTCAGGAAATCCAGAATCTTTGTTCTTCTTGAAGTATTCTGGATATTCCTCACTAGTGATATCCTCAATCTCTACCTCCTCAAATATTGGAACGTCTCTGTCATCGGAGTGATTACCTGCTTCTTTCTCAGGCATGTTTGGAATCTGATTATCAGCCATCAACTCCTCCAGAGTCTTACCAACCTGTTTCGCCAGTCCTTCCAAAATCTCCTTAGACATAGCTGCAGAAACTTCTCCATCTTCTAGATCAGGATCGTTGTATTCCAACTCAAATCTCATATCATTCGACTCAAATATCTCAAGAAATCTGCCAGTCATCTCTATCGTCCAGACTTTGTCAGTCAACATCTGGCGATACATGTTCTTGTCATCATCAGATAAAGATCTAATCTTCTCATTCCAAAAGATATTATCATAATCAACGGTACCTCTAGGAGCTTTCGAACTTGATCCTCCTATATCTTTTCCCGATCCTCTTTTCTCACACTTATACTTGTCTATGTCATCATCATCACTGTCAGAACTAGCAGAGCTATTACCTTCTCCTGAATCGTCTCCTGAACCATCATCATCACCATATTTCTTTTTCTTCTTAGGAGCATTACCAGCATCCTCATCCAACTCATCATCTTCTTCTTCCTCTTCATCAGATGGTTCAAAATCAACTTCTTCTTCATCACACTCCTTATCTTCTTCACCAGCTTGTAACTGAGGAGCTTTAGAGTACAAGTCTTTGATCAGATTATCCATACTCTTGTTACTTTCTTTCAACTTCTTGTTCTCCTCTTTTATAGCAATATATCTCCTGGTGTTTCTTTGTTCATGCTTCAACAACTTTTTGTTTTCTCTCTGAAGTTGTTTAATCTTAGCTTCCAGAGCTTCATGATTCTCATGTGATGTTTCAACAACGTCTAACAACTTTTTGTTATTGTTTTTCAACTGTTCAATTTCTGCTTGTTGCTGATTAATAATTTTCATCATGTCAGCAAGCTTCTGGTTCACTGCAGTCATCACATCATTGTCCACAGTAACCTTAGGTGTCGAAGCTTCAGCAACATGAATCTTCCCTTTCTTCAACTTCTTTAAAACTCTATCCAATGCATCATTGAATCCATCAGTTGGCAATTCAGTCTGTTTAGCAGCAGATGATGTCTTTTGCTTCTTTACTGCTGGGGATGTGATAGGTGATTTGGAACTAGATGCTGTCGGTAATTTCTTTCCAGCAACCAGATGCTCAATATCTCTAGCCCTTTTCTCCATCGGCTTCAATACTTTCTCTTTCTTCTTGTACTGTGGTTTCTTCTGTTTCTCACCTGTCTTTGGCGATCCTACAAAGTCTTCAGATCCCAATCCCAAACCTTCATCTGTCTCATCCAATGCAATAGGACTTTTAGTCCTTTGCTCTTCCACAGACTTATTTAGACTCTCAGACTCACCAGCCATAGAGGCCTTGGGCGTGGTGCTCTTTATAGTCTCGTTTTCCGAATCCCATCTCTCGTCTTCCCGTGTCTCTTCACAATCAACAGACACTTCATCGACTAAATGTAAACCCTTCTTAGCTACACTCTTCTTTCTTCTAGACACCTTCTTCTGAGCGGGTTCAGTATCATCTTGTTTCTCTTTACCTTTCCCTGTCTTAGCACCAACATTCACAACTTGACGCTTTCTCTTCGCAACAGGATCAACTGGAAAAAGAGGATTATCTGGATCTGAATCACTGTTATCATGTATGACTTCATTCTTTCCTGGATCTACATACCCTGGGTAGATCAAATGACCAAACAGGTTCTTGTGAGGTGGTCTCTCATTCAACGGCACACCCTTATAACCCTTCATTCTAACAAGTGTATTCAGGTTCATATGATCCTGTACAATGATCTGGGTAGGATCTCTTCTCAATTTCTTATGCTTCTCATCAAGTATCATTTGTATGAACCTTGGATAAAGTAAAAACTTCTTGTTCTTGAAGCCTCTAAGTGGTTCTAACATGTGTTCCAGTATCATACCAGCTACATTGAACGGCTTGTTCAATATAAGAGCCACCATCAAAGAACTGATGCTCTTTCTCATAGCGTCATACCCTCCACTCACCGAACTAAATACATGCAACATAACGTGAGCAAGATACTTGAACTGAGGGCATAGCTTCCCTTTGTGTAACAAACCATCAGTTATCAGTCCGTTGTACTTCATTCGTAGAAAGCACTTTCTTTGTTCAATCCATGAAAGTTCTCTAGGATCTGTCTTCTTCTCATCATGCAACTTCAATGCCTCACGGATGTCATCTTCAGAAATGATTACCAGCTCCCCCTGAATCATGCTGACCACAGCAGATTCATTGTTCCAGTAGTCCATCCTTGCATGCTTCCAGAATTCCTGTTGATGGTCTTTATAAATGATGGCGGGGGTAGCAAGTGCAACTATCACACAGCTTCTTTTCAAGAAATCTACGATGCCAGTGAACTCTTGATGTTTCTTCAAATCTCCCATGAACGCACAGCAGTTGTGCGCTGGTTCAAATGGTAGTTCTTCCATCTGTTCCTTTCCAGTTGCCTTTTCAGAAGATCCAGCGGGAATATCAGCACTTTCCTATTCAGACATTATCAGACTGCAAAACAAATCAAGAAAACATGTTAAAAACGGACAAAATAAACAAAACTTGAAATTTTTTATTTTCATATTCTACATTCGACCGTTCGTTGGTTCGAATGTGAAATCAGAAAGGTTCAAATGTGGAATCAAAGGTTCGAATGTGACAAACATTATGTAAAATTGTACATTCGACCGTTTATTTCCAGGTTCGACCGTTTGAACATCTACATTCGCCCAAAAAGTCACATTCGACCGTTTGAATTTGGGCGAAGGAGACTGTTCATCTTCTTCAACATCAAATTTTGATTTGGTTCGTTTTATCATGACATTTTGATTTGAATACTTTCTAACATGACTGATTAATCATTTCCAATGAACAAATTCAATTATTATCCATTGATTATGTGTTTTCTAATAAAAACTAGGGTTCGAATGTTTTGAAACATTAATTGACCAATCTGATTTGATTTAAACTCTAGTTTTTGTTTATTCTCCCCCTAAAACACATAAGCAATGAATCCTTATCAAAAATTTTGGCAATTAACAGGTTAAAATTGAGTTTTAATGTTCATTAGAGCTCAGTCACAAAATCGATGATTATGATCTGTATAATTGATGATAACCTGCAAAAGATATGGCAAAATGATTAGTGAATCAAGACGAACACAATGGTATGATTTTTAATACACGGGCAACAAGATCACGTTAGCTCAGATTTTTGAAAATTTTTGAAAGTGAGGGTCGAATGTGCAGATTTGATATATATAGGCTCCATTATCACTCCTAATTCTCTTGATCTTGAGGCCATAGATATTTTCCAAACAAGTGAACAGAACTTTCAAATTATCAAACGTGTTGCTCTTATGATGCAAGCACATAACCCATGAAAATCTGGAATAGTCATCAGTAACCACAAGACAGTACAATTCACCAGCATGTCTTTTACGCTTGACTGGTCCGAACAGATCCATGTGCAAATGCTCAAGTGGCAGTTCAACAGAATTGACTTTCTATGGTTTATGAGATTTCTTGTGCTGCTTTCCTTTCTTGCAACTCACACACTTGTCATTTAAATGAAAATGTTTAACATTCACGCCTGTGACAAGTTCATTCTTCACCAATTGATTCATCTTTCGAAGGTGAATGTGTCCCATCCTCCTATGCCACATGATTGATTCTTTTTCAATAGCCTTGGAGAGAAAACAGAAACCGGTCCAACTGTTGGTTTGACAACAGGTTTTACAGGAACCTTTTTCTTGTCAACAGTTGTGTTCACCATCGGTTTCTTAAGGGGTTTTTCAGTTGCTATCCGGTTACGACGATCATATGTCATCAAACGATTATCCCTTCTTTGATAAAAATGATTTTGATTATAAAAATGTGTTTGTTGAGGGACAACACGTTGTTGTGGATAACATTCATTATCGACTGGACGTTGATGATTTTGCTTCACTTCCACCTCGTGCCTTTTGTGCCTAACATACGAGTAGTGAGCTAGTAAATGCACTTTCTCCCCGCATTTATAACACGCACGGTATTCCTCAAAGTTATTCTTGGCGTTCGACTTAGAGTATGTAGTGATAGGATATTGATCCTCCACACATTTCCGTCTAAGACTCTCAGGAGCTGGATCCATGGAGTAAGTCGGCTCAAGAAAACTGTTAGCCTTATTCTTTGGCTTGATAAATTCTGTGACATGAACTTTCGGTTCTTTTGGAATATCCAAGTAAATTCTCTCTAAGACCTCTGGAGGTACATCATTTGTTCGCTCATGCATTGGGAACCAAATGGTACTCTCCTGCCAAATCTTTTCAATCTATGAATAATTGGCAAATTTGATTGGATATTCCTCGTCAGATATAATCTTATAGGATAAGTCTTCGTTCTTCATCCATCCTTTTGTTCATCAACTTTATCCTCAAAAGTTTTTTTTCTTCCAACGTCATCACTTTCTCAAACACTTGCTTCGGCTTTTTCTTTTTCGCTTCAGGAACCTCTTGAGCTTTAACAAATTTGCCGAGCTTCTTATCATAGTCGCATCCGGCGTTGATATCATGAGCAAAACACAGAAATACCACTCCCTGGTATTTACTAGCTTGTTCAGCATCTTTAACATCGCTGAAAAAAGGATTGTAATACAACATTATGATGTCCTCATGTGAGCAATTTACCAACCACATGGGATCAAAAATGTGTATTTTCTTGAAGCTCTTATCTCCATCCTTCAGAACTATCACAGCTTCTGCAATCTTCCAATCATAGTACCACCAGATAAAATCTTTAGCAAAATGTTGAGGAATCTGCAGCAATGGAATGTGCCTCAACACTTTTGGTGGTTTGTACTTTAAAGTCACCTTGGGCAAACCAGTAATATCATCAATAGTCTTCTTGTGAACAATCCTTTTTGGATACTGAGGTTCAAAGAGATTCCACTTCGTCCTGCTCTCTCTGGCCATCTTTTCAGCAAAGTATGCAATCTGATCATTTGTCGTTCCAGTCATCTTATGTCGACAAATATCACGAATTGCCCAATATGGAAGAGTCTTCAAATCATGAAATCTATCAAAGTATAGAATCCCCTTCTCCCACTTCACTGCAACACACTTCAGTTGCTTTATAAATTTCCAACCCAACGCTTTTCCTTTGAACATATCGTTGTGGAATTTATAAAAGCTACCCTGAATCTCAGCTTTAGGACGATTTGCCTCTTTCTCTTTTAATTCCCTCAATAATTCTTTCAGGCTATCGGATTGTCTGATATACGGTTTCTCATGCCCTCTGAATATTTCATCAACAAACATATCACTCTTCTCTTTTGCACGTCTCTCGGCTTCCTTTAACAATTCATCAATGAAAGCAGTAAATCCAGAATTCTTGTCTCTTTTGAAATATTCTGGATACTCTTCACTTGTCACATCTTCAACTTCTATATCCTCGAAACCAGGTATGTCACGATCATCAGAATGATCTCCAGCTTCCTTTTCAGTTAGATCAGGAATCTGGTTATCAGCTAACAGTTCTTCAACTGTTTTTCCAACCTGTTTCGCTAAACCTTCAAATATCTCTTTTGCCATCGCCGCCGAGACTTCACCATCTTCCAAATCTGGATCATTGTATTCTAATTCAAACACCCTGTCACGAGATTCAAAGATCTCAGAAAATCTGCTGGTCATGTCAATCATCCAGATTCGATCAGTAAGCATCTGGCGATACATCTGCTTATCAGTTTCAGACATAGACTTCAGCTTTTCATTCCAGAAGATCATATCATCATCCACTGATCCTCCAGGGGCTTTTGAACTAGCTTCTCCTTCTTTTCCAGATTCTCTCTTCTCATACTTATATCTGTCTGTATCATCATCATCATCATTGTCATCATCAACATCAGATGCAGAGCTGCTATCATCACCAGATCCATCATTTGAACCATCATCATCATCATCTTTCTTCTTTTTAGGAGTTTTACCAGCATCTTCATCAAGATCTTCATCATCCTCCTCATCATCATCAGATAGTTCAAAATCAACCTGCTCCTCTTCATGCTCTTTATCTTCTTCACCTTCTTTCAGCTGAGGAGCTCGAGAGTATAAATATTTGATCAGATTATCCATGTTTTTGTTACACTCTTTCAGTTTCTTGTTTTCTCCTTCCAAAGCTATAATACGTCTGGTGTTTCTTTGCTCATGTTTCAACAGCTTCTTATTATCCTTCTGCAACTGTTTGATCTTCTTTTTCAAATCCTCATTATTCTCATGATAGGTGACAACTACATCAAGCATCTTTGAGTCGTTTTGTCTCAGTTGGGTAATCTCAGTCTGCTGCTTGTTTATTAACTTCATCATTTCAGCAAGTCTCCGGTTAACAGTATCCATCACATCACTATCTGCTGCAACCTTTTTGGTAGGAACTTCAGCAACCTCTGGCAGTTTACCCTTCTTTATCTTCTTCAGTACATTATCTAATGCTTCATTGAATGCATCAACAGGTATATCAGCTTCCTGTTCTGTACCTGAAGTAGCTGTGGTTTTCTGCTTCTTTGAGGCTGGAGCAGCAACTGGATATTTTGAGCTAGAAGCAGGTGGTAACTTCTTTCCTGCTATCAATGTTTCAATTTCTCTCGCTCTCTTTTCTGCAGGCTTTACAACCTTCTCTTTCTTCTTGAACTGGGGCTTCTTTGGTTTCTCCCCCTGAACTGGCGAACCAAGAAAGTCTCCTGCTCCCAGACCTAATCTTCATCCTCTTCGTCCAATCGAATAGGGCTTTTCATTCTCTGTTCCTCCACCAATCTATTCAAACTGACAGACTCACCAGCCACAGTGGCCATGGGCGTGGTAGTCTTCAAAGTTTCAGTCTCTGAATCCCAGTGTTCATCTTCCTGCGTCTCTTCAGAATCAATCGACGCCTCATCAACAATATGCAATCCTTTCTTAGCCATTGTCTTATTTCTTCTCGGTGTACTCTTCTTCTTAGCAGGCTCGGGAACAACATCTATCCTGATTTCTTTCTCTTTTCCCTTTCCACTTTTTGCTCCAACATTAACAACCTGTCGCTTACGCTTTGCATCTGGATCAACAGGATGTAATGGATTGTCTTCGTCTGAATCACTGTTAGCATGTCTCACTAGACCTTTTCCCGGATCCGTATAGTCAATCCTCACCAAATGTCCAAATAAACGTCTAACAGGTGGAGGTTCATTTACTGACAAGCCTTTATAAGCTTTCATTCTTGCCAGTGTATTGATGGACATATGTTCTTGAACTACGATGTGTTTTGGATCCCTCTTCAATTCTTTATATTTATGATCAAACACCATCTGAAGGAATCCAGGATATAACAGAAACTTCAGATTCCTCGTGCCTCTGACAGGTTCCAACAGATGTTCCATCAGCATCCATGATACATTGAACGGTTTGTTCAATACCAGTGCTACCATCATCGAGCTGATACTCTTTCTCATCAAATCATATCCTCCAGCAGCTGAACCAAAGACGTGAATCATCACATGTGCCAAGTATTTGAACTGTGGACACAGCTTTCCCTTGTGCAATGAGCCATCAGTAATCGGCCCATTGTATTTCATCCTAAGAAAGCACTTTCTTTGTTCCATAAAGCTAAGCTCTCTGGGATCAGTCTTTTCATCTTGAAGATTCAAGGCTTCTCTGATATCTTTCTCTGAAACGATAACCAACTTTCCTTGTATCTTGCTCACCAAAGACGATTCACATTCCCAGAAATCCATCTTCGCTTCAGTCCAAAACTCTTGTATCATGTCTCGGTAGATAATTGCAGGTGTAGCAATTGCATCTATCACCCGACTTCTCTTCAGAAATTCTATGATCTCTATGAACTCCGTATGCTTCTTAACTTCTCCAAGATACGCACAACAATTATGCGCATTCTCGAATGGCAGCAATTCTTCATTTCCTTTCTTGGCAGGTTGTGAAGATGATCCAGCTTGGTCAGTAGACTTCTCCTGTTCAGACATGATTCAATCTGCAAAACAAAACAAGTAAACATGTTAAAAATCGAAAAGTATTCAAAGTTTGAAAATTTGGTATTTTAACTTCTCATTCGCCCAAACGGAGGTGCGAATGAGTGATTATAGGTACGAATGTGAAAATATAAAGGTACGAATGTAAAGTTTTAGACAAAACATTTCATTCGCCCAAAAATGTTCATTCGCCCAGTTAAATTTTACTCCTTCGCCCGTTTTTGTACATTCGCCCGTTCGAAACGTGCGAAGGAAACTGTTCTTCATTTCAAATTTCCAATTTTGAAAATCAGTTGATTTTAACTTGTTATTTTGATTCATTAAGCAAGTAATAGCACCGATTAAAGTTTCCTATTCAACAGTTTTATCAATTAAGCATTATATCAGTGTTTTCTAATTAAAACTTGTGTATTAAAATCTTTAGTTTTTGTATTTTCTCCCCCTAAAACACTGATAGAATGAATCCAAATCAACAATTTCAACAATGAACATGGTTTGTATCAGTTTTGATTTCTAGGGCTCGAAACTGAAAATCATTGATTAAGAGATCAATCCTTGATGTTAACCTGTAAAAATTAGTGCCAAATGATCAGCAAAACAAGACGAACACAATGGTATAAAGCAAAACAACAGGGCAACAAGTGGACTTCAGAGTGAAATTTTGAAATTTTTTTGATAAGGGTTCGAATGAGACAGAGAAGGTATATATAGACATGCTCCTTCGCCCAATTACACCGGTCGAATGAGAAGCTTTTGGCTCCTTCGACCCTATTTAAAGGTTCGAATGAGACAAAGGGTTCGAATGTGTAAGTTGTCCAAGAACACTCTCATTCGCCCATTGTAATTATACGAAAGAGCAACAAAAATTCCACGTTCGACCAAACGAATGGGCGAACGAAAATTGGAATTTTTGACAAATTTTCCAAATCTCAAAAACGAGTCCCGTTCAAATTATTTTTCAACTTTTAAGCATCCAACAATCATATTTTCACATTTAAAAGATTACAAAGCTCAAATGGTTCATCAAGGTTTAGAAAATCGGCATCAACCACCATCAGCTATCAAAAATAAGATAGAAATGTAAAATCCTTTTGGATTTTCTAAAGTTTATGCTAAAACATACCTAAAATCTTTTTGAGTTTTGTAATTTTTGACGAGAAAATAAAATGCAGAAATGTAAAGAGAAAACAGTAAATGTTTTGGGATTTCCGGTAAAGGGATCATATCAGTTATTGAGAAATCTGATCACACCGTTGATCTTTTGATTTATTATCATTAAAGACAATGTGTGATCTGGCAATTGCTGATATTGTGATCCACATAAACTCACATGCAGACTTTTGTGCAGTGCTTTAAACTGATACTATTATGTATAATATAAACAAAATTGTCTGTGGTTCCCACACACACGACATACTCCCGTATCAAGAAGTAAATGCACAAAGACTCATTGTAAAGCGTGATTATGCTTTCGTCGTCTGTAATTTACAAAGTATAATGCACAGAGGTATACAGGTCAGCAAATTAATGCAGCAAAGTAACATGTGCACTTTACTAGGTTGAGGACTGATATTAATCATGATTTGCATCGGTGATTAATACGATGTAATAGATTATCTTTGATCATCATAAAACATGGAAAGTTCCTCAATTCGGTAACTTTAGGATTTGGCATAAAGCTCTTTTATAAAGACACCCTATCTGATCTAGGTCCGTAATGACTTACAGCAGAAGATCAGAGAGGCTATCCCCAGACAACTAATAACATAACGAACCTAAACCTCCGAGTTTTGCACAAATACCCTATCAAACGAAATTACGGTACTAAGACCATATGCCAATGAGGAGTTCATCCACAAAACAATTCGTTTGATATGTATGTATCAGGCACGCAGTATTAGGTCTACGAAGCCTATCAGCACATCGCACAGACTCAGACACACGCCCTATATAGCATTACATTTCTTAGAATGTGTCAGATCCCCACTGATGTACTATCATATCCCCTTTTCTCCAAGAAATCAATTTTGATTTTTCTGATTTTTATAAATTTTTGAATTTACTGTTCTCAAGGATAAGCTGGAGCATTTCAAATATGTGACTGCCCAGATATCGTTTGTTCACAGAAATCTGACGGCGGTAATCTAAGGGAAGAAGATGTAGCAGTCAGCAAAGAAATTTTCTAATTTTTATGGATTTTGAAATTTTTCAATGTTTTTGGATTTTCGAAATTTTTCTGAAAAACAGTAAAAATTAAACTAAAAAAGTGATAGACTTAGGTGGTGGATCAGTCTTGTTTTTCTTTAATACCATTAGCTTTCAAAAGATATTCAAATCTCGATTTATCAAAAGCTTTGGTAAAAAGATCTGCGCGTTGGTAATCAGTGTGGATTTTGACCATATCGATCAACTCTTTAGCATAACAATCACGGATAAAATGATATTTAATCCGGATATGTTTAGCCTTTGAGTGATTTACTAAGTCTTTAGTTAATGCGATTGCGGCTTCATTATCATAGTGAATAGGGGTTTTAAGAAATTGCAAACCGTAGTCCACCATCTGTTGTTGGATCCAAAGAACCTGTGAGCAGCAGCTCGATGCTGAAACGTATTCTGCTTCACATGTTGATAGTGCAACTGCAGTCTGTTTCTTGCATTGCCAAGTCACGAGCCTGCTCCCCATAAACTGGCATCCAGCCGTTGTGGATTTGCTGTCTTTGTCACAGCCGCCCTAATCTGCATCACTAAAAGCGATTAGGTCAAAATTATCATCATGAGGGTACCAAAGTCCTTTCGATGGACAACCCTTCAGATATCTAAGGATACGCTTGACAGCTGCAAGATGACTTTGTTTCGGCTTCGACTGATATCGTGCACAAAGACATGTTGCCCCGATCTAGACGTAGTGAGATACATCAGAGATCCGACGATTGCTCTGTATGTAAAAGGATCAGTCAGCTCCCCCTTAGCGCAACTCCAATCCCATGATTAGGTTGTATCGGGGTATCCATCGGCTTCGAATCTTCCATCTGGAATCGGCTCAAGACTTCAGAAACGTATTTGGTCTGGTGAATAAAGATCCCCGTTGGTCTTTGTTCCACCTGCAAGCCTAGGAAAAACTGCATTTCTCCCATTGCGCTCATCTCGAACTTTTCCTGCATAACTTTTTCAAATTCCCTGCACAGAAGTTTGTTAGTAGACCCGAATATAATATCATCAACATAAATTTGCACAAGAAGCAAGTCATCTCCTGCTCGTTTCATGAACAGTGTGCAGTCTACCGATCCGCGTTTGAATCCTTTCGAGAGAAGATACATGCTCAACTCCTCATACCATTGTCTCGGAGCTTAGTGCAACCCGTAGAGAGCTTTGTTTAAAACATAGACCTTATCCCGGTGAATAGGGTCCTCAAATCCTGGTGGTTGACCTACGTAAACTTCCTCTTTGGCCACACCAAAAAGAAATGCGCTCTTTACGTCCATCTGATACACCTTGAATTTCTTCCAGGATGCAAACGCCAGAAACATTCGTATAGCTTCCAAACGTGCAACAGGTGCATAGATTTCATTGTAGTCGATTCCCTCAACTTGATGAAAACCTTGGACAACCAAACGAGCTTTGTTTCTCACTATAACTCCTCTATCATCCTTTTTACACTTAAAAACCCATTTGGTTCCTATCTTCTTTCTTCCCGGGGGCAAATCTGTCAGCGTCCAAACTCCAAGTTTCTGAAATTGCAACAACTCTTCTTGCATCGCTTCCACCCAAGCATCATCCAAAAGAGCTTCCTTGTACGTCCGCGGCTCGACCTGCGAAACATAACAAGCGAAAGACCAGTCATTTTGAAAACCAGATTTTTGTATTTTGGCATATAAAGCAAGATTGCCAATATTCTCTGGTGCATGAGCATTCCTCAATTGCCCTCTTGTCATAACACTGCTACCAGGATCACCAATAACCTGTTCAAGCGGGTGTATTCGATGTATCTGAGATTCCGGATAATCAGGTACTTGTACTCCCGTTTGAGTAGTCAAATTCTCTGTAGAAACCAGATCATTACTCACATTTGATGATGAAGCACCATTTAGATTTGGGTTCACTGGTGGTGTCACTGTAGCATTGTCCAGAATAGCTTCACTTGTAGCATCATCGTCTTCATCTTCTGATTCCGATGAATTAAGCGTTGTTGAAGCTTCTTGGATCTTCATCAAGATCTTCATCATCCTCCTCATCATCATCAGATAGTTCAAAATCAACCTGCTCCTCTTCAAGCTCTTTATCTTCTTCACCTTCTTTCAGCTGAGGAGCTCGAGAGTATAAATCTTTGATCAGATTATCCATGTTTTTGTTACTCTCTTTCAGTTTCTTGTTTTCTCCTTTCAAAGCTATAATACGTCTGGTGTTTCTCTGCTCATGTTTCAACAGCTTCTTATTATCCTTCTGCAACTGTTTGATCTTCTTTTTCAAATCCTCATTATTCTCATGAGAGGTGACAACTACATCAAGCATCTTTGAGTCGTTTTGTCTCAGTTGGGCAATCTCAGTCTGCTGCTTGTTTATTAACTTCATCATTTCAGCAAGTCTCCGGTTAACAGTATCCATCACATCACTATCTACTGCAACCTTTTTGGTAGGAACTTCAGCAACCTCTGGCAGTTTACCCTTCTTTATCTTCTTCAGTACGTTATCTAATGCTTCATTGAATGCATCAACAGGTATATCAGCTTCCTGTTCTGTACCTGAAGTAGCTGTGGTTTTCTGCTTCTTTGAGGCTGGAGCAGCAACTGGAGATTTTGAGCTAGAAGCAGGTGGTAACTTCTTTCCTGCTATCAATGTTTCAATTTCTCTAGCTCTCTTTTCTGCAGGCTTTACAACCTTCTCTTTCTTCTTGAACTGGGGCTTCTTTGGTTTCTCCCCCTGAACTGGCGAACCAGGAAAGTCTCCTGCTCCCAGACCTAAATCTTCATCCTCTTCGTCCAATCGAATAGGGCTTTTCATTCTTTGTTCCTCCACCGATCTATTCAAACTGACAGACTCACCAGCCACAGTGGCCATGGGCGTGGTAGTCTTCAAAGTTTCAGTCTCTGAATCCCAGTGTTCATCTTCCTGCGTCTCTTCAGAATCAATCGACACCTCATCAACAATATGCAATCCTTTCTTAGCCATTGTCTTATTTCTTCTCGGTGTACTCTTCTTCTTAGCAGGCTCAGGAACAACATCTATCCTGATTTCTTTCTCTTTTCCCTTTCCACTTTTTGCTCCAACATTAACAACCTGTCGCTTACGCTTTGCATCTGGATCAACAGGATGTAATGGATTGTCTTCGTCTGAATCACTGTTAGCATGTCTCACTAGACCTTTTCCCGGATCTGTATAGTCAATCCTCGCCAAATGTCCAAATAAACGTCTAACAGGTGGAGGTTCATTTACTGACAAGCCTTTATAAGCTTTCATTCTTGCCAGTGTATTGATGGACATATGTTCTTGAACTACGATGTGTTTTGGATCCCTCTTCAATTCTTTATATTTATGATCAAACACCATCTGAAGGAATCGAGGATATAACAGAAACTTCAGATTCCTCGTGCCTCTGACAGGTTCCAACAGATGTTCCATCAGCATCCATGATACATTGAACGGTTTGTTCAATACCAGTGCTACCATCATCGAGCTGATACTCTTTCTCATCAAATCATATCCTCCAGCAGCTGAACCAAAGACGTGAATCATCACATGTGCCAAGTATTTGAACTGTGGACACAGCTTTCCCTTGTGCAATGAGCCATCAGTAATCGGCCCATTGTATTTCATCCTAAGAAAGCACTATCTTTGTTCCATAAAGCTAAGCTCTCTGGGATCAGTCTTTTCATCTTGAAGATTCAAGGCTTCTCTGATATCTTTCTCTGAAACGATAACCAACTTTCCTTGTATCTTGCTCACCAAAGACGATTCACATTCCCAAAAATCCATCTTCGCTTCAGTCCAAAACTCTTGTATCATGTCTCGGTAGATAATTGCAGGTGTAGCAATTGCATCTATCACCCGACTTCTCTTCAGTAATTCTATGATCTCTATGAACTCCGTATGCTTCTTAACTTCTCCAAGATACGCACAACGATTATGCGCATTCTCGAATGGCAGCAATTCTTCATTTCCTTTCTTGGCAGGTTGTGAAGATGATCCAGCTTGGTCAGTAGACTTCTCCTGTTCAGACATGATTCAATCTGCAAAACAAAACAAGTAAACATGTTAAAAATCGACAAAATATTCAAAGTTTGAAAATTTGGTATTTTAACTTCTCATTCACCCAAACGGAGGTGCGAATGAGTGATTATAGGTACGAATGTGAAAATATAAAGGTACGAATCTAAAGTTTTTGACAAAACATTTCATTCGCCCAAAAATGTTCATTCGCCCAGTTAAATTTTACTCCTTCGCCCGTTTTTGTACATTCGCCCGTTCGAAACGTGCGAAGGAAACTGTTCTTCATTTCAAATTTCCAATTTTGAACATCAGTTGATTTTAGCTTGTTATTTTGATTCATTAAGCAAGTAATAGCACCGATTATAGTTTCCTATCCAACAGTTTTATCAATTAAGCATTATATCAGTGTTTTCTAATTAAAACTAGGGTTCGAATAAAGAAGATGATCAAATGATCAAACTGATGGATTAAAATCCTTAGTTTTTGTATTTTCTCCCCCTAAAACACTGATAAAATGAATCCAAATCAACAATTTCAACAATGAACATGGTTTGTATCAGTTTTGATTTCTAGGGCTCGAAACTGAAAATCCATGATTAAGAGATCAATCCTTGATGTTAACCTGTAAAAATTAGTGCCAAATGATCAGCAAAACAAGACGAACACAATGGTATAAAGCAAAACAACAGGGCAACAAGTGGACTTCAGAGTGAAATTTTGAAATTTTTTTGATAAGGGTTCGAATGAGACAGAGAAGGTATATATAGACATGCTCCTTCGCCCAATTACACCGGTCGAATGAGAACCCTTTTGTCTCATTCGAACCTTTAAATAGGGTCGAAGGAGCCAAAAGCTTCTCATTCGACAGGTGTAATTGGGCGAAGGAACCCACAGGTCCCAGGATCGAAACCTGGCTCTGATACCACTTTGTATGTTCTATAGGATCGACAAAACTACAAAGACATGATCAAACAAGTTTGATTTAGGTGCGGAAACCCTAAACCAATCACAAAATGATAATCAATCAGATCAAAACAAACAAATCATCATTCAAAGCTTTTCTCATTAATAAACAACTCAATTACACGTTAATATGATCAAAACATTAAAGACACGACGTGAATTAAGCTTAACAAAACTTTAGAGAGACACACTGAAAATGGAGGGAACAATAATGACTGAACTACATTCAAAAAATGAGCTTGACCTATTTATAGGCTGCACATTCGCCCATCACATAGGTGCGAATGTGCACATTCGACCAAACAGACCGGTCGAACCAAGCAATACATAACATTCTAATTCTACCTACGCCTCCTGTCTCTCCTTCGTATAAACTTTCTTCCTTCGCACCCCTGATCTTCTTCCTTCGTACCTTCTGTTCTTCCGTCGCCCATTCGACTCAAACAAAAACACATGTTTATTGTAAATCCAAAGCATTAGTCGCATAAATGCATCTACAAACTCCCCCTCGACTATTGCTTGGATTGTTTAAGTCTTCGTTCTTCATCCATCCTTTTGTTCATCAACTTTATCCTCAAAAGTTTCTTTTCTTCCAACGTCATCACTTTCTCAAACACTTGCTTCGGCTTTTTCTTTTTCGCTTCAGGAACCTCTTGAGCTTTAAAAAATTTGCCGAGCTTCTTATCATAGTCGCATCCGGCGTTGATATCATGAGCAAAACACAGAAATACCACTCGCTGGTATTTACTAGCTTGTTCAGCATCTTTAACATCGCTGAAAATAGGATTGTAATACAACATTATGATGTCCTCATGTGAGCAATTTACCAACCACATGGGATCAAAAATGTGTATATTGAAGCTCTTATCTCCATCCTTCAGAACTATCACAGCTTCTGCAATCTTCCAATCATAGTACCACCAGATAAAATCTTTAGCAAAATGTTGAGGAATCTGCAGCAATGGAATGTGCCTCAATACTTTTGGTGGTTTGTACTTTAAAGTCACCTTGGGCAAACCAGTAATATCATCAATAGTCTTCTTGTGAACAATCCTTTTTGGATACTGAGGTTCAAAGAGATTCCACTTCGTCCTGCTCTCTCTGGCCATCTGTTCAGCAAAGTATGCAATCTGATCATTTGTCGTTCCAGTCATCTTGTGTCGACAAATATCACGAATTGCCCAATATGGAAGAGTCTTCAAATCATGAAATCTATCAAAGTATAGAATCCCCTTCTCCCACTTCACTGCAACACACTTCAGTTGCTTTATAAATTTCCAACCCAACACACTTCAGTCATCTTGCGGCTGCTCACTACCCTTCGGCCCGCGTTGGGTGGCCTGCTTCGTCGTACAACGTGTTTTTATCGATGTTTTTGCTATTTTAGGCCATAATAAGTGTAACCCCATGTGTTAAGACCCCAACCATCCTAATGGTCCACCTATTATGATTTTTATTAATGTTCTCGGTTTAAGTTCACGTAATCACATACAGTTTGCACATAGTTTCACAGAGTTTCATAAAAGCACATAATTTCAATCAATCTCAATCAATTAATTCACAATTATTTAATTTCATCATTCACCAACGTCTGAGGTTCACTACTCATGTATACAGTCTGGTAATTCCCCGAATTACCACTTCATGCAGTCATTAACCTATAACTATGCAACGTGTGACCTATCTAGCTAACCCTAGTTAAGTAGAATGCAAGGAATGTAACTAGAGTTTAGTTAAAGTTAGAACCTAAAATTGTGGGGTATCACACAAGGATAGTTCAAGTGATGGTGATGGCTCTATGTTTCTTCCACTTTGGCATATTGTTTTTCCATCAAACAAGGAAGTTCATGAGTGAAAATGTAGGTTAGTGAGATAGTTGAGTTAACTAAATATGTGGAAGTTTTGGACATTCTTTGACAATGACATGTGAACGGTTCTTGGGTGAGTGTCACCCGAATAGAAACAAAAAGGGGAAGGGTTTTTATTTTGGGTTATGATCACATTTTGGGAGATTGATTTGTCATAAGCAAAGATGTAAATTGGTATAATTTTTAGTTGTCATGGTGATCCCTTTGAGTTGTAGCTTTCGGCCAATATCACATAGAAGAAGATGAGTTTGTTTGATCTAACACATGTGTGAATGTATACATGGTGTCGTGTGATATATATATATGAGGATATTTTTTTGGTTTGATAATACACACACACATGTGTCGTGTGTTTATATGTGTGTGTGTGTGTGTGTGTTTGTGTGTGTGTGTGTAGATATTGTCGATCATACATGGATATATGGAGTGTTATAGATATCCATTATCAATAGAACTTGGTTATTGGATATTAACATATAATAACATTAGTGATCACGTAAGATATATACATATGTTATTGAGGGCTAATTCATGTGTTATTGGGCATGATTAGCTTATGATAACACATGTGTGTTCCTTGGTAGTGTCTCATGACATTGAGGTGTGTTAATTTCCATAAACTTATTGTGAATTATTCAGGTTTGAGTGGATTAGGTGATTTTACACTTTAGTAATGTGTATATGTGTGTGTGTGTGTGTTTGTGTGTGTGTGTGTGTAGATATTGCCGATCATACATGGATATATGGAGTGTTATAGATATCCATTATCAATAGAACTTGGTTATTGGATATTAACATATAATAACATTAGTGATCACGTAAGATATATACATATGTTATTGAGGGCTAATTCATGTGTTATTGGGCATGATTAGCTTATGATAACACATGTGTGTTCCTTGGTAGTGTCTCATGACATTGAGGTGTGTTAATTTCCATAAACTTATTGTGAATTATTCAGGTTTGAGTGGATTAGGTGATTTTACACTTTAGTAATGTCACGTGTATTGTTGTTTTATCCGTATGTAGTAATCGAGTAACCGGTTGCTCTCTGTTGATCGTGTAATTGGCTTGATTGTTCAACTCCAATTGGCTCAGATATTTCGGGTGTTGTATGCGTAAACGGATAATCAATTGAATTTCTACAATAGTTCTGGCTTTACTAGACTAGGGGGTATAGTGTGTGCAAAAATGCCTAATATGCACATGAAATGACAATAATAAGTAAAATGCGTACGGATGTTGACCTGGACCGTTGACTGGTGTCACAAACATACATCACATCGAATACCAGCATAGCAGACAGTCAGTCTCGTTACCAAGGCAAGGTGGGTACCATACAACGCTACAGCAAGGGGGATGGAATTATCGTCCCTTGGATGACACTGAGATTAGCAAAATTACAGGACCGTTTTAGCAGCCACTCCTTTGCTTTCGAGAGGATTCCAATGTTAGCAGGAGGCACCGCTTTACACTAATCTATCACCGAACATAGCCCGAACATAATCGAATCTATCCTGACTCAAGCGAGACTACCAAGGATCCTCGAGACATAAACAGGGTAGACGTAGAGGAGTCTTATAATGACTCTTGCCTCTCAAGGAACAAAATGAAACAAGCATAAAACCCGATAAGTCTACACTGACTTATCCTCCAGGATACGATCCAACGCTACAAAAAGGTTGTTGATCCAAACGCAACACTACAAATCGGGAAATGGCTTCCCATGGATCAATCATGAAGAAGTCCATATGAGTTCATATCCAAACACAAGCTAGGTTTTTGACCTTCCACTTCACGTCCTAATCATAATACCAACCAATAATGCCTTGGGCGTGATATGTGGCTGAAGTTCACGGCATAGCCGAGAGATGGAAAAGTCCTATGACTCACAAATGTGCGATAAGAATGGTTTGTTTCATGATTTTTCAATCAAGCGAAACCAGTTCTCCGTTGCACCTGGGGACAATCCCGTCCTTAGGCTCTAAACATGAACGTCCAAGTCCGTCGATTCAGGCGAGGGCTGCCAAGCCTTCTAACCTGAACAAGGACAACCAATCCCTTTGACTCAATGAGGACAACTAAGTCCTTTAATTGGAGTGAGAACCTTTAGCCTACAGAGGAAACTCGAGTACGAGTTAGATCGACAGCAACTCAAAAGATTTAGCAAGACAAGGAGTGACCACCAGCCCCGACCCTAGAGCCCACCAAGACTCCTATGCACACCAAATTACAATTACGTGTGCACTCGCAATAATAATATGTGTTGCATGGTTATCCCGGTGCCTTCTAGTTCCAAGCTTTTGATCAAAAACACAAAGAATTCACAAAAGAAACGACTTAGAATAAGATCACTTCAACAACACAGAACGGCATGACAACTTCCTCTAGAACGCTAGAGGTTAGTGGTTCCAATCATCCTATCCATTGGTTAGTGGGATCACGTCACAAACCACAGTGCCATCCTACTTATTAGTACGGGTGAACGGTGCATAAATGTGGACTGCTATGAAACGTAACACAACACCCTTACTGGCATAATATATGTACTATGTATATATATATAAATTAACTTAAGTTGAAAAATTAGATTTTTATCACCACACACTTAAATCTTTTTTGCTTTCTAACAAAGCACATATTGACTTGCATGACTAATCGATGGGATTCTCACTTCGATTTATTATAATCGGTTTTAATGGAGTCTGAATTAAGTCCTAACTGAAATTTGTTTTCTAATGGATAAGAAAGCAAAAGTCAAACTGGATAATTTTGAATGGTAAATATTAAATGGTGGCATATTGCAACATGAATGAGTCATGAATGGAATGCATAATTTAGTCGGTGGACATAGATGTAGTGGCAAATCAATGATGACACTAGGTGACCTTTTCATGTTGATTTTGGGTGACTAGAAACTGTTGACAATGAAACGAAAAGTTAGGCAGTAAAACAGACAACAATGATGAGGCGGTTCTGGTGAGCCAACGTAACGGGGTTACCATTTGGGATGGAGGGGGTGACTAGTGATACGTTTGTTTCGGTTTAGTGATGATGAGCTTATAGCAAGTAGCAACAAAGAATGTTTTTGTTTTTGCCAAGACGTGTTCTGGGTTAAGTATGTTAACCAAGAAAGTTTTTTGTGATGAAGTAAAGAAACTAAGTATGTAAGAAAGTAAAAGACGTTACTTAGTAAAAAAGGTTGTGAAGTTCGTATCTTGAAAGAATGTATATAATAAGTAATCAAGAACTCATTTTTTGAAAAAAAAAAGTAATCAATAATGTTAAAAGAGAAGAGAAGAAAGGTTTGTGGTATTCGGAGATTGGTTTCGAAATCGGGAATCAATTCCATATTAAAAGAGCAAACCAGTAGAAAGAAAGAATGAATGTTGCCCTCAAGAGCAGATCTTGAAGAATTAATGCCCTCAAAAGCAGATCTTGAAGAATGAATGCACTCAAGAGCAGATTTTGAAGAAAGAAAGAGATAATGCAGTTGAAGGGATAGGGTCCCAATTCCTAACGCATAAGTAGACCTTACCCACAACATCATCATCATAAGACCTTCGCGGAGAAGCAACCATTCAGAATGGTTATGTATAGGAAGAGGACACAACTCTGTGGAGCCTCAATCTCGGTGGATTCCAGTCAATAGAGATCACACGTGGAGTGCAGCAATCTACCCGCGCGAGACAATGCGCCCAACTCAGCGAGGGTATCCGGCGAACAGTTCACAGCCTGGTATGCTACAGGCCTCGCGCGCCAACAAGGAAGGTGCAGCCCCCCTGAGCCCCACTTTTTGCACTCTTCCCATTTGTGCCAGGCGTCACTTCACTCAATCTTCCAGAAGGAGCAGACTGCAGCCGCCTGACACACTGATGCAGGTAGAAAGATCCGCTCTCGGGCAGTGACATCTCGCCACGTGGACCAATGGCAAGACGGTATTCCTTTCTCTTTCCTTATGTACTTTGCTTTATCCAACTACTAGTCCAAATCTAACTAGAACAGAAAAAATGTAGGGGCTGTTTGGTTCACCTCTTAATGGTTCATTAAGAGGTGACCTCTTATTCGGACAGAGGTTGGAGTTGTTTGGTAGCAAAAATCCCACCCTCTTAATGGTTCAGTTAAGTCTGTCCACTACAGATTCAAGACATTGCTGAATAAAAAATTAAACACTGATGTCCCTTATTTGCCCCAACCATCTCCTCCTCTTCCCACATAACATGTTCATCAGCTCCTCCTACCTCCGACCCATCCTCCTCCACATCATACGACCCTGACCCACCCTTCTTCCTCCGTATCTCCTCTCCTAGCAGCTCCGCCCCTCTTCTCTCTCTCCGATTTCTCTCTCTGCAGTGTGTGTTTTGTGAAAAAGAAAATATAATAGAAAGACAAAAGAAAAGTTTCACAGATTCTTCCGTTCTTTCATTAATAATAATCGATATGTGTGTGTTTGTTGGACATTTCTTGAGAGGAAGACAAAGAAATGGGGTAGGTGGGGTTGGGAAAAGATAAAAAGTGTCGTGAATAAAGGAAAACAAGAGGAGGTAGGTGGGTGGAGGGTGGTGTAGGGTGAGGGTAAAATAGTCATTTTACATATTTATTCAGATCTTTAATCAAACAACAATTTACTGGTTCAGCACTTACTGGTTCAGAGCCTCTTACCTATTCAGACCTCTTACTGATTCAGCACTTACTGGTTCAGCACTTGCCAAACAGCCCCATAGTCAAGAAACTCATTTTCAAGTTGATGCGTGGAGATTATGAATCTACGTGGTTCGATCAAGAAAGATAGCAAGACGAACCAATGTGGTTAAAGAAACAAGAGCAAAAAAGAAGGCTAAATACTGAGCAAGAAAAAGCAAGATCAATCAAGATTCGAATGGTTAGATTGGGGAAACAAGAGAAACATGGTCAAGTTTTAGGATTAAGAGGGGAATATTGAAAGTTAATCCTAAAACATGTATGAGCTGAAAGTTGAAGGGCCAAAATGAAAAGTTGATTTATTTTAGGTAATTAAATTGTAATAGGTTTAGGAAAGTTTAGTAATACTATAAATAGGGGTCTAGGTTATTGTTTTTATTTGTCCGTTTGCATGTAATTTCGTAAAATTCGTGGTTGAATAGAAAGTATGATTGGTTCGTCTCTCTAAATATTCTATGTTTGTGTTTGATGTGACTGTGATGTCTCCTTCATGTCTTTCTCCTACCCAAAATACGCATTCACACACTCACTAGATTATTTACATAATACCTCGTGTTTCATTTTACATTAACTAGTTTAGATATTAAACCCGCAGAAACCTTATACTAACACATGAAATTAATGCTTCCTTTATAACCCCTTATTCACCTAACGAACACTTTAATACAAAATTGTCGAAACCTTATATACTAAAAAATTTCTATACGAACACTATATAATTGGAACTTTTGAGCGAAAATTCGGGGGAGGTCGGTCGTCCCTCCCCGCCCCTTAAAAGAATCACCCCTGATAATAGACCAAAGTGGGATGTTAACTTTACACATTGTTGCTAATTAAATCTATTTACCTCGTTGAGTAGTTTCTCAAATCATGTATATTTTTATAATTTAAGGAAAAAATTAGTTACTATTTTAGTTTTTCAGTGTCACTGAATCTATATATATATATATTATAAAAGAAAGCCATTTTGATGACATGACACTCAAGGAGTGTTGACGCAGGTTTTGCAACTAGTGCTGTTGAATTGCACATTCAATTATGTTTTGATGAAAACGTAGGGTCGAAAGTGGATATTTGAGGGTCGAAGGTGGCTGATTATGGTCAAAGGTGGGATATACTGGTCAAAGATGGAAGCCTGAATTGCTATGTGCTGATTCGCCCATTTGGAGGGGCGAACCTGCACATTCGACCCTTACGGGGGGGGGGCGTCATTTGTGTTCCCCATTCGACCTGTATTTCTCTCTAGTGTTCTAAGCTTTTCTGAAATGTGTTTATTTCATTCTAAACAACGTTTTGTAAGATTAATCAATATTGTTTATTAATGAAATGGAGTTTAAAAGGTGATTTGCGTGTTTTGTTCATATTATTATCACTTCGTAACTGATTTAGGGATTCCGCACCTAAATTGGTAGACTTGTTTGATCAAACTACTTGTTTTTGACAAAACGATCCTCCACAAAGTGGTATCAGAGCCTATACGGATCAAACAACTATGAATTGATAATTTTTGAGCTGATTTGGACCCAAATTTGATCAAAATTTTTCTGTTCTGAATGAACAATGGTTTTTGATGAAAATTGATTGATTTGGACTAGTTTTCACGGTTAAAATCAAGAATTCTCTTTATTAAACTTGTTCCAAATCAATTCCGAAGCAAAACCTGCAAAACATCATCAAAATTCATCAACTTTGGAAAAATTGGGATCAAAATAACTGATTTTCAAAGAATAACCGTTTTTCAAATGAACAGGGTCGAACCTAGGAGAGAAAGGTCGAACGTGTGTGTTTTAGGTCGAATCTGAGACTTTTAGGTCGAACGTGGTTATTTTGTAGGTCGAACCTAGAAGTTGTGAGTGTTGTGTTGTACATTCGACCATATTTGGTACATTCGACCCTACGGGAGGTCGAAAGTGGGATTTTTGTGGTCGAAAGTGAGTTTGTTTGTTATAATCTACATTTGAGTTAGCAGGAAGGGTCGAACCTGGAATTTTTCCACATTCGAACCCACGTTTATTGATAAGGGTCGAAAGTAGAAGCTGATCAAAAATTTTTCTAAGTGTTTCGTATTCCAGACTTCGTAGACGATATGTGGAACTTTCCAACAACACCGAGGCCTAATACTACACAACAACAGCATGCTACTATGGATCCTTGGACTGTAGCTGCACAGAAGACGAACAGTCAACCATCTCAGCCGATCAATTACCTCGCTATGACTAGTTCGATGCCACAGACTGTTGCTCAACCTCCACAACATCCCATGAATGATTATTGGGGAGTTGCAGCAGCAGCGGTACACTCTCAAACTACCAATGCTATTTCTACTTTAATTAATGATTTGTCTTTAGGTAGCGGGAGTCGTCCACCAAAGCTGATGGAGATGGTGGATTACAATCAATGGCACAAAAAGTTTAAGATTCATTTGGAGGGAATGGGAATGGAAGGCACCGAGGCATGGCAAATGATTGCTAAGGGTTATGTTGCACCGGTTTTGGAGAACACAGGTGAACCAATTCCATTGGAAAGCTTAGCTGAGGATGAGAAAAAGAAGTTTGCAATGGAGAAAAAGGCGTTCTCCCAACTATCTCAAGCTATCAACATTGATCTTCTACATCAGTTTGGTTCATGCACTACTTCCAAGCAGCTTTGGGATATGTTGAAGAATCGTCATGATGGTAATGAGAAAACCAAGAAGTTGAGGATGGAAGAATTGAGAAAGGAATTTGAGAATTTCAGCTATGTTGGAAATGAGACTCTTAAGGAGCTTATTCCCAGATATTGTCATCTTTTGACAGAGTTGTCGAATTATGAGATTCAGATTCCAATGTCTGAGTTGGTAGAAAAATTTGCTGATTCTCTACCACCATATTGGAACCAACATATTGAGGTCCTAAAGGAGAAAGATCCTTATCAATATTGGACCATCAATGAGTTTATTCAAAAGCTGGAGAACAAAGAGATGGAAGAGAAGAGGAAAGCAAAGAGAGCACAAGTTCCTCAAAATCCGGAGTTATATCATGGTGGTACATCTTCTACTTTGACTAGTTCAAGTACTAGTGGTACTGTTGCTCCACACATTGCTTGTGTTTCAAGTGTTATGGAACCACCCAAAACCCCGACAAACTATCTTGCTCAAACCTCATCTTACACACCACCATCATACACTACCACTTACATTCCACCTTTTTCACCAATGCAACAAGCAGCATGTTATTCAGCTAGCATGAATCAACCTCAACAACAACCCTACATTCCTCAAATGAACCCAAGTCAACAAAGTCAAAGTCCAATAGTGTTGGAGACATCCAACTTGAACAATTTCATAGTTGAAGTTGCTCAGCAACATGTCACACTGATATCGGTAATGGTAGCTTCTTACAATGGTCTGGTAGCTAGTCAAATTGGTAACAACAATCTAACCAGTGAAGACTATGCTCAAATTGATAAGGAGGAGATGGAACTTATTGATATTCAGTGAGCGTTCGCTAGTGTTATGAGACGAGCAACCGAGTTTATAGAGAAGACTGGTAGAACTGATCTATCTACATCACCTAACACCACTTATGGCTTCAAAAAAGCTAAAGTCACATGTTTTAACTGTGGTGGTAAAGGTCATTTCAAAAGAGAGTGCACACAGCCAGCTCAATAAGGTAACAGGAATCCATTCAACACCAATTACCAAAACCGCCAATCTCAGAGTCAGGTATCCTATCAAAGTCAAAACAACAACTATCAATCACAAAACAATTACCAAAACCGACAGAACACCTCACCAAACAATTCTTCTAGACAAACAACTACACCAAACCAGACTCAAAATCAAACACCACATAACCCAACCAAAACCATCATTCCTATTTACACACCAAATAGCCAAACACAAACCGATAACCAAAACCAGGCTTTGGTGATTCAAAAAGATGAAGGTTTTGACTGGACTGGGATGCAACTGGGCGTTGAAGAGATTACAGCTAGTAATGTACCGTGTGTTGCTCAGAAGATTAATTTAGAGGAGCCGGTGTTAGTTGAAGAAGTTTTGGAGAATGAGAAGATTTCTGAAGTAAAGATTGAGGAGATGGTAGAAGAAGCTGATATTCCTGTTGAGAAGACTCCAAGAATGATTCTTGATTCAGTCACTGATATTCCTGAAGAGCGTGATTCAGTATATTCTTATTCGAAGAGTGAGTCAGATTCGGAAGCTAGTGTTAATTCACTAGATGGTGACATTGATCAACTTCTGGCCGAAGCTGATTTTCTTATGAATCAAAAGTCATGCATAGTGGATGATGCTTTCACAAGAATTGATTATTCCAAGTTCTTTTCAAGGAAGGAAGCGCATTTTGCTTTAATGGCGATGACTGATCCTCCGAAACAGGTAAGTTCTGAATCCACCATAGATATGATCAGTGATAAATATTGTGGAACATGTGATAGATTGACAGATGAGAACAAGCAACTCAAGGTTCAACTTGAGAGTGTTAGAATCAACTGTCAATCTTATCGCTAAGAAGCACATGAATTCAATAAAGTGCTTGATGGTTACAAAAAGGATATTTCGGATTTGAAGAAAACTCTTTCTTTAAAACAATTGGCCATAAACAGTTATATCAATGAACTTGAAGAAACTAAACTAGAAATGACAACCATCAAATGCTTTGCTGAAAAGGACAACAAAAAGCTTGAAAGCTATAAACATATTGCTTATGTGGTTGACCATATTATTGAAGAACCTTCACAACCGAGTAGTGCAAACTACAAGGCTGTTCCATCTCCAGTGTTATTTGAAAATCACACTTTACATTCAATAACACCGGAGAGTTCAATCAAATCTGATTCTTCATCGGATGATGAATCTAACACTTCTAGTGTTGGGGATCCACATTCTGATGTTAGACCAATTTTGGGATTGAACAATGAGGGAGTGATTGCTGTGACTGATGATTCTGACTAAGATGATGAGAAACCTGAGAAAGTGAGTGATATTCCCATTGAAAATCACATTATTACAAATGAACCGGTATCACCTTCTCAGATTTCACATTCGATGGCAAATGCTCATCGAGTGAACCAGTAATCTTCTGGAATGAAGCCATATACGCAGCATGTTACACACTGAATCGTGTGTTAACAGTGAATAAGTTTGGCAAAACTTCTTATGAACTATTAAACAGACGAAAGCCGAATTTGGAGTATCAAGAACCATTTGGAGCACCGTGTACTATGCTTAATCCGTTTGAGAAATTTGCACCAAAAGCTGAAGAGGGATTCTTTGTTGGATATGCAACCCCGCTCAAATGGGTATTCAACAAACGAACTCGTCAGGTAGAGGAGTGGGCTAACGTTGAAGTTCAACGGTATACTCAGAATGTACAGGGTAGCGGTCCAGATTGGATGTTTGATAACAAAGACTTCTTTGAATCATTCAATCTAGATAACTTGGTTGAAGAGGCTGTATTAAGACTTTATTACGAGTGTGAAAACGCAGTAACATCACCGTTGGTGCGTCCGATCACCATAACTCCTCCAACAGCTTCTAATGATGCCAATGTTCCTGTAGCTGAAGAAGAAGTTTTACAAGAAGCTTCCACTACTCTTAATTCATTAGAATCGGAAGATGATGATGATGATGTCACAAGTGAAGCTATTCTAGATAATGCTATTGAGACACCTCCAGTGAACCCAAATCCAAATGTTGCTTCATCATCCAATTTGGGTGATCACCTGGATTCGACAGAGAATTTGACTACTCAAACGGGAATTCAAGTACCTGATCATCCGAAATCTCGGATTCATCGTATTCACCTGCTTGAGCAAGTAATTGGTGATCCTGGAAGCAGTGTTATGACTAGAGGACAACTTCGGAATGCAAACTCACCAGAAAATCTTGGCGCTTTAGCTTTATATGTAAAAATTCAAAAATCTGGTTGTCAGAATGACTGGTCCTTTGCTTGTTATTTTCGCAGGTTGAGCCACGGACTTACAAGGATGCTCTTTTGGATGATTCTTGGGTAGAGGCAATGCAAGACGAGTTTATTGCAGTTTCAGAAACTGGGAGTGTGGACACTAATAGATTTACCTCCGTGCAGAAAGAAAATTGGAACTAAATGGGTTTTCAAGTGCAAAAAGGATGACAGAGGCGTAATCGTGAGAAACAAAGCTCGACTGGTAGTTCAAGGTTTTCATCAAGTGGAAGGAATCGACTACAACGAGATTTATGCACCTGTAGCACGTTTAGAAGTTATTCGTATGTTTCTAGCATTTTCCTCATACATGAAATTCAAGGTGCATCAAATGGATGTCAAGAGTGCGTTTCTTTACGGTGTGGTCAAGGAAGAGGTAAACGTCGGTCAACCTCCAGGCTTTGAAGATCCTATCCACCGGGATAAGGTCTACGTTCTCAACAAAGCTCTATACGGGTTGCACCAAGCTCCACGCCAATGGTATGAGGAGCTGATGGATACCCCGATCCAACCTAATCACGGGATTAGAGTTGACGCTAAGGGGGGGCTGACTGGTCCTTTTACATATAGAGCAATCGTCGGATCTCTGATGTATCTCACCGCATCTAGACCAGATATAATGTTCGCTACATGTCTCTGCGCACGATATCAGTCGAAGCCGAAACAGAGTCATCTAGCAGCTGTCAAATGGATCCTACGATATCTGAAGGGTTGTCCGTCGAGAGGACTATGGTACCCTAATGATGATAATTTTGATCTAATTGCTATTAGTGATGCACAACGGCTGGATGTCAATTTTTGGGGAGCAGGCTCGTGACCTGGTAGTGTAAGAAGCAGACGGCAGTCGCATTATCTACATGTGAAGCAGAATATGTGTCAGCTTCAAGTTGCTACTCACAGGTTCTGTGGATTCAACAGCAGATGGTCGATTACGGTTTGCAATTTCTAAAAACCCCTATTCACTGTGACAACGAAGCCGAACAATTGCATTAACTAAAGACACAGTCAATCACTCAAAAGCTAAACATATTCGGATTAATTATCACTTTATCCGAGATTGTTATGCCAAAGAGTTGATTGATATGGTCAAAATCCACACTGATTACCAACGTGCATATCTTTTTACCAAAGCGTTCGATAGATTTCGATTCGAATTTTTATTAAAAGCTAATAGTATAAAAAAGAAACAAGACTGATAATCACCTCTGTTTATCACTTTTAGTTTTAGTTTTACTAGTTTTTCAAAAATTCAAAAACCCAAAAATATGTTTTACATTTTAGGGGGAGTTTTTAGATTTTCAGAAAACCCAAAAACATTGAAAACTTCAAAAAGCCATAAAAATTAGAAAAACCCAAAATGATTTTCCTGGAATAAAAGAGAAAATGATAGTACATCAGTGGGGATCTGACACATGCTAAAGATTTGAAATGTTATATAAACCGTGTGTTGAGTCTATGTGATGTGCTGGTAGGCTTCGTAGACCTATTACTGCGTGATAGATACATACATATCAAACGAATTGTTATGTGGATGAACTCCTCATGGGCATATGGTCTTAGTACCGTAATTTCGTTTGATAGGGTTTTTGTACAAAATTCGGAGGTTTCGGGTCGTTATGTTACTAGTTATCTGGGGATAGCCTTTCTGATCTTTTGTCGTAAGGTTTTACGGACCTAGATCAGACAGGGTATCTTGTCAAAAGAGCTTTAATGCCAAAACCTAAAGTTGCCGAATTGCGGAACTTTCCATGTATGACGATAATCAAAGATTATCTAATGCATCGTATCCAATCATTGATGAAAATCATGATTGATATTAGCCCTCAACCTAGTAGAGTGCATACGTTACTTTGCAGCATTGATTTGCTGACCTGTACACCTTTGTGCCTCAATACCTTGTAAAATTACAGATAACGAAAGCATGATCACGCGTTACAATGAGTCTTTGAAATCCCCCTCGACTATTGCTTGGATTTCCTTCGCGCTTCGTCCATTTGCTTATTCATCAGCTTGATGCGCAATAACATTTACTGCTCTTTAGTCATGACTGGTTCAAAAGTTTGTTTAGGTTTCTTTTTTTCTTTCGTAATCTTCACAAACTTTCCCAGTTTCTTGTCATAGTCACATCCCGCATTAACATCCCAAGCGAAACACAAGCATACCACACGTTGGTATTTCATATCTTGCTCACTATCCTTCTCTTCACAATAGATTGGGTTGTAATATAGCATAATGATGTCTTCGTGTGAGCAATTAATCAACCACATTGGATCAAAAATATGAATCTTTTTGAATTCGTCTCTCCCATCCTTCAGTAAGATAATGTTGTAGAATCGGCATCAAGGGAATATGTTTCAGTTCGGTCGGTGGTTTATACTTCAAAGTCACCTTGTTCATCCCAGAAATCGGATCAATACTCTTCTTATGAACAATCCTTTTAGGATACTGCGGAGTGAACATATTCCATCTCGTTCTGCTCTCTCTATCCATGCGATCTGCGAAATAGCCAACTGCATCATTGTTTACAGTTGCTCCTGACAAAGTATGTCCGCAGACGTTGCGTACAGCCCAGTAAGGTAGTGTTTTGATGCCATGGAATCTGTTGAAATACAGAATTCCCTTCTCCCACTTCACTGCAACACACCTTAGCTGTCTCAAATATTTCCAACCGAGAGCTCTTCCCTTGAACAATTCGTTGTGAAATTTATAGAAACCTCCCTGAATCTCAGTCTTCGGTCGGTTGGCTTCTTTTTCTTTCAGTTTCCTCAACAAGGTTTTCAGATCGTCAGATTGTTCAACATTCAGTTTTTGACTTTCTGAATTCTTGAAGACTTCATCAACGAATGTCTTACTCTTTTCACGTGCAAGTTTCTCAGCTTGACTTAACATTTCTTCAGAAAATTCAGGAAATGCAGAATCCTGTTTGTCTTTGAAATACTCTGGATATTCCTCACTTGTAATATCCTCCATCTCAACATCTTCAAAAACTGGTGTATCTCTATCATCATAGTGATTTCCTTCTTCTTTCTTAGGAATGTTAGGAATCTGATTTTCACTCATCAACTCTTCAAGAGATTTACTGACATGTCTAGCTAATCCTTCAAGTATCTCTTTAGAAACAGCTGCAGAAACTTCACCATCTTCAAGATCAGGATCATTATACTCAAGCTCAAATCTCATATCATCCGATTCAAATATTTCTGGAAACTTTCCTGTAAGCTCAATCGTCCAGACTTTTTTGGTCAACATCTGACGATATAACTTTTTGTCTTCATCTGATAAAGATCTGATCTTTTCATTCCAGAAAATATTATCATCATCAGTGTTACCACCAGTAGCTTTCGAACATGATTCTCCTGCATCTTTACTAGAAGTTCTCTTTTCATACTTATATTTATCAGTATCATCATCATCGTCATCATCAACATCATCTGCAGAACTGTTATCTCCAGAACCATCTTTATCATCACCATCCTTCTTCTCAGGAGCATCACCAGCATCCTATTCTAATTCCTCATCATCTTCTTCTTCTTCTTCAGATTCAGACGGTTCAAAATCAACAAGTTCTTCTTCACGCTCTTTATCTTCCTCTCCTTCTTTCAACTGAGAAGCTTTCTCATAAAGATCGTCAATAAGCTTCCTTAAGCTCTTATTGTCTTTCTTCACTTGTTTGTTCTCGAGTTTCAAAGAAATGTATCTCTAGTATTTCTCTGTTCATGGGCTAACAACTTCTTATTTTCATCCTGAAGTTGTTTGATCTTTGCTTCTAACTCCTCTTGACTCTCCTGTGAAGATTCAACAATATCCAACATCTTTTTATCATTCTTTCTCAACTATTCAATCTCTTGCCGTTGTTGATTAATAATCTTCATCATATCTGCAAGCTTCTGGTTCACTGCATTCATCACATCACTTGATACAGTAACCTATGGTGTTGAGGCCTCAGCAACAAGAGTCTTTTTCTTAAACTTGTTCAAGACTCTTTCCATAGCATTATTAAAGTCTTCTGTTGGATCAATAGTTTTCTCAGCAGCAGATTTCTTCTGTTTCTTTACTACTAGGGATGATACGGGAGTAGCAAATTTAGAACTAGATACATCAGGAACTTTCTTTCCTACAATCAAGATCTCAACTTCTTTCGCTCTCCTCTTCTTTGGATTTTCTATCTCATCTGTCTTTGATGTCTTCTTATACATGGGCTTCTTTTGTTTTTCACCAACCATTGGTGATCCACTAAAATCTTCTGCACCCATACCAAGACTTAGATCTATATCATCCATCACAATTGGACTCTTCAGTCTCTGTTCCTCAAAAGTCTTGTTGAGACTTTCCGACTCACCGGCCACAGTGGCCTTGGGCTTGGTTCGTTTTATAGTCTCGTTAGCAGAATCCCATCTTTCGTCTGTTTGAGTCTCCTTAGAATCGGAAGACTTTTCATCAACTAACCTTGTACCTTTCTTTGACATACTCTTCTTTCTTCTTGATGTTTTCTTTGGTTGTTCAGCCTCAACTTCCTTTTCCTTTCCCACTCTTTGCACCAACATTCACCACTTGTCTCTTGCTCTTTGCTTCTGGATTAACATGAAACAAAGGATCATCATTATCAGATTCACTGTTCGCATTTCTAGCCTTATCTACACCCGGATCCTTATAATCAGGATTAATCAAATGTCCGAACAGATTCTTTTGGGGTGGTCTTTCATTCTCAGGAACCCCTTTGTATCCTTTCATTCTGATCAAAGTGTTCAAGCTCATATGATCTTGAACTAAAATCTGTGTAGGATCTTTTCTCAGCTTCTTGTACTTCTGATCAAATATCATCTGTAGGAATCTGGGATATAACAGAAACTTCTTGTGCTTCAAACCTTTCAGTGGTTCAAGCATATGATCCAAGATCATCCCAGACACATTGAACGGCTTGTTCAGTATAAGAGCTACCATCAACGAACTGATACTCTTTCTCATCACATCATAGCCACCACTAACGGATCCAAAGATATGTAACATCACATGAGCTAGGTATTTGAACTGTGGGCACAGTTTTCCTTTATGCAAAGCTCCATCTGTGATTGGTCCGTTGTACTTCATGCGTAAAAAGCATTTCCTATGTTCAATCCATGATAAACTTCTCGGATCAATCGTCTCAACCTTCAATCTCAAGGCTTTTCGAATATCATTCTCTGTAAATATTGCCAGCTGCCCTTGAATGTTGCTAACAATAGCTGTTTGATTATCCTAAAAATCTATCTTCGCATTCTTCCAAAAATCTACTTGATGATCTTTGTAGATAATGGCAGGTATGGCTATTGCATCAACAACTCTGCTACGCTTTAGAAACTCCACAATACCAGTGAATTCAGTAAGCTTCTTGACATCGCCAAGAAAAGCACAACAATTATGAGCCTCTTTAAACGGCAACTCTTCTTCCGGCTTCTTTCCAGCAGCTTTGTCAGACGATCCAGCTGGAATATCTGTGTTTTGAGGTTCTGCCATTTGAAATTCTGCAAAAACGAAACATGAAAATTCATTAAAAACGGACAAAATTCGCAAAATTGAAATTTGGTTTTTGGAAGTCCACATTCGACCCTTCGGTGGTTCGAATGTAGAAAATCCAAGGTTCGAAAGTGAAAAACAAGGTTCGAATGTGAAAAAATTGTTTAAAAATGTACAATCGACTTTTATTCCACATTCGACCCTATGAACAAGTCACCTTCGACCGGAAAAGCCACATTCGACCTTTCTTAAATGGTCGAACCTGACTGTTCATATGACCAAATGTCCAGAATCCAATTTTGACCTTCTTAACATGTAATTTTCATTTGTTTGTCTACTAACATGACCGACTAAGCCTATTCATTAATCAATTGAATCAATTATTTAGTTATTGACTGTTTTTACCAAAATCTAGGGTTTAACTGTTTTTAAACAATCAATTGAAAAATCTGTTGTGTTTTAAACCCAGATTTTGTTGTATTCTCCCCCTAAAACATTCAATAACTAAATCCTTATCAAGAATGATCCTACAACATCCTCTAATTGATCAAACGATCCAGTCTAGGGTTCGAGAACAAAATCATTGATTCTGCCTTTGTTTTTTTCCATTACCTGTGTTTTTGATATCAAAATGATCAGAATGATGAAAGGAATAAGAATCAAAGGTCAGGAAAAAACGAGCAACAAGGGTTGGTGATTTCAGAAATTTGAAATTTTTTTCGAATGAGGTTCGAATGTGCAGATAGGTATATATAGGCTCCCACATTCGACCGTTTTATAAGGGCAAAGAATGGACAAGGAAAAGGTAAGGAAATGGAGGTTGAGGCTGAGCAACCAAAGAAAACATCAAGAAGAAAGAAGAGTATGGCAAAGAAAGGTACAAGGTTAGTTGATGAAGAGTTTGCCGATTCTGAGGAGACTCAAACAGATGAAAGATGGGATTCTGCTGACGAGACTGTAAAACGAACCAAGCCCAAGGCCATTGTGGCTGGAGAGTCGGAAAGTCTCAAAAAGACTTTAGAGGAACAGAGACTGAAGAGTCCAATTGTGATGGATGATATAGATCTGAGTCTTGGTATGGGTGCAGAAGATTTTAGTGGATCACCGATGGTTGGTGAAAAACAAAAGAAGCCCATGTACAAGAAGACATCAAAGACAGATTAGATAGAAAATCCAAAGAAGAGGAGAGCGAAAGAAGTTGAGATTCTGATTGCAGGAAAGAAAGTTCCTGATGTATCTAGTTCTAAATCTGCTACTCCCGTAACATCCCCAGCTGCAAAGAAACAGAAGAAATCTGCTACTGAGAAAACTGTTGATCCAATTGAAGATTTTAATGATGCTATGGAAAGAGTCTTGAACAAGTTTAAGAAAAAGACTCTTGTTGCTGAGGCTTCAACACCACAGGTTACTGTATCAAGTGATGTGATGAATGCAGTGAACCAGAAGCTTGCAGATATGATGAAGATTATTAACCAGCAATAGTAAGAGATTGAACAGTTGAGAAAGAATGATAAGAAGATGTTGGATATTGTTGAATCTTCACAGGAGAGTCAGGAAGAGTTAGAAGCAAAGATCAAACAACTTCAGGATGAAAATCAGAAGTTGTTAGCTCATGAACAGAGAAATACTAGAAGATACATTTCTTTGAGACTCGAGAACAAATAAGTGAGGAATGACAATAAGAGTTTAAGGAAACTTATTGACGATCTTTATGTAACACCCCAACCGATGGCGGAAACATCGAGGTGTCACGTATTGATGAGTATACAGTAGCACATGGTAATCCAAATTTTTAATTGAAATAAATATTAAATTGTAAATATCCAAAAATTGAAATACATAAGAGTTTGAATGTGGAAATCTAATACATCACACAAGAATCAAGCATGCATAGACTCCTTATTTTCTTCATAAATACTCTAATCTTCAAGCATCATTATCACCTGTTGAGTTGTAAAAATGGGGGGGTCAACTAGAAGTTGGTGAGAATACATAATCCATGTTAAGCATATAGTTTAAGTATAAAAGTCTAGCAATTCGTACGTCTATCGTAAATTTAAGTCTACATGCATAGTATAATATGTTGACATAATCAAACCTCCGACTAGTTTAGGTCCATCCCGTCATCTACGGTTCACCTTAGTAATATGTTGAACTATAACAATCACCCACGTGACCTATGTAGGAGGTACACGTATCCGGGTGGGGTTGTCAATCCAATAGATCTATTATTGAGTATCGCCGGCTTGGCCATAGCTAATGATTATGTAAATGTTGAAACTCGTTGAAACTCGTTGAAACTGTTGACTAATACATGAGGCAATAAAGTTTACTACTAGACATATATGTTGAATTGCTTAAAATTGTTGCAAGTATAAAGAATCGCATAAACAGGATTACGTAAACTCACCTTGGTATAGTTTTTGGTATTGAGATATAGTATAAGAGTAGCCCAATAGTTTGCCAAGTGTTACCCTATGTATAAGGCAACAAATAAGTCTAAGTCTAACTAGTTTATAAGTATATCATAGGGTTTCGATTTGGGGATAACCAATTGTTGAATTTAAAATAAAATGTCAATTAAATAAAGGGAAATATGATAATTAAATAAAAGAAAGTCTTTTTATAACATTTGATTATAGAATGTTCACAATAATGCATATGAAGTATAAAAATAATTTTTATAAAATTATTTCTTTTAAAATAGATTTTTAAATCTATTTATTACAAATTGCCAATATAACTTTAATATTCAAAAATACTAAAATTAAAGAATTATTATCTTAAAAATCATATTTCAGTTCTGAATATCTAAAAATAAATTGTATAAAATTTTGGTGCAAAAACATTGAAAATTGAATTTATTATGATTTAATTATGATTAAATCTAACAAAAATTGATTAAAAATATAAAATAAATGATTTTACTGAATTAAAAATTATTTCAGTAAAGTTTAACATTGTATAAACATGGGATAATTTTTGTAGAATTTAATAAAGTTGTTTTGATATTTTAATGGATTTTTATAAATATAATAGTATAAAATTGATTTAATTATTATAAATATTAAATACATGAATTTTTGAAAAATAAAAATTGTGAATAACACTTTTAACTCAGATTTAATAAATGTAATTTTTTTAGAATTTATAAAATAGTTTTAACATTTAAAAATGAATTTATAAGTTTTAAATGAAATAAATATATAAAATACTTTGTTGTTTTAAAAACAGAAAAAGAAAAGAAAAGAGAGTCAGAGCCGGGACTCGAACCCGGGTGACTGATGTTGCAAGCCTTGGTCACAACCACTTGGCCTAGGCCAGTGGTTGTGATGAAACCCGTTTAATAATAATTATATGCATGATATGAATCTGAGTTTATCCCCATTTCAAACCCACGAACCCTAATTTCTGCAATAATGCGATTCACTCATCATTGGCCCAATTGATGTTAGGGCTTTTGATGAGTGAACGCCGGTGATCAAAACCCATATAAAATATCAAACTTACAGTGATGATTCGTAGATAATTGCCTGGTCAAAGACCAAAGTCAAACAGCGTTCAAAATTGTAATTAACAGAGGTGTTTCAGAAGAATTGGAGGTTAAGAGAGATAAGTGAGCGAGTTGTTATGCTGTGCCAAGGTTCAATTTATATAGAGGGTCGATGGATTGGGTTAATTGGTAAGGTTGACTCACGAGTTAATGTTATGCGCGTATAACATCAATTAGTCAACGATAATTGGTAATAAACGTGTAATCATGGATGAACGAGGCCGGTAATCAAATAAATTTGCCAAATTTGGATCAATCCTGAATTGATTCTGATTGATAATCAAACGCGTCAAGCAGTTGACTTTCCTAAGTCAATTTGCAGGTTTTGAATTCAAGTATATAATTAATTTGTGTCCGGGTATATCCCAAGTAAATGGCTAGCCCAGTTGGTTGGATGGTTGTGTTGTGTGTGACCCGGTCTTGGCGCGGGTTCGATTCCCGGCCAAGACATAATATTTTTTTTGATACATTTCCAAGGTTATAACATATATAATATATATATATATATATATATATATAGTATTAGGGTTCCAATTACGTGACAAAAATAATTATTGCACACTAGAATAACGAAACTTGACGTTTTATTAATTGTGCTCGCGTAACGTACAAGAATAAATACGAAATGTTACAGTCTCCCCTACTTTTAGGAACTTCGTCCCGAAGTTGGAGTTGGAGAGTCTGGTGGAAAAAGATGTGGATACTTCGACTTCATCTGGTCTTTACGTTCCCAAGTGAACTCTGGGCCTCGTTTAGATTCCCAACGAACCTTAACGATCGGAATGCGACTGCGCTTGAGTTTCTTGACTCCAGTATCAACAATCTCGACGGGTTTCTCGATAATGTGCATGCTTTCATCAATTTGCACATCCTCAAGAGGAACATGAAGGTTCTCATCCGCTAAGCATTTCTTGAGATTCGAAACATGGAAGGTCGGATGGACATTGCTTAGCTCAGGTGGAAGTTCAAGTTTGTAAGCCACTTTTCCAACTCTGTCAAGAATTTTGAAGGGGCCTACGTATCGAGGAGCTAGTTTTCCCTTTCTACCGAAACGAATTACTCCTTTCCAAGGGGATACCTTAAGTAGTACAAGGTCCCCAACTTGAAATTCCAAGGGTTTACGACGTCTATCAGCATAACTCTTCTGGCGACTTCTAGCCTTGAGAAGATTATCCTGAATAAGCTGAATCTTGTCTGTGGTTTCCTGGATTAGTTCGGGCCCAGTAATACGAGCTTCACCAACCTCAGTCCAACAGACAGGTGAACGACATTTCCGACCATAGAGTGCTTCGAAAGGAGCCATGTTAATGCTCGCGTGATAACTGTTGTTGTATGAAAACTTAACCAAAGGAAGATGAGAATCCCATGAGCCACCAAAATCGATGATACATGCCCTGAGCATATCCTCAAGTGTTTGGATGGTCCGTTCAGTCTGACCATCTGTTTGAGGGTGATAAGCAGTACTCAGGTTCAACTTGGTACCCAAAGCATCTTGTAGAGACTCCCAAAAGTGAGAGGTGAAACGACCATCGCGATCAGAAATAATGTCCATAGGTATACCATGACGACATACGATTTCACTTACGTACATCTTTGCCAACCTTTCCACAAAATACTTCTCACGAATAGGTAGGAAGTGAGCTGATTTGGTCAAACGATCGACGATTACCCAAATACTGTCAAAACCTTTGGGTGTACGAGGAAGTTTGGTGATTGTAACAACCGGCAAAATTAAGGTAATTCCGTACTAATTAATTAAACGCGATTAACGTAATTAACCGTAATGATGTGCTGAATATTTAATTGAGGCCTTAGAAAGATAGGAAATTCCCAAATAATGCATAGGAATGCATGAGTTTAATAGCAAAGCATGATAGGATCGTGCGCAGACAAAACTATCCGGTATGGACACTGGCGATTACCCGGTAAAACTGAAATAAGCGAAACGAACACCGGACACCCGGAATATAAAATAAATAATATTTTCACAAAATATTATGAGTTTTGGAAACCCAAAGCCATACGTAAAAGCTTATTGCACAAATCTCCCGGTAACGAATAAAGTGCGCGTACCGCACCCGATACGCGCGTAACACGAAAATTCACCCGACAAAAACCGAAATAAATTATCAGTAATTTAACTGAGCGAAATTTTATGAATATTAACGGTATTTTAATATTGAGGTAAACCGCGGTTAAAATTCGAGAGATACCCGGGCGGTACCCGAAGGGAAGTAACTTAAACATATTATGGATAATAATTAGCAAGGTGGACCCCACCAAACACCCCCTTGGGGCCGGCCTATGGCCCACTCAAGAGAAGATAACTTGTGTTATCTAAAACAAATCATTAGAGGGATATTAATCATGATCATGCATGGACTAGTATTGGGCAACAAAAATCAACTAATCACCTCTCTTTCTCTCTCTAACTCACGGCCCAAACACCCTCTAATATCCCCCAAATATTTTCCATAATCTTGCATAATCTTCCTAAAGATATCATCCAATCTTGTAAAGATACAAGTGATCTTGGTAAGATTTGAAAGAGATTATATAGATACATACACACACACTTGAAGCAAAACACAAAAACTTCTTCTTCTTCTTCCTTGTGGCCGTGGCATTACACCCCCACATCAACATTATTCTTGCAATTTTTACTACTCCAAACTACCTCTAGATCATTATCCTTCAAAACCCCATTGTGTGTTTCAAGAGCTTGGAGCTTAACCCATTGGAAGAACACACTAAAACCCCATCCAATCCAAGGTTCTTGTCTCCCCTAGCCTTGAGCTAGTAGTAAGTTTTAATCTTGTTTTGTTTGTTAATGTTCATATTAAGTGCTTTTATGAGCAAGTTGTACATTGATGGGTAAAGTATGGTTTTGAAACATAAAGAGGATGAATCTTACAAGAATAAAAATAAAGGAATAATAACATGAAGAAATCTTGGATTAACATTAATAAAAGTGATATTGTGAGAAAATGTAATAATAATAACATACACTTGGGTTAGAAGATGAGTGGAACATGTTTTGGGAAAAAGACTTGAATATGATGAAATATGGTTTTAATCATCATAAGATGACTAGTTAATGTCAAAAAGATACTAAAATGGGTTAGAAAGCCATAGATGGAAAAACTAGTTCTTCAAAGTCCACTCACTTGGATGAGTAAAAATTTGATGTTTTGGATAAAGATATGAAATACACATGTTATTAACATCTAGAATGGATTAAAAGAGCATTAGAAGTAAAAAGAAGTGAAAACAACTAGACATGATGAAAATGGTTCTTCAAAGTCCACTAAAGTGGAAGAAAAATAATAACCATGAAAGATTTAGGGAAAAATGCTACAAGTGTAAATTAAAGGATTAAATATGACAAACTCGGAAACCAATGGACTAAAATAAATATTTTAGAAGTTATTGGGCCAAAAACACAATAATAGAAATATTGGTGTCAAGAAGTGTAAGTAACGATTTACAAGGTTGAATTGGTAAATAATAATAGCCTACTTGGGCATTTTAAGTAAAAAGTATATTTTTATAAAATGGACGTTTTATAAAAATAAATAGAGTAACGCGAGTATTTTATAAAGTAGATTTTATAAAACAAATACTTGGAAAGACTTGTACAAAAATAAGGTACTTTTATATAAATGGGAATATAAAAGTATCGGAGACATTTTTGGTAACAAGTTGGACGAGTCGAACTAAACGTACATAATATATTTTTCCGAGAGATAAACGTTCGGAATCGGAAGTTGGAACAATACTTCCATAAGAACACGCAACGGGAATAAATATGAAAAACGCTAACTAACAAACTTAGTTGCACGAACCAACGTAAACGGACTTATTACGTCGAAATAAAAATATACATATATATTTTACGGAAATAAAATATATATAACAAGGGTGAAACGTGCGTAACACTTTCCTAAGTGTAGTAACAATATTCGTGGGAAAAGAGGAACATAACAAACTAAAACGCTAAACGACACATGAACTTAACAAGTAGTATCCACGCGACGATATATGTACATATACTCGTTTCCGACGGAATTCTAGGACATCTATTTAAATGGGAAAATAGATGTGCGAGAAGGAAAACCGAGACGAGTAGATGAGATATATCTACGAACGCGTGAATACCGACAAGATTCTAGTACATTTATTTAAATGGGAAAATAAATGTACGGTGTGGTAAGTCTAGTCGGGCGTTAAGATTATGTTACCAAGCGACAAAGACTTAGCATATTTATTTAAATGGGAAAATAAATATGTGGCAAAGTAAGTCGGGTCGGTTAATAAGAGAACACTTTATATTGAGCGAAAAGATCCTAAGTATAATTATTTGAATGGGAAAATAATTATACGTTGGGTGGAGTCGTGTCAAGTATAATGTTGTACAAGTCATAAAGAATAATTATAAGAATAATATATGACTTGTAAGGAAAGGGTAATCCATCGCCATTGAGCCTAGGATACGAAACTATTAAACGGGAATTGGGATAAAGACGTGGTCGGGAAGTTGGGTGTACAACTTGCCAAGGCACATACACCATAGGTGTAAGTGACTTATACGCCTAGAACCTTTGTAGGTACGGGATCACAAACTTTACTATTTTCTTTGAGCCAAGCACAGTTACAGGTGAGTCTCACGGCCCCATTTCTAAACTATTTAACGTTTTTACGGGGGAAAGATATGTTGGGATTGTATGACGGGTTGGATACTTGAGTAAAGATCGCCACTCGGGGTTGAGACCTCCCCACTATAATCATTTATTCAGGAATGAGAAACCAAAGGGATATTTGGATAGTACTATTGGTGCCTGACAAGGCCCACCCCTAATCGATAGCGTCGATTATGCATCGGCGTATGCCTGGGGTGCACTTATTCTGAAATAAAGTCGTAGGAATACCGAGTAACGACTTTGGGCGGGGGCATTATTAATTGTCTTGGTTTGGTTATAGGCTCAAGTAAATTGTAGGACTTTGCAACTCCTATAAATGTCATAACAAGGATATTCCCACTTTATAAAGACTTATTAAATTAAAACCTGTGAACTCACCAATATTTATATATTGACGATTTTCAAACATATCTTTCAGGTAATTGATTGATGGAAGTTAGCATGGCGAGCAGGGTCGGGGATGTCTCCAAATCGGGCGTTGGGAATGTCGTGATGGGGTCTTATCTCTTTATTCCATGGATTTAGGGATAAAGGGAGAAGCCTCTTTATCATTTTCGAAAACAATTTATGATTATGTATTGACAATTTGACATGATTATTAGCATTGAATAAATGCCCGTTTTCTAATTAATATTGTGCTTTGCATTAATCTTGGCTTAATACTTTTGAACCGTCGCGCCACGTGTTTCCGCCTTAGACGTGGTGTGACAGAAAGTGGTATCAGAGCCAAGGTTATAGCGAATTAGCATTTTAAAAATCTAAACTATAACCGGATTTGGTTCAAAATCTTTCAAATATATGCGAAACGCAATAAAGTAAATTTTTCCAACGACCATTTGGGTATATGGAGATTCCGACCAAGCTAGCCATGGTAAGTATGCGTATTATTTTTGTTAGAAGGTTAGGAAGAGTACCTTAGATATGTGCCTCAACTACCTAACGAATAATACTTAAATATTAGTACGGTTCTTTTGCCAGGATGTCGAACGCAGGGAGCGTAGCACCGAGCTACGACAGTAGCCTCCAGATCATCCCAGCACCACCACCGGAGCCGATCGAGGTAGTGATACTCGATCCCGAGGATGATGAGATGGACGTTGATGTCGCCATGGAGGGCGCCGACGGAGATAGCTCCGACGAGACGGACCCTAGCGAGGACCCAGCGTGGGCCCCCGCTGGAGACGACATGGCCGCCGTGGCCGACCTACCGATGGCCGAGGCCGACTTGCCTCTAGTGCCATTCCAGGCAGCACCACTGCCAGCACTACCTATCCGCGCCGTCAGGGACTTCCCTGTAGGTTGCGCAGGTCCTTCGAGACCTATCCCTACACGGTCGGAGACTGTCGAGTCTCCGTACGACCGACACACATCCGTCGATCGTGAGCCTTTACCCACCCCACCTATCCCCGTTCCCTCTGGCATGAGGCTCGTGCCTGTCTGCCGGGGACACAACGGGTGGATCTCCGATGACTCTGACGATGAGTCAACTGCGTCGGTGGAGCACATTGCTGTGCCTATCCCACCAGCAGGCCAGGAGGAGCACGTTGCTCCGATGACAGGGCATGCTACCACTACCCCAGCCTCCTTACCTACCATGCCCGAGCCCATACCACAGGATGGGCCAGCTTCTACTGGGCACATCCTTGAGGGCAGCTCAGCCCGCAGCTCTGAGTTGCACCGAGCAGGACTGGCAGCTCATGCCACTGCTAGCCCTCCTACCCCTACCACTGTGATGTCTACTTTAGAGTGGGTCACTGTCACCCAGCCACTCATGGTCCCACTCGCCGAGCTTATAGTCCCCACACCCTTATCCATGACACTACCCATCACCACTTTTCCCACACTACCACCCCTACCCGAGATGCTCCATACCCCACCACCTGCACCATTCACTATGGATGCAGGAGCCCCATTTGTGACACCCCCATTTGCACCATATACTCTAGGTGCGGGAGACCCATACCAGGTACCACCCTACTGTTTCACTGGATTACCGGGCTTTGCCCCACCCTTCACACCACTACCCATACCCGATATCGTCGGCCCGTCTCAGCCGACATACACTGACATCCCCAGGCCGTCGCAGCCCCACGGGATGGCCCCACTGACAGGACCCGCATGGACCACGGTGATCTCGCTGGAGAGAGATTTCCAGACCCTCACCGACACGGTGCAGCGCACCGTGAGTCAGATGGAGCAGCAGGCCCAGCTCATGTGGGCCAGGATCATTGATGCCAGGGATGCACTGGCACATTACGCTGAGGAACTATTGAGCATGGATGCTCATTGTGGCCTTACGGGCGACGCACACTTTGCGCATCGCCAATTCTTGTACGATCGCATTATGGCGATCAGTATGACCATCAGCATGTGCGCACCTCAGTACCAGTACCAGCACCCGCCGCCGCCACCGCCACAGTAGCATCAGGGACGTTTTGGGAGATCACTCGCGGACATAGCAGTAGTAGTAGTAGTATGATAGCACAGCATGGGTTATAGCACCCATCTGCATTTTTGCCTAGCCGAGCGGGATTGTGCCGGCATATGACATTACATTTCTAGTGTATTTCAAAGAGCAATGTATGAGGAAGGTATCCTCGGTTTTTGTTATTATGAACAAATCATTGTACTTGGTATTGAAATTAATGAAAGTTTTGTTATGGTAAAATATGTGTTGTGATTATCTACGATTATTATTACTTATTCTGTTTATGTTGTGATTGCGTGTTGTTATTATGGTGATTATTGTGTTCGTATGTTGTGTGGCTGTTTATACTATATATGTGATGATATTGTATGAATGATTGTTGGAAATTAACCTTTGATATTGGTTATTGAAGAAACATGGCACCAGCCACAAGAAGCAACAGTGGGAATGAAAGACTACCCACGACACCTGAAGAGCTTGAAACCCTAGTTTCGGGACGTATCGCTCAGGCTCTCGCAGAACACAATGCCACGCGCACCGAAAGGTCGCGAGACCGAACCGGGAGCGACAGACGCGAAACCTCCCCTACTGGTAAGAAGACGTCGGGTATATGCGACAGGAGTCTTCGTGAAAACTCCTACCTTATATTTAACATTGCTTTATTATTGCAGAAACGGCCTCACGAGAACGTGGCTGCACGTTTAAAGCTTTCCTGGACTGCAAACCACTGAATTTCAGCGGCACTGAAGGTTCTGTCGGACTAGTCAAATGGTTCGAGAAAACCGAAGCTGTGATTCGTATTAGCAGCTGTACCCCACGACAGGCTGTCATGTATGCCACCAACCTGTTTCTGGACCAAGTTCTGACCTGGTGGAACAACCAAGTGCAGACACTGGGAGATGATGCTGCTTACTCCTTATCATGGTTGGAGTTGAAAGAACTAATGATCGCCGAGTACTGTCCGGCGAGTGAAGTGCAGAAGCTAGAGACTGAGTTCTGGAACCTCACCATGGTTGGACCGGACGTAGCTGGTTACACGTCCAGATTCCATGACCTCTCCCGGTTAGTGCCTCGCCTGGTCACCCCGGAAAGCAAAAAGGTGGAAAGGTACCTCTTCGGACTGGCACCACAGATACGCGGCATGGTTACTGCTTCCAAGCCTACAACCATGCGTGAAGCTATCGATCTCGCTTTGAGCCTCACTGAAGACGCCATCCGAATGGGCACTCTAATCCGGAAAGTGTCAGGGTTGAAACTTACTGAGTCCAGCAGCGTTGAGGGTAAGAATCTGGGTACAAGTTCAGCCGTTGGGTCAAGTGAACAGGGAAATAGGCCAAGGTTTGGGAAGCGTAAGCGCGACGAGAGGAAGAAGGATGGATCATCAGGTTCAGGGAAGAAGGGAAAAGGGTATGTAGCCACTGGACGTGGAAATAATGGGAAGCAAGGTTATCAGGGCAAGAACGAAGTAATCTGCGGTAAGTGCCGTCGTTCGGGGCACAAGACTGAAGACTGCAGATCAGGAGCGCCAAAGAACAGTGGAGCGAGGCCCTGTTTCTCATGTGGATCGCTCGATCATTGGAAGAGGGACTGCCCCAAACTTAACAACCAAGCCCGTGGGCGAGCGTTCGTGATTGGTGCCGGTGACGCACGACAAGACCCTAATGTGGTCACTGGTACGTTCCCTCTAAATGGTCATTATGCTTCAGTATTGTTTGATACTGGCGCTGATTTTAGCTTCGTATCTGTCGAATTTAAAAGATTACTTGGTTTAAAGACTAGTAAGCTAGACACACCATATTCCATTGAACTAGCTAACGGTAAGACTATAGAAACTCGAGAGGTAGCAAAGGATTGCAAGTTGGATCTCTGTGGTCATGAGTTTGACATTGATTTATTGCCAGTCGTACTGGGTAGCTTCGACATAGTCGTTGGCATGGATTGGCTATCCGCACACCGCGCCATCGTCGTGTGCAATGACAAAGTAATTCAAGTTCCCCTCGCGAGCGGTGAAACCTTATCGATCCAAGGGGAAAGGCGTGGAACGCCATTGAGAATTATTACCAGCATGAAAGCCAGGAAGTGCCTAAGGAAGGGTCTCGTCGCATTCTTGGCGCACGTGGTAGACAAGAAGGCTGACGAGCGAAAGCTAGAAGACATTCCGATAGCCAGGGACTTTCCAGATGTATTCCCAGAAGACTTGCCAGGATTGCCACCACCCCGACAAGTCGAGTTTCGTATCGACCATGTTCCAGGAGCAGCACCGGTAGCGCGATCGCCATATCGCCTAGCTCCTTCGGAAATGCAGGAACTGTCCGAACAACTGCAAGAGTTGTTGGACAAAGGTTTCATAAGACCAAGCTTCTCACCTTGGGGAGCTCCCGTCTTATTCGTGAAGAAGAAGGATGGCACTTTTCGGATGTGCATTGACTATCGGGAACTGAACAAGTTAACTATTAAAAATCGCTATCCTCTTCCCAGGATCGACGATTTGTTTGATCAACTTCAAGGATCCAGTTTCTACTCCAAGATCGACCTAAGGTCCGGTTATCATCAGCTACGTATTCAAGAAGAAGACGTGCCAAAAACAGCATTCAGGACTCGTTACGGACACTATGAGTTTCTGGTTATGCCTTTCGGTTTAACTAACGCACCAGCTGTTTTCATGGACCTGATGAACCGAGTGTGCAAACCATACTTGGACAAATTCGTTATTGTCTTCATTGATGACATCTTGATCTACTCACGCACGAAGGAGGAACACGAGGAACATCTCCGATTAATCCTCGAGGTACTTCGCAAAGAGAAACTCTATGCTAAGTTTTCAAAATGTGATTTTTGGATTCGAGAGGTTCACTTTTTAGGCCACGTGGTGAATGAAAGGGGTATACATGTCGATCCCGCCAAGATCGAAGCAATCAAGAATTGGGACGCCCCTAGAACGCCTACTGAAGTACGACAATTTCTTGGCCTTGCGGGTTACTACAGAAGGTTCATCGAGAACTTTTCTAAAATAGCACAGTCCTTAACCATGCTAACCCAAAAGGATAAGAAGTTTGAATGGACGGAAAAGCAGGAAGCAGCGTTTCAGTTGCTGAAGGATAAGTTATGTGGTGCACCAATACTAGCACTCCCCGATGGTACAGAAGACTTCGTAGTTTACTGTGACGCCTCTCATCAGGGATTGGGTTGTGTATTGATGCAGCGAGAGAAGGTCATAGCCTATGCTTCCAGACAGCTAAAACTTCACGAGAAGAATTACACCACACATGATCTGGAACTAGGAGCCGTGGTATTCGCACTCAAGATATGGAGACACAATCTGTACGGAACCAAGTGTACGATCTTCACTGATCATAAAAGCTTGCAGCACATCCTTGACCAGAAGGAATTGAACATGCGACAACGGAGATGGGTCGAATTATTGAACGATTACGATTGTGAGATAAAGTACCATCCCGGGAAGGCAAACGTTGTAGCCGATGCCTTGAGTCGCAAGGAACGGGTTAAGCCACTGCGTGTCCGAGCTTTGGGTCTAACCATCCACACGAACCTGACTAACCGGATTCGTGAAGCTCAAACTAACGCTCTTAAACCCGAGAATGTCAAAGGAGAAAGATTACGGAAGATGGTTGAGTCACTGGAGTCAAAAGCGGATCAAGCTCTGTATTTTATGAATAGAATTTGGGTACCAGTGTACGGTGGATTGCGTGAACTGGTATTAGCCGAAGCCCACAGTTCGCGATATTCGGTTCACCCCGGAGCAGACAAGATGTTCCACGATTTGAAGGAATTTTACTGGTGGCCAAACTTCAAGAGAGATATAGCGGCATATGTTGCGCGATGTTTGACTTGCGCAAAGGTCAAGGCCGAGCACCAAAGACCATCCGGATTGCTCCAGCAACCGGAAATACCGGAATGGAAATGGGAAAGGATCACTATGGACTTCATCACCAAATTGCCCAAGACAGCAAGCGGCCATGACATGATCTGGGTAATCGTTGATCGATTGACAAAATCTGCACACTTCCTCCCCATTCGCGAAACGGATAAGTTGGAGAAACTAACCCGTTTGTACATTAAGGAAGTTGTGTCGAAGCACGGTGTACCTATTTCTATCATCTCCGATCGAGATAGTCGTTTCACCTCAAGATTTTGGGAAAGTCTGAATAAAGCCCTAGGTACCCGCCTTGACATGAGTACCGCATATCATCCACAAACCGATGGTCAGAGTGAACGAACCATCCAGACCCTGGAGGATATGCTACGGGCATGCGCAATCGATTTCAGCGGAAATTGGGATACTCACTTGCCACTGGTAGAGTTTTCGTATAACAACAGCTACCACACGAGCATTCAAGCTGCACCTTTTGAAGCTCTATATGGACGCAAGTGCAGATCGCCTCTATGTTGGGCCGAAGTTGGCGAAAAGCAACTTACCGGGCCCGAAATTGTTCAAGAAACGACGGATAAGGTCTTTCTGATTAGAGAACGTCTCAAAGCGGCACGCGACCGACAGAAGAGCTACGCAGACATGAGGAGGAAGCCCTTGGAATTTCAAGTCGGAGACAGGGTCCTACTAAAGGTGTCACCTTGGAAAGGTGTCGCGCGTTTCGGGAAACGCGGAAAACTAAACCCACGATATGTTGGACCATTTGAAATCCTGTCCAGAGTAGGCCCCGTAGCATACAAGCTCAAGTTACCACAAGAACTTAACGGTGTACACGACACATTCCACGTGTCGAACTTGAAAAAGTGCTTATCCGACGAAACCCTCATCATCCCCGCAGACGAAATCCACATTGACGACAAGTTACACTTCGTCGAAGAGCCAGTCGAAGTAACCGATTGGAAGGTCCAAAAACTAAGACGCAGTAAGATCAGATTGGTCAAAGTGCGTTGGAATGCCAAGCGTGGACCGGAGTTCACGTGGGAAAGGCTGGACCAGATGAAGCAAAAGTATCCCGCCCTATTTAAGAAGACCCCTATACCGGAGAGCTCAAAGTGAATTCCGGGACGGAATTCTCTTAACGGGGGGAGAATGTAACAACCGGCAAAATTAAGGTAATTCCGTACTAATTAATTAAACGTGATTAACGTAATTAACCGTAATGATGTGCTGAATATTTAATTGAGGCCTTAGAAAGATAGGAAATTCCCAAATAATGCATAGGAATGCATGAGTTTAATAGCAAAGCATGATAGGATCGTGCGCAGACAAAACTATCCGGTATGGACACTGGCGATTACCCGGTAAAACTGAAATAAGCGAAACGAACACCGGACACCCGGAATATAAAATAAATAATATTTTCACAAAATATTATGAGTTTTGGAAACCCAAAGCCATACGTAAAAGCTTATTGCACAAATCTCCCGGTAACGAATAAAGTGCGCGTACCGCACCCGATACGCGCGTAACACGAAAATTCACCCGACAAAAACCGAAATAAATTATCAGTAATTTAACTGAGCGAAATTTTATGAATATTAACGGTATTTTAATATTGAGGTAAACCGCGGTTAAAATTCGAGAGATACCCGGGCGGTACCCGAAGGGAAGTAACTTAAACATATTATGGATAATAATTAGCAAGGTGGACCCCACCAAACACCCCCTTGGGGCCGGCCTATGGCCCACTCAAGAGAAGATAACTTGTGTTATCTAAAACAAATCATTAGAGGGATATTAATCATGATCATGCATGGACTAGTATTGGGCAACAAAAATCAACTAATCACCTCTCTTTCTCTCTCTAACTCACGGCCCAAACACCCTCTAATATCCCCCAAATATTTTCCATAATCTTGCATAATCTTCCTAAAGATATCATCCAATCTTGTAAAGATACAAGTGATCTTGGTAAGATTTGAAAGAGATTATATAGATACATACACACACACTTGAAGCAAAACACAAAAACTTCTTCTTCTTCTTCCTTGTGGCCGTGGCATTACACCCCCACATCAACATTATTCTTGCAATTTTTACTACTCCAAACTACCTCTAGATCATTATCCTTCAAAACCCCATTGTGTGTTTCAAGAGCTTGGAGCTTAACCCATTGGAAGAACACACTAAAACTCCATCCAATCCAAGGTTCTTGTCTCCCCTAGCCTTGAGCTAGTAGTAAGTTTTAATCTTGTTTTGTTTGTTAATGTTCATATTAAGTGCTTTTATGAGCAAGTTGTACATTGATGGGTAAAGTATGGTTTTGAAACATAAAGAGGATGAATCTTACAAGAATAAAAATAAAGGAATAATAACATGAAGAAATCTTGGATTAACATTAATAAAAGTGATATTGTGAGAAAATGTAATAATAATAACATACACTTGGGTTAGAAGATGAGTGGAACATGTTTTGGGAAAAAGACTTGAATATGATGAAATATGGTTTTAATCATCATAAGATGACTAGTTAATGTCAAAAAGATACTAAAATGGGTTAGAAAGCCATAGATGGAAAAACTAGTTCTTCAAAGTCCACTCACTTGGATGAGTAAAAATTTGATGTTTTGGATAAAGATATGAAATACACATGTTATTAACATCTAGAATGGATTAAAAGAGCATTAGAAGTAAAAAGAAGTGAAAACAACTAGACATGATGAAAATGGTTCTTCAAAGTCCACTAAAGTGGAAGAAAAATAATAACCATGAAAGATTTAGGGAAAAATGCTACAAGTGTAAATTAAAGGATTAAATATGACAAACTCGGAAACCAATGGACTAAAATAAATATTTTAGAAGTTATTGGGCCAAAAACACAATAATAGAAATATTGGTGTCAAGAAGTGTAAGTAACGATTTACAAGGTTGAATTGGTAAATAATAATAGCCTACTTGGGCATTTTAAGTAAAAAGTATATTTTTATAAAATGGACGTTTTATAAAAATAAATAGAGTAACGCGAGTATTTTATAAAGTAGATTTTATAAAACAAATACTTGGAAAGACTTGTACAAAAATAAGGTACTTTTATATAAATGGGAATATAAAAGTATCGGAGACATTTTTGGTAACAAGTTGGACGAGTCGAACTAAACGTACATAATATATTTTTCCGAGAGATAAACGTTCGGAATCGGAAGTTGGAACAATACTTCCATAAGAACACGCAACGGGAATAAATATGAAAAACGCTAACTAACAAACTTAGTTGCACGAACCAAAGTAAACGGACTTATTACGTCGAAATAAAAATATACATATATATTTTACGGAAATAAAATATATATAACAAGGGTGAAACGTGCGTAACACTTTCCTAAGTGTAGTAACAATATTCGTGGGAAAAGAGGAACATAACAAACTAAAACGCTAAACGACACATGAACTTAACAAGTAGTATCCACGCGACGATATATGTACATATACTCGTTTCCGACGGAATTCTAGTACATCTATTTAAATGGGAAAATAGATGTGCGAGAAGGAAAACCGAGACGAGTAGATGAGATATATCTACGAACGCGTGAATACCGACAAGATTCTAGTACATTTATTTAAATGGGAAAATAAATGTACGGTGTGGTAAGTCTAGTCGGGCGTTAAGATTATGTTACCAAGCGACAAAGACTTAGCATATTTATTTAAATGGGAAAATAAATATGTGGCAAAGTAAGTCGGGTCGGTTAATAAGAGAACACTTTATATTGAGCGAAAAGATCCTAAGTATAATTATTTGAATGGGAAAATAATTATACGTTGGGTGGAGTCGTGTCAAGTATAATGTTGTACAAGTCATAAAGAATAATTATAAGAATAATATATGACTTGTAAGGAAAGGGTAATCCATCGCCATTGAGCCTAGGATACGAAACTATTAAACGGGAATTGGGATAAAGACGTGGTCGGGAAGTTGGGTGTACAACTTGCCAAGGCACATACACCATAGGTGTAAGTGACTTATACGCCTAGAACCTTTGTAGGTACGGGATCACAAACTTTACTATTTTCTTTGAGCCAAGCACAGTTACAGGTGAGTCTCACGGCCCCATTTCTAAACTATTTAACGTTTTTACGGGGGAAAGATATGTTGGGATTGTATGACGGGTTGGATACTTGAGTAAAGATCGCCACTCGGGGTTGAGACCTCCCCACTATAATCATTTATTCAGGAATGAGAAACCAAAGGGATATTTGGATAGTACTATTGGTGCCTGACAAGGCCCACCCCTAATCGATAGCGTCGATTATGCATCGGCGTATGCCTGGGGTGCACTTATTCTGAAATAAAGTCGTAGGAATACCGAGTAACGACTTTGGGCGGGGGCATTATTAATTGTCTTGGTTTGGTTATAGGCTCAAGTAAATTGTAGGACTTTGCAACTCCTATAAATGTCATAACAAGGATATTCCCACTTTATAAAGACTTATTAAATTAAAACCTGTGAACTCACCAATATTTATATATTGACGATTTTCAAACATATCTTTCAGGTAATTGATTGATGGAAGTTAGCATGGCGAGCAGGGTCGGGGATGTCTCCAAATCGGGCGTTGGGAATGTCGTGATGGGGTCTTATCTCTTTATTCCATGGATTTAGGGATAAAGGGAGAAGCCTCTTTATCATTTTCGAAAACAATTTATGATTATGTATTGACAATTTGACATGATTATTAGCATTGAATAAATGCCCGTTTTCTAATTAATATTGTGCTTTGCATTAATCTTGGCTTAATACTTTTGAACCGTCGCGCCACGTGTTTCCGCCTTAGACGTGGTGTGACAGTGATGAAATCCATAGCTATGCTCTCCCATTTCCAGACAGGAATCTCTGGTTTTTCAAGCATACCAGATGGTCTTTGGTGTTCGGCCTTGACCTTGGAACAAGTGAGGCATTTGGCAACGAAAAGAGCAATATCTTTCTTCATACCAGGCCACCAATAAGAATAACGAAGATCTTGGTACATCTTGTCAGCTCCAGGATGAATAGAATAACGAGACTTATGAGCCTCGTTCATGAGAAAAGTACGAAGATCATCACGGTCGGGAATCCACAGTCGATTAAGGAAATAAAGAAGACCATCGGGTTTGGTTTCAAGTTGAGTTTCAGCACCACAAGACATTTCATCGTACATGTTACCTTGGGTGACTGATGTGTGTTGAGCCTGGAGAATGCGATCCTGAAGATCAGTACGAACTCTCGCACATTGGAGTTTGACACGCTCTTTACGACTAAGTGCGTCAGCAACAACATTCGCCTTGCCAGGATGGTAGCGAATTTCGCAATCATAGTCGTTAAGTAATTCAACCCAACGTCGTTGCCTCATGTTAAGATTCTTTTGATCGAAGACATGTTGGAGACTTTTGTGGTCCGTGAACACCACACATTTGGTCCCATAAAGATAATGTCTCCAAATCTTGAGTGCAAAGACAACAGCGCCCAATTCAAGATCATGGGTGGTATAATTCTTTTCGTGAGTCTTGAGTTGTCGAGACGCATAAGCAATAACCTTTCCTCGTTGCATGAGAACACAACCAAGACCCTGGTTCGATGCATCACAGTAGACCACGAAATCATCATTACCATCAGGTAGAGACAAGATAGGAGCTTCACAGAGTTTCAGCTTAAGAGTTTCAAATGCTTCCTCTTGTTTAGGTCCCCACTCATAGGGTTTACCCTTGTGAGTCAAGGTAGTGAGAGGAACAGCGATCTTGGAGAAATTGGCGATGAATCGACGATAATAACCAGCCAAACCAAGAAAAGAACGGACTTCCGTTGGAGTGGTAGGAACACTCCAATTCTTCACAGCTTCGATCTTTGCGGGATCAACATGAATTCCGTTCATATCAATGACATGTCCCAAAAATTGAACTTCCTTAAGCCAAAATTCACATTTTGAGAACTTGGCATACAGCTGTTCTTTCTTTAGGAGATTCAAGATAGAGTGAAGATGTTGTTCGTGATCGGATTTTGATTTAGAGTAAATCAAAATATCATCGATGAAGACGATCACGAATTTGTCGAGATAGGGTCTACAAACCCGATTCATCAAATCCATAAATACTGCGGGAGCATTGGTCAACCCAAAAGGCATAACCATGAATTCATAGTGACCATAGCGTGTGCGAAAAGCTGTCTTGGGAATATCTTCATCGTGGACTCTAAGCTGATGATAACCAGAACGGAGATCAATCTTCGAGAAGTGGGTTGCTCCTTGAAGTTGATCGAAGAGATCGTCAATCCTAGGAAGTGGATAACGATTCTTGATGGTGAGTTTGTTGAGTTCACGATAGTCAATACACATTCTAAGAGAACCATCCTTCTTTTTAACGAACAAGACAGGAGCTCCCCATGGAGAAGAACTAGGGCGAATGAACCCTTTATCAGAAAGTTCCTGTAATTGACTAGCAAGTTCTTGCATCTCAGAGGGTGCAAGACGATAAGGAGCTTTAGCGACAGGATTAGCACCAGGAACAAGATCAATACGAAATTCAACTTGTCGAGCAGGAGGCAAACCAGGTAAATCCTCTGGGAAAACTTCAGGATAGTCTCGAATAATGGGAATGTCTTGGATACTTTTGCCTTTGTCCTTCTTCTCTATCACATTAGCTAAGAAGGCTGTATACCCCTTTCGTAAGTACTTTTGGGCAGTAGTACAAGACATAAGCTTAAGCTCGCCACAGGGTTTCTCACCATAGATCTTCAAAATCTCACCAGATTCGAGAGGAATGCGTATGACTTTCTTGAAGCACAGAATTTCGGCACGATGAGTTGACAACCAGTCCATGCCTACTATAACATCAAAACTACCAAGATGCATGGGGATAAGATCGATAGAGAAGGTATGATCGTCGAGGTTCAACAAGCAGTTACGAATAATAGAGTCGATCGAAATAGACTTCCCGTTAGCTACTTCTACCACTAAAGGTTCCTCTAGATTAGTGTGGGGTAAGTTAAGTAAAGGTTCAAACTTTAGTGACACAAATGACTTATCAGCTCCTGAATCAAATAATATGGATGCATAGTGGTTATTAATGAGGAACGTACCATTCACCACTTCGTTGTTGTCACGAGCTTGATTAGCGTTGAGATTGTAGGCGCGACCTCGAGCACCTTGGTTCTGGTTGCGGTTCTGGTTACGATTAGGGCAGTTGTTGATGTAGTGATCGGGGCTGCCACACTCGTAGCATTGACCACGAGTAGGCCTGTTGTTTTGTTGGTTGGGAGCAGGGTTGTTTCTGGCAGGGTTGTTTTGGTTGTTTTGGTTGTTTTGGTTGTTTTGGGCAGCAGGGGCTTGACAGGCATTGGTGTAGTGTCCATACCGTTTACAGTTATTACACTGGCGGCATGGTCTACCAGGAAGATGATGGAACTGGCAGGTGTTGCAAAGAGGGTGTGTTCCACCATAGGGTTTCTTGGCTGGGTTTTGGGTAGCAGGTGGAGTAGCAGCAACCATATAGTTTCTAGCCTTGCGCTTTTTGTTGCTTGAGGTCTCAGGCTTGACTTCAATTGCAGGCTGTGGAGTGTCTTTAGCAACCGTCTTCTTAGTGCCTTTGCGGAAGAGAGTACCGTTCTTCACGTGATTATCAGTAAGAGTGGCCGCTAGACGTTTGGCCTCTTCCAAAGTTGCAGGATTTCTACCCCAAACGGTGTCCTGGATTTGCATGGGCAGACCACCGATGTACTTCTCGATGGCTACCGGCAGAGGAGTAACTTTGTGAGGCAACAATAAGCTAAGCTCATGAAAGCGGGTGTTGTAGGCAAGGTTTTCCCCACTATCTTGTGCTAAGGTGTGGAACTCATCCTCAAGCTTCTTAACTTCATTGCGAGGACAAAACTCTTCCTTCATGACCTCCTTGACTTGGTCCAATGACATAGCAAGAGCAACTTCGGCCCCACGAGTACGCTTTTCTTCATTCCACCAAGTGAGTGCTCGTTTATGGAGAACACTCATGGCGTAACGAACCTTGAAGTTGTCGGGGCACTCACTGTTGATGAAGGTATTCTCAATACCCTCAAACCATTGGAGGAGTCCAGTAGCTCCTTCTTCACCACTAAACTTTGGAGGGTTACAAGAGTTGAAATGCTTAAGGGTGCAGGCTTGGGGTCCATTTCCATTGCCATTGCCGTTCCCGTTCCCGTTGCCGTGACCGTTCCCGTTGCCGTTCATTTGGATGACCTGAGCGAGTAAATTGGGAACCAGAGTTGCGATTTGCTGCGCCATTTGTTGAGAAATGATCGCAGCCAGTTGAGCATCGACCCCATTGTTGTTGTGGTTAGGAGCTTGGTCATGGTTATGGTTATCACCACCTTCTTCGTGGTTCTCACCATTGCTGTTGCGAGTGCTGCGACGAGGAGGCATGATCTGTAATAGACACAATGAAATGAATGAGAGTTTATATAAGGAATGTAATCATTTATTCATTAATTAAAACGAATAAACGAAAACGATGACTTATCAAAGATTCTAAATTCTAATAACATATGAAGACATGCTTTAGCCTATAAGTGAACACTCATCCCAAGAATTCCCAGGTAGGCATCCGGGTCCCTCGTCTGATTGGGATATATGCGCAATGCCAGCCTAGACAGAAGACTCAGAATACAGGCGTTCACCCTTCCAGATTGCACGTGTTCGTTATTAAAATCTAGAACTTCGACGAGATCTCAAGGGGGTTCAGGTTAAACCTGAGGATTTTGTCCTATTAATCTAATGGTGGATCAGGATTGCAGTAGACGAATAAGAGTAGTCACATGTAGGTTTAGGGTTATATAAGGTATAGGATAACGACAGGATTAGGGAATCAATTAGGGTTACAAGTAGGAGAAGCAAGTACTGTTTAAGTCCCTAAGGTTATAGTCTAGATTATTTCTAATAACCTAATTCCCTATAACCAAGGCTCTGATACCAATCTGTAACACCCCAACCGATGGCGGAAACATCGAGGTGTCACGTATTGATGAGTATACAGTAGCACATGGTAATCCAAATTTTTAATTGAAATAAATATTAAATTGTAAATATCCAAAAATTGAAATACATAAGAGTTTGAATGTGGAAATCTAATACATCACACAAGAATCAAGCATGCATAGACTCCTTATTTTCTTCATAAATACTCTAATCTTCAAGCATCATTATCACCTGTTGAGTTGTAAAAATGGGGGGGTCAACTAGAAGTTGGTGAGAATACATAATCCATGTTAAGCATATAGTTTAAGTATAAAAGTCTAGCAATTCGTACGTCTATCGTAAATTTAAGTCTACATGCATAGTATAATATGTTGACATAATCAAACCTCCGACTAGTTTAGGTCCATCCCGTCATATACGGTTCACCTTAGTAATATGTTGAACTATAACAATCACCCACGTGACCTATGTAGGAGGTACACGTATCCGGGTGGGGTTGTCAATCCAATAGATCTATTATTGAGTATCGCCGGCTTGGCCATAGCTAATGATTATGTAAATGTTGAAACTCGTTGAAACTCGTTGAAACTGTTGACTAATACATGAGGCAATAAAGTTTACTACTAGACATATATGTTGAATTGCTTAAAATTGTTGCAAGTATAAAGAATCGCATAAACAGGATTACGTAAACTCACCTTGGTATAGTTTTTGGTATTGAGATATAGTATAAGAGTAGCCCAATAGTTTGCCAAGTGTTACCCTATGTATAAGGCAACAAATAAGTCTAAGTCTAACTAGTTTATAAGTATATCCTAGGGTTTCGATTTGGGGATAACCAATTGTTGAATTTAAAATAAAATGTCAATTAAATAAAGGGAAATATTATAATTAAATAAATGAAAGTCTTTTTATAACATTTGATTATAGAATGTTCACAATAATGCATATGAAGTATAAAAATAATTTTTATAAAATTATTTCTTTTAAAATAGATTTTTAAATCTATTTATTACAAATTGCCAATATTTAACTTTAATATTCAAAAATACTAAAATTAAAGAATTATTATCTTAAAAATCATATTTCCGTTCTGAATATCTAAAAATAAATTGTATAAAATTTTGGTGCAAAAACATTGAAAATTGAATTTATTATGATTTAATTATGATTAAATCTAACAAAAATTGATTAAAAATATAAAATAAATGATTTTACTAAATTAAAAATTATTTCAGTAAAGTTTAACATTGTATAAACATGGGATAATTTTTGTAGAATTTAATAAAGTTGTTTTGATATTTTAATGGATTTTTATAAATATAATAGTATAAAATTGATTTAATTATTATAAATATTAAATACATGAATTTTTGAAAAATAAAAATTGTGAATAACACTTTTAACTCAGATTTAATAAATGTAATTTTTTTAGAATTTATAAAATAGTTTTAACATTTAAAAATGAATTTATAAGTTTTAAATGAAATAAATATATAAAATACTTTGTTGTTTTAAAAACAGAAAAAGAAAAGAAAAGAGAGTCAGAGCCGGGACTCGAACCCGGGTGACTGATGTTGCAAGCCTTGGTCACAACCACTTGGCCTAGGCCAGTGGTTGTGATGAAACCCGTTTAATAATAATTATATGCATGATATGAATCTGAGTTTATCCCCATTTCAAACCCACGAACCCTAATTTCTGCAATAATGCGATTCACTCATCATTGGCCCAATTGATGTTAGGGCTTTTGATGAGTGAACGCCGGTGATCAAAACCCATATAAAATATCAAACTTACAGTGATGATTCGTAGATAATTGCCTGGTCAAAGACCAAAGTCAAACAGCGTTCAAAATTGTAATTAACAGAGGTGTTTCAGAAGAATTGGAGGTTAAGAGAGATAAGTGAGCGAGTTGTTATGCTGTGCCAAGGTTCAATTTATATAGAGGGTCGATGGATTGGGTTAATTGGTAAGGTTGACTCACGAGTTAATGTTATGCGCGTATAACATCAATTAGTCAACGATAATTGGTAATAAACGTGTAATCATGGATGAACGAGGCCGGTAATCAAATAAATTTGCCAAATTTGGATCAATCCTGAATTGATTCTGATTGATAATCAAACGCGTCAAGCAGTTGACTTTCCTAAGTCAATTTGCAGGTTTTGAATTCAAGTATATAATTAATTTGTGTCCGGGTATATCCCAAGTAAATGGCTAGCCCAGTTGGTTGGATGGTTGTGTTGTGTGTGACCCAGTCTTGGCGCGGGTTCGATTCCCGGCCAAGACATAATATTTTTTTTGATACATTTCCAAGGTTATAACATATATAATATATATATATATATATAGTATTAGGGTTCCAATTACGTGACAAAAATAATTATTGCACACTAGAATAACGAAACTTGACGTTTTATTAATTGTGCTCGCGTAACGTACAAGAATAAATACGAAATGTTACACTTTATGAGAAAGCTCCTCAGTTGAAAGAAGGAGAGGAAGATAAAGAGCGTGAAGAAGAGCTTGTTGATTTTGAACCATCTGAATCTGAAGAAGAAGAAGATGATGAGGAATTAGAACAGGATGCTGGTGATGCTCCTAAGAAGAAGGATGGTGATGATAAAGATGGTTCTGGAGATGATTCTGGAGATAACAGTTCTGCAGATGATGATGATGATACTGATAAATATAAGTATGAAAAGAGAGATTCTAGTAAAGATGCAGGAGAATCAACTTCGAAAGCTCCTGGTGGTAACACTGATGATGATAATATTTTCTGGAATGAAAAGATCATATCTTTATCAGATGAAGACAAAAAGTTATATCGTCAGATGTTGACCAAGAAAGTCTGGACGATTGAGCTTACAGGAAAGTTTCCAGAAATATTTGAATCGGATGATATGAGATTTGAGCTTGAGTATAATGATCCTGATCTTGAAGATGGTGAAGTTTATGCAGCTATTTCTAAAGAGATACTTGAAGGATTAGCTAGACAAGTTGGTAAATCTCTTGAAGAGTTGATGAGTGAGAATCAGATTCCTAACATTCCTGAGAAAGAAGAAGGAAATCACTATGATGATAGAGATACACCAGTTATTGAAGATGTTGAGATGGAGGATATTACAAGTGAGGAATATCCAGAGTGTTTCAAAGACAAACAGGATTCTGCATTTCCTGAATTTTCTGAAGAAATGTTAAGTCAAGCTGAGAAACTTGCACATGAAAAGAGTAAGATATTCGTTGATGAAGTCTTCAAGAATTCAGAAAGTTAAAAACCGAATGTTGAACAATCTGACGATCTGAAAAGCTTGTTGAGGAAACTGAAAGAAAAAGAAGCCAACCGACCGAAGACTGAGATTCAGGGAGGTTTCTATAAATTTCACAACGAATTGTTCAAGGGAAGAGCTCTCAGTTGGAAATATCTGAGACAGCTAAGGTGTGTTGCAGTGAAGTGGGAGAAGGGAATTCTGTATTTCAACAGATTCCGTGACATCAAAACACTACCTTACTGGGTTGTACGCGACGTCTGCCGACATACTTTGTCAGGAGCAACTGTAAACAATGATGCAATTGGCTATTTCGTAGATCGCATGGCTTGAGAGAGCAGAACGAGATGGGATATGTTCACTCCGCAGTATCCTTAAAGGATTGTTCATAAGAAGAGTATTGATCCGATTTCTGGGATGAACAAGGTGACTTTGAAGTATAAACCACCGACCGTACTGAAACATATTCCCTTGATGCCGATTCCACAACATTGTCTTACTGAAGGATGGGAGAGACGAATTCAAAACGATTCATATTTTTGATCCAATGTGGTTGATTAATTGCTCACACGAAGACATCATTATGCTGTATTACAACCCAATCTATTGTGAAGAGAAGGATAGCGAGCAAGCTATGAAATACCAACGTGTGGTATGCTTGTGTTTCGCTTGGGATGTTAATGCGGGATGTGACTATAACAAGAAACTGGGAAATTTTGTGAAGATTACGAAAGAAAAGAAGAAACCTAAATAAACTCTTGAACCAGTCATGACTAAAGAGCAGAAAACGTTATTGCGCATCAAGCTGATGAATAAGCAAATGGACGAAGCGCGAAGGCAATCCAAGCAATAGTCGAGGGGGAGCTTGTTGATGCATGTTTTGCGACTAGTGCTATTGGATTGCACATTCAATTATGTTTTGATGAAAACGTAGGGTCGAAAGTGGATATTTAAGGGTCGAAGGTGGCTGATTATGGTCGAAGGTGGGATATACTGGTCGAAGATGGAAGCCTGAATTGCTGTGTGCTGATTTGCCCATTTGGAGGGGCGAACCTGCACATTCGACCCTTACGGGGGGGGGGGGGCGAATGTGCATGCCTATATAAACTAAAATTTTGATTTTAATGTTAACTTTTGTCATTTGTGTTCCCCATTCGACCTGTATTTCTCTCTAGTGTTCTAAGCTTTTCTGAAAAGTGTTTATTTTATTGTAAACAACGTTTTGTAAGATAAATCAATATTGTTTATTAATGAAATGGAGTTTAAAAGGTGATTTGCGTGTTTTGTTCATATTATTATCATTTCGTAACTGATTTAGGGATTCCGCACCTAAATTGGTAGACTTATTTGATCAAACTACTTGTTTTTGACAAAACGATCCTCTATAAGGAGGCATTCTCTCCCTTGAGTGTGTCATGTGTCATCCTATGTGTCACTTGATATATAAGTTAAAAAAATTAAACATCACAAGAATACATCACGGAAACCCTCGACTCTCTTATTCTCTCTTCTCCTTCAAACCCTAGCACAACTTCTCCTTGCTTCATCCATCTTCTCCGCTTCTCTACCATCTATGATTATCACCACAATAGTTTGACCGAATGTTCATCAGTCAAAACCCTAGCGATCTTTTTGCGCTGTCATCTTCCACTTAAGTATTGGCGGATCCCTCCACCAACAGCCACCGTTGAGCTACGGTGTTTTCCGTTTCATGGAAAAGGAACAAAGAGGGCTGCCGCCGGCTTTGTCGCCGGAGTTTAACCAAGTCAATCCTGTCCGTTCAATTCTTGATTTTTCCGATAGGTTTCCGCCTTTGTCGCCTGAGTTTTGTGAGTTTAATCCGTACTCTTATCAACACTACGTTGGTAATATTCATCCTCGAGTTATAGGTATCGATAATCAATCGTCTTTAAATGGTAATATGTTGGTGGTTATTGACTTTTGGAGGTATACACATACAAACCTCACATTACACACACTAATGATGTAACACTACTTTATTAGTGGTCTTTTTCCTTATATTGCATGTTTATTGTTTAAGTCTGATGTTAGTTTGTTTGAATATTGCAGAATCTTGTAGCAATAGAAGGCCAGCTGTCTTAGTTTTGGGTTTGACTTTTTTGTTTTCGATGGGTTTAGTGTAGAACGGTACAGTTGGATCCTTGAACATGTTTATCCTTAAGTAATGGCCATTTGACATGTTTTGTTGTAGATTGTGGATTTAGTGGAGTCGATTTCGAAGATGAAGATTATTCATGTGGCAGGGACTAAAGGGAAGGTAATGTGTTGGTAGTTTGGTTTGATCATTAATCATAAGAGATAAGAGTATTTGACAAGTGTGTAATACATGTAATGGTTGATTTGACATTTGTGTAATACATGTAATGGTTTATTACAGGGATCAACATGCACGTTTACTGAGGTGATACTGCGTAATTGTGGCTTTCACACTGGGCTTTTCACGTCTCCTCACCTTATTGATGTCTGGGAAAGGTTTCGACTGGATAGTAGAAGTCTTTGAAAATTAACAGTTTTGTTTTAATCTGCTTTCATTAAAGTTTGTTTGCTGTTTAGTCAGATGTTCATGTATGATAGTGAAATACTATAAACGTTCATTGAGAAGATTTGTAGAAGAAATAGTTGAGTTATAAAATGATTGAATGTATGTCAATTATTAAGTTGTTTTCTTCAACTTCTAATGATCCTTATTGTTGTTTCTGTTAATTAAAGATATTATTAAACTTAATGTATGTCGATTATTAAGTTGTGTTATTAATCTCCTACATTATGTCGTATATTACCTTGTGTAGCAGTTGGTTTATGATCATTTAGGTTGTGACAGTTGTAATTGGTAGTTATTAATGGCCGCTTAACCGTTGTTCATTAAGCGCCAAAATTCTATGTATATATTGTTGGAATAACAAAACTGATGTGCAGTGATGTCTTAACAGAAACAGAATTGAATGTAATGACAGAATTAGAAAACTGAACAGAATGCAAAAAATCAGACTTTGCATGTTTGTTTTGGACATAAATGAAATAGGAAATATGAACAGAAAGTTTTCGAACATAAACTAGAGGATTGTATTATTGGTAAACAATCTTGGTGCCTTTACAATAGTACATGAAAGTCTATTATATACAAACAGAAAAGTCATGACTTGTTGATAGTTATTCATAGAACGGTTGTGTTTGTTTGTGTTAAACAACTGCCACCCTTTCATATATTTGGCGCCAAAAACTATCAGGGGTAACATAGTCTTTTTCAGTCATTTTGCAGCCATCAGAGTATCAGAGTATGCTGCAGCCTTTTGATGCTTCTTCCTGACCCATTTGCAGCCATCTTGTCTTGATCATCTTTGACATATTACAATCCTACTTAATTACAAATAACTACATAGTACTAGATTCAAATACAATAAAACATATTTACAAATATTCACAAATAATAAGATAAGTTTAGTTTATAAATCAACACCCTCTCTTAAACTAAACTTGGCGTTTTGTTCATTGGTAGGGTCTTGTGTGCTTCATCAAGTGCCTCGGCCAATTTGCTGAAATCATACTCCCTTCTCTTGATAAGTCGCTTGGCCGCATTCCAATCTCCACCCATAAAGAGTGCATAGTCATCTTCAAATGAGTGTGCATCCTTGTGGAGAACCGGTACATCTTTATCTTTGATATCTTCCATAGATCTTGCACTCCTTTCCCATCTATCTTGGCTGCAACTCTCTTGATTTTTCATCCCATTTTGGACAGCCATCTTTGCCACATTAGAAACTTTATATTGCCATTCAAGAACATCAAGGTATAAAGCATAAAGTATCCTTATGTGATCTTTATCTTCATACTCCAAACCAAGTTCTTTGGCAATCAAAGTCCACAAATTATAATCCGTCACCCTCTTATGTCCACCCTCCTTCTTAACAATCAAATATAGATCAAACAATTCCACTTGAATCCCTCTTATTTTCTTAGGAGGAATTGGCCTATTTGGTAATTGTAAAAAGAAATTTACAAACCAAGAGACCATTCTAAGAAAGGGATCCTTTAATTCATTCCTATAAGCCCAAGGATAACCCATCTCATCTATCATCTTCATAAATTCCATACAATCTTCTAGATAATGAAACTCTATATTTTCTAATCTTTCTTTTATTTCCCTTCCTTTAACATCATTTTCAAGAGATAAACTCTCAAAATAATCATTCAAATAATCAGCCTTTTTCCTTTCAAATAAAGTTTCACTACCCAATTCATTTATCAAATCTTCCTTTTCAACACAACCTAACCTTTCATTCTTATTCATCATCCCATCTACTTTGAACATATTGTTTATTGAACAAGTATGTCCATCAATTTTCACCACATATCCTTGTAACTTTAATTGATGCAAACTGAGTACGTTTTCATCAATATCCGGAGAGTAAAAGACATTATGAATCAAGAATTGGTGACCATCTATATTACATCCTATTACACCCTATTACACCCACACCTTTTATGAATAAAAATTCTTTCTTATATCTTGATTCAACTCCAAAAGATCTCTTAATTTTCAGAAAATAATCAAGATTTCCACAAATATGATTTTGGATTTTCGTACTTACATACCACACATCATTCCAAGAACCGAGTTCGGTCCCTTTAACGATGTAATTTTCGCCTTATTCTTGATTATTCTCTGGATAGTAGGAAATTCCTGTTTCAATTGCATCTCTTATTAATTGTCAAGTTTCATCCCTCTCACGGATGCTACACACGCCAATTAAGTGTCCCGATTTCTTGCAATAAAAACACTTTCTCCTATCCATTCTTCTTATGTTCCTCCTTCTTCTCAATTGTTGCACAGTTTTCTTTCTTTCTGGAACAAATGAATCAGAGACTGAATGAGAAAGTGCTGATTCTGATTGGTGTGTTATTCCAGACATAGACATGATTATCGACAAAGTATTTCTTAGTGATTTGGTTTGATAAATAATGGATCGATCAGACTTGGCTCTGATACCAGTTTTGTTGGCCGATTTACAAAGGATTTATACAAATCGATAACGAAACTGATAAAGATTGATAATATTATTGATAATTGATCGTAATAATACAAGACAGTGTTTTCGGTTGTATTGGTTTTGAGTGACAAAACTTGATAACCGTAACAATGTGATACATGATACATATATATACTAAGTTAATCGACATGATAATCTACTGAAGCGATGCGTCTATTAATTTGAACCGATGTGTCTTGAGTTGACCGGTGTGTCTTTGTAAAACAAACCTGAATGATATGTTGAACCGCCGTTTTGTATGAAACGACATGTCTTCCTGGTGAACCGATATGTCATGTTATGAAACATTTTGAGTCTTGTGAACCGGTATGATGTTATGCGAATCATATACTAATCTAGCTTATATAATTATAACGTCCAATATTATGGAATGATGGAAGAGTTGGAGCACCGCATTTTGACGCGCTTTTTTTCAAGGTAAATAAGTCATATATGGCACCATACTACATAATTGAACCTGCTATTTTGATAGCTTATGTGACACCCCAGGAAAATCCCACATCGGCCGTGGCCGGGATAGATCCTTGGTTCATAAGTAATGTCTTGCCTCTTAAATCACCAACGCGTTTTGGGGCTTAATGTTAGTGGATGAGAGGAGAAGTCCACAGTTAAGCGTGCTCAGGTGGGAGCAGTATCAGGATGGGTGACCTCCTGGGAAGTCTCCACTAGGCACCTAAAAACAAATCGTGAGCTCTGGGTGGGCAAAGCGGACAATATTGGTGGTGTGAGGGGCCGGGTGTTACAGATGGTATCAGAGCCACTCCTGTGGTTCTCTTTTACTTTGGGAAATTTTTGGGACGAAAATTCTTTCAACAGGGGGATGATGTGACACCCGGCACGTTTAGGTTAACATTTTATAAAACACATAAGTCTACCTTAGCGAAAAAAGTTTTCAAACATACTTAACTAGGTCAGTTGAGTCGTTATGATGGTTCCGGGAATCATCGGGAGTCGTTACAATGATCCACGGGATCATTGGGAGTCGGTTCATAACCATGTGTACAAGGATTGTCGATTTGTAGAATCGCCGGGTTTAACGCGCACACGTAAATCTCGAGTCCCAGGAATTGGTGAATGGATGGGAACGTGTTAGTTATCATGCATTATGTGCTTACAATCATTATATGACTTGCCGGTATGTGAATACGTGTTTATATGTGTTAATATGGTGATTACGCGTAATTGCATGACATTATAGGTGATTACGCGTAATTGCATGACATTATAGGTGATTACGCGTAATTGCATGACATTATAGGTGATTACGCGTAATTGCATGACATTATAGGTGATTACACGTAATTGCATGACATTATAGGTGATTACGCGTAATTGCCAATAGGTATAGGCGATTAGAGCCTAATCGCTAGTAGGTATAGGCGATTAGAGCCTAATCCCTAGTAGGTATAGGCGATTACACATTCTAATCGCCTATACTGCACTGTAATCGCCTGACGCGTACTAAACGACTAGAAACGCCTATAAATACCCCCCCTTATGTTTTAAAACATCATTTGTGAAACCCTAATACACCCCAAAGCCACCCCACACCTTATTCAACCTCTGCAACACGTTTTTGATCAAGAAATCACATTTCCAAGCTTTACATCTCATAATCTTACAATTTCAAGGTGTGTTCTTCATCCCAAACCTTTGTAATGATATTGTTTTGATCCCTAAAGGTACAGACCTGATTTCTAAACATTTGTGTCTTTGAGAACTCATTAAAAATCAGTTTCTAAACAAACCCAAACCTCTATGCTTGTTATATGTGATGTATTCATGCAAGATAGGATTTTTATCGTTTAAACATGGTTGTTCTTGTATTATTAATATGTTTCTGATCTAAATGAGTTGATATGATCTTAACCTAGGAGTTTGAAGGTTCATAGATGTGTAATATTGATATTAGGCGTTTTGACCCGTTTGAATGATTATGGAGGATTGATGATGATATGTTGTGTTTTGTTAATTGTTTGAGGTTAGGGTTTACTCTAGGATGATGCTAGAACAGTAGGATATTGTCAGACAACGTCATTATGTGATGAAATCTGGATATTTGCTATTTAGGGTAAGTTTTGCATGATGATGTGATGTTTACATGATAGTTATGCTATTTTGGGAAAACACTTGCATTCGGGACGACTAGGATGATGATAAATTGGGGGGTTTTTGCTTGAAATAGTTGGATTAATGTTTTGGGTTTGATATTGGGTGTTTCCGCATGTTTCGGATCTGATTTGGAGGATTAAACGCGCAAAAAGACGGCAAAGTGCAGCAGGGGCGATTAGGGAGCCCTAATCGCCTATAGTAGGGGCGATTGGCCCCCAATCGTGTGTAGCAAGAGGCGATTGGGAGGCCAATCACCAATATGTCTGGTGATTACAATTCTAATCGCCATTTTGACCCTCCTAATCACCAGTTGACTTTTCCTAATTGCATGTTTGATTCCTAATCGCGTATACTGCCGTCATATGTGCATTTTAACATCCCGAAACACGGTTTGGCACCTAGGAACATGTTAGGAACCCCGTGACATGTCCAATAACTTAGTTATACGTGTTCGGACTTGTTTATGCGTTAATTGGGCGTTATGCTAGATAGGGTGAATGTTTGCGCATGCTAAGTATTTAATTGCATAAGTTGCATGATATCTTGTATGTAGCTAACACGTGGGATGTCGGGCCACCAATGGGATGTCGGGTATTATCTGGTTTGGTCGGTTTACCGTTTAAACAGGTTTTCAACGTACACGGTCACGGTCTGGACAACTTGGGGACTGATTAGCCTTTGAGTTAGTAGTCATCACACTTATGTAAACTCATTGATAGGTCGCCACTAGTAGGGATTATTACACATCGTATCGGATTTCTATTTTACTGAGGACGCACTCTAAGGTGAGTTTCACGGCCCCTCTTTTATACACTTTTTCTCAGGGGAGAAGCATGCCACACGTTTTAACAAATACAACGTTATGTTTTGAAACGCAACGTTTATGAAACGCAACACTTTTTGAAACGCAATGCTTATGAAATGCAACACTTTTTGAAACGCAATGCTTATTAAACGCAACACTTTTGAAACGCAACGCATATGAAACGCAACGCTTGATTTAAATTACTATACGACGAAACGCAACGCTAAGTCCCTGGGAAACCATGAATGTGCGGGGCACAACGGGGGAAATGTGGATAGATCTATTGGGCTTGACGAACCCGACCCGACGGCTGGGAGCCGGGCGGGTGCATATTGTCTCTATTTTCGGCAACTCAAACACGGGCGGCAACACACGCAACGCTTGTCAGTAATGGTTTCGGCAACACAGTCGTAGTAGTAAGGAAACGTTTGTTATGTACTTAAAGGTTTTGCATACTTGGTACTTTTGAGATGAAACTCTTTACGCTTGAAACGCTTTGTGAACTTAAAACCTGTGAACTCACCAGCATTATATGTTGACGTCTTTTTGGCATGTTTTCTCAGGTCGCTAAGGTAGCAGCATTGAGTTTAGGCGCACGGAGTCTCACGGCGTCTAGGATCCATTTGCATTTCATTTTGAGTATTATCAGACTTTCATGTTTTACTTTTGAGTTGTAGTAAAGTTTTACGCTTCCGCAAGCGATAGTTGAATTTTGAAACTTAATGGGCAATTTACGTTGTTTTCATATCATATAGATGTCGTTTATTGTGACCGTTGACTTGGATCCTGGTGTGTCACGCGCCTCGCGATAAAACCTCGCATGTAAAAATTTGAGGGTGTGACAGCTTAAGTAGATGTAAAGATTGTATTGAGAAGGTTTGTAAATTCTAAACAATTCCAGGATTTGCATTGCCATATATCAGGATCGTAACAAAAAGTTGTTTTCTACACTTTATAAAGTATACTTGATTTGGACTTTTTATGGTTATAAATAGTTAAGGTAAATGAGTTGTCCATAAAAGGCTATGTATCACTTCTGTATGTTAGGAAAACTCACTTCATATAGTTTATATTACATCACAGAACTATATGTTAATGTTACTGTAGATAATATTTTATTTAGTTTTTAGTTGATGCTTATGTCAGTATGGAAAACTCAGTTTATATTACATAACAGAACTTAATATCACTTTACAAAATACTTTAGTTACTTAGTTAATGTTTTAATATCACATCCTATTTATGACGCTATTCAAAATCTTTTACTTGAAACACTATGTCTACATTTTTAACTGAAAAAAGTTCACCTTAAAAAACAAAGTTTAATAGAACATATAGTACTTTGACAGATATCTTAAATATATATATATATGCTTAATTGGTTCATATATGTTATTTAGTAATGGTTGATTATGGCATAATTGAGCTTTTCTTGTGCAAATCATATATTTAAGATTTTATTACAATATATTAGATATTTCAATCCGGGACACTCCCGGAGTAAAAGCTAGTATATAAATATTTTTAGGTTCGTTTGATTGATATGCTACTATTCATGTGAAATTAAATACAATATCTAACTAGGTGTATAAAATCACGCGCGTTGCGCGTTTTACAATCGAGATTTAGATGAGGTGTTAATCAATAAATGAATTATACAATCGAGATTCCATTTTGGTTGTAAACGTTAAAAAAATAAAGAAATCTACACATAAGGTAACACATGAAATTTGTAACGAAATTACATAAGATTATGTTATTTATATTAATAGTATATAATATAATAAATTTTTTTAATAAAATAATATGAATAAAATAATAGTATATAATATATTAATCTATATCTATACAACTAATATATGAAACTCAATGTGGACACATGGCACTCCCATGTTGATCCTTCAATTCCCTAGCCTATCATATTGTGCCAAGTGTCCAAGTGTGAGAATTTATAAAATTTTTCTTTTTTCTAAAAATCAAAATCATTAATTATATTAAATTAGGTAATTATATTAAATTAGGTAATTCATTATGATTTGGTCAAAGCTTCTCATTTACGCCATCAACATTCAAACCCTATTGAGAGCTCACTACAATCTCTACAATTTTTCTGTATCTACCAGACATGAATACTCCAATGATCGTCGATCATCTCCTTCTTATCGTCTCCTTCAAGGTAACACTCTACCGTTCTTCTTTAACACACACGTAGATCAACCATGTCTTCTTTTCTTTACGTTTTTTTCCCTGTTATGATTATTACTTACTTTCGTCGCCGATTAATGTTTATCTGCTTTTCTTTTGACTGATTTTAATGATATTTGTTTCAAATCTTGATTAATTTTGTATTGTTCTTTGGTTCTAATATTTTTTCAGTTTTGGTCGATTAGGGTTCATGGTTATTGTCGTCAGCGATTTGGATCTGGATATAATCGAATCTTGACATTTTTATGTTATTGTTGTGGTTTATGGTTAGGGTTGTTATTGGCGGCGCTTGAGACCAAAGCCAAGATTCGCTATCGTCTTGCTTCGTCTAGGTACTTTTGATTTTCTTTTAATCTTTACTTGATTATCTAAAGCGAATTATTGCTTTCTTTCAAGTCAATCTTAAAATGCTATTCTTTTGTTGTTGTGGAATTAGTTAACCGAATAAATTTGATTTGAAACAGCATACGCGTGTTTGGAGTGTGTGTGGAATCGATGTAATGTTCTTATGACGAGAGAGGGAATAGTGTGCCGACGATACTTCTAATGATGCAAAAGCGTTTATACGCAGAGGGGGCCTTCAAGTAATACTTGATTTATAGCTTTAACTTATTTTAATCATTTAATGTTAATTTAGTTATATGTGTTTTGGTTAAAAACTGTCAAGAGAAAGATGTTAGGAAGCAGCTTAATAAAGGTTTTGTTCCCCATGGGATAGATGTTCATTGTTTACCTGGCTTGATTAAGGTAGTAAGGTACTTTAATAATATTTGGTTATTTATTTTAATTAGTAGACAATAAAAATGTTTTATGTTTGTAATCATAGGCATGGTTTAGAGAACTACCTACGTGCTTTCTTGATTCGTTAACACCCGAGCAAGTAATGCATTGCACCACAGAAGAAGAATGCACAACTCTTGTGAAATCCCTTCCTCAAAATTTGGCGTTTGACGCCGCACCATATGTCAATTATGTTGCTCAAGGCCGTATGAATAAATTTGGTGTTTTTTTTATTAGCGATCTTTATCAAAAATGTCTTGGGTACATTCTAGAAGCGGCGAAATTTGCAGTTGGGCATGTTGGGAAATATGAGTCGAACGAGTAATTTTGGTATGGGTTACAAGATATGATTGTTGGCAAAAAAAAAATAGAAAAAAGGTTTCAAGTTTGAAGTGTAGCGCGGATACGTGATTAATAACTACTAAACTGTATAAAAAAAGTTATTTATTCTCCATAACAAGATTATATTATTGGTTCTACAAATGAAATTTTGGTATTCTTCGGGTCATTTCAGTCTGTTAAAATTTTAGTTCTACAAATGAAGTTGTTTAATATGATAATATCTATTGTTGACTCTTTGAAACAGCAGTGATGTTCAAAACTGCGTTGAATGCTCCAATAGATACTTATGCCCATGAGTTTAAAGGGTAGGTGATTTGTAAGTTTGTTTATATCATACCTATATAATAATAGTAGTTCCCGAGTTACATTTAATTGTAGTCTTTCTTTTAGATCATGTCAGGGCCCGTTCTATTAGCAATCAATCCGTTTAAAGATGCATTGGTTTCTGGAAGTGAGGTCGTCACGGCTTACCAAGATAAGATGCATTGACAACCCACATGCATATGCCGTAGCTGACAATGCCTATAGTGATATGTTTAGAGGTGAGATTCACAAATTTAATTAAATTTGAGTCTAAAGCCATTTGAGAATGTATTTGACCAATTGGAAGATGTTGGTCAACAGTTAGCGGTTGCCTTTAGCATGATGGTGAGGTAAAGTCAATCGTCCACATGATTATTAAAAATTAATATATATTAAAAATAATTGATATCTTTGTTGTTGCATTTGTGATGAATTTTTTACTTGAATAATAATAATATGGATATTAACCATCCAGTTATGGTGCTGTACATAACTGTACAGGAAACCTCATTCAAGAAACCTCATCCAGTTATGGTTACCAATGTTTATATTGGTCGTGTTTCATGACTTTGATTTGTAGTTATTTACTTGGTTCTTATAGTGAATTGGCATACACCTCTTATATTTATTTGCGGCAAAGGTTTTACTCTAAACGAGCATTTCTTATATCGATTTATATAAACATCAAAGGTTGTTGCTAACTCTAAATTCCTTTTGCAACTCCGCAACTCTAAAACACAGGTGTAAGTTGGAGTCTTGAAGAAAAAAAAACAGTTTATGCACAAAGGAATGGAGGTTGCTGCATCCTTGGTCACAAATAAGATTAATGTTACAATGGTGATTCATGAGCCACATTGCAGTAAGCACTTCCATTTTCCAAAGCTAACTATTATTTTAAATATGTTCTGGTGAAAGATTCGGAAGTAGAAACCCCAAGCTGAATTCATTCTCTTTGACTCTCTGTTCATAATGTGATTATATGCTTACACTCATCATGTATACTTTTTTTGTTCTGTACTTTTCAGGATTCAGCCATCATTGTCCTCAATAAACCTACTGATGGTGTTTTATGAATCTTTGTTTTGGATTTGTTAGTGGTTAAAGACTGAAATAGGTATGAAAGTACTGCTGATGAAACCACTAATGTGGTTGTAACTACTGATGCATTATAACCACTGATGAGTAACTAACTACCTATCAGTGGTTTCTCTCATCAGTGGTTGTGTCAGCAATACTGCTGCAAACAACAGTTGCAAAATGCTGCAAACAGCAGCTCCAAATCACCTACATCGTAAAACCAGTTTTTCACAGCAACAAAATGTTGCATACAGCAGCAAAAAACGATTCATTGTTAAACCGGGTTTTTTACAGCAGCAAAACGTTGCATAAACTGCATAGAAGAGGCAAAATATGCTGCATAAACATCGAATAAACATATATGATGAATTGATGATTCTATATCATACTTATTTAAACTAAACCCAACAAAAGGTGGAAAAAGAGCTGTCAGATATTTGCAACGATGATCTTAACCTTTTTCATGTTCTAAAGATTTTGTGATGGGTTTTGATGGAATGCAGGAAAGGAGACTATTATAGGTATCTTGCAGAGTTCAAATATGGCAATGACAAAAAAGAAGCAGCTGGTCAGTCTCTTAAGGCGTATCAGGTAAGTAGCTATTTTCTTTTGTGGTTTAGTAATAATTCTTGCATTTTGAACAGCGAGCGTGAAATCACTATGTTTATATCCTTATGATGTAAGCATGTAAGTACTTTAAAAATTGCATAGTAAAGGTTTAAATTTTCTCCAGGTGGCTGGTAACCATCTTGGCATTGTTTTTTTACAAACTAACAGACCTTAGAGATTTCATCAACAGAGTTGCATGTTACATGTTTACATCAGGTAAGATATTCAATTCTCTTCTAAGAGGTCATTGTGTCATTAACAAAGCATGTTACCTTCTAATATAAACGAAGAAGGGGCATCAACCACTCCACAGTTACATTCCTAATAAAAGCGAATTTAGTCTTTTAGTGTTTATCTTAGATTCCTAATAAAAACAAATATAAACTTTTGTTCAGGATATGGAGGTTATGCCGGGAGTTGGCCGTTTCAGATGTGTAATCTAGAAACATCATCTTAGTGAAGGGATAAAGGGATGGCGTGGAACACAAGTTGCTATTAAAAAGATTGGGGATGAACTTTATACGATCCAGACAAAGTGTTAGTTGTTATAAGCAAATTAAGCCAAAACCAATAATTCTCAAAGATCTTGAACCTTTGTAAGTTTTAATATTAAACATTACCGTATCGATTACGAGTAATGAAGTCTTAATGTTTCCTTATACTATTACATACCGGCTAATCATGTATGGTTAATTTAACAGAAACATTTTGTTAGATGATTTTGGACATTTGAAAGTTGCATACTTTGGAGTCAGCCGGTTGGTGAAAGGAACAAATGCAGCCAAACATAAAAAGCTGATGAACTATCATGAACAAATGCAACCAAAGTGGTGTGAAAGTTGCCTGAAGTCTATTTAGTTTCTAGGCCTACACTATTGTAAAAATGTTTATTAGAAGATATGTTGTAATTATTTGTACGAAATGGAAACAAAAGCATTCTTTGGTCGATATATATTGTTCGTCATGTTGTGACCTCTACTTAAAATGGCATGTTTCAATCCAACTCCTTTCACCCGTAAGTCTACTTACCGATGTGTATCTAGCTCAACTTGAGTTTGCAACCCCTGTTCAACTTAACATCTATTTTGACCAACAGAGTTACTTGATTTGTTGTTTAGTAAAAACTGGAGACTAATTGTATTAAAATATGATATAGACTTCATGTGTTTTCACACAGTCTCTATCGAAAGTTGGATTGTATTTAAGAGACCATGTATTCTCACATGGCCAACTTTATGTCGCACTGTCAAGAGTTAAAAGCAGGGCAGGAGTGAAATTACTTATACTTGATGATGATGGAAATGTCAAGACTAAAACTAAAAATGTGGTGTATAAGGAAATATTTAGTAATATTTGAATAAAATGTGTATTGCTTGCTTTTAAATCTGAATAAAATATTTCTATTATATTTTTTTTATACGTTTTACCGCTCAAAATAATTGTAAGTTGGTGAACCGCGTGTCCACGCGGGCAAATATCTAGTATTGTATAATATAATAAAGTTTTTGAATAAAATAATAGTATATAATATATTAATTAGGGATGAGCATACAAGGCCGAATACCGATCCCGTCCCGTCCCGATCCCGATACCGTACCGAACCGATACCGAACCGAGTGGTTTCGGGATCGGTATCGGTACCCATATTTATGGATTTCCAGTTTCGGTATTATCGGTATCGGTACGGGATCGGTATTTTAAGGTAAAATACCGATACCATACCGGTACCGTACCGATACCAAACCGATACCATACCGTTAGGTATCGGTATTGTCGGGATCGGTATAAAAAGTTTTTGAATAAAATAATAGCATATAATATTAATTAGGGATGAGCATACAAGGCCGAATACTGATCCCGTCCCGTCCCGATCCCGATACCGAACCGAGTGATTTCAGGATCGGTATCAGTACCCATATATTTATGGATTTTCGGTTTCAGTATTATCGGTATTGGTATTATCAGGATCGGTATAATATATTAATAGTATATAATATAATATATTAATAGTATATAATATAATAAAGTTTTTAAATAAAATAATAATATAAATAAAATATATTAGTTTTACTATTCATTTGAATCACTATTCAAATGAGTTGTAAAACTAATATACAGTAATAAAAGAAAATAAATTAGATTACTCTAGAATACATTTTCTTGCAATTATCCATTGCACTTAAATACCACTATCCATTAAACATTATCTTAGATACAACCACCCCACATGTCACGATATGGTACGTTCACTTATTATCTATCTATACATATAAAAAAAACGTATATGCTGACGTGACGTGTAATGGAGGCCTCAACCTTCACTTGAGAGTGCCACGTGGCATCATAATGGAAAGTTTTTGGTGTTTTTGAATTGTTTTTCTTTTTAATTAAATTGAGTTATTTTAGGAAAAAATAATTTAAAAATAAATTTAAAATTTTCTCTCTCATATTTTTTCCCATAATTTTTAAACGTTTATATCTTTTATATACGGATTTTTTTAAAGAAAAAAATTGCACCAAATTAACGAGCGTTTTATTATCTTTCCAACGAGTACCATAGTGTTATATAAAAAACGGAGAAAAAATCGACTATTTTTTGTGGGGTTTCGTTCATACAGGAAAAAAACACACAAAGTGTTCATGTTTTCACGTAAAATTAGATTTTGTGGGGAATATGAGTTATTTCTAATTAGAATACTATGAACATGCAATGATTGAGAGATTTTGTGGTTAGTTAACTTGAGCCATTTGCAATAGTTTATCACATAAAATTAGATTTTTCAACTCCGGGACCCTTCCGGGGTAATCAACTAGTTAATTTAATAAACCCTAAAAATGATGTACCAAAACCAAAAGTTAGAAAATGTGCCCATATATATATAGTCCATAGACAAGTAGTAGTCCCAAAGTCCCCTTGATAATTTATTTAAATGGACAAAAGGTCCAAGTAGCTCCAAGAAGTAGTACCATATCTCTTTAATGTCTTTATATATCTTCTTAGAGTTTAGATAGAGAAACAAAGAGTTAGCACTTCGTAATTAGCAGCAAGCAAGGTGTCAAATATTTAAGAAAGATGTGTGTTATCACTAGAAGGAGATAATTGCATATGTGTGTAGTTTCTAGAGAGAGAAACAAAGAGTTAATAAGCATCAAGCATAAGGTGTCAAATGTCAAAGAAAGATGTGTGTGCAAGTACGATCAGTAAAAGGAGAAAATTGCATGTGTTTTAGTTTCTGGGAGTAGGAATTGTTTGAAGACAGTGGCCATACCCTGCATACAGAATCTCACCTCCAAATATAGCAACACAAAGGATACTTAACAATAATCTTCTCTCTCTCTCTAGACCAATTGTCTGATCAAAAGTTTGTTCCTTTATAGATTCTCTCTTTATAAAGACAGTAACGTTCAAGAACAAAACACAAGTGGGCTTTGAACTTTTGCTCCAAAACATTGCATGGTTTAGTGAATCTCAACCTAAGTGTTGAAGATCAGATCTTTATTGTGGGTTGTGTGAGATAATATTCATACTCATGTCTACTCTCACAAAACATCTGTCCATACTAATGTTCTTCTTCTTGTTCTTCACATCCATTTGTGTCCTCAGAAGCCCTTCTTTAGGTATGTAATTATTCTGATCTCAAATTTATAATTTTCCATTTTAATGCTTTTTTTAAAGAAAAAAGGAAAAGAAAAGTTATTTTATTCTCTCTCTCTCTCTCTCTCTGGTTGTTTTTTTTTTTTTTTTTTTTTTTTTTTTTTTTTTTTTTTTTTTGAGTTGGAAGTCTAATTTGTGATCAACCACTTGTTTGTTTGTTTTAATTATCTTATTTCTAGTCATTAATATAATTGATCATTAGTTCACAACTATTTGTTGTACAGTTTCAAGATTTGGATTTGCTTCCAAAGACCAGCTCGATACTGACCTCTACTTTCAGGTTAGGGTTTATTTTAAATTAATCACCATCTTCATTAAAAAAAATGGCTTCCAATCACTCTTTTAATTTCAAATAATTTATTTAAGTTTCTCATATTTATATCTATATACCCTAGCTAGCCATCTGATGGCTAGTTGTGATACTACAAAAAGAATTTATCAAATTGTAGATATGGGTTAGTTCTTAGGCCAAAGGGAATATCTGGGTATTGATGGTGACATAACATGTTAATTTATGTTAATTTACGTTGTACGTCACTCAGTTAAGGGGAGTTAAAGAGTTTATTTCTTAACGTCATGATGTTATGAGTTTTAATTTATTTTGTTTCATTTCTCAAACAAAAATCACTAAAAATATGGTTATGTGAAGTTAATGAGATTTAACCATATCATTTGGGTGTGGTAGAGTGAAATGAGAAAAAGTGGGTGATGTGACATTTAGATCTAATTAAAAAGGGTTAAATTTACCTCAAGGCATTATACCAATGGATGGGCAAAGTGTAAAAAAGAATTCGATAAGGAACCCAGATTTAATTATTGGTCAGAGGTTATATTAAAAGTTTTCTCAACCGACTAGGGTCGTGGCGGTGGGGCATGGTGGAGGCGTGATGGCTACATCACACCGGGATACTCCAGCGCCATCACCTTCACCATGTCGTGAAACATGAATCCCGTGCCCCTTTCACTATCGTGATTGTGTGTGTTGGGTGTTTAACACTCATATGACCGTTGTGCATTAATTAAAACATTTACACCATATTTATACACAAAATGTTGCCTAGGGGCCGCAAAATTAAAATGTCTCCGAACCGTGGTTGACGAATCTATTAGATCGCAAACACGAAATTTTTTTGAAGTGATGTTGAGAGGTTAACTTTTAGGTTGTTTTGTTTTGTTTAATGAGAAACATTTTTCCATTCCAAACTTGTAAAAATTACATTAAGATAGCAGGTATGCGGGCACCAAATTGCGTTGTCACCCCTTTCTGAATTACTAACCCGAATCTATTAAACACAAACCACTACCCTCTGGAATCGAGACATTGCTATGGATAACCCGTAGAACCCTGGTTAAGAAACGGATGGCTTCTAGTGCCAAGAATCCAAATGTATCAAAAGCCAGGAGAACAAAAATATATTGGTTCTCCTCACAAGTTTTAGCATGCTTATCCACCTTCTTCGTTTCTGCCTTTAGGTTTTTTTTCAAAAAAAAAAATAACTTTAAGGTTTCTTTCAATGTATCTATTTTTAATTTAATGAAAATATTTTTTTCTTTATTTAACTTTCATATTTAATCTTTTTTGCTTACAATACGTGTTTTTTAAAAGAAACTTACATCTTTTATATACAGAGCAAAAGAGAATTTACAAAACAGAAGCGAAGATAAGAATAGTTTTTCTTTAGGGAAAATTGCGAATCTAACCTTTGACTGAAGGGATTTGTGAAAATAGCCACCTCAGCCGTCTTCGGAAAGACGGCTCACACTTCCCGAAGCATCTCAGGCGACTTTAGCTTCAAAGTTACTACGGACCAATTAAATTGCGCCACGTGTCCGACAACCTGTGAGACGACTTAAAGTCGTCTCACTCGTCCAATTCCCTCAGCCCGAGACGACTTAAGAGGCCTTCCATTTCCCGAGACGACTTTAAGTCGTCTCGCAGGTTGTCGGACACGTGGCGCAATTTAATTGATCCGTAGTAACTTTGAAGCTAAAGTCGCCTAAGATGCTTCGAGAAATATGAGCCGTCTTTCCGAAGACGGCTGAGGGGGCTATTTTCACAAATCCACTCGATCAAAGGCTATTCTTGCAATTTTCCCTTTTCTCTAATATTCTATCTAATTAAATATCTCTTGACATAGTTTTTCTTTAACAAAACATTTTTTTATCTACTTTCTATTATTGACTTTGTACTATAAACGGACAAAATAAAGAAAAATGGACAGAGTGGGGTCGGGTGATGGAGTAAAATAATATTTGCTGGTAGCAAAACTAGGTTAATAAAAGGACACATAAAAGTTAACAACACCTGAAATAATTACTGTTTTTTTCTTAAGAAAAAATTAACTTTTAGCTGTTAAAACAAAAAAATAACAGCTACATTTGGAGGATATTGGTGGAAGAGAAATGAGAGATGACCCGGTCATTGACTTGAGTTCAAGTCCTGATTCCGATCGTTTTTACCGATTATTTCACCGTCATGCCTTCGGGCGGGTGAGTGGTCGGGTTTTCCCGGGAATTGGTGGCAATTGGTGGCCCGGGTACTCTCGAGTACCTGATTCGCTAAGAAGGTGTCCGAGAGTGCTCGGAATTGATTCGTTGCCGTTAAAAAAAACAAACAAAACAAAAAAGATAACTAAGAAAATGCGTTTTTAACTAAAAATTAAAATTAAAACAAATTTTACGTGTGCACTAGATTTTCATGATTTGTATGATTCACTCTCTAATTACTATTTTTTTTATTTTTTTATTTAATTTATTTATTTATTATTATTATTATTATTATTATTATTATTATTATTATTATTATTATTATTATTATTATTATTATTATTATTATTATTATTATTATTATTATTATTTGAGAATATAAGGTTTTTAGAAAGTAGAAAGTGTTGACGTCTTTGTATATTTTATGACTATAGATTCTATATATACAATTAAAAAAAATCCTTTGCTCTCATAACGTTTATTTAAGTCATTATTCCTTTTTACGTGTGTAAATTTAAAAATCTTTCTCGCTCTCATGTTTACACTCATAATTTTTAAACGTTAATAACTTCTACATAGAAGATTTTTTTTTTCAAAAAAAATGACACCAATTTAACAAGCGTTTTATTATTTTTCCAATGATTACCATCAGCACAATGTGTGCAGCTAATTCATTAATCATGTCTACGCATAGAGACTTCACTCGAGGAAGACGTGCACACATACAATTAGAAGTAGGTTTTATGAGTTATTGAATTTTGATCCTTTACAAAAAATAAAAAATAAAAAAATTTGAAAAAAAAAACGGCATATTCCTTTTATAATACACACATTTTGTCATTTTCTATTAAATTTGTATAGTCCAGAGCGCTCCCGAGATATTATCTAGTAACAAATATATCTAAACTAGCTGATTACCCCGGGATTGTCCTGGGATTGAAAATTTTAATATGATTTAATAAAAAAATGATAAAAGAAGAAAACTAAAATCACAAAAAGAGTAAATAACTTAAACATAATCAATCTTAGTTAGAAAAACATTTATTTAAAAAGTTAAAAAAATAAAAAAACATAAACCATATTAAAACATAATACAGTATTAAAAGGATAACCTTCAACATATAATCATCTTCACGTAATTTAAAATATGTTACAATTTGACTTTGACTTATATAGATGTAGAATTCATGATCACATTGAAAATAAAAACACTTGTTTTAATATTATAGTGACTTTGTAAAGAAAAGCATATATGAATTTTCTTTGAATACATGAATTTAGATTAATAAATGTTTATTAATCTAAACATAAATCATTTTCAATAATCAATGAAGAAGAAAAAACTTCAATGTCTTTTAAAACATTTTAACACTTACTTCTTGATTAACAAAAGGAGAATTCAGAATTTTTTTAAGAATGAATGGTTTGATGTTAATGTAATCATATATTTATAATGGCTACTCAATAATTCTATATTAAATTAATTTGTAAATAAAATCTTCTATTTTAAATTAGAAGAAATGCATATCTTCTTTTATTTATTTTTAAATAAATATTTTATTAAACATAATGTAAACAAATAAATATTTACTTAAAAAAAACAAATAAATATTTAAATTTTTATGTTAATCCTTATACATAATTCGGAAACAATATTTATATATAGTATATATCGAAAATAATATTTAAATTTTAAATATTTTCAATTAGAAGATATGCATATCTTCTTTTATTTATTTTTAAATAAATATTCTATTAAACCTCTCACCTCAACGTGCTACATGGCACATTCAATGGGAGGTTGAGGCCTCCATTGAATGCCACATCATCATAAGTCAATTCTTTTATTAATAGTTCTTTTATTTTAAATTAGAACATATGCATATCTTCTTTTATTTATTTTTAAATAAAAATTTTATTAAACTTAATGTAAACAAATAAATATTTAAATTTTTATGTTAATTCTTATACATAATTCGAAAACAATATTTATATATAGTATATATCGAAAATAATATTTAAATTAAAAAATTTTCAATTAGAATATATGCATATCTTCTTTTATTTATTTTTAAATAAATATTCTATTAAACCTCTCACCTCAACGTGCCACATGACACATTCAATGGGGGGTTGAGGCCACCATTGAATGCCACATCATCATAAGTTAATTCTTTTATTAATAGCTAGTTTTTATCCCGGGAGCGTCCCGGGGTTGAAAAATATAACAATTCTAATAATACTAATACTAATAGTAATAATTATTACTCTTGTAATTAAATAAATAAAAAAATAACCTTGCTATAAGGTGACACCATGTGTTGTAGTGTTTTTCGCGATTCTTTCTCTTAGCTTCTCTTGATGAAGTATACCTATGCATCTTTAGAAGAGTAAAATTCCAATGATAGCATGGCGATTGGGCTGAATTTCAACATCGTAGATAAGAACCTGGTTTAAAAGAAAAAAACATGATTAATGAATAACCTGAACACTATGTGTTTTTTTTCCTGTATGAACGAAACCTCACAAAAAATACTCGTTTTGTTCTCCGTTTTTTATATAGCACTATGGTACTCGTTAGAAAGATAATAAAACGCTCGTTAATTTGGTATATTTTTTTTCTTTAAAAAATCTCGTATATAAAAGATATTAATATTTAAAATTTTATAGGAGGAAACATAAGAGAGAAAAATTTTAATTTTTTTTAAAATTCTTATTCCAAAAATAACTCAATTTAATTTTAGAAGATTAGGTTTTATATTATTATTTGTTTTTTTTAATTTGCCACATGGCATGATACATGACACACTTAAAGGGGAGAATGTCTTCTTAAATGTCATGTCATTAAAATGGCTTTCTTTTATAGTATACTAGCTTTTATCCCGGGAGCGTCCCGAGGTTGAAAAATATAACAATTCTAATAATACTAATATTAATAGTAATAATTATTACCCTTGTAATCAAATAAATAAAAAATAACATTGCTATAAGGTGGCACCATGTGTTGCAGTGTTGCGCGATTCTTTCTCCTAGCTTCTCTTGATGAAGTATACCTATGCATCTTTAAAAAAGTAAAATTCTAATGAAAGCATGGCGATTGAGCTGAATTTCAACATCGTAGATAAGAACCTGGTTTAAAAGAAAAAACATTATTAATGAATAACCTGAACACTTTGTGTTTTTTTCCTGTATGAACGAAACCCCACAAAAATAGTTGTTTTTTCTCCTTTTTTTTATATAGAACTATGGTATTAGTTGGAAAAATAATAAAACGCTCGTTAATTTGGTGTAACTTTTTTCTTTAAAAAATATCGTATATAAAATATATTAACGTTTAAAAATTATGGGAGGAAAATAAGAGAGAAAAAATTTAAATTTGTTTTTAAATTCTTTTTTCCTAAAATAACTCAATTTAAATTTAGTAGATTAGGTTTTATATTATTATTTATTTATTTTTAATTTGCCACATGGCATGACACATGGTACACTTAAGGAGGAGAATGTCTCCTTGAATGTCACCTCATCAATATTCAATTCTTTTATTATAAGTTATTGATATAGATATAAAATAAACATTACTATTATTTGCATAGTCGTAGTTATATACCAGTAAACTAATTTATGTTACCAATATCAAAATGCTTTTAATAAAAAAAAAATAGAGGTAATTTATGTACAAGTAAACTACTTTATACATTGGTTCTAACAAAAATCTTGACTGAATCACTAACTAGCTATGAATTCGTGGTAAACTACGTAGAGTTACTTAAATACATACAAATCATCTTTGTGTGATCGAAAAGACTTAAAAAGTTAATTATTTAGTCATTGCCATTTCTAATAGGTGTTTATAAATTTTTTATACATGTTAAAATAAACATATTATTTAGTGTAATATCATTACTACTAACAAAACGATAAAATAAACATATTATTTAGTGTAATATCATTACTACTAACAAAACGACTTTAAGTGTTGAAAAATTCTTCTATAGTGATCAATCCTCATTAGATGTGTCAGTCAAAATACATTGTCATCACTTTGGTGAACTCTTACACGCACTCAATGTTTTTACAAATGTCACCGACAGATACTTTTTTTTAACTTACAACTTAAGTAGAAGCCAGGTATTTTGTACGCGGCTCCTAATGGTCAAAGAAACCTTAACCGGCCTTTACCCAGACAGACAGAGCCCCTGTCTCACAAGCCACCAGTTTCGGGGAAAACCCGACCATCCACTCGCCCGTAGACACGACAATAGAATAATCGGCAAAACCCAGCGCTCTCAAGAATCGAACCCATGACCTTTCAGCCATAGGTGTTCTATCATTGAGCCTCCAACCACTCACCATAAAAGCGAAATCTGTTGTTGAAAGTATCCTTATTTTTAGTATCTTGCTGAGTTAATAACTTATTTTACCCAGACGATTACTACTTTCACCGATGGACCACCAATGACAGCGAAATCCGTTGTTGAAAGTCTCCTTATTTTTAGTATCTTGTTGATAAATAACTTATTTTTTAAACTACTTTTAATTTTTTATGTATACATTTACATCACATCTTACCTTCTTTTAAGAACTTTAGTCCATACTAAGAAAACAGAGTTATTGACTACTTTTGATACTTGGAAAATTGTAACGTGTAGACCAATGGTTGGTTTAAAATTAATCCAAATAAAGAGGCCATCTTTTTTATTATTTTTAGAAAAATGCGCATGTTAGCCACTGACCATATGAGTTATGACACCGATAATCAGTTCTTCCAAAAGGACCCCAGTCCAGGATAAATCATCGGGTCATGTTGGCTGATAAGTTCAGACGTACCTCCCGTGAACCCCGCCTTATCTTATGTCATATGTCCCCCCCCCCCCCCTTTATTAGGCGCATGTTAGAAACCATCCGTAGAATTGACTTAATTGTAATGTAAAACTCATTAAGCCTAATGTACATCTCCTAATACTTATGTTGCTACTTTATGTTGTACCTTGTAAGATCCAGGATATTGCTACTACCACTACCACTACATCAAGACGGGGATTAATAGGACCCGGATCATATCCCCCACGGTGTGTAAGGAAATGCGGGCGGTGCAACCCGTGCAAGCCAGTTCATGTGTCGGTGCCACCAGGGACACCGGTGACCGCGGAGTACTACCCCGAAGCATGGAGGTGCAAATGTGGAAACAGGTTGTACATGCCATGATTCGTGGCTTTCTATTTGGTACTTACAAGTTAGGTGGTTGATTATGAAGGAGTGTTTTGCCATTAATCAGTTTAGTTGGACTGATATTAGAAAATTGTAAAATGCTTCATTCTCCTATAGCAATATTAGACTATTATTTGAGTTTCATATATATATTTACCTATAATCTATACTATATTATAAAACATGTAAGAGAGATTCGCAACAAAGTTAAGTAATTACAACATCTTATGCTCATGGTATAATCACTTAATGAAGTTAGTAAGGGGCATAATGGTCTTTGTACATAAGTATTAAATTAATAAACACAATTAAATTCATAGATTTATAAACGAAGTGTTATTAGTTACAATTGAATTTATAATCTATCTATACTATATTATAAAGCATCTAGGAAGGATACCAACCAAAATTAAGTAAATACTACATTTTATGCTTATGGTACAATAACTTAATGAAGGTAGTAAAGGGGTGAAGTTGTCTTTTTACATTAACAATTAACTTGATTATAAAAGAATATACTATATTATAAAGCATTTAGGAAGGATACCAACCAAAGTTAAGTAAATACTACATTTTATACTTATGGTACAATAACTTAATGAAGGTAGTAAAGGGGTGAAGTTGTCTTTTTTACATTAACAATTAAGTTGATTATAAAAGAATAAAGTTATTATTAGTGACTATCCATGTTTCTAACTCCTTTATAAGTTATTACTTAGTAGTGACTATCCATGTTCATAACTCCTTTATCTCATTTATGTCTAGACCTTCTACTAGAACCCTATAAATAGTGGCCATTGTGTTGTTATTATATACATCTCAATCTACCAACTCTTTTGTTTCTCCTATTCCTTCATAGCAGCTGCAGGTACCAATACTTTGTTAATCTAGATTATCAAGTTTTTGAATTTGTTAGTGAAAATGGCCGGTTATATGATCATGAATTCTATAATTATTTGAATATATTTTTTTTTTCATTTGTTTAGTTGTTTACGTTTGTTTTAATTCATGATTGGTTACAGTTTTCTGTCACTACACAGATTTAGAGTTATTTTAGGTTATTGTTAAATTTGTTTGTTTGATTAGTTTGATAAACATGATTGTAAGAATGCGTTTTTATAGTTATTAAGGCATAATTAAGTTAACTACATTATACATGATGATATTGTCTTTTTTTTTTTGGCTGATTTTATTAAGCTCAAAGATTTTTGATTCCAAGGATATGTCATGTTAAATTATATATTTTTTAACTAAGAATATTTCATGTAATAGTAACCAAGTTTCAAAACAAATATTTTTTATTCCAAGAATATTTCATGTAATAGTAACCATGCATCAATATATTATTTGATTTCTTTTCTATGAACTTCTTAAATATAAAAATACAACCCTAGATATTAATTGTATAAAAGATTATAAAAACAACAAAGTATGGATTGGTTGGTGATGTAAACACATAATGTTTGCCAGAATACTGTTTTAATCGTGAACAAACGGTTACCTTAAGATCAGTACCCTATATTTCACAAATTTCTGAATGACCATATACTGCATAACGGTTATCCCCAATGTCCCCGTACACAAAATCCCTTATGAATCTGTAGAAACAAAAGAAAATGGTTCATTAATTATTTTCATGGTAGAAGACAGTCATAAGATATCAGTAAGAATAAGGCCTTACAAAGGTACAAACTGAAGAAAGAAGCCGGTGACAATGCCTACTAACAAACTAAAGATTTTTTTTTTTTTTTTTTTTGACAAATAAACATAAATTCCAAATAACCAAGTTACATCTGGATAATGGGTAAGCGAGCAACAACTTGCGCCGCTACCCCTTTTTGAATCGCAAAGCCTATTCTACTAAATACAAACCCTTGGTTCCTCGGGCTTTGCGAGTCACTGTGGACCACCTTCTGCACCCGCTCCAAAAAGCGAACTGCCTCAGGGGCTAGGGATCCAAAAGTGTCGAAGGCAAACGGAATGAATACATGCTGATTCTCTAAACACGCTGCCTCGTGCTTAGCAACCTTCCTAGCTTCCGCCTTCAAAACCGTCTGTCCCAGAACGAATCCACTAAAGATTATAAAGGGAATAAGGAATGAGAGAATTCCTAATATGCTTTTAATGATGAACAAAAGGTTACCTTAAGATCAATACCCTATATCAGTAAGAATAAGGCCTCAGAGTATCCATATGATCTGAATACAATATATAACATCTTACGATTATATAGTGGTATACACAATTGGGTTATTGGTTGGCAAAAGACACTCATTCATTACATGTCATATATTGTAGACAATGACTTACATATGGTCCAATTAATCAATGTCATATATTTTAAATTATTTAAACCGACGATGTCATTTGAATATTATAATAAAATGAGAAATAAATATGGCATGGAATGATGGAAGCTTACGACGTACTTGTAGAGTAAAACAATGAATGAACTATGTGTATGTTTTGTAAACATGAGAGTTAAAATGAAAAATGTAAAAAATAGAATGAAAATAAATTCGTAACAATCAAGCTGGTAGTTTAAGTTGAATAATTCTGAACCGAAACAATGTCTATAAATTGAGACATAAACATATCATGGAATGGTGGAAGCTTACTACGTATTTGTAAAATATAAAAATGCCAAAAATAGATCAAAAATAAATCGTAATAAACGAGCCATTAGCTTAATTGAATAATTTGAACTTAAACAATAAAACTATATCATTCAAAGCAAAAAAGACAATACATCTTTAGTAGTAACTAAAGATGTGGAAGATACAATAGTTTAAATTTTCCTCTTACTCGTGAAAGATACAATAGTTAAACTTTTTTCCTTAACCGACGTGGACAAAACTTCTCTTTTCCAACCTTTACTATATGTTAACCAAAACATACACTCATATCGAAGCTTGGTCATCGTGCCAAGCCTTCATGATGAGTTAAGATGTCCTTCTTTGTCTCATGTAAGCGGCAACAATACCATATGATACGTGGCATACCCTTGTTTGCATTTATCATCATATATTTATTTTTGTTGTTGCTTGTTTTTGGTAAATGTTATGCTCCTGCCACAACGCGCGGGCAACCCACTAGTTTGATAAATGAATTGAAGTTGGGCTTTCTCATGAGGAAAATAAAAAACGGATTCAAATGAAATTGTTTTGAATCCTCTAATTATGAGGGTTTTATTATTATTATTATTATTATTATTATTATTATTATTATTATTATTATTATTATTTATTTTCAGATAAAAAGAAAAGAAAAAAAAGTATTTTTCTTTTAATTTGTTTAGCCTTCATGTTTTGGAAGCACACAAAAAACTAAAGGAGATTTTGTATGTTGGGTCTTTGTGGGTTACTGAAATCAACAACAAAATGACCAATATAATTGTGGTGAATTACTTAATTATGTGTTTTGGTGGGCTTGATTTAATGGGCCAATGTATCACGGCCACAAAAAAAAAAAAAAAAAATGGTTGAACCCAACCGTACAAACCATGGAGACGCAATCCATAAGACATGACGTTTATCTATATTTCTATATTTTACTTTTTTAAGGACCAAATGTGGGTAACATGGTAACTTTATCATTTTTTTTAAGATGAGAGACAAAAAGTCTCATGCTTTAAACTCTAGATGTCATGTAAAACTCTCTCATAGTACCCCTATTATTGCATTACCCACTTGTACCATGTTATGAGTATATCAATTAGTGACTCTCCATATACATGTATTTATATAATGACTCTTCATATGTTTAACTCCTATATTGTTATTACTCATGTATTTATGTAAGGGCATGTGACTCTCTATGTTTAATTCCTATATTTTTATTATTTTTGTATTTATGTAAGGGCTTATATAAAGAGGCGTTTATATTTTATAAGATGTGGGATTATATGCCTGGCTTGGGCTAATTATGTTCTTGGAACTCTTAGAGATGATTTTATCAATGAAACAAAGATAACTGGACTTTATGGTTCTTCTACTCAGGTTTTTATTGTTCTTTTTTTGTGTATATTTGTGTGATCATACTTTATTTCTTTTGTAACTATTGTCTATTAAAAAAATACATTTAGATGTTGCAATATCAAGGAATACATATAGATTAATTGTTGATTATGTGCAATTAGCCTTTTTTTCCATCCACGAATGTATTGTAATTTGAAAATGGTTTGAATTATTGAATTACTTGGTTTATTATTTTTGACGAATCAAATAGGTAAAACAAAAAAGAATAGATAAAATTCGTACGAGTCAAACGGATTGAATAGGTCAAACTCACCTAATGCAAAGTGTTGAAAAAAGTTTTCAACTTACAAGAGCAACCAAGATTTTGTTGGCGAAACCAGTGTATGATTTGCACGTTAGTCATGTTTATTTTTCTTTTAATTTATGCAGATAAAAGTATAGATGATCATTATTGTTGTGCCTACAAAATGTAGTTTATTATATATGTAGGCTCAATGTATGCTTCTGATTTGAATGGCATTGGCCACAATTTGCAAAGAAACGAATCGACGGTATATTTTATCTTATTTCATTCGCTTTGTAGAACATGTTGTAGAAAAATAATGAACTTACAACTCTTTTGTTTATTATCAAATAGGTGTTTCTATGTGTGCAATAAATAGACTCAGTTTTTAGTTGCTAAGAGGTGATGTTGGTCCTATTGTAAATTTATGCCCCTGTAATTAACGGTTAATTACAATCCATGCTATCTCAATGATATTTTGAACTTATCCAGTTGATTTTTTTTCAGATCGCATCATGCACTTAAGATGGAATCAATAAAATTACTTTAACAGACTTGTGATTCACCTGTGTTCTGTTTGGGGGTCTGGATTATGAAAAGGCGCACAACACAATAGGTTTGTGTCTCCTACAACCCATGATGTTCATTTATTGAAGGTGCTATCTTATTAATTTAGTACATGCGGTTACCATATATTAAAGGGAGTAAATATCTTTAGAAAATTTTAGATTTGTATGATTGTATTGTCTCTTGAAGTTTTCTTTCCTTCCTTTTTGCTTTGAAAAAGTAGTTATGATGTTGCAATTGTGCAACCTAAAGGTCATTTTTAATCATTAAAACATAATAAATTATAACAAATGATTATAACAAGTAAAGTTGATGTTGGCTTTCATGCAGATTTCATATTTCGAAGAAAAAAAAAGTATATCATTTGAATTATATGATGGTTCCAGTAATGTGCCTTATTAAGTTTTGTTTGAATCTCCACTTGGTTACTGTAAAAAAAAAAAAAAAAAAAAAAAAAAAAAAAAACAACCTTGAATGGATGATATAGCGAATTCTAAATGTGTGTTTTATTATTTTACAGTCAGTTATTTTAATTCTAGGCTATTGTCTAAAACAATAATGCCGAAGATAGCATGTCATTTTTGCCTACATTTAGCGTGTCAGATATATTTAGCATTTGTGTCACATTTCTTTGCATGTTTTTTGTGACCTTATAGGTTCTACGACTATTTTTCGACAAAAAGAATAAAACATTAGAAATGCGGAATGAGTTGTGGATTGAAATAGGTATCAAAATTGAATCTTATATCAGTTGGGACACCCGCTGCAACGCGCGGGCTTTCACACTAGTAATTATAAACCATTATATTGGATCATGTTGCTAACATCAAAGAAAAACCATTACAAGCATGAAAAACCTTGTGTTGAGGATCAGCATGCTGCCGTTCCTTTGATTTCGATACATTTGGTTTTCTGGTTTCCGAAACTAGTTCCTGGACAAAGTGCAGCGGGTCATACACAACAAACTTTCGACCCTGATGACCCAAGGTTTTATTTTTGGCAGAAGAGGTTTTGCAATTGAAAAGAAGGTTGCGACGCAACTTGTTGCCCGGTTACTTATCATCTTGCTGGTATATTATCTATTAATGAATATTTTGAGATGAACGTCCCTTTGGCTTACCGAAGTTATAAATTGTAGTATTTAGTGAAACGTAGACATCGAAATGTTGGATATATAGTATATCCGACGTAATTAAAAGTCGAGGTCAACGTAACCCGACCCGGTACGATCCGAAGAGTTACACGTTGGTACATGAATCAGATAAGTTCACGTGTCGGTGGATTATTATTTGTGAAATAATAATAGTTTTGAACTTGAGGGACTTAATATTAATTGGAATAATATTAAGGAATATTATAGTAATATGCAAGGGGGCTTAGTGTAAGATTGAGTTTTATAAAAAGGGGATTAAGGGGTAAACCCTAATCATACTTTTTCATCAAAACAACACATCCCTTGCTTCCCTCTTATTTTGGCCGCCACCCAAGAAGAAGGGCCGCCGCCCTGTTACTTTGTTTCGGCCAAACCACCACACCGCCGCCCACCTTCCTTCTTGCAATAGGTTGCTTCCTGGTTGGTTCGTGCTCGGATGTGAACTTCCTACTAGCGATGATTCGTTGTAACCCGCGTGTTAAAATTCCGGTTTAGTCGTCAAAGGTTGATTACTAAACCCCCTATGGTTGTTTATTATTCATTCGTTTATACGTGTTTAACTGGGATCCTGATTGGGAATATTTTATTAATCGGATTAATAAAATTCCATATATATTTATACATATAAATTGGCTCACATATATATTGTATATATAATCGATTTTGTTAATAAATATAAACCGCTTCCGCTTCGTATACGTTACCATGATTCCCAACAGTGGTATGAGAGCCACGGTTACGCGTGTATAGATGGTAAAAGTTATAATTTTGATCTATGTTTTATTTGTCAAAAATATTTATTTTGACAAAAAGATCAAAAGCTTTTAGTTGTTCATGGATTGTGATGTGAATCGAGCCCTAGGTATTTGACCCTTGTCATGGTTGTGTTTGTGATGGTTTTAGTTTCTTATTGATTTGTATTTTTATTACGGATATTGGATCCGGTGTAATAGATAGTGTAAGTCCCGAAATAACACGATATCAAGTAACACAACGGATTGGCGGAATCAAAACGTTGTGTGATTCAAGAAACAAGATGAAACAAAGATTAAGCTTTCTTTATTGCATACGGTTTCAATGAAACCGTCCGATACAAAGAGAATTCTTTGATAAAACCAAACCGCTAACCTAATAATGATGATGAACATAACATTATATAGGTCCTGTACTAGGTTTGGCCCACATGGCTATCCCAAAGCCCAAGCCAAACTGAGAACTAACTAGTTCTTGGCCCAAACACCTAAAACTAACTGAGAACCTAAATGTTCTCGGTTCCGAATAGTAAAACACAAATATAGATCACTAATATGTATTTGATAGTGTCAGTCTCACTATTATAGACCCAACAATCTCCCCCTAGACTGATGCTATCAAATGATCTTCATAATTGAATGTAGCATTGTGATCTCCTCCTGGATTATTGTTGGTGTGTTGGTGTTGTTTTTGTTGAAAGTCTTCTTTTCTGCACTCTCAAACTCGGGCCACTTCTTCATTTCTGGGAGTAAGATCCACACTTGGATCATCATCAGCATTTACCTAAACTTTTTCTAAAAGAAGATGTGAGAGGAGGATTCTCATAACTCTTTTCCTTTTCAGTCTTTTTCTTTCAAGCAGCTTCACATGTACTTCTTCATGTGTACTTTCATTATCAGAATATGCAATTACATCAAGTTTTTCTGACTCAGGTACATATTCTCATCACGGTGCTTCATGCTTGTCAGCAACAGGAAATCATTCTTCATCAACCCTTGTTTCTTGATTCAAATCGAATTCTGCACATTCTCATAGCTTTGTAAGCAAACGTTTAAATATACAAAGAATCCAGTATCATAAACACCTAGTACTTCCGACTACTTTCACACGAAAATTTCATAAATTAGGATTTCTTTCACTATAGATGATAGCTCAAATATTCAAGAATGGTTGATTTTATAAAACTAAAATAAAAATAAACTCAAAAGCAAAACAATAAGAATCAAAATAAATGAAAAAGAAATTGAAATAAAAATAACTAAACAAATTTTTTTTTGGGAATTGAATCACTGTGATTTAGACTCAGGGACATTTATCAACACGAATCTACTCTAGTCGGTCCGAGCAATTGCCAGTATATTCATCCACTTAAACTATTGCCTTAGACCTTCTTATTTGACTGTCCGTGATTAATTTGTCATGTTTTGGTGTATTAATTATGGACACTCAAGCAAGTCACAATCAAATCCTAGAATTATATGTGGTACACTCTCTCATGCAAGCAGTTTCCCTACCACATATTTCATGGTGTCTGTTCTAGAATTCTGAAACCTTAACTAGGACTTGGTTGAGAAGAGAAAAGAATAGATTGTTAAGAAATATAGTGGTATAATACACAAATCAATTTGGTTTCTCAAATGATATAGGTTTTGGTGTTTTTCCTCTTTTGTTATGCACATTGGCATCTTTTTGGGCTCATTGGCCTCTTTTGGCGTTTTTGATCTACAACTCGACAATGTACAGCTAGGTCAGCATATATCTCGATGCAGCAGATTCTGACATTGCCTAGCATCCCCAGGTCTTTGCTTACACAAAACAAAGGAGATACACGAGTTTTTTAGAAAAGGTTTCAGACCTAGAACACAGTGTGTATCGGGACGTCACACAAGCATATGTTATCTTTAAGTGTGTCACAAGTGACGTTTCCTACTGAGGCCATATGTTATCTTTAAGTGTGTCACAAGATCAGCCAATTTTCCAGTTATAAAAACTAGCCTACCAACACATCACCCTAGAGCCTAACCGTTTCAATACTGGTCTTACGTGTGTCAACCTTTTTCACATGTTCTTGTATTTTTCTTATTTTCTCTCCAATCTCCCCCTAAATTTTTTACATAAATAAAATAAAACACTATTTTTTATTTCTTTTCTAGCTTCTCCCTTCTCCCCCTAAATTTTGTGCATAAATACAGGGAAAAGAAGAATTTATGTATAAAATTTACTTAAAAAAAGAAAATATTTTTGTTCTTTTCTATAACCATTCTCAAATAACGACCAATAAATCATTTTGAAAGTTTGTGCATCAAATTTAAATATACCTACCATGCTGACCTTACCTCCTTATCTCCTTTGAATGAAACATACTCTGTGTTAAAAGATGTAGAGGTATGTAACAGTAAAATGTCACCTAACATATGCTTGGAACAACCACTACCAACACACCAGTGGTTAGTGATAATCCTCCTTGGCTGTCCCTGCATGAATAAGGAGATTAGTTAAATATCGGTACCCAGGCCATAGTGGTCTTGGGCAGTCCAGAAGCCTCAATGTATGACACTTCTTTCAAACACATGTCCTTTAAATTTGGAATTGCTGCTGCTTTTGGTTTCCAAAGTTGTTTAGGCTTAATAAACGATTTAGCTACTTTTGGAGTAAGCACTTTTGGTTTTTCAGGTTTTTTAGATTTTGAAATCTGTTTTTGTTCTTCAACAACCTTTCATTTCTTCTTAGCAGCAATCCAGTCACCATCAGATGATTTAACCTTTGGATATACATTCTTCCTTGTCTTAGGTTGAGGAACCTTCATTGACTTGGAATGATAGTTATCCCTAGGCGTAACCCTCAGATTTTGTCTATAATAGGGAACATAAGGACGATGTGTGCAGTTTCTTGCGATGTGACCAGGAATTCCACAATTGTAACACGTCTGCTTCTTCATGTAAGGAGCATATCCTGGTTCATTCGATCTAACAGAAGATGATATATGCGAATGATAAGATCTGTTAGATGATTTGTTGGAACTTTCCTCAAACTTTCTGTTTTGTTCAGCAAATGCAGCACTCTTTGATATGTTAGCGCTTGCAGTACCTGAGGATTCATGAGGACAAGTTTTTCTTTGTGCAGTTGTTTGCTTCTGTGCCCTTCTTTGTGTGACCTGAACCTGTGCATGAAAGTTAGCACATATATGTTTTCTATTTTTCTGAAAACATTTTTCATTTTGTAAAATAGGTTTTGGTGGCACATATTTCTCTGATGTACCATTTACTGCTGGTTTAAAGAGAAACTTTGGCACATAAGGACAAGCAGTTCTAGATAACTTAGAAGTTTTTAAACATCCACCATCCAGTTTTGAACAAATAGGCATAGTCGGTTCATTGCTCTTAACAACAGAACCCACTCTGACATCACATTGAACAGAGGAATCGAAAACTGTTTTTATGTTTGAATTATTAGAATCAATGAATTCATCACCCTCTTGAGTCCACTCTTCAACTAAAACTGTTTCTGCACATGAAGTAGAAGCATCAGAATTATTCACACATTTAAATTTAGTAGTTACTTCTTTTACTAATCCTGTCCCGACAGTTTTTGAATCAAATAAATTTTCTGAGTTAGGTTCATCTGATGTTTCTACTCAGTTGACGAACTTGAATACCTTTCAGATTTGATAGATTTGGCAATGCTTTTAAACAACATAGATTCAGTTGATCCTAACGAGGAATTCAATTGTGTTGAAGCTTTGTCAGCATCGACAATGTCAGAGTTGTTGTTTTTCTCACTATTCCATATTTTTCTCATTATCTATTTCCTCATCCGAAAGAGGCAATCCAGTGTAGTTGTGATTGTAGGGAGGTGCAATTTCTACAAAACCTATACCAGCTCCTTTGTTTTCCCTAAACTTGAGTTTTGAACTTATCATTTTCTCAACGCGCTCACTAGAACAATCAAATTTTCTGAAATGGAAATCAGCATTTTCAAATTTTGATTTCAAAGAATCTAGCTCAGCACTAAGTTCATCAATAACTTTTTTTCTGATGCATTACAAGGCAAGTTTTATTGCTTAAATCATTATTGTATTGAACGACATCCTTTTCTAAGGCTTCTACTATAAGTTTGTAGGCAGAGGTTCGGCTATTAAGGCAAGAAATCTTTCCTTTAAGCTTGTTGTTTTCTCTTACCAATTGAGAGTTATAACCCTTGCAATATTTAGCCTTTTCAATACAAGCATTAGAGCATAAATCAAAAATACCTCATGTGAAGCATGATTGATATATCAAACCGGCACAGGAACCTGATACTGAACAGGTACTGGAACAACAGGACCAGGTGCAGAAGTTGTAGCAGATATGTAACTTGGCAGAGTGGCAGCAACATTTTCAACTTTCTACTTCTCATCCTGATCATACTTGTTTATTATTGAGATCAAATCTTCAAGCTTTGTTGTATACAAATTCTCCGTGTTCTTGATTTTAAACACACTTGTATCCCAATGACGTGAACGTGGTAGAGCATTCAGAAGTGCTTTGTTAACTTCACTGTTTGACACCTCAATTCCGGAAAACTTCATTTTAGAAATGAGTTTCGTAAATCTATTGATTTATGCTTCAACAGTTTCATTTAAGATATGTTTAAATCCATTGAATTCATTTCTGAGTAGATCAAGTGGAGCAGACATTTTAAATCAGTAAATGGCGATCCACAAACCCTTTAAATCCGAGAACTAATCCGAAAACACAAATAAACTTCGAGAACTCTAATCCGATAACAACTTTTAAAAACCGAGAAACACTATGATCCCCAAAACTAACAAAAACCCGAGAACCTGTTTTCAGAAACCGAGAACTTGAAAAGCGAATTCAAGGAATTTAATCGTGAACCTTCACCCGAGAACATGTTCGTGAACCAAGAAATTCGAGAAGCTGAGAACCGAGAACCTCAATTCATAAACCAAAAGCTGAGAACCTCCAAATCTGAGAACCCTTAAAACAATTGACCTGCCTACGAGCAAGCTTAATTAATTTAGCAACCCGCCTACATGGTTAACTTAATTCACCACCCTGTATGCTTGCTTAATTAATTTTTGTCATTACACCTTGACTTTTGTGACGTGCTTGTAAGCTAGCTTGCCAATTGTTTCACATGAACTAATTCCGAGAAACTATAATTTCCAAAAATCAATAGATTTCGAAAACAAACTCAAATTCAAATATTTACCGAAAACAAATGTCTAAGCAAATTATCGAGAACATTAAATTAATGAACGAACTTGGTTCTTCAAAACAAAAGATTTTGAAACAATAGTTGTTCTTGAACAAGTGAATTATTGTTAATATTGATATTATTGAGAACCTTAAAAAAAATCGTGAGGCCAAAAAAAATATTCTACTTGTTTGGTGTGAATCACCCACTATTTTCCGAGAACAAGGAATTAGTTTCCTAACGAATTTCCATAAGATATGGAAAGAATCCGGAATTTATCAAAAAATAAAATAAACACCCCTTTTTATGCAAACCTTTTTATTTCCCTTTCCAACTATAACTACACAATTGTGGGAAACAAAAAAAAAAATAGCCACACCGAATCAAACACTGATGTGATGAAAATTAATCGTATCTTCAAATGTTTTTCTTTGTGCTCTTCATAAATTCTTCGAATGTGTATGTGCTTTGGATCGTCAAATCTACAAAGAGATTGATCAAACAAGTTTGATTCAGGTGCGGAATCCCTGAATCAATCACAATAATGATAATCAAACAATCAAAACACAGAAATCATCTTTCAAAGCTTTTTCTCATTCATAAACAACTTGAATTACACGTTTTAATAATGTTTACAATCAAATCTAATGTGAAAATAAGTTGACACAAACACTAGGGAGAGACACAAAACAGGAGGGAATAAAATGACCAACAACTAGCATTCAAAAAGTGCTTAACCTATTTATAGGCCTGCACATTCGCCCATATTGCATGGTCGAATGTGCAGGTTCGCCCAAACACAGTGGTCGAACCAAGCATGACATAAACATCTAAACTACATTCGCCTCCTAGTCTCTCCTTCGCACTGTTTCTTCTCCTTCGCACCTTCATAATCTTTCATTCGCCCACATTAACCTCCTTCGCCCATTCGATAAACAACAAAACATATGTTAATTGTAATCCAAAGCATTAGTCGCACAAAATGCATCTACAAACTCCCCCTCGACTATTGCTTGGATTGTTTACGCTCTTGGTCCATTATCTTGTTCATTAGCTTTATGCGCAGTTGTTTCTTCTGTTCCAACGTCATCACTTGTTCAAATACTTGTTTCGGCTTTTTCTTCTTCACTTCAGGAACTTCTTGAACTTTAACAAACTTTCCAAGCTTCTTATCGTAGTCGCATCCGGCATTAATGTCATGAGCAAAGCACGGAAATACCACACACTGGTATTTACTTGCTTGTTCAGCATCCTTCACATCGCTGAATATGGGATTGTAATACAACATAATGATGTCCTCATGTGAAAAATTCACCAACCGCATGGGATCAAATATGTGTATCTTTTTGAAATTCTTGTCTCCATCTTTCAACACTATCACAGCTTCTGCAATCTTCTAGTCATAATACCACCAGATAAAGTATTTTGCAATGTGTTGAGGAATCTGCAACAATGGAATGTGTTTCAACACTTTCGGTGGCTTGTACTTTAGAGTCACCTTGGGCAAACCAGTAATAGAATCAATGTCTTTCTTGTGAACAATCCGCTTTGGATACTGAGGAGCAAAAAGATTCCATTTCGTCCTGCTTTCTCTTGCCATTTTATCAGCAAAGTAGGCAATGTGATCATTTGACGATCCAGTCAACTTATGACGACAAATATCACGAATAGCCCAATATGGGAGAGTCTGCAAATCATGAAATCTATCAAAATAGAGTATCCCCTTCTCCCACTTCACTGCAACACACTTCAACTGCTTAATAAACTTCCAACCCAATGCCCTTCCTTTAAACATTTTGTTGTGAAGTTTATAGAAGCTCCCCTGAATCTCTGCTTTCGGATGATTGGCTTCTTTCTCTTTTAGTTTCCTCAGTAACTCTTTCAAGCTGTCAGATTGTTCAAAATGCGGTTAATCATGCCCCTTAAACACTTCATCCATAAACTTATCACTCTTCTCTTTTGCAAGTTTCTCGGCTTCTTTCAATAGTTCATCAGTGAAAGCAGCAAATCCAGAATCTTTATCTTTCTTGAAATACTCTGGATACTCTTCACTAGTGATATCTTCTATTTCAATCTCCTCTAACGCAGGTACGTCACGATCATCAGAATGATTCCCAGCTTCCTTTTCAGGTAGATTAGGAATCTGGTTATCAGCTAGTAGTTCTTCCAACGTTTTACCAACCTGCTTAGCCAACCCTTCAAGAATCTCCTTTGACACTGCCGCAGAAACTTCACCATCTTGTAAATCTGGATCGTTATAATCCAATTCAAGCATCCTGTCACTAGATTCAAAGATCTCAGAGAATCTGCTGGTCATGTCAATCGTCCAGACTCGATTAGTTAGCATCTGGCGATACATCTGTTTATCTTTATCAGACAATGACTTCAGCTTTTCATTCCAGAAGATCGTATCATCATCAACCGATCCTCCAGGAGCTTTAGAACTGGATTCACCTCCTTTTCCAGATTCCCGTTTCTCATACTTATATTTGTCTGTATCATCATCATCATCATTATCATCTCCATCATCCTTCTTCTTTTTAGGAGCCTTTCCAGCATCTTCATCAAGATCCTCATCTTCCTCCTCCTCATTATCAGACAGTTCGAAATCAACCTGCTCCTCATCCTGTTCTTTATCCTCTTCACCTTCTTTCAGCTGAGGAGCTCGAGAGTATAAATCTTTAATCAGATTATCCATGCTTTTATTACTCTCTTTTAGCTTCTTATTCTCTTCCTTCAAAGCTTTAAACCTTCTGGTGTTCCTTTGCTCATGTTTCAACAATTTCCTATTATCCTTCTGCAACCGTTTAATCTTCTTTTTCAGCTCTTCATTGTTCTCATGTGATGTAACAACGACATCCAACATCTTTGAGTCGTTCTTTCTCAATTGATCTATCTCTGTCTGCTGCTTGTTTATAATATTCATCATCTCAGTAAGTTTCCGGTTAACAGTGTTCATCACAGCACTATCCACTGTAACCTTTTGAGTAGAAACTTCAGCAACCTCAGGCAGTTTACCCTTCTTCATCTTCTTCAGTACATTATCCAATGCCTCATTAAAAGCGTCAACAGGTAAATCAGCTCCCTGTTCAGTACTAGAAGTGGTTGTGGTTTTCTGCTTCTTAGAAGCTGGAGCAACAACTGGTGATTTCGAGCTTGAAGCAGGTGGCAACTTCTTTCCTGCTACTAACGATTCAATCTCTCTAGCTCGTTTCTCTGTGGGCTTTAACACTTTTTCTTTCTTCTTGAATTGGGGCTTCTTTGGTTTCTCCCCCTGTACTGGCGATCCAGGAAAATCTCCTGATCCCAAACCTAATCCCTCATCCTCTTTATCTAAGTGAATAGGGCTCTTCATTCTCTGTTCTTCCACAGATCTATTCAGACTAGCAGACTCACCAGCCACAGTGTCCTTGGGCGTGGTAGTCTTTACAGTCTCAGTCTCAGAATCCCAACGTTCATCCTCTAGCGTCTCTTCAGAATCGAATGACGCTTCATCAACAAGGTGTAAACCTTTCTTAGCCATGCTCTTATGTCTTCTTGATACTTTCTTCTTCTTTGCAGGCTCAGTCTCAGGAACAACTTCTATCCTGATCTCTTTTTCTTTACCTTTGCCACTCTTTGCTCCCACATTCACAACCTGTCGCTTTCGCTTTGCCTCAGGGTCAACAGGATGTACTGGATTGTCTTCGTCTGATGCACTGTCAGCATGCCTTACCTCATCTTTACCAGGATCCACATAATCAATCCTAGCCAAATGACCAAATAAACGTCTAACAGGTGGTCGTTCATTCACCGACAACCCTTTATAAGCCTTCATTCTTGCCAATGTATTAATGGACATATGCTCTTGAACTATGATCTGCTTCGGATCCCTCTTCAACTCCTTATACTTGTGATCAAATATCATCTGAAGGAATCTAGGATATAACAAAAACTTCAAATTCCTTGTACCTCTAACAGGTTCTAATAAATGTTCCATAAGCATCCCTGATACGTTGAACGGTTTGTTCAATATCAGTGCAACCATCATCGAGCTAATACTCTTCCTCATCAAATCATAACCTCCTGCTGCTGAACCAAGAACATGAATCATGACATGTGCCAAGTACTTGAATTGGGGACAAAGCTTTCCTTTGTGTAACGAACCATCAGTAATCGGCCCGTTATACTTCATCCTTAGAAAGCATTTCCTCTGTTCAATAAAGCTAAGTTCTCTGGGATCAGTCTTTTCATCTTCAAGCTTCAAAGCTTCCCTGATATCATTCTCTGAAACAATAACCAATTTTCCTTGAATCTTGCTAACCAGAGATGATTCACACTCCCAGAAATCCATCTTCGCATTCGTCCAGAACTCTTGTAGCAAGTCTCGTTAGATAATAGCAGGTGTAGCAATTGCATCTATCACCCGACTTCTCATTAGAAACTCAATGATTCCTGTAAATTCAGTGTGCTTCTTCACGTCCCCAAGATATGCACAACAGTTATGTGCATTCTCGAACGGCAAAAGCTCTTCCTTTCCTTTCTCAGCAGCTTGTGCAGATGATCCGGCTTGTTCACTAGGTTTTTCCTATTCAAACATGGTTTATACTGCAAAATAAAACAAATAAACACGTTAAAAATCTACAAAATAAACAAAAGTAGAAAATTTGATAATTGAACTCTACATTCGCCCAAACGAAGGTACGAATGAGAGATTCTGGGTACGAATGTGAAGTTTTAAGGGTTCGAATGTGATAATCTTTGAATAAATGTTTCATTCGCCCATTTGAACTTCATTCGCCCAAACAAAACATCCCCTTCGCCCAGTTTTACACGTTCGACCGTTTGAAAAGGGCGAAAGTGACTGTTCTTCAATTCAAATTTTAATTTTTGAAATTCAGTGGATTAAAACATGTAATTTTGATTTAGTTAGCAAGTAAAAACACCGATTAAGATTTCAAAACAATCAATTTTATCAAACCAACATTGTTTCAGTGTTTTTAAATAAAAACTAGGGTTCGAGCCTAAAACTAATCAAATGATCAATTCTGATGGATTAAAACCCTATGTTTTTGAATTTTCTCCCCCTAAAACACTGAACCAATGTTTCCCTATCAACAATTAAGGCAATTATTATGGTTTAATCACAGTTTGATGTCAGTTAGGGCTTGGACTGAAACAAACGAATTAATCACTCAAAACGTGATGTTAACCTGTAAAAATGAGTGCAAAATGATCAGGATTAGCAAACGAACACAATGGTAAGATCTAAAAGTCACGAGCAACAAGTGGACTTAGGATCAGAAATTTTGAAAAAATTTTGTAAGGGGTCGAATGAGCAGAGAAGGCTATATATAGACTGCTCATTCGCCCGTTCACCCTGGTCGAATGAGAAGCTTTTGTCTCCTTCACCCCTAATTAAAGGTGCGAATGAGATAAAAGGGTTCGAAAGAGAAAACAACTTAAGAACTCTCACATTCGCCCAAAATGAAACGTACGAATGAACAAGAAATTCCTCCTTCGACCCAAGCGAATGGGCGAAGGTGAATCAGGAATTTTGAAAATTTTACCAAATCTCAAAATCGAGTCCCGTTCAAAATATTTTCCAACTTTTAAGCATCCGACAATCGTATTTTCTCAGTTAAAGATAACAAAGCTCAAATAGTTCATCAAGGTTTAGAAAATCGTCATCAACCACCATCAGCTATCAAAAATATGATAGAAATGTAAAATCTTTTTGGATTTTCTAAAGTTTATGTTAAAACACACCTAAAATCTTTTTGAGTTTTGCAATTTTTGACTAGAAAATAAAATGCAGAAATGTAAAGATAAAGCAGTAAATGTTTTGGGATTTCCGGTAAAGAGATCATATCAGTTATTGAGAAATCTGATCACACCGTTGATCTTTTGATTATTATCATTAAAGACAATGTGTGATCTGGCAACTGCTGATATTGTGATCCACATAAACTCACATGCAGACTTTTGTGCAGTGCTTTAGACTGATACGATTATGTATAGTAGAAACATAATTGTCTGTGGTTCGCACGCACACGACATACTCCCGTATCAAGAAGTAATGCACAAAGACTCATTGTAAAGCGTGATTATGCTTTCGTCGTCTGTATTTTACAAGGTATAATGCACAGAGGTATACAGGTCAGCAAATTAATGCAGCAAAGAAACATGTGCATCAGTGATTAATACGATGTAATAGATAATCTTTGATCATCATAAAACATAAAAAGTTCCTCAATTCGGTAACTTTAGGATTTGGCATAAAGCTCTTTTATAAAGACACCCTACCTGATCTAGGTCCGTAATGACTTATAGTAGAAGATTAGAGAGGCTATCTCCAGACAACTAATAACATAACGACCCAAAACCTCCGAGTTTTGTACAAATACCCTATCAAACGAAATTACGGTACTAAGACCATATGCCAATGAGGAGTTCATCCACACATCAATTCGTTTGATATGTATGTATCAGGCACGCAGTAATAGGTCTACGAAGCCTATCAGCACATCGCACAGACTCAGACACACGCCCTATATAGCATTACATTTCTTAGAATATGTCAGATCCCCACTGATGTACTATCATTTCCCCCTTTTCTCCAGGAAATCATTTTTGGTTTTTCTGATTTTTATAAATTTTTGAATTTACTGTTCCCAAGGATAAGCTGGAGCATTTCAAATATGTGACTGCCCAGATATTGTTTGTTCATAGAAATCTGACAGCATTAATCTAAGAGAAGAAGATACAGCAGTCAGCAAAGAAATTTTCTAATTTTTATGGATTTTGAAATTTTTCAATGTTTTTGGATTTTCGAATTTTTTTTATGTAAAACAGTAAAAATTAAACTAAAAAGCGATAAACTGAGGTGGTGATCAGTCTTGTTTTTCTTTAATACCATTAGCTTTCAAAAGATATTCAAATCTCGATTTATCAAAAGTTTTGGTAAAAAGGTCTGCGCGTTGGTAATCAGTGTGGATTTTGACCATATCGATCAACTCTTTAGCATAACAATCACGGATAAAATGGTATTTAATCCGGATATGTTTAGCCTTTGAGTGATTTACTAAGTCTTTTGTTAATGCGATTGCGGCTTCATTATCACAGTAAATAGGGGTTTTAAGAAATTGCAAACCGTAGTCCACCATCTGTTGTTGGATCCAAAGAACCTGTGAGCAGCAGCTCGATGCTGATACGTATTCTGCTTCACATGTGAATAATGCAACTGCGGTCTGTTTCTTGCATTGCCAGGTCACGAGCCTGCTCCCCATAAACTGGCATCCAGCCGTTGTGGATTTGTTGTCTTTGTCACAGCCGCCCCAATCTGCATCACTAAAAGCGATTAGGTCAAAATTATCATCATTAGGGTACCATAGTCCTCTCGACGAACAACCCTTCAGATATCTAAGGATACGTTTGACAGCTGCAAGATGACTCTGTTTCGGCTTCGATTGATAACGTGCACAGAGACATGTGGCAAACATTATATCAGGTCTGGAGGCGGAGAGATACATCAGAGATCCGACGATTGCTCTATATGTAAATGGATCAGTTAGCTCCCCCTTAGCGTCAACTCCAATCCCGTGATTAGGTTGTATTGGGGTATCCATCGGCTTCGAATCATCCATCTGGAATCGGCTCAAGACTTCAGAAATGTATTTCGTCTGGTGAATAAAGATCCCCATTGGTCTTTGTTCCACCTGCAAGCCTAGGAAAAACTGCATCTCTCCCATTGCGCTCATCTCGAACTTTTCCTGCATAACACGTTCAAATTCTCTGCATAGAAGTTCGTTAGTAGACCCAAATATAATATCGTCAACATAAATCTGGACTAGAAGCAAGTCATCGCCTGTTCGTTTTGTGAACAGTGTGCAATCTACCAAACCTCGCTTGAATCCTTTTGAGAGAAGATACGTGCTCAGCTCCTCATACCATTGCCTTGGAGCTTGGTGCAACCCGTAAAGAGCTTTGTTCAATACGTAGACCTTATACCGGTGAATAGGATCTTCAAAGCCTGGTGGTTGACCTACGTATACTTCCTCCTTGACCACACCGTAAAGAAATGCGCTCTTGACATCCATTTGATACACCTTAAATTTCTTGTATGATGCAAACGCCAGAAACATTCGGATTGCTTCTAAGCGTGCAACCGGTGCATAGATCTCGTTGTAATCGATTCCCTCCACTTGATGAAATCCTTGTACAACCAAACGAGCTTTGTTCCTTACGATCACTCCTCTATCATCCTTTTTGCACTTAAAAACCCACTTCGTTCCTATCTTCTTTCTTCCCGGGGGCAAATCTGTCAGTGTCCAGACGCCAAGTTTCTGGAACTGCAACAACTCCTCTTGCATTGCTTCCACCCAAGTGTCGTCCAAAAGAGCATCCTTGTAAGTTCGCGGCTCCACCTGCGAAACATAACAAGCAAAAGACCAGTCATTCTGAAAACCAGATTTTTGTATTTTGGCATATAAAGCAAGATTGCCAAGGTTTTACGGTGAGTTAGCATTCCTCAATTATCCTCTTGTCATCACACTGCTACCAGGGTCACCAATAACCTGCTCGATCGGGTGAATTCGATGTATCCGAGATTCCGGATAATCGGGTACTTGGACTCCCGTCTGAGTAGTTAAGTTCTCTGCAGAAACTTGATCATTACCCACATTCGATGTTGAAGCACCATTTGTAGTTGGATTCACTGGTGGTGTCTCTGTAGCATGATCTAAGATAGCTTCACTTGTAACATCATCGTCGTCATCTTCTGATTCTGATGAATTCAACGTTGTGGAAGCTTCTTGAAATACTTCTTCTTCAACGACAGAAACATTGGTATCATTAGAAGCTGCTTGAGGATTCACGGTGATCGGACGCACCAACGGTGATGTCACTGCGTTTTCGACCTCGTAATATAAACGTAATACAGCCTCTTCAACCAAGCTATCTAGGTTGAATGATTCAAAGAAATCTTTGTAATCAAACATCCAGTCTGGACCGCTTCCCTGTAAGTTCTGAGTGTACCGTTGCACTTCAACGTTAGCCCACTCCTCGACCTGACGAGTCCTTTTGTTGAATACCCGTTTGAGCGGGGTTGCATATCCAACAAAATATCCTTCCTCAGCCTTCGGTGCGAACTTCTCAGATGGATTAAGCATAGTACAAGGAGCTCCAAACGGTTCTAGATACTCTAAATTCGGCTTTCGACGATTCAACAGCTCATAAGAAGTTTTTCCAAACTTCTTCACCGTTAAAACACGATTAAGAGTATAACAAGCTGCATAAATTGCTTCGTTCCAGAACAATACTGGAAGATTTGAGTCCGTAAGCATTGTCCTCGCCGTTTCAATTAGAGTCCTGTTTTTACGTTCCGCGACACCGTTCTGTTGTGGAGTATACGGAGCACTATATTCGTGATGAATTCCTTTGTTTTCACAAAGATCGTCCATCTGTGCATTTTTAAACTCCGTCCCATTGTCACTCCTAATCCTCTTGATCTTGAGACCATAGATATTTTCCAGACGAGTGAACAGAACTTTCAAATTATCAAACGTGTCGCTCTTTCTATGTAAGCACATTACCCATGAAAATCTTGAATAATCATCAGTCACCACAAGACAGTATAACTCCCCAGCATGACTCTTACGCTTGACAGGACCAAACAAATCTATGTGCAAACGTTCAAGTGACAGTTCAACGGAATTAACTTTCTTTGGTCTATGGGATTGTTTGTGCTGCTTACCCTTTTTACAACTCACACACTTGTCATTTAGGTGAAAATGTTTGACGTTCACGCCTGTGACAAGTTCATTCTTCACCAATTGATTCATCTTTCTGAGGTGAATGTGTCCCATTCTCCTGTGCCACATAATAGATTCTTTTTCTGTAGCCTTGGAGAGGAAACACGTGACTTGGCCTTGGGTGGTCATGGCTTTTGACATATCGAGAATGTATAAGTTGTTCACTCTTGGCGCCTTTAGCATCACCCACTCTTTCGGTAATTCAAAACTCGGCTTAAGTATGTAGCAAGATTTGTCGTCAAAGTACACAGAGAATTGCTTGTCGCATATCTGACTGACACTCAACAGATTGTAATCTATCTGCTTCACATAAGAAATTCTCTCGAAGCTCACAATTCCATTGCTCACACTACCCTCCATGGTAATATAGCCTCCTTTGTTCCCGGCAAACGATACATAGCCTCCATTGATGTTTCTAATATCAAAAAGTAGCGAAAGATCCCCTGTCATATGGCCAGAAGCTCCACTGTCAACAATCCAAAGACTGCTCACAGGGCCAGCTGAAGCTCCCTGCACATATCAAGTAAAGAAGTTAGATTTTTCGGGGGACCCAAGCCTGTTTGGTCTTGGGTATTTGAACAGATTGTTTCAAAGAGTCAGTTTTCTCACAAACATTTTCATTTTTATCAACCTTTTTCTTATTACACAAATCTTTTTCTTTCTTAGATTTCACAATCTGTTGTGAAGTTGAAGCACCCTCAGAACCCTTTGATGACCAAGATTGTTCAGTCCGTTTCAAGATCCGGATATGAGATTTTGAGGTCTCAGCCGGTTTCTTTACTTCATCCTTGAACGATACATTCTTGGTTACCTTCTCTGATTTAACATAGACAGGTCCAACTGCTGGTTTGACATTAGGTTTAACAGGTACCTTTTTGTTGTCAACAGTTGCGTTCACCATTGGTTTCTTCAATTGTTTCTCAGTGGCTATCCGGTTGCGTCTATCATAAGTCATCGGACGATTTTCCCTCCTTTTGAAATAGTTGTTTTGGTTATAAAAAGGTGTTGGCTGAGAGAAAAACCGTCTCTGTGGATAACTGTGATTATCAACCGGACAATCATACTTTTGCTTCATCTCCACCTCGTGCCTCTTGTGTCGTACATACGGGCAGTTGGCAAGTAAATGCCCCTTTCCCCGCACTTAAAACACGCACGGTACTCTTTATAGTTTTCCTTGATGTTCGACTTAGAATAACTAGCAATGGGATATTGATCAACCATACACTGTCTTCTTAAACTCTCAGGAGCTGGGTCCTTTGAGTAAGTCGGCTCAATAAAACTGTTTGACTTATCTGTTGGTTTAACAAATTGTGTGACATTGACCTTTGGATCTTTAGGAATATCCGAATGAATTTTCTTTAAAATAGCTGGAGGAATATCATTTGTTCGTTCATGTTTCGGGAACCAAATGGTACTTTCCTGCCAGATCTTTTCAATTTTTGAATAATTTGCAAATTGAATCGCATATTCTTCATCAGACATGATCTTATCGGAGCCTTGCATCCGATAGAAAACTTTCACAGGTTTATCACACGATTCATTTTTCTCTTCATCTAACTTTTCAGTTTTCTTTTCAATTTTCTTCTTTAATTTCTTATCAATAGACTTAACAACATTCTTTTCAACATTCTTAACCACTTTCTTTTCAACATTCTTTACTGATTGATTCTTTCTGTGTGCGTTAGCCATGGGATGGACAATCTGAGATGGTGAAACAGGTTCAGTAGTGATGATGTGATTTTCATCAAGAATATCACTCACTTTTTCAACAACCGTCTCAGACTGTTCATCCTCTTCATCAGAATCATCAGCAGCAACCACACCCTCATTATTTCCCAGTACAGGTCTAACATCAGAATACGGGTCTCCCACACTGGATGTGTTGGACTCGTTATCCGATGTAGAGTCAGATTTGACTAAACTCTCCGGTGCTATTGCATGCAAATTATGGTTTTCAAACAACACCGGAGCTGGGACAGCTTTGTAGTTTGCACTACTCGACTGTGAAGGCTCTTCTATAATGTGGTCAACAACATAAGCGATGTGCTTATAACTCTCAAGCTTTTTATTAACTTTCTCTGCAAAGCACTTGATGGTGGCCATTTCCAATTTTGTGTTTTCTAAATCATTGATATAGTTATTTATGGCCATTTGTTTTAACGACAAAGTCTTTTTCAATTCAGACACATCTTTCTTATACCCATCAAGTACTCTGTTAAACTCTTTTGATTCTTTCTGATATAATTGACAGTTGATTTTTGCACTCTCAAGTTGAACCTTGAGTTGCTTATTTTCATCTGTCAATTTATCACAAGCTTTGCATTGTTTAACACAAGTTGAATTAGAATTAACAGTAGATTCAGTACTTACCTGTTTGGGAGGTTCTTTTTATGGCCATCAATGCAAAGTGTGCTTCCTTCCCAGCGAAAACTTGGAATAGTCAATTCTGGTGCAAGCATCATCCACTATGCATGATTTCCTTGTCATCAAGAAGTCGGCTTCAGCAAGCAACTGGTTGATGTCGTCATCCAGTGAGTTAACACTAGATTCAGAGTCAGAATCACTCTCCTCATCAGAATAAGTAGAATCAAACTGTTCTGGAATATCAGCAACCGTATCCATAGCCATTCCAGACTTCTCTTCTTCAACATCAACATTCATCTCCTCATTCAACTCTTCAATCTTCAACTCACTCATCTTTTCAGACACAATCTCTTCTTCAACCTCCACCGGTTCATCCAAGTTCATCTGCTGTGCCACACAAGCCACATTACCAGCTGTAATTTCTTCCACACCCAACTGCATACCGGTCCAATCAAAACCCTCATCCTTCTGTATCACCAAAGCTTGATTTGGGTTCTCGGTTTGGGTTTGTGTGTTTGGTGTAGAAATGGGAATGATTGTTCGGTTTGAGTTCTGTTATGTTTGGTTTTGGTTTTGTGATGTGGATTGTCTAGCATTGTTATTTTGTTGGTTATTTTGGCGATTTTGAAAGGTGTTGTGAGGTTGAAAGCTTGAAATGTTGTTGGAACTTTGGTATGAAACTTAATTTTGGTTTTGAGTTTGACGGTTTTGGTATGTAGAGTTGAATGGATTTCGATTACCTTGTTGTGCTGGCTGTGTGCACTCTCTTTTAAAATGACCTTTTTCACCACAGTTGAAACAAGTAACTTTGGCTTTGTTGAAGCCATAAGTGGTGTTAGGAGAAGTTGAAAGATCCGTTCTCCCGGTCTTCTGAATAAAATCAGTGGCTCTTCTCATGATACTTGCAAAAGCCCACTGTATATCCATCAATTCCATCTCTTCCTTGTCGATCTGTGCATAGTCTTCATTGGTCAAATTGTTGTTCCCAATTTGACTAGCAACCAGACCATTGTATGATGCTACCATCTCTGAAACTAATGCTACATGTTGTTGAGCAATCTTAACAGTAACATTGTTCAGATTTGAAGTCTCCAACACAATCGGGCTTTGGTTAGGTTGACTTTGGTTAAGTTGCATTTGGTTCATCTGAGGGTTGTAAGGTTGTTGTTGTTGAGATTGACTAGCAGAGTAACATGCTGCTTGTTGCATAGGTGAGAATGGCGGAATATAAGAAGTTGTTGGATATGATGGTGAGGTATATGAAGATGTTTGAGCAAGGTAATTGATTGGTTGTTTGGGTGGTTCAACAATGTTAGTTACGCACGCGATGTGTGGAGCAATATTGGTAGTAGAACTGGAAGTAGAATGGGAAGAAGATGTACCACCAAGATAAGGTTCCGGATTCTGAGGAATTTGAGCCCTTTTTGCTTTCCTCTTCTCTTCCATCTCCTTGTTTTCCAGTTTCTGTATAAACTCATTGATCGTCCAATACTGGTACGCATCCTTCTCTTTCAATACCTCAATATGCTGGTTCCAATACGGTGGCAACGCATCGGCAAACTTGTCCACCAATTCGGACATATGTATTCTAATCTCATAGCTTGACAGCTCTGTGAGTAAGTGGCAATACCTTGGAACCAATTCTTTCAATGTCTCGTTACCCATGTAACTAAAATTCTCAAACTCTTTGCGAAGCTCCTCCATCCTTAGCTTCATAGTCTTCTCATTTCCATCATGCCTGTTTCTCAACATGTCCCACAGCTGCTTAGAAGTTGTGCAAGAACCAAACTGATGCAGCAAATCAGTGTTGATAGCTTGGGACAATTGAGAAAACGCCTTTTTCTCAATAGCAAACTTTTTCTTTTCATCGTCTGCTAGATTCTCCAAAGGAATAGGCTCTCCCGTGTTCTCCAAGATCGGAGCAACATAGCCTTTCGCAATCATCTGCCACGCCTCAGTTCCCTCTAAACCCATACCCTCTAAATGGATCTTGAATTTAGTCTTCCACGTGTTGTAGTCAACCATCTCCATAAGCTTAGGTGGTCGGTTTCCACTCCCAGATGACAAGTTTTGAATAAGCGTTGATATGGCATTAGTCGTCTGTGTGTGAACCGCTGCTGCTGCTACTCCCCAATAGTCTCCAATCGGTTGCTGTTGTGGTTGCGCAACGTGTTGAGGAATAGTACTAGTCATAGCCATGTAGTTGATAGGTTGTGATGGTTGACTAGACTTTTGGGCATCAACCGACCAAGGATCCAAGGTTGTCTGCTGTTGTGGTGTCGTGTTTGGTCGTGGTGTAGTCGGAAAGTTCCACATCTTGATTAGAAAAAGTTTAAACACGAAAAGATTAGAAAAGTTTTAAAACAGTTTTCTCCTTCGTATGAATAGAGTGGTCGAATGAGTAAAATTGTTCTCCTTCGACCGTTTGTAAAGATACGAATGAGAAGTGTAACAAACACAAAGCACTTTCGACCGTTTAACCCTCTTTCGACCGTTTGTATTTCTCCTTCGACCGTTCGAATGGTCGAATGAAACAAGTATGGTCGAATGAACTCCAATACACTAACAAACTCTCGGATCGACCACTTAAAACACCACCTTCGACCAAAAATCCTTTGGTTCGACCGTTTAACACACACGTTCGCCCATTTCTCCCTAGGTTCGACCCTGCACTTTCAAAAACGGTTATTCTTTGAAAATCAGTTAATTTTGATCAAATTTTTCAAAAGTTGAAAGAATTTGATGATTCTAATCAGGTTTTGATTCGGATTTGATTTGGAACAAGTTTATCAAAGAGAATTATCCATTTTATCCATGAAAACAAGCTCTAATCAATCAATTTATCACCAATTCAGTTTTATCAATGAAAACAGAAAGTTTTTGATCAAAATAGGGTCCAAATCTGCTGTAAAATTATCAAGTTGTGGTTGTTTGATCCATAATGGCTCTGATACCACTTTGTATGCGCTTAGGATCATCAAATCTACAAAGAGATTGATCAAACAAGTTTGATTCAGGTGCGGAATCCCTGAATCAATCACAATAATGATAATCAAACAATCAAAACACAGAAATCATCTTTCAAAGCTTTTTCTCATTCATAAACAACTTGAATTACACGTTTTAATAATGTTTACAATCAAATCTAATGTGAAAATAAGTTGACACAAACACTAGGGAGAGACACAAAACAAGAGGGAATAAAATGACCAACAACTAGCATTCAAAAAGTGCTTAACCTATTTATAGGCCTACACATTCGCCCATATTGCATGGTCGAATGTGCAGGTTCGCCCAAACACAGTGGTCGAACCAAGCATGACATAAACATCTAAACTACATTCGCCTCCTAGTCTCTCCTTCGCACTGTTTCTTCTCCTTCGCACCTTCATAATCTTTCATTCGCCCACATTTACCTCCTTCGCCCATTCGATAAACAACAAAACATATGTTAATTGTAATCCAAAGCATTAGTCGCACAAAATGCATCTACAAAATGTAAGGCTGCTAGAAATTAATGCACCGAATAAGTCACCAATAACACAGATAATATAGATTCCGAACCTATTTTATAAACCAAATGCTTTCTTGAATACTTGATATCAAACCGAGCGTCAAAAAAGCATCAATGGCTCTGATACCAATTGTAAGTCCTGAAATAACACGATATCAAGTAACACAACGGATTGGCGAAATCAAAACGTTGTATGATTCAAGAAACAAGATGAAACAAAGATTAAGCTTTCTTTATTGCATACAGTTTCAATGGAACCGTCTGATACAAAGAGAATTCTTTTATAAAACCAAACCGCTAACCTAATAATGATGATAAACATAACATTATATAGGTTCTGTACTGGGTTTGGCCCACATGGCCTATCCCAAAGCCCAAGCCCAACTGAGAACTAATAGTTCTCGGCCCAAACACCTAAAACTAACCGAGAACCTAAATGTTCTTGGTTCCGAATAGTAAAACACAAATATAGATCACTAATATGTATTTGATAGCGTCAGTTTCACTATTATAGACCCAACAGATAGGATTAGAATAGATTTGATTTGATTTATTGTATTTTCAAATTTATTGTTGTAATCCTTCAAGTACAAGATCAAGACGAAGATAAAAAAAAGGCGAACAAGTTCCATGAAGATAGAGATCTCGGGTTAAGTGGGAGTTATCAAAATAGTTTTGAAACCCTTTAGACTAGTTCGTTAAGTTTCTGGCTAAAACGAAACGGACGACCTATTAGGGGCTTGATTCGTTTAATTTTATTGTTATGTTTTGTGGTTGTGTTTTATTTATTGTAAATAATCTAGATAACCCAAAATAAATAAAATTTTCAAAATCATGGCAACGGTTTTATTAAAACAAAATTTATAAAACCGAAAAGCATATTTAATAAAAGAGTTTTATTAATATTAAAACAAGTCTATTCGCGATAAAACGACCAACATAGTTTAAATAGGGTATTTAAAACTATACCATGTCGAGTGTTGAAAGGAGTTTCAATTATCACGAATTATATAAAATTGGATTTTATAAACAGTTGTGTAACTCGCATCATGCTACGAGTTATTCAATATATTTATGGTAAATATTAAAATAAATCCCAATTTTAAATTGATGTTTTATGCCACCCTTAATGAGTTAACACTTCATTCTAAATCGAACCCAAATGTTAGTGCCGATCCCTGCATCTAGGTGTTGATCATGAGTGAAGGTAATCATCGCGTTTCCTGTGTAACATAGGCCGGTGTTACAGTTAATAGTAAAGGACCAAACATCGATTGTTTATCAAGTGGGAATAGTTGGGGTTAAACATACATCGCTCTTAGCGATAACCCCAAATGGAGAGTTGTGTAGTGGACAGGTTGTTTACCTACCTAATCGTACCAGTGGACAGTGCTAAGCCAGTTTACTATGTATTGATGAATCGGGGTCTCATCCAAATTAATTTTGCTTTTTGGTTCAAAAAATAATTAGGATTTTTAAAACATAAAATACTAATAAGTTAATTTGGAACTTTGTAGATGTCAACTGAAAACAATTCCACCTCCCAATTCTCTCTCAAGTCCATCTTAGAAAAGGACAAACTGAACCACTCCAACTTCATAGACTGGCACCGCAACTTGAAAATTGTTCTCAAAGCGGAGAACAAGTTGTATGTTCTTGAAACACCAGTCCCTGATGAACCCATCAGTCAGAACACTAATGCTTATAAAAACTATGCTAAGCACTTTGATGACTCTTTGAAAGTCACATGTCTGATGCTGGCTTCCATGATCCTTGAACTTCAAAGGACCATGAAAGACATGGAAGCATACGAGATGAATCAGCATCTAGTGGAAATGTTCCAACAAAATGCTCGTCATGAGAGGTTTGATGTGATGCGATCACTAATAACCGATCGTATGCAAGAGGGTACATCAGTTAACACTCATGTGTTAAAGATAAAGGCATATGTTGATCACTTGGCTCGTCTGGAATTCCCCTTGAGCGATGAGTTATCTAGGGATATTATCCTAAACTCATTGCCCAAGTCATATGACCAGTTCATTATGAACTATAATATGAATGGGATGGAGAAGACACTTGTAGAACTGCATCAGATGCTCAAAAATGCTGAGGTGAACATACCTAGCAAAACTGCACCTGTGCTGATGATCAAGGAGGGTCATGTTAAGAAACCTAACACCAAGAAAAAAGGAAATCAGGGCAAAGGGAAGGGAAAGGCCAAATCTGTTTCCAACAAGAAACCTCTGAAAAATGCCAAGTGCTTTCATTGTGATGAAATTGAGCATTGGAAGAGGAACTGTGCTAAGTATTTAGCTGAACTAAAGCAAGCCAAGGCTTCAGGAGGAGAGTCCTCAGGTATATATGTTATTGAGATCTTTGCTTTTTCTAGCAAAACATAGGTGTTTGACACATGATGTGGTTTCCACATTTGTAGTGTTTTGCAGGGACTAAGAAAGATTAGAAAGCTGAAACAGGGCGACTTGGAGGTCCATGTTGGCAATGGACAAAGAGTTGTTGTGAAGGCGATAGGAGAATATGTTCTTTTACTCCCTTCTGGTTTAGAATTTGTTTTGAACAATGTTTATTACATTCCTAGTGTGACTAGAAATATTGTTTCATTTTCTGCTTTGCATGGACAAGGTTTTAATTATCGTTTTAATGGTGAATTTATTTCTGCTTATTTTAACGATATGTTTTACTTTAATGCAAAACCCAACAATGGGATCTATGAGATAGAAATCCAAAACGATAACATATTATGCAACATCTCCCATAAACGTAAGAAGTTGGACTTTAATGATATGTATATGTGGCATTGTAGACTTGGTCACATTAGCAAGAATCGTGTTAAACAACTCAAGACCGCAGGAATCCTAGATTCCAAGGGTTCAGAGTTGTTTGGAAAATGCGAATCATGCTTGAGTGAAAAGTTAACAAAAGCACCTTTTTCAAATGTTGGAGAAAGAGCTAATGATCTGTTAGGGCTTGTACATACAGATGTACGTGGTCCATTCAGAACAATGTCAAGACATGGAGAAGGATACTTTGTTACATTTACTAATAATTTCAGTAGATATGGTTATGTTTATCTTATGAAGCATAAACATGAAACTCTTGAAAAGTTCAAGGAGCACCAAAACAAAGTAGAAAATCAGCTGAATAGAACTATTAAGATGCTTCGATCAGATCGAGGTGGTGAATATCTTAGTCAGGAGTTCATCGATCATCTAAAGGATTGTGGAATAGTTTCACAACTCACTTCACTTGGAACACCACAACATAATGGTGTGTCTGAGCGGAGAAATCAAACTCTATTAGATATGATTTGATCAATGATGTGTCGAACAAACCTTCCAAAATCCTTTTGGAGTTATGCTTTGGAAATTGCCGCAAGACTTGTGAATATAGCTCCAACAAAGAAGGTTGACAAAACGCCTTATGAGATATGGCATGGAAAGAAACCTAATGTATCCTATCATAAAGTCTGGGGATCTAATGCTTATGTCACTCTAGAATCTTCGAATAAACTAGACCCTAGAAGAGAAAAAGTGGTTTTCGTCAGATACGCTAAGAAGATCGGTTACTTATTCTGTGATACCCCGCAAATTCAGGTTCTCACTTTAACTAAACTCTAGTTACGTTCCTTGCATTATACATAACTAGGGTTAGCTAGATAGGACACACGTGCATTGTTGTGAGTTAATATCTGGTTACATGATTAGTGAACCTCGGACGTTGGTGAATAATGAACTTATGTGTCTCTGTGATATTTGATGAACTTATGTGAAAACCATACGTGATTGTGTGAACCTAAACCGAATACGTTAACAAAAATCATTAAAAGTGGAGCATGAGGTTGATTAGGGTCTTAACGCATGGGGTTGCACTTGTTACGGTCCAAAATAACGAAAACGTCGAAGGATAACGCGTCGGGTGACGAAACGAGACACGCACGAGGGCCTCGGGCCTGTGAGCGGCCGCTCACAGGGCCCGAGCGGCCGCTCGCACGTGCCTGACGGGTCTAAACCGCCTTAAACTCCTATTTAAGCATCCTTAACCCCCATGCAACCCCTAAACTCAACCCTAATCGCCCCCTTACTGCCCCACACGAAATATTAACCCTAAAGCTCCTGCTAAGGCTCAAGATCATCAATTGGGAAGCTCCAAAGGCGCACGGTTGATCGAATCGAAGAGCCAAGGGTATAATCATTGATTCCTTAGGCTTTTATCTTGTGTTTTTGTTATAAAAATCATGTAACAAAGTTTGTCCAGGTCTGAAAGTTTTTAACAATCATTAAAACATGAAGTTTTTGAAGATTAAACGGATTAAACATAATAATAAACGATTAGTAACATCATAGGATACTTGTTGCGCAAGTTATTGATGTTTTGGTCTTTAAAGTTGTGATCTTTGCATGTTTAGTAGTAGAATCTGATCATAATAAGTATTAGGGATGTTTGGTAATGATGATTGATGTTTGTTGATTGTTTTTATGCACACGGTAGTCGATTAAAGTATGATTTAGGCGAAACTAAAATCTGGACAGAATGATTAGACGAACTTGTAGGAGCTGTAACATGGCTTTAACATAATGATTTTGGTATTTTCTTTGCATGGTTGAGTCACACTTGGTCTTAGCTTTTCATAATGGGTAAAATCAAGTGTTTTGGACGTCGGTTGAGTCGTTTTTGGAATTTTCATTGAAAATAGGTCAGGTCAGAATTTCGGGTATCAAACTGAGTCAACTTTGAAACATCATAACTCAAGTTTTATAAAGATTTGGGTTGTAAAATTTTTACAAAAGGTTAATATTGGAGTAATATGAGTTTTCCAAGTGGATTCATCCCGTTTGGATGAATACACAATTTTTGGGAATTTATCTACCAAACTGACCTGTTAGGAAGGTTTTCTAAACCTAGCTATATTAGACGAATTTTAATTATTTTTGTGTTTGGATTTAAGACAAAACAAAAATATGTGTTGTTAAGTGAGTACCAAAGAAAATTCAGTAAAAATTTGGGAAGTTAACTCACTGATTTACTATTTTAAATAAATTCGTTTTGATGGCGCACAATCTGTCCTGAAAACACTGATTGTGTATTATGTGCTTATGTGACTAATTGAGGTTTTAAATGGTATGGAATTGACATGTAAATGAAGTACACTTGTTTGAGACACATACGGAATGTGGAAACTAATTGTAACCAATACATTCACCAATGAGTCTGTAGGGTTTACTATTGCATGTAGAATCACTAGGCGTCACATACACACTTTTGAACGTTTAAAACGCCTTGGACAAACGAGTTATATGGTGTAATGATATTACGCCTATACTCACTTAGTGACACTGTTATTAGGGTGTCGGTAGCATACTTTACTTGCGGTTCGGATTTCTTTTGCTTACACGTTAAGGTGAGTTTCACTACTCTTTTTCTCAAAGGCATGCGTCTCGGATTTGTATGCGCGTGAAAGGATCGGTAAGCTACAAAGACAATCAAACAATTTAGTTTTGGGTGCGGAATCCCCAAAACCAGCACAAAATGGTAACTAATCAGATAAACACACACAAATCATCATTTTCAAACGTTTTCATTAATAATCAAACTTGAATACACGTAGAAAGACAATTACATTCAAGGACTCGACGCAAAACAAGTTTATAAAAAGTTACAGAGAGAATTCAGAAAGTGGCGGGAAATAAATGACTCAAAGTTAGCTGCAAAAACTGAGTTTGCCTATTTATAGACTGCACATTCGCCCACTTTGTTCGTGCGAATGTGCAGGTTCGCCCAATTTGAGTGGTCGAACCAAACTCCATAATAAACAATCTTCATTCGCTCCAAAAAGCTTCCTTCGCACCCTTGAAATCTCTCTTTCGCACCATCAAAATCTTTCCTTCGCACCAACGACAATAAACAAAACAAATGAGTTATCCAATCCAAAGCATTAGTCGCACATATGCACCTACAAACTCCCCCTCGACTATTGCTTGGATTGTTGTCTTCTCTGTTCATCCATGTGCTTGTTCATTATTCTGATGTGTCGTATAATCTTTTGTTCTCTAGTCAGTTCCGGTTCCTGAAATGTCTTCTTCTTTGTTTTCTTCACAGGCACAGTCTGCTTCTCAACAGTTTTACCCAACTTCTGTTCATAATCACATCCAGCGTTGATGTCATATGCAAAGCACAGAAATACCACACGTTGGTACTTTCCTGCTTGCTCAGCATCTTTTGCGTCTGAGTAGATCGGATTATAGAATAGCATGATGATATCCTCATGTGAGCAATTGATTAGCCACATAGGATCAAAAATAAGCACCTTCTTATAATCCTTCTCACCGTCTTTTAACACAATCACGGCCTCTGTTGTCTTCCAATCATAGTACCACCATATAAAGTCTTTAGCAAAATGCTGAGGAATAGGCAACAACGGAATTTTCTTCAGCACCCGCGGTGGTTTATACTTCAAAGTAACCTTGGGCAACCCAGTTATCTCGTTAATTTCCTTCTTGTGTTCAATCCTCTTTGGATACTGGGGCCTAAACAGATTCCACTCGGTTCGACTCTCATGGGTCATCTTCTCAGCAAAATAATCAATCTGGCTATTTGGCGCTCCCGTTAGACGGTGACGACAAATATCCCTGATTGCCCAGTAAGGAAGAGTCTTTAAGTGATGAAACTTCTCAAAGTATAGAATACCTTTCTCCCATTTCACCGCAAAACACCTAAGCTCTTTGACAAACTTCCAGGCCAAGGCACGGCCTTTGAACATACTGCTATGAAGTTTGTAGAAGCTTCCCTGAATATCAGCTTTAGGGCGGTTATTCTCCTTCTCCTTTAGTTTCCTCAACAACTCCTTCAAACTGTCTGTTTGTTCGAACCGAGGCTTTTCATGCCCTTTAAAGATGTGTTCTTCAAATACCTTACTCTTCTCTTTGGCTAGTTTCTCAGCATGGTTTAGCAATTCATCTGAGAAAGAAAATCCACATTCTTGATTTGTTCTGAAATATTGTGGATATTCATCGCTCGTAATATCTTCCATCTCGACTTCCTCGAATGCAGGAACATCACGATCATCCGAGTGATTTCTAGCTTCTTTCTCAGGAATCTTAGGAATAAAATTATCAGCAAGTAATTCTTCTAACGTCTTACCCACTTGCTTTGCTAAACCTTCCAGAATTTCTTTCGAAATAGCTGCTGACACTTCCCCATCCTCAAGATCAGGGTCATCATATTCCAACTCGAAAAGTTTATTATTAGATTCAAATATTTCTGGAAACCTGCTAGTCATGTCTATCGTCCAGACTCGATCGGTTAACATCTGACGATACTTATTCTTATCTTCTTCAGACAATGACTTCAATCTTTCGTTCCAGAAAATATCTTCATCATCAACATTCTCACCAGGAGTTTTAGAACTCGATTCTCCACCCTTACCTGTTTCACGCTTTTCATATGAAAACTGTTCAGCGTCATCATCATCATCATCATCATCACTATCATCTTTCTTGCACTTAAACACCCATTTGGTGCCTATCTTCTTTCTTCCAGGAGGTAAATCAGTCAGGGTCCATACACCAATTTTCTGGAATTGTAATAACTCCTCCTGCATTGCTTCCACCCAGGCGTCATCCAAAAGAGCATCCTTGTATGTCCGCGGCTCGACCTGCGAAACATAACAAGCAAATGACCAGTCATTCTGAAAACCAGATTTCTGAACTTTGGCATATAAAGCAAGATTGCCAATGTTTTCTGGTGCTTGAGCATTCTTCAGCTGCCCTCTCGTCATTACACTGCTACCATGATCACCAATAACTTGTTCAAGCGGGTGTATCCGATGTATCCGAGATTCCGGATAATCAGGTACTTGGACTCCCGTCTGAGTTGTTAAATTCTCTGTAGAATCCAGATCATTACCCACATTCGATGTTGAAGCATCAGTAGTAGATGGGTTCACTGGTGGTGTCACAGTAGCATTGTCCAGAATATCTTCACTTGTTGCATCATCGTCTTCGTATTCTGATTCGGATGAATTAAGCGATGTAGAAGCCTCTTGGAACACCTCTTCTTCCAATACAGGAGCAGTAGTATCATTAGAAGCTGCTTGGGGGTTTACCGTGATCGGACGCACTAACGGTGAAGTTACAGCGTTTTCGACCTCGTAGTATAATCGAAGTACAGCTTCTTCAACCATGCTATCTAGATTGAATGATTCAAAGAAATCTTTGTAATCAAACATCCAATCTGGTCCTCCACCTTGTACATTTTGTGTATATCTTTGAACTTCGACATTAGCCCACTCCTCGACTTTTCTAGTTCTTTTGTTGAATACCCGTTTTAATGGGGTTGCATATCCAACAAAATAACCTTCTTCAGCCTTTGGTGCAAACATTTCCGAAGGATTCAGCATTGTACATGGGGCACCAAATGGTTCTAGATACTCAAGATTCGGCTTGCGTCGGTTCAAAAGCTCATAAGAAGTCTTGCCAAACTTCTTCACTGTCAAAACACGGTTAAGAGTATAACATGCTGCGTAAATAGCTTCGTTCCAGAACATGACTGGAAGATTTGAATCCGCAAGCATTGTTCTCGCCGTCTCTATAAGAGTCCTGTTCTTTCTCTCTGCGACACCGTTCTGCTGGGGTGTATACGGAGCGCTATATGCATGATGAATTCCTTTGTTTGCACAAAGATCCTCCATCTGAGCATTTTTAAACTCCGTCCCATTGTCACTCCGGATTCTTTTGATCTTCAGACCATATAAATTCTCCAGACGTGTAAACAGAACCTTCAAGTTGTCAAAAGTGTCGCTTTTCTGATGCAAACACATTACCCATGAAAATCTTGAATAGTCATCAGTCACCACAAGACAGTATAATTCTCCGGCATGACTTTTACGTCTGACTGGACCGAATAAATCCATATGCAAACGTTCAAGTGGCAGCTCAACAGAATTAACTTTCTTTGGTCTATGGGATTGTTTGTGCTGCTTGCCCTTCTTGCAACTGATACACTTGTCATTCAGATGGAAGTGTTTGACATTAACTCCCGTGACAAGTTCATTCTTCACAAGCTGATTCATCTTTCTCAAATGTATATGTCCCATTCTCCTGTGCCACATAATGGATTCTTTTTCTGTAGCCTTGGAGAGGAAACACGTGACTTGGCCATGAGTGGTCATTGCTTTAGACATGTCGAGAATATACAAGTTGTTAACTCTCGGCGCCTTCAGCATCACCCACTCTTTTGGTAACTCAAACCCAGGTTTCAAGATATAACAGGATTTGTCATCAAAATACACTGAAAATTGTTTATCACAAATCTGACTAACACTGAGCAGATTGTAGTCTATCTGTTTCACATAAGAAATCCGCTCAAATGTTACGACCCCATTACTTACACTACCCTCCATAGTAATGTAGCCTCCCTTATTTCCAGCAAATGCCACATAACCTCCGTTAATATTTTTGATGTCAAAGAGTAGCGCGAGGTCCCCTGTCATGTGACCAGAAGCTCCACTGTCAACAATCCATAGGCTGCTAACAGGGCCAGCTGGAGCTCCCTACACATTTAAAGTAGATCAATTAGTTCTTTCGGGGGACCCAAGCCTGTTTGGTCTTGGGTCTTTGAACAGGTTGTTTCAAAGAATCTTTTGGCTCACAAACATCTTGGGTTACTTCAACCCCTTTCTTCTCACTAACAACTTTCTTTTTCTCATTCTTCTCGCTCTGTGAAGTAGAGGCTCCTTCAGATTCCTTAGATGACCAAGATTGCTCAGATCGTTTCAAGATCCGAATCTGAGATTTTGAAGTCTCAGTCGGTTTCTTTACTTCTTCTTTGAAAGCAACCTTCTTGGTTACCTTCTCTGATTTAACAGAGACAGGTCCAACTGCTTGTTTACCACTAGGCTTAGGAGTTACCTTTTTGGTATCAACAGTTGAGTTCATCTGAGGTTTCTTACCAGATTTATCAGTGGTCATCCGGTTGCGCCTATCATACGTCATCAGACGATTTTCCCCCTTGTTGTAAAAATTGTTTTGATTATAAAAATGTTGTTGGGGAAAATGCCGTCTCTGTTGGTAGCCATAATTGTCAACCGGATACTCATGATATTGCCTCATTTCTACCTCGTGCCTTTTGTGTCGTACGTACGGGCAGGCGGCAAGTAAATGTCCCCGTTCCCCGCACTTATAACACGCACGGTATTCCTCGTAGTTTTCCTTGATCGGCGACTTGGAAAAACTAGCAATGGGATATCGATCGACCATGCATTGTTTCCTTAAACTCTCAGGAGCTGAGTCCTTCGAGTAAGTCGGTTCAATAAAACTATTTTCTTTATGCACAGGCAAAACAAACTGTGTGACATTGACCTTTGCATCTTTTTCCGAATAAATTTTGTCTAAAATCTCTTGAGGAATGTCGTTGGTCCTTTCAAATTTTGGGAACAAAATCGTACTTTCCTGCCATATCTTTTCGATTTTTGTAGAATTGACAAATTCAATCGGAAACTCATCATCTGATAAAATCTTATCGGAGCCTTGCATCCGATAGAAGATTTTGACAGGTTTATCACATACTTCATTGCTCACATCATTGTTTTTCTTCTCAACTGGTTTTATCACATTTTTCTCAATTTTAATTTCAACTTTCTTTTCAACCGGTTTTATCACGTTTTTCTCAACCTTCTTGACCTCTTTCTTTTCAAAACTTTTACCAACAAACTTATCATTTTTCTTACCCTCATTTTTGCGATGAGCATTTGCCATTGGATGAATGATCTGAGACGGTGAGACTGGCTCAGTAGTGATTATATGATTTTCATCAGGGATATCACTATCACTTTCAACCGTCTCAGATGACTCATCTTCTTCATCTGAATCATCAGTAGCAACCACACCCTCACTATTTCCCAGTACTGGTCTCACATCAGAATATGGGTCCCCTACACTGGAAGTGTTATGCTCATTTTCTGGTGTGGGATCAGGATGAATTAAAGTCTCCGGTGGTATTGCATGTAAAGTGTGATTCTCAAACAATACCGGAGATGGAACTGACTTATAGTTTGCACTATTCGTCTGGGAGGGTTCTTCAATGATATGATCAACTACGTATGCTATGTGCTTGTAACTTTCTAATTTCTTGTTAACTTTTTCTGCAAAGCACTTGATGGTTGCCATTTCTAATTTAGTGTTTTCCATTTCATTGATGTAATTATTAATGGCAAGTTATTTAATAGATAATGTCTTTTTCAATTTTGACACATCTTTTTTATAACCATCAAGAACTTTGTTGAAATCTTTTAAGTCCTTTTGATAAATCTGACAGTTGAGTTTTGCACTCTCAAGTTGAACCTTGAGAAGCTTGTTCTCATCAGTCAGTTTTTCAAAATCAGCACATTTGTCACATTTAACACAAGATTGAGTTTCAGAACTTACCGGCTTAGGAGGTTCTGTCATGGCCATTAGAGCAAAGTGAGCTTCCTTTCCTGTGAAAAATTTGGAGTAGTCAATCTTGGTGCATGCATCATCCACCATACATGACTTGCGAGTCATCAGGAAGTCAGCTTCAGCTAGCAGTTGGTCAATATCATCATCTAGTGAATTCACACTAGTCTCTGAATCAGATTCGCTCTCCATATCCGAGTAAGCTGAGTCATATTGATCTCCAACATCGGTGACAGAATCAAGAATCATCCCCGATCTCTTGTCTTCACCTTCAGCCATCACTTCATCATTCACTTCTTCAATCTTCAACTCCGACACCTTTTCAATCACAACCTCTTCTTCAACTTCCTCATTCTCATCCAACCTCATCTGCTGTGCCACACACGCAACATTCCCAGCAGTGATTTCCTCCACCCCCAATTGCATACCAGTCCAGTCAAAACCTTCATCCTTTTGGATGACAAGTGCTTGGTTTTGAGTATCAGTTTGGTTTTGGTTTTGTGTGTTAGGTGTAGAGATAGGAACAATAGTTCGGTTTGGGTTTTGTTGAGGTTGATTTTGGGTTGTGGATTGTCTGGTGTTGTTGTTTTGTTGACGGTTCTGATAAGTGTTTTGGTTTTGTGGTTGAAAGCTTGAGATGTTGGGATTATTGTAAGACACTTGATTCTGGTTTTGGTTTTGTCGGTTTTGGTATGTAGAATTGAAAGGATTTCGGTTACCTTGTTGTGCTGGTTGTGTGCACTCCCTTTTAAAATGTCCCTTTTCACCACAGTTAAAGCAAGTAACCTTTGCTTTGTTGAATCCATATGTGGTATTGGGAGAGGTTGAGAGATTAGTCCTGCCAGTCTTCTGAATGAAATCAGTGGCTCTCCTCATAATGCTTGCAAAAGCCCACTGAATGTCCATCAACTCCATTTCCTCTTTATCAATTTGAGCATAGCCCTCATTGGTAAGATTATTGTTACCAATTTGACTTGATACCAAACCATTGTAAGAAGCAACCATGGCAGATACTAGAGCAACATGCTGTTGAGCAATTTCAACAGTCACATTGTTAAGGTTTGATGTCTCTAACACAATCGGGTTTTGACTTGATTGTGCTTGAGTAATCTGCATCTGGTTCACTTGAGGAGGATATTGTTGTTGTTGTTGCTGTTGACTTGATGTATAGCATGCGGCTTGTTGTAATGGTGAAAATGGTGGAATAAAGTTTTGTGTTTGATATGGTTGTTGTGTGTATGATGGTGTGTAGGATGAAGTTTAAGCAAGGTAGTTAATGGGTGCTTTTGTTGGTTCAATAATGTTAGACACACATGCTATGTGAGGTGCAACAGTAGATGTGGTGCTTGAAGCAGAAAGAGGGTTAGATGTTCCACTCACATATAAATCAGGATTCTGTGGAATCTGAGCTCTCTTAGCTTTTCTCTTTTCCTCCATCTCTTTGTTTTCCAGCTTTTGGATGAACTCATTAATGGTCCAATACTGGTAAGCATCCTTCTCCTTTAACACTTCGATGTGTTGATTCCAATAGGGTGGTAATGCATCAGCAAATTTATCAACTAATTCCGACATTAGAATGCTGATCTCATAGCTCGACAATTCAGTGAGCAAATGGCAGTACCTTGGAACCAACTCTTTTAGGGTCTCATTACCCATATAACTGAAGTTTTCAAACTCCTTTCGAAGCTCCTCCATCCTAAGCTTCCTGGTCTTCTCATTTCCATCTTGACGATTTCTCAGCATATCCCAAAGTTGTTTGGATGTAGTGCACGATCCAAACTGATGTAGTAGATCAGTGTTGATCGCCTGGGATAGCTGAGAGAATGCTTTCTTCTCTATAGCAAACCTTTTCTTCTCGTCATCCGCCAAATTCTCCAAAGGGATTGGTTCTCCAGTATTCTCCAGAATAGGAGCAACATAACCCTTCACAATCATTTGCCATGCCTCGGCACCTTCAAGTCCTTGTCCCTCAACATGAATCTTAAACTTCGTCTTCCAAGTGTTATACTCCTTCATGTCCATTAACTTCGGTGGACGATTGCCGCTTCCAAAAGATAGATCATGAATAAGAGTAGAAATAGCGTTGGTCGTCTGGGAATGGACTGCTGCTGCTGCGACTCCCCAATAGTTGTCAATCGGTTGTGGTAATGATTGAACAACTTGTTGTGGTGCCGAACTAGTCATAGCCATATAATTGATTGGCTGAGATGATTGTTGTCCGGTCTTTTGTGCCGCTACTGTCCACGGATCTTGAATCTGTTGTTGTTGTGGTGCTTGAGTTGGTCTAGGGGTTGTTGGAAAGTTCCACATTGTATCCTGCAAACAATCAAACAAACAAACACGAAACGATTAAAAATTTTTCAAAAACAGAATACTCCTTCGTATGAACGGAGGTGCGAATGAAAAAAAATCTTCTCTTTCGACCGAATAATCTGATACGAATGTGAAAAACAAATATCAAATCTCCTTCGACCGCTTTAGTCTTCCTTCGACCGTTCTACTTTTCTCCTTCGACCGAACGACTATACGAATGAGACACAGTAGTACGAATGAAAAATATAAGCAATCAAAGTTCACTTTCGACCACTAAAAACACTCTTTCGACCACAAAAACACTCTTTCGACCTAATAGACTCCCACTTTCGACCGAATTCTCTCGTTCGACCCCTGTGATTTCAAAAATGGTTATTCTTTGAAAATCAGTTAGATTTGATCATGTTTATCAAAAGTTGATGGATTTTGATGATCTTTATCAGGTTTTGAATCGGATAAAATTTGGAACAACTTTAATAAAGTGAATTATCCAATTCAAACTCGAAATAAAGGTGAAATCAATCAAAAACACATCATTTCAGTTTGTTCATTTAAAACAGAAAATTTTTGATCAAATTTGGGTCAAAATCAACTGAGAAGCTATCAATTTGTGGTTGTTTGATTCAGAATGGCTCTGATACCACTTTGTATGCGCGTGAAAGGATCGGTAAGCTACAAAGACAATCAAACAATTTAGTTTTGGGTGCGGAATCCCCAAAACCAGCACAAAATGATAACTAATCAGATAAACACACACAAATCATCATTTTCAAACGTTTTCATTAATAATCAAACTTGAATACACGTAGAAAGACAATTACATTCAAGGACTCGACGCAAAACAAGTTTATAAAAAGTTACAGAGAGAATTCAGAAAGTGGCGGGAAATAAATGACTCAAAGTTAGCTGCAAAAACTGAGTTTGCCTATTTATAGACTGCACATTCGCCCACTTTGTTCGTGCGAATGTGCAGGTTCGCCCATTTTGAGTGGTCGAACCAAACTCCATAATAAACAATCTTCATTCGCCCCAAAAAGCTTCCTTCGCACCCTTGAAATCTCTCTTTCGCACCATCAAAATCTTTCCTTCGCACCAACGACAATAAACAAAACAAATGAGTTATCCAATCCAAAGCATTAGTCGCACATATGCACCTACAGGATTAGAGACAACTTCGGTAAACATTTTATAGTCCATTTGGGACTACTCAGGTATGGACTCCTTGTGTGGGTCGGGTTTTGACTCCTTGTGTGGGTCGGTTTTACGATTCCTTGTGTGGATCGGGTTTTCGGTCAGTTTAAAACTTATTGGTCCTTTGTAATCTAAACACTCTATCATTGAAAGTCCTTGCATATTATTGGGTTAATCGCTGGAGGCGAACGGGGTATTAGTTGATAGCGCTATTAGGTTGATGCAGCAACCTCATGTCCGAGGTGCTTGAGGCACGTGCATGAACTTTTGACCACAATTTCCGACTGGTGTTGATAGACGCCAGTCATTGAGGCAAATAACTATTTTTCTGAAGGTTCCCAATAATCTTGTTTAGTTACATTGAGTGGGCTAGCTACCCCTGACACACTTAAACTGACAACTCTTTAACTTTTTGGTCTGGAGGACCTACGTTGTTACATACTTACGGGGTTTTTGGAAAACCAGCGCATTTGCATATTAAATTACTTTACTTTGTGAACTCACCAACTTTATGTTGACACACGATAGCATGCTTTTGCAGGTAACTAGGAACGGAGCACAGTTAGGTCATGCATCATTTCATGGGTCTCAAACATTAAACTATTTTGCACATTTACTATTTATTTGGATTTGGGCGCGGTGTTTTGCGCAGACTTTATTTACTATTTTTCATTCGCTTCTGCTATGCTATTATTGGTTTGGTTAAAACTTTAAAACTTTGTTTTTACAATAACGAACTAAATGGTTGGGCATTTAGAGTCGTTCATGTGACTTATGGCTATGGGATCCTGGTTTGTCATGCGCCTCGCGGTATAAACCTCGCAGTGGAAATTTGAGGGTGTGACAGATTGGTATCAGAGCCATTGGTTATAGTGAACTAGGATTTGCATCTAGACTATAATCATCATAGCATAAGTATTAGTACACTCACTATTCGCAGCACACTACTAGTTATTTCTTGGATACGTATGCTGATCTAACGTATTGCAGGAAAACATGACTAACCCCGCTCATCGTAATTACTCTTCTTATCACCCTCTTGGAAGTTCGCAAAACACGTCTTTGAACCCGTACGAACAACCAGCTCAGACAGGGAACCCGGAGGAGAATACTAATCGCTGGGTGTGGTTCGTAAATATGTTACATTCGTGGGTTGTAGGGTACGGAGTGCCAGATCAGGTCCCTCCCATTATTGACTCATTGGAGAGGTCTTTGGCAGGGATGGTTAGGCACGTATACACAGAGCTAGAGAATGCCTATAATGCAGTGAGGCAATTTCAGTCTTGGAGGCAGAATGCCGATGGATCTATTAAGCGCATGGAAAGAGAGATCGACCACTTGTTTAGTGAATTGGAAAAGACTAATAGTAAATTGGAGAAGGTTAGTAGTAAATTGGAAAGGGTTGAAAGGGAAGCTGCAGAAGATAGGCACGAGAGATCGATTGCTATTCAGGAGACAGCACTGTTAAGGGAGGAGTTGACCCTGGTCAGTAACAAGCTTGAGGAAGCTCTAGCTCAGAATGGTGCAGAACCAGAGGAGGATCCAGAGGAGGATCCGAAAGAGGATCCCGAGGAAGAGCCTGCAGTAGGGGGATTTGATGACCTCGAGGCAGCATTGGATGCGGCGCTCGAGGAAGAGTTTGAGCCTGAGGAGGAGGAGCCATTGGAGATTGAGATTGAGGATGAGAGCGAGGATGAGGGCTCATGCATCTCCATGGATCACGACGACAACTGATTTCTTATATATTTATTTTTTTAGTATTCATATATTAGTATTATGACTTTTGTTCATTCCTAACGTTGTGAGACTTGAGGATTCTTTGTTTTGTGGTTGGATTCTTATTTACTACTATCACTTAAAATTTTTTATTCTATTCCCGCGCATGTTATTTATATTCTAGTTTACTTGTACTGTGTGAACGATCGTATGTGGGACATATTATTGTTTTCTCATGAGTATAGTGTAAATGTAGAATTACTATGGCGGGAAGATGACACGGGAGAGGCAACATCAACATGACTCAAGCGGAATTGAATGCCCTTATCAATGACAGGATAGTAGAAGCTATCGCAGCTTTTCAAGCTGGTAACTTTATCTTGCTCTAGACTTTCCTCTATGCTCCAACGTTATGCTCTTTTATTCATTCGTGATTCCTTCGCTTTTACACTCAGGTCAACCTGAACATCACCCTCCAGCCTGCACCTACAAGTCCTTCATGGACTGCAAGCCTCATAACTTTGGTGGATCTGAAGGGGCTGTCGGGCTACTACGGTGGTTCGAGAAACTGGAATCTTGCTTCGCTATGTGTAACTGTCCACCAGCTGACAGGGTGAAGTATGCCACTGCTACTCTCGAGAACTTAGCATAACCTGGTGGAACTCTCAAGTGTAGATGCTAGGTGTGGAAATGGCTAACGCAACACCTTGGGCAGATTTTAAGGAACTGATGAAGGAGGAATACTGTCCTCGAGATGAAATCCAGAAGTTGGAAACTGAGTATCTCAATCTAAAGATGGTGGGGTCAGAGATTGAGAAATACACCACCAGATCGCATGAACTGGCAGTTATGTGCCCAAATTACTCCAACCCGCCCTACAAGAGGATTGAGCTGTATATCAAGGGCTTGGTTCCCGAGATCAAAAGCATGGTCACTGTTGCTAACCTCAATACCATCCAGCAGGTTATTAGGATGGCTCATCAACTGACTGATCAGAAGGTGGAAGAGGGAGTGTTACCTCCTCGTGAACTTCATCTTCTGGTGTTAATGATAACAAGAGGAAGTGGGAGAATGCATCTGGCAAACCCCCAGGGAATGGCAGTCAGCAACAGCATCAGAATAAGAAACATGACAGCCATGGCAGTGGTAACAATCGCAACAACAACCAAGGAGGTTATGAGGGGACTTTACCTAAGTGCAACAGGTGTGGTAGGCATCACACTGGGGCGTGTAACAACAATAAGTGTGAACGATGCGGCAAGATGGGTCATAAGCAGAAGGACTGCAGGGTGTTCATCCCGGGAAATCCGCCAGCTGCACAGCAGGGGCAACAGCAGAGTGGTGGTAAAGGTTGTTACCAATGTGGGAATGAAAATCATTTCAAGAGGAACTGCCCACAACTGAATGGTAACGGTAATGGTAATGGCAACAACAGGGGTAACACCAACAACGGTGGTGGTAACAGGACTGGGAACAACAACACCACCAATGCTGGGAACAACAACAACAACGGGAACAACAACAACGGGGCTCGTGGTAGAGCATTCTTGATTGGCTCTGGGGAGGCTAGGACCGATAACAACGTCGTGACGGGTACGTGTTCCTTGAACGACACTCTTGATTCTATTTTATATGATACTGGTGCGGACTATAGTTTTGTTTCGTCAAAACTTAGTAAACAATTAGGGATGGTTCCTACTCTTCTAGATACCCCATACTCTATTGAACTGGCTTATGGGAAGCCTGTCGAGGTAACCCATATACATCGTGACTGTAAGCTCGAGTTGAACGGGCAATTGTTTGCCATCAACCTCTTACCTATCACCCTAGGTAGTTTTGATCTCGTGGTTGGCATGGACTGGTTGTCCAAGCAACACGCGGAAATTCTTTATCAGGAGAAAATTGTTCGCATTCCTCTCCCAAGTGGAGAACTTTTATCCATACAGGGTGACCGAGGTGGTGCCCTGGTGGGCATCATCTCCTATCTGAAAGCCCAGAAGTGTATTCGCAAGGGCTGTCCGGCCATTTTGGCTAACATATCTGATACTCGAGCTGAAACTGAAACTAGAATTGAGGACATCCTAGTGGTCCGAGACTTCCAAGATGTCTTCCCAGAGGAATTACATGGACTCCCACCCGTTCGTCAAGTGGAGTTCCAGATTGACCTTGCACCTGGAGCAGCGCCAGTTGCACACGCACCGTACCGTTTAGCACCAGGGGAGCTTCAAGAACTGTCTACCCAACTCCAGGAGCTATTGGATAGGGGTTTCATTAGGCCCAGTTCTTCGCCATGGGGAGCTCCAGTTCTGTTTGTTAAGAAGAAAGATGGGAGCTTTCGCATGTGCATAGATTATCGAGAGTTGAATAAGGTAACGATTAAGAACCGTTATCCTTTGCCTCGTATTGATGATTTGTTCGACCAACTGCAAGGGTCGAGCTTCTACTCTAAGATTGACTTGAGGTCAGGATACCATCAGCTGAGAGTCCGAGAAGAGGATGTGGCGAAAACGGCGTTTCGAACCCGTTATGGACATTATGAGTTTTTGGTTATGCCATTTGGGCTAACTAATGCACCGGCGGTGTTCATGGATCTAATGAACCGTGTGTGCAAGCCTTACTTGGACAAATTCGTCATAGTGTTCATAGATGACATACTGATCTATTCCAAGAGCAGGGAGGAGCACGAGCAGCACCTGCGGTTAATCTTGGAACTACTGAGGGATGAGCAGCTGTATGCAAAGTTTTCTAAATGTGATTTTTGGATTCGAGAAGTCCAATTCCTTGGGCATGTGGTCAATGAGGCAGGAATACATGTTTACCCAGCCAAGATTGATGCTATCAAAAAGTGGGAGGCTCCTAGGACCCCTACTGAAGTGCGCCAATTTCTTGGTCTCGCGGGATACTATCATAGATTTATTGAGGGATTTTCTAAGATCGCTCAACCTCTCACCGCCCTAACACAGAAAGGTATTACTTATAAGTGGGGGGATGCCCAAGAATCTGCCTTTCAGCTACTAAAGTCCAAACTTTGCAGTGCACCGATACTATCGTTGCCTGAGGGTACAGAGGACTTTGTAGTGTACTGTGATGCGTCTATCCAAGGCTTAGGGTGCGTACTGATGCAACGTGATAAGGTAATTGCATATGCATCGCGGCAACTGAAGGTCCATGAGAAGAATTGCCCCACTCATGATTTGGAACTGGGAGCGGTGGTTTTCGCTCTCAAAATCTGGAGACACTACCTCTATGGAACGAAGTGCACGATTTTCACTGATCACAAGAGCCTTCAGCATATATTTGATCAGAAGGTGCTGAATATACGACAACGCCGCTGGGTTGAATTTTGAATGATTATGACTGTGCCATCAAGTATCATCCAGGGAAGGCTAACGTAGTAGCTGATGCCCTCAGTCGAAAGGAAACAAAACCCAGAAGGGTGAGAGCCTTACAACTCACCATCCATTCTAATCTTCCTGATAAGATACGTGAAGCCCAGGGTGAAGCTTTGAAGGAAGAAAACATCGGGCTTGAGACCCTACATGGTGCTGATAAGCACTTGGAACTAAAAACGGATGGTCTACAGTACTTCATGGATCGAGTCTGGATACCACGATTTGGGGATCTCAGACAACTGGTGCTTGATGAAGCACATACCTCTCGCTATTCGGTGCATCCTGGTTCGGACAAGATGTACCAAGATCTTAAGACTCTTTACTGGTGGCCAAACATGAAAGCTGAGATAGCCACTTATGTTAGTAAGTGTTTGACTTGTGCGAAGGTTAAGATTGAATATCAAAAACCTTCAGGCCTACTCCAACAACCAGAAATTCCAATGTGGAAATGGGATGGGATTTCCATGGATTTTATTACAAAACTTCCTAGAACGCCAACGGGCCATAACATGATTTGGGTTATCGTGGACCGTTAAACCAAATCGGCCCACTTCCTGGCAATAAAGGAAACGGATTCATTGGAGAAACTGGCAAACCTTTACATCAAGGAGATAGTCTCTAGGCATGGGGTGCCTACTTCCATTATATCTGATCGCGATGGGCGATTCACTTCTCGTTTCTGGACTACTCTCCAAGATGCCTTAGGAACTCGTCTTGATATGAGCACAGCCTATCACCCGCAGACGGATGGACAGAGCGAACGTACCATCCAAACATTAGAGGATCTGCTACGAGTGTGCGTGGTGGACTTTGGCAATAATTGGGATAAGCACTTGCCCTTGATCGAATTCTCTTACAACAACAGTTACCACACTTCGATACAGTTTGCGCCTTTTGAGGCACTTTACGGGCGCAAGTGTAGGTCTCCCATCTGTTGGACTGAGGTTGGGGATAGCCAACTAACAGGTCCCGAACTCGTGCATGAAACTTCTGAGAAGATAGTGCAAATTAGAAACCGGATGGCTGCTGCTCGGGATCGACAGAAACGTTATGTTGATAAACGTAGAAAACCTTTGGAGTTCCAGGTTGGGGACAAGGTTTTGTTGAAGGTGTCACCTTGGAAAGGAGTGATACGCTTTGGGAAACGTGGGAAGTTGAACCTACGATACGTTGGACCTTTTGAGATTGTTAAAAGGATTGGCCTGGTAGCTTATCGGTTAAATCTACCAGATGAACTCAGTGGAGTGCACAATGTATTCCACATCTCGAACTTGAAGAAATGCTTATCGGATACGACACTGGTAGTGCCACTGGAGGAGATCCAGGTGGACGATCAGCTACGGTTCGTGGAAGAACCAGTGGAGATTCTTGAGCAGGGCGTCAAGAAACTCAGGCAAAGCACTATACCTATTGTTAAGGTACGGTGGAATTCCCGTCTAGGACCGGAATACACGTGGGAGCATAGAGATCAGATGCGGCTCAAATACCCACACCTCTTTACTGAACCTGAACCTGTGCATAGATCAAATGCCGAACATAAAGCAGCTCGCTCAAAGTGAATTTCGGGGCGAAATTCCTTTCAACTTGGGGATGATGTGACATCCGGGAACCAAGCGTACACTTTTCTAGCTGGCTTTACTGTTTACTTGCTGAATTTTGGGACGAAATTCTTTTCAACTTGGGGATGATGTGATACCCCGCAAATTCAGGTTCTCACTTTAACTAAACTCTAGTTACGTTCCTTGCATTATACTTAACTAGGGTTAGCTAGATAGGACACACGTGCATTGTTGTGAGTTAATATCTGGTTACATGATTAGTGAACCTCGGACGTTGGTGAATAATGAACTTATGTGTCTCTGTGATATTTGATGAACTTATGTGAAAACCATACGTGATTGTATGAACCTAAACCGAATACGTTAATAAAAATCATTAAAAGGGGAGCATGAGGTTGATTAGGGTCTTAACGCATGGGGTTGCACTTGTTACGGTCCAAAATAACGAAAACGTCGAAGGATAACGCGTCGGGTGACGAAACGAGACACGCACGAGGGCCTCGGGCCTGTGAGCGGCCGCTCACAGGGCCCGAGCAGCCGCTCGCACGTGCCTGACGGGTCTAAACCGCCTTAAACTCCTATTTAAGCATCCTTAACCCCCATGCAACCCCTAAACTCAACCCTAATCGCCCCCTTACTGCCCCACACGAAATATTAACCCTAAAGCTCCTGCTAAGGCTCAAGATCATCAATTGGGAAGCTCCAAAGGCGCACGGTTGATCGAATCGAAGAGCCAAGGGTATAATCTTTGATTCCTTACGCTTTTATCTTGTGTTTTTGTTATAAAAATCATGTAACAAAGTTTTTCCAGGTCTGAAAGTTTTTAACAATCATTAAAACATGAATTTTTTGAAGATTAAACGGATTAACCATAATAATAAACGATTAGTAACATCATAGGATACTTGTTGCGCAAGTTATTGATGTTTTGGTCTTTAAAGTTGTGATCTTTGCATGTTTAGTAGTAGAATCTGATCATAATAAGTATTAGGGATGTTTGGTAATGATGATTGATGTTTGTTGATTGTTTTTATGCACACGGTAGTCGATTAAAGTATGATTTAGGCGAAACTAAAATCTGGACAGAATGATTAGACGAACTTGTAGGAGCTGTAACACGGCCTTAACATAATGATTTTGGTATTTTCTTTGCATGGTTGAGTCACACTTGGTCTTATCTTTTCATAATGGGTAAAATCAAGTGTTTTGGGCGTCGGGTGAGTCGTTTTTGGAATTTTCATTGAAAATAGGTCAGGTCAGAATTTCGGGTATCAAACTGAGTCAACTTTGAAACATCATAACTCAAGTATTATAAAGAGTTGGGTTGTAAAATTTTTACAGAAGGTTAATATTGGAGTAATATGAGTTTTCCAAGTGGATTCATCCCGTTTGGATGAATACACAATTTTTGGGAATTTATCTACCAAACTGACCTGTTAGGAAGGTTTTCTAAACCTAGCTATATTAGACGAATTTTAATTATTTTTGTGTTTGGATTTATGACAAAAAAAAATATTTGTTGTTAAGTGAATCCCAAAGAAAATTCAGTAAAGATTTTGGAAGTTAACTCACTGATTTACGATTTTAAATAAATTCGTTTTGATGGCGCACAATCTGTCCTGAAAACACTGATTGTGTGCTCACCAACTTTATGTTGACACACGATAGCATGCTTTTGCAGGTAACTAGGAACGGAGCACAGTTAGGTCATGCATCATTTCATGGGTCTCAAACATTAAACTATTTTGCACATTTACTATTTATTTGGTTTTGGGCGCTGTGTTTTGCGCAGACTTTATTTACTATTTTTCATTCGCTTCCGCTATGCTATTATTGGTTTGGTTAAAACTTTAAAACTTGGTTTTTACAATAACGAACTAAATGGTTGGGCATTTAGAGTCGTTCATGTGACTTATGGCTATGGGATCCTGGTTTGTCATGCGCCTCGCGGTATAAACCTCGCAGTGGAAATTTGAGGGTGTGACATATTCTACCACCCCACTGAAAATAGGATTTTCACTAAACGCAGAGTCATTTTCTTGGAGGAAGAGCTTCTAGCACGAGGGATTGGAGATAACCATGTGGATCTTGAAGAAATTTGAGAACCACAAGTGACTGAACCAGTTGTTCAAACAGAACCAGAAGTAATCGATCAGGTTTTTAAGTTGAGCCTGAGAGGACTCAAGAAACAACAGAAACACCAAGTGTTCGAAGAAGTATTAGGGATCGTCGTGCACCTGAAAGGTATGACGATATCTTCATGATTGATAAAGCTGAGCCTGCTACATACAAAGCTGCAATCTTGGATTTGGAATCCAAGAAATGGCAAGAAGCCATGAATGCAGAGATGCAATCCATGTATGATAACCATGTCTGGGATTTGGTTGATCTTCCTACCGAATGTCGGACTGTAGGAAACAAATGGATCTTCAGAAGAAGACTGACATGGATGGGAATGTACAAACCTACAAAGCAAGGCTTGTAGCGAAAGGTTTTACTCAGACTCAAGGAATTGATTTTGAGGAAACTTTCTCGTCAGTAGCCATGCTTAAGTCTATTAGAATTCTACTTGCCACTGCTGCATATTATGACTATGAGATATGGCAAATGGATGTCAAAATCGCATTCCTTAATGGACACTTACTGGAAGATGTCTATGTGGTTCAACCTGAAGGTTTTGTCGATCTAAAGAATCCTAATAAGGTGTGCAAGCTGAATAAATCTATCTAATCATTGGTTTTGTCGATCCAAAGAATCCTTAATGGACACTTACTGGAAGCGTCTCGCAGCTGGAATCTCCGTTTTGATCAGAAAATCAAAGAGTTTGGTTTTATCAAGAATGAAGATGAACCGTGTGTTTATAAGAAATCTAGTGGGAGCTATATCACTTTTCTCATACTGTATGTAGATGACATACTAATCGTTGGAAACAATATCCATATGCTTAAAGATCTTAAGACCTGGTTGGGTAAATGTTTCGCAATGAAAGATCTTTGTGAAGCCGCTTATATTCTAGGAATAAAGATTTATAGAGATAGATCAAAGAGGTTATTGGGTTTGAGTCAAAGTACATATATTGATAAGGTCATACGACACTTCTCAATGCAAGACTCAAAAAGGAGGCTCTTGCCCATGGCACATGGAACCATTCTAAATAGTAAGCAGTGTGCAAACACTGAAGAAGAAAAGAAGAAAATGGAAAGAGTTCCATATGCTTCTGCGATTGGTTCTATCATGTATGCCATGTTATGTACTAGACCTGATGCCTCGTATGCTCTTAGCATGACGAGTAGATATCAACATAACCCAGGAGAGAGTCACTAGGCTGCAGTAAAGAACATTCTTAAGTACTTGAGAAGGACTAAGGACATGTTCTTAATATATGGAGGACTGGATGAGGAGTTGTCAGTTAAGTGGTATACTGATGCAAGCTTCCAGACTGATCGTGATGATTCAAGGTCACAAACGGGATATGTTTTCATTCTGAATGGTGGGGCTGTTACTTGGAAGAGCTCTAAGAAAAGTGTGGTTGCTCAATCCACCTGTGAATCAGAATACAATGCTGCAAAGGAGGCTGCCTGGATGAAGAAGTTCATTACTAATCTCGATGTTATGCCTAGCATAAAGAAACCAATCGAGATACTCTGTGGCAATACCAATGCCATTGCTCTTGCAAAGGAACCAAGGTCACATCAGACCACAAGGCATATACTCAGGAAATTCCACTATATTAGAGAGATAATAGGACGTAGAGACATCGTAATAAACAAAGTTCATACAGATCGAAATCTGGCTGACCCCTTTACTAAGCCTTTACCTCAAGCTAAACATGAGGAGCATGCTGGAAAGATATGGCTTAGAGTTGCTAGACAGTGGGCATGATCTGTAGTTAGTATTGGTGTTTTATTTTGAACTATAACAATTACATTGAATATTTATTTGATTTAATGGGTTAAATGCAAATTTAAATATTTTGTAATTGTGTTCATTATTTGTATGTTTAAATCCTTGAATAAGAGTATTCTAAATATCTGTAGTCAATCAAATTACATGGGACTGAATTTGAATGTAAGACTATTGTGAATTGAGATGATTGTATTCATGAGATGAATAACTCAAGGGTTGGAGAATCATAATTTACAGATATCATTACGGAATTATATTGGATGTAACTCGCTTCAAAACGATCTCCATGGATTTGTGTCTTGAGATGTTTTGATATTGATATTGATATTTTTAATATGTCCTTTTTCCTAAGGAAAAGGCACATATTAAACTACATTGATCAAGGATTATCTTTGATGTTATCTAACATTATCCTGAAACATGGGTAGCAATCTGGGTAGCGTTGGGAGAAATCCAAGATTAAGTGGGAGTTATATGATGTTGATGGAATTCTATACTTCTATAGGATTAGAAGTCTAGACATTCTGGCGCCCTCGTTAACTCAAACTGGTATAAATGCGTGGCCACGCTCGGACTAAGGTAGTTCGTTAGACCACTTTCAATTAGAGACGAGAATAGAGAATGGTTGATCACTATATAAGAATGAATGATCCATGTCTTATGATCAACGGATGTCTATACAGAAGGTACTTATTTATAGAATTATCAGAGCTATAGTATTTGGTTAAGTAAAGAGTTACTTGAACTCAAAGAACTAGTTGACGACTGTAAAGTGTCATACTGGTTTGGGTGCAATGCGATGCAGCTAGGCGTCCAACTCTGCGCACGTTGACTCATTTAATTAAAATCGTCCAAGTGGGAGATTGTTGGATATATAGTATGTCCGATGTAATTAAAAGTCGAGGTCAACGTAACCCGACCCGGTACGATCCGAAGAGTTACACGTGTCGGTGGATTATTATATGTGAAATAATAATAGTTTTGAACTTGAGGGACTTAATATTAATTGGATTAATATTAAGGAATATTATAGTAATATGCAAGGGGCTTAGTGTAAGATTGTGTTTTATAAAAAGGGGATTAAGGTAAACCCTAATCATTCTTTTTCATCAAAACAACACATCCCTTGCCTCCCTCTTATTTTGGCCGCCACCCAAGAAGAAGGGCCGCCGCCCTGTTACTTTGTTTCGGCCAAACCACCACACCGCCACCCACCTTCCTTCTTGCAATAGGTTGCTTCCTGGTTGGTTCATGCTCGGATGTGAACTTCCTACTAGCGATGATTCATTGTAACCCGCGTGTTACAATTCCGGTGTAGTCGTCAAAGATTGATTACTAAACCCCCTATGGTTGTTTATTATTTATTTGTTTATACGCATTTAACTGAAATCATAATTGGGAATATTTTATTAATCGGATTAATAAAATTACATATATATTTATACATATAAATCGGCTCACATATATATTGTATATATAATCGATTTTGTTAATAAATATAAACCGCTTCCGCTTCGTATACGATACCATGATTCCCAACACGAAAAACATGTTCTTATCAACTTGCACGTGGGTTCTATCATTTTAGATCACCTATCCGATTGCAATATATCATGTCCCCCGTTCATGCTGCATTATTCAAGTATATGTATGTCACCATCATCCAAATACAAATTCGTGTCCTTCCATCTATGTGTCAAAATATGGGGGATGGGTCAGATCCGATTAAATAAATTTGCAAGTAATTTGTCTCAATCAGTTTGTTTAACATTTTAGATTTAAAAATAAAAACATAGGTGATGGGTGTCGAAATTTATATGAAGAAGAATTAAATAAGTCACCGTACTAAAAAATGTAAAAGGGTCCTACTTAACTTTTTGAGTTAATTATCAAAACCGTACTTGTGGTTTGGGCTAATGTGTCACTCCAGTCCAAACTTTTAAAAATTACTTGAGGAGTCCCTGACTTTTGAAGAAATAGGCCAAAGCAGTCCAAATACTTAACCCAGTTAAGTCTATGTCATTAAGTCAGGGGCAAAATGGTCAACTCACATATAAAATTGTCTTCTTCCCCCATTGTATTCTCCCCCAACTCACCTATAAAAACCCACTATTTTGATGGCAAAGTTTGATTTCTTTCGCAAAATTTGATTTCTTCTTTGTTTTCTGAAAAAGCTCAGATTTGTGATTCTTGTAATAGAACTCTAACACAATCAGCAATCCATATTCACTACACCTTTTCTTTATATACCATATATACATACATACACATCACTACATAACATACATACATTATTCTATAAATGGAGGAGACAGAGCATCGCACGAATAAGAAAGAGAGAGAGCAGAAAAGAAGTAAAAGAGTTACGAAGTGAGAGAGAGACATGTTAATCTCCGGTCATCTTATTCACCTCCGGTTCCGGCGAGTTGTATATCGTCCAATTAACCGTCGAAACGATCAGGTTAGTACGATTATGTTATATGGTTAGGATCGGAATTAAGTGCACAATAAAAGCCCTATGATTAATTTCGTAACCGGGTTGGATATATGGGTCAAGTAATCGATAATAGAAATTAGGGTTCATACTTAGTTTAAATTGGGAACTGGTTGATTTTCTCGTGGTGGGATAATGGCTTCTGTGACGATGGGGATGGTTGTGTTACAGTGGTTGAGGACGGTGGTGAAGAGTGGTGGTAGTGGTGACGGTGGTGAACAGTGGAACTAGTTGATTTGCATGATCTTTCCCTTGTTTTATGGCTACTCAAAGTTCATCTGGATCATTACAGTGTGACTCATCTCTAAATCTTCCAATTAAATTGCACCAGCTTTTTGTTCCTGCTCAAAAGCCCCAATTACCAGCTTCTTGTAAGGGTAGATACAATCTCTTTTTGTAATTGGAGAGGTTTTCTCTGATTTATGGATCAGATATCACAAATGGCCTGGGGGAGGAGACAATCGGGGAAGAAGACAATTTTATATGTGACTTGACCATTTTGCCCCTGACTTAACGACACAGACTTAACTGGTTAAGTCTTTGAACTGTTTTGGCCTATTTCTTCAAAAGTCAGAGACTGTTCAAGCAATTTTTAAAAGTTTGGACTGGAGTGGTGTGACACCAGTCAACAATCCAGGTCAACATCCGTACACATTTTACTTATTTATTTCATTTCATGTGCATGATTAGACATTTTGCACACACTATACCCCCCAGTCTAGTAAAGCATGAATTGTTAAGAAAACTCGATATATTATCCGTTTATGCATACAACACCCAGACTATACAAGACAATTGGCGTTGAACAGTCAAGCCAATCACATACTCAACAGAGAGCAATCGGATACCCGGTTACCACACTCATACAAAACAACAATACACGTGACAATGCCCCAATGGAAAATTACACAATCCACTCAAACCCGAACAATCACAAGGTATTTTATGAGGTTGCCACTCAATAACACATGATAACTCATCACTAACACACGTATATGGATCACAAAAATTATCACGTGTTAACATCTAATAACATGTGATCACAACTTATGGAACTCGATACATGTTAATATCGTCATCTAACACCAAGATGTATCTTCATTAAATAACCGATTGTAACCTATACTAACTAGCATTCCATTTGAACAACACTATACACCACATATGTTTGTTTATACTCGGTTATAACTACACATATACATACCTATACATAATCTTGTAAACTATGCCTATGAACCATGTGTGTATACAATTGTCGAAACCACAAGGGACACCAAGGCATGTCCTTATCATGAAACCTTGCCCCTTTCTAACTAAAACATAGAAACTAAACTATCCCACCATTTATCACCTTCCATTTATAAATCAAGACAACACATAAACACTTCCTTTCCCTTTATACTCGGCTGAGGCCTATCCCCATCACCAAGATCACATCCAAACTCATTTGTCTTGTCTACCATGCATGCCAACACTTATACAAATATAGTATGTACCTCTTTCCCCTAAGTGAGATTCCTATACCCTTTCCTTTGATTGATAACTTTCGGCCAAAAGTGAACAGGAGACAAAGAGGACATACTACAAAAGATAAACTTTGCACAACTCTTTTGAACATTAAACCATCACTATCATCTAGAATTATCCACATCTCCTCCTCCTTGTCCTATGTTTGGCCGAAGATACACCCATACATATGGAGATTGTGCAAGTTGTCAATAATACCAAATTGGGCATCAAAACAAAGCATGACACACAACCTCTACAAGTCAAACCTCCAGAGGATACAACAACAAGTGCCCATTGGCTTGAATTAAGGAGGAATGCATGTTATCATGAGTCCACTTCTTGCCCTAGCTAGTGATTAAAAGACATGATCAATGCACTTAACCAAGATGGAAGAAATTTCCTCTTTATCCATTTGTCTTTCACTATGATCGGCCCTATATATATAGTCCATGATCACTCTCTTTTTTCACACAAAACAACTCATTCTCCTTTGATTAGTTCTCGGCCGATCACCCCCCTTTACACACCTTAACCATTCATCATCACAAGTCACAATACTCTAGAGATGGAGCTCACCTAGGAAGCCGAGGGAACAAGCAATCGATCACCCCTTTTGCATCAACTAGGTACCTTATCAATCTCATTAACCTCTTTAGTTATAATTTAGTAACAATCGGCCGCTTGTTCACCCGACCCTTCGACCTTTGATCACCCAACAATCGACCAAACACATGTAGAATCAATGAGTTTTACAAGCATTACTTTATTTATAGTTATTTGGGTTCTAACACATATGATTCACACTACATAAATGAACCATACTAGTCGCATTAATCGGCCTAAAATATCACAAATGTTTCGGTCTACAATCGGCCCATATAAAAATGTCAAGAGATCGATTTATGATAAAAAAAAAACTTTTGTTTATACACACGACACTACACCCCACATTGGATGGTAATTATACTCGTTCCCCTTAACAACACACTAGCACACACTCGGGGACATTCAATTTTGCATGGTTTTAAACGAATAAGTCATGTAGATGCATTAAACAATCGGATTTTTGACAAAACTATGGAAGAGTTTTCGGCTACCTCATAATAATGTGTGTTAAGAAATCTCTAACATATTTTAAAACTATCTTTTTAGATTAAAAGGCATGAACATGTGTTAAAACACTCATTTTGCCATAAACCGACCATGCGTGTTAGATTGGGAACAATTCATAGCCCATGACAACATATGGGCCCATTTTCTTCACAATAGATGTCGTTTTACAACAAATCACCCGGGATTCCCAGAACCGTATGCTTTACAAGTACATATAAATTGACTGATGATTGTCACAAGCACAAAAACATGGCCCACATACATAAGGGTCCACAATGTCAGGTGAACAACACGTATGGTAAACGACAAGAACATACAACTTGCTATACTCTTGACAATCATAGGGCAATCATTGTAAGGGCGGTAGTTACCTCACATTCCAGCTTTACCAAACCACACTTACTATCATTAGGTGAGTTTCACGGCCTCGTTTTACTGATTTTTTTTTCATTTTTGCGGAAAAACATGCTACAATTCTAATACATTTCAATTATGTGTTATTCTATCCTTATAGTTGGACAGTGGTTAAATCAATCAGACTTCCTTGAAGGCAACACCTATTGAGCCTACATGTGTAGCATCTGTTCCTGTTGAAAGTCCCCAAAACCAAGAAAAGGGGGCATTTAGCTTCTTTCACAGTGACTCAACTCATGTGATCGAAACAAATACAACTACCACAACTGGTAGGAATTCAGATGATCCTATTAATTTAGGTGATAATTTAAAATATCAGGAATTGGAGGAGAGAGTCAACAAACTTGAATCCTCAATAGAAGAAATAATGGAAATACTCAATGGGTCAACAATTGCCATTTCCAATAAGATATAGGAATCAGTTATACCAATTATTTAGACACACAGAAAATTGGCAGACTTTAATCATAATTCTCACATGGGGTTGATAAGAAACATGGTGGATGCTAGATACAAGGATACTCAAGCTGATATCAAAGCCATCAAAAACCATCTGACAAAGATCAAGATGATGATGATGATGATGATGATGATGATGATGATGATGATGATGCTAAAAGGAGAGACAAAGATAAAGATAAATTAAGAAAGCTGCCACCTGCAAAGGAAGCACAACCAAAACCATCCAACGCTTCTAGGGTGCAAACATCTGATAATCCAGGGTCTACTCCAGTCATAACCATTGTTGAACAGCTATCTACTGTTGCTTTGGAGAAGAGAGTTGATGAAACTGCAAACCAAATAGTAGAGAAACTTGCCTTGGAGAAGGAGAAAGGGAAAGAAAGTCGAGATTCCAAAGCTGCCCAGTTGATTCAAGAAAGAAAAGCTCTACAAATGGAAGAAGAAAATATAGGCTCCTCGAAAAGAAGAAAGTTACCTGCAAGACATGCACGACAAAAACCAACATTCCCTACAACCATTGATAGCCAATCAACCACACTATCTTCTGCTCAAAAAACTGAAACCATAAGCACTTCAATCACTACCACTCCAACTTACATGAATCAACCCACACTATTACCACAGCAACCACCAATCCAAACAACATCTCTTGGCACTGAAAATGTGCAAACAAATGTTTCCACCACAACTTCTCTTATAAACTTACTAATTACTTCACAACCACAACAAACACCCACCAAAAGACCTACACCACCAAGTCTAACCATTTTGTACAAGAGAAAGAAAAATACTTTGATTGTCCAAGATGATGAATATCACACTGATCCTGCACCACCTCAATCATGTAAACCCATTCCAGCTGCCCCCATCTCATCGTTTCCGCCACAAGAATTAGTTACCACCAAGACAACTTCAACAAACTCATCAAACCAAATCAGCTTACCACAACTGGTTTATGATCTTGTTCTTGATTTGACAGCAATACAACATGAGATAGAGTCTTTCTACTCAACAGAAGATTCATTATCGCTATCTTTCCCATCTCTTGAAGGTTTTCCAAAGCCTAAGAATGTGGATGAATACTTAAAGATGAAAGATGAACAGGCTGAGATGACTGCAAAAAAAAAGAGAGAAAAGCTATGGGAATGATGACGCACAGATAATACTAGAATTAACTTAGCAAAGTCAGAAAAATAGAAGACTTTTATAGGGATCTGTCTAAGTCAATGTCTGAGAGGCCTGTTAATTCTGATATGGAAAACATTTTGAGAAAAGGATACCTTGCTAAGATAATGAAGGAATCACCTTACAAGGCCACTGAAACTCAATTTGTTGGTTGAAATTCTGAGGCACTCAAGAATGAACTTCACAGAATTAATGAGATGCTTAAAGACCCTAATCACAATGCAAATCCAACTGACTGGAAGAAGGGAAGACAAACTGATCCTAAAAGAGATTTAAAATTAAAAAGAATGAGACAAGAGTTGGTCACTGCTAATTTTGGAGAGATGAGATCAGTTTCTAAATGGCAAGAATCAAGACTTATTGAGACTTACAAAGACCTTGAGAGACAGAGGGAAATTGATCCATCTTTGCCGAGAAAGCCAAATTATCCTGATCAAGATCAACCACCTCGACAAACATAAAAACATAAAATTTTGTCCTCGATAGATGATCCTAACATAGCTGCTATGAAACATAATAAAAGGCAGAAGGAAATGTCTGATGCTGAGGAGGGGTTGCAATTTGAAAACTTGAGAAACACGGTTTGATATATCATATTAAAATTCACACAAACCCTACCAGTGATAGACTGAGGGAAATCATTAGCAGGACCTTCTCACCAAACTCATCTCAAATAACTCTCTTCCAAGGAAATCAACCAGACTCAAAAATTAAAGAATGGAAGTCGAACAAAGACACCCATGAATTGACTCTTGTCAGGACTGATGGACAAGTTCAGATAATCAGATTGGAGGAAGCTTATGGTATAGAAACTACTAATATGCAAGATTTACCAAAGGTAGAGCTTCAAAGGGATGCAGACGACTTGCACTCTTTTCACTTTGAGCTTCAATTCAAAGGTCAAATAAGGGATATCCTGATGAGGATAGTTGAAAACACAACAAAGTCTGTTGACAAATAAAGTCTGTTGAAGACTTAGCAGTTGTAGTCTCCAATAGATGATGAAGATTGACGATTAATATAACATCTGTTTGAATAGCATCTGTTATATTTATGATAATACTGAATAGCATCTGTTATATTTTTGATGATATTCAATACCATCTGTTATATTTGATAGTTATCAATTATGGTACAACAAATGTTGGATAATAGATACTTCATACTAATAGATATTACCTAACAGATGATCTGTACATAATACTTAACAGTTTAAGTAACAACTGATACTTGTCTATTGATAACTAATGCTTTGCAAATAGTATCCATTAGCCCTAAAAGTGATACCAACATGAGCTTAATATTGTTCAATTTGAACTGATATACAACCGACTATAGTTCAAGAATTTAAAAAAAATAATTGTTTTCTAGGGCTAAAAGAGATTTCATGATAATAAAAATTGTTTTATACTAAATTGACATAACAAAACACATGTTACTCGAAAAACTGATAACTTTTGAGCTTAGATTGCTTCATTAGGGGTCCTTTGTATGTAAAGGATAGCTCACCAACATTTAGAATATCAGCATCTTCAACACTTCTTTTTTCATTAGGAGTTGTAGCAGAATCTGGTACAGCATCAATAGTAGAAGAATCAATCATAACTGACACAACATCCTTCAAACAAATCACAAAACCACTAATGAACTATTAAATAAGAATACAAACTCTACCAACACCTTAAATCTACTTGCACAAATACATACTCACCTTTAACATCACTTGACTACCCCCCCCCTGCGAAGATTCTGAAAGGTTAACACATTTGAATTCATAATCTGCCTGACTGACCTAAGAAGTGCTCATACAAAAGAAAAATACAACACTTAACTGTTGAGGAACGTTTGAAACTCAACACAGACTCAAAAATTAATACAAATGACTTTAATTTAATACATCATCCGCATTATAATCTCCATTACCATTAACCGCAATCAACTCAGCAATCTTGACTGGATCATCACATATCTTCAGGACCGTGAAAACATGGTAGTCGTTTGTAAGATTGTATTCAGAAACATCAATCTTAAAAACCAGCATCTTATCGACCATCCGAAACAATTTGTGGGGCAAACTTTTACTGTTACTCAGCTTCAACTGCCTTTCTCTTATACCACTTGCAGATGATCCGATGATTCTCATAACATCTCTCTCAAACATCACAAACGATACACTACCAGTCTCATCCTGAACCCTGGCATGCACCTTAAACAGATAGAGGAAAAACTTATTTGAAAATGTGTATACTAATTGGTGCAAAGAATCGTATTATATAAACAACAAACTGTAGATAATTATCTTACTTACTTTGTAGTGATGGATGTACACTAACAGTCACACTTGGAACAAAAGAAAGCAGTACCAGGAAATTTTAGAGTTTCTTCAGTCACCTTTTCATGAAGTTGTAAGTATTCTGATTTAGTTCCCACTTTCTCAAAACATCTGCGACACGCATCATAAAACCAACCATAACTTTCTTGGACAATTTTTATTGTCACAACAACAACACAAGACATTGGCTGCAAAAAAATATATATATAAAACCTCTATTACTTAAGAAAAAAAAAGGTGTCATAACGTCAACAAATATTAAAGATGTATCAAAAATATTAAAACCCTATCAATCTCGGTAAGCTCATCAATACGTTTCTTTTCGGATCCAACAATGAATTTTTGATGCAATGGGTAAACAGACTGGTCGGAAGTAGTGTTTGAGAAGTAGAACCAGCTTGTTGTCCTTGCTTTAATATAAGACTAAAAAATGGAACAAATGATTAGTATCCAAATTAGTAAACGAAAGAAAAAAATTCAAATATAAATACATAATATATTGACATTGTACCTCCTTCTTAACTGCTTGACTTCATCTATTTCTATATTGAGAAACGCCCAAGTTCCAAACTTGTCACTTTCAACTGTAAATTGATCTAAATATAACAATATTCATTAAATATATAGTGAACTCCATTCAATTGATCTACTATTAATAACTGGAATATAATAGAAATTACCTTTCGACTCCTTAACCTTGCCATTTTGTATAACAACCATCACATGCTCATTAGCAAGTGTTTTGAGAAATGAATTTCTTAAACTGTTGTGCATAACAATTCCACATAGTACATTGTAAAACTGTACCACTACATAAAAACAATATAATTTTGGAGGTAAATATATATACAAAAATGTTAAACTCAATAATGATTTGGTTGATTTATTACATCACTAAATGACGTACATAAAGAAATGAAAATAACAATACTTTACACACAAAAATCAGGAAAACGCTTACTCCAAGTCTTGAATATCAAAATTCATCCTTTTAGTTTCTTTTGGAGGTCGTCCAAACACATCCAGAGCTCCACGCCAAATGACACTACCAGTAACATCTATACAATCTGCCTATAATTAAAAATATGAAACCCAAAATCAAAATAAAGTACATATTAAAGGTAAAGTAATAGATAAACCAACAGTCAAAAGTTCCTTTGCTTTGCCTATAAGAATATCTTTAAAAGGCATGAAATTAAATCCATATTTAACACCTTGCCAACCAACAATACGACTAACAGTGGTACAACGATAAAAGTTGATCTTATAATCATGTGCTACAACTTTTTATGGCTCCTTGTTTTCACCGACCCCAAACTTGGATAAATTAACGACATCATCCTCTTCAAGTTGATCGTCAAAAATGTGCATCAAATGACTCTTTATGAAGGCCTGAATCTTATAACCCTTAAAACATAAAGTAAATATCAAGATCAACAGCAACAACTCTCATAAGATAAAGTAAACAAAAAACATAACACGAAGAATATTTACATCATCATTGATAACATAAAGTAACTTTAGAGAAAACATACATTACCTGCTCCATAATCAATATCATTTCCATCTTAAAACTTTGTTTCTACTTTCGTATGATACGGACCTTCAAATACCAGATATCTTTGGATGAGTTCAGATCATAAAAAAAAACTATAAATTTTGTTATCAACGTCCATTAACATGATTTTAATAAAGAATTTGAAAGCTGCTTTTATGAATTAATTTGGATGAAAGAATGGTTATGTATAAGGGAAGCACCTGTAATGATTATATACCTGCAAAAATCACACTTCCCTATGTTAATTTAAAACTTCTCTGTTAAAACTTCAAACTTAAGTGGCTGAATAAGTACTCAACAGATTACATCTGCTTATTAATAAAAGATCTCAATTATTAGTCTGAGCAGCTGTTCGTTAAATCGAGGCTAAGGAACAAATGCTGTTGTGCTCAACAGTAGTAAATTCAAGTGGCCCACGTATTTTTTTGAATATTTTAAGCTGATAAACGACATCATTTTTCGCATCACTTAAGCATTGTTGGCCTGTCTCTATGCTTGACAACTCAATTTTTGTGACATCCGGCATGTTTGGCTTAAACATTTTAGTAACATCTAAGTCTACCTTAGCGAGAAACATTTATAAACGGACTTAACCAGGTTAGTTGAGTCAGGTCAGGATAGGATTGTCCAGGGTTCAATGATCTGGAGGATCATTGGGAGTCGTTTTGGGAATACACTAGTACCGGGTCCCGTTGTTGGTGAAATTACATAAACTAATTAAGTGTTATGTGTAGATTAATTGTTATATGGTGGATTATATGCAAAGACGTGTTTAAACGATGTGTAAGTAATCATCCACACTTAAATATGTTAAACATAGATTAAGGTTGCATGTTCATGTGTTAGGATGCGTTAAAATGCGTTAAACACGACAAATTAGAAACTAGAAAAACATAGGTCCAGGTTCGACCACAGCGTGGGGGCGAACCTGGAAAATAATCTTGGTTCGACCCTTAATGAAGGGGCGAACCTGGAATGTGGAAACAAAAAGATTTCATTCGACCAAATAAGGTACGTTCGACCCTTAGAAAGGGGCGAACGTGGGTACATTCGCCCAGGTGAAAAGGGCGAATGTGGACTAGTATAAATACCAAACTTTGTCATTTTTCCCCATTTCACAAACCCTAATCGTCTCTAAACACTCTCAAACGATTTTAATCACTAAGGAATGAGTTTTTGCTCTTATTTTTCATAATCTAACCTACCAACAACATCTAATCAAGAATCCAAGGTGTGTTCTTAATCCTAAACCTTTTTCAAGCATTTTAATTCGTTTTCATCTAACCCTAAATGTCCAGATCTGTTCTAAGGATGTTTTTATCAATAAAAACCTTTTAAACATCTTTCTAAACCAAAACCCTATCATTAAACATAGGTTTTCATATCAACAAACATATGTTAATTATTTGTTATGTGATATTATGTGTTGTTTGAGGATTTGCTGACGTACTAATGCTAGAAGCATGATTTAGGGCTGATATTGATGTTAATATAGGATTGTTTATGGTCACAATTAGATGATTTATAATATCATGTCTAAATTGGGGGTTTTAATAAAGCAAGGGCTTGATGCATGCTTGTATGATTAATAGAACTTTTTGAGATGTTTAAACACATGGCAAACTGAACACTATTAAGATGATTATGGATTGATTTCAAAAAGTTTCCAAATCGGGTAAAGAATTCATGCATGATGTGATGTTTTCATAATTTTTGCCATTTTGGGAAAGGTCTAAATGAACATGTTTTGGGGTAAAATTGGTGGGGTTTTGTGGGGATATGTTAATCATAATCAACTGCTGTGTTTGGTGAGGTTTCGCGATGTTTCGGATGTTTTGAAGCGTTTTTGGGAAAAGTATTCTGTCAGGGTCGAACTTGGGCACATTCGACTGATCAGGTGGTCGAATGTGGAATCCCAGGGTCGAACCTGGACAGTTTGGTCAAATCAGTTCAAAGAGGTCGAAGGTGGTTTCCAAACGGTCGAATGTGGGTTAAAAAGGGGCGAAGGTGGATTAATTTTTCCTGGTTCGACCCTATTGATTCAAAAATGAGATTTTTGATACAAACTAAGTGTTTTATGCTTGAACCTTGTGTGTAATCTATGTGTACTTGATTAGTTAGGGTAATGAGTCACCAACGGGATGTCGGGTCGGTCTAGTGTGTCGGTTGAACACTTCAACACGTTTTAAAACATACTTGGTCACGATCTGGACAATCAGGGACTAGATAACCTTATGGTTATTAGTCGGAACACTTATGTGAACATTTTGATAGATCTCCGGTAGTGGGATTATCAAGGACTTGGCTTTCTTATATTACTGAAGAACGCAACTTAAGGTGAGTTCACGGCCCCACTTTTACTGCTTTAACTTTTGGGGGAGAAAACATGCGCTAAACTATTTTGGTAACATATGTCATACTATGGTTTTAACGTTGCATTGCTATACGATCATTGGAAGTCCCAGGGGAAACCATGAATGTGCGGGGATGCACAATGGGGGAAATGTGGATAGATCTATTGGGCGTGACCTGCCCCACTCGACGACTTGGAGGGCCGGGCGGGTGCATGTTGTCTCGAACTTTGCTAAACGTGCTGAACATTATTCGGGCTGCTTAAACATATGCTAAACTTGCTAAACGTGTCCAGTAATGGTTTTTCAATCGTAGTAGTAATAAAACATACGCCTAGCTAGCGCACTTGGTAACATTGATATAGTATGGACATGGTAACATTTTGTACAAACCTGTGAACTCACCAGCATTATATATGTTGACGTCTTTTTGGCATGTTTTTCTCAGGTCACTAAGGTAGCATCGATTGGACTAGGCGCACGGGTCTGCATTGGCGTCTAGACTTAGTCGCATATTTTAAATAAGTGTCTTGAATATTTTGAAACACAGTTTTGTAGATGATTAAATCTTTAGATGCTTCCGCTATGGGTTAATGGTTTGATAACCAAGTTTTGAGTTTACGTATTTCATATAGTGTTGTTTATTGTGACCGTTGACTTGGATCCTGGTTTGTCATGCGCCTCGCGGTAAAACTCCGCAAGTGGGAAATTTGAGGGTGTGACAATTTTCTTACGTCACTCACGACTCTCCTATCATAGTAGGTATATATATATATATATATATATATATAAACAAATTAACACATTGATTCTCATTATTATTGTTATTATTTTTATAAAAAACGATTAAAAAAGTATTGAATCAATATGCCTCGTACGGCCTTGTATGAGGCATATTGATTCTCATTTTTTTATAAAACCCCAAATATTCAAACGGGTTAACCCACATAATCACAAATAACACCCAATTCCTACAATAATCTAACCTAATATTCTTGAAAAGACCAAAAAAACATACATACCTCAATGGTTGAATGAATCGGGTCGGATGTGTTTCTGTGAGTGTGTTTGGTGTGTGTGTTTGACTTAAATGTGACTTCTGCCCACATATTGAAGCTGATATGAGCCTTTGATATGCCACGTATTGGCCAATACATGGCATATCATGCCGAAATCCCTATGCCAGTCTCTGACAACATGGATTGGTGGGATATGGACCTTGATATGCCACTTATTGCCCAATACTTGGCATATTAGGGTCAAGTGTTGGGGCTGGTATGGGGCTTGAAACGAATACGTGGGCTTGATATTCCATGTATTGGCCAATACGAGGAATATCACGCCCACGTATTGGTTTCAAGCCCCATATCAGCCCCAATACTTGAGCCTAATATGCCACGTATTGGCCAATAAGTGGCATATTGTTGTTTTTTTATTTTTTATTTTAGTGTTTATAAATTATTAAAAATAGTATATTAACCAATTAAAATCCAAAAAATTCACAAAAAAAAAATTATTATATTCATTCAAATAATAAGTTTGAAAATTTTCATGTATCTATTACTTAGAGCTAAAGGATCGTAATTAACCAACATCCTCAACATAAGGATCCTCCCGATTTATAGCTCTAAGCGATTTACACCACTCAATCTGTTCCTTGAACATTTCATACCATTCCATTGCTGAATCACTTCGGTGTGATGTCATATGGGGTTTGGTGCTTGGCACACCCTCAAATTCCACTATGAGGTTTATACCGCGAGGCGCGTGACACACCAGGATCCCTGATGTGTCATTATTTTAACATGTTTTATACACGCATTTCCCACTCTTTCTATATGTACTTATGCCTTTATCTTTGCAAAACAGGGCTAAAATCATTCATATGAGTTAATTGCAGTTATTTGGAGGCAAAAGACAAAAAGAAGTAAAAAAGGGGGGAAGAGCACATTTACCACATTTATGAGATGAGTGGAGAACAAGCTTCTCAAGAGAAGACAAAGTTATGGCTGTGGAACAAAAGGGTACATGGTAGAACAACCTTGTCTCCCACATGCAGGCTTTGAGGTCAAGAAACAAAAAAGGGGAGAAAAACGACAAAAAAGGTAAGGAATTGAAGACTTAGAAAAACTGTAATTGATGCAGCACGGTCGCGCTCCGGACGTGCACAACCTTGCACCTGTCTCGGGTCAACAAGTCAACATTTCCAAGTCAGCATCACGCAAAAAGTTAACGTTACCGACCTGCACGAGAGTGCACACCATAGTGCACGGCCGTGCACCTTGATATGTGCTCCCCAAGGCTTCAACCAACCAAGCCTGGCAACTGTACTGAAGAGCACGGGCGTGCAACCCTTTGGCACGGGTGTGCACGACCTGAAGACCAACAGATTCTGCTTGAAAGGACTCTACAACAGTACTAGCTGTCATACATGGGCATGCCACGTCAAGAAGCACGGGCGTGCAGGGCCTGATTTGCCTATAAATAGAGGCCTCCACTCCACACTTTGATCATCCCATTCCACCCGATTTTCCCCCACATTTCTCCTATCCTAGGGTCTTGTAAAGGACCATTGGAGTTGGGATCACTCCATAAAATCCTTAGATAGTGTGAGTATTGAGAGAAACCACTTAAAATCATCAAAACACCTCTAAATCCTCTAGCAACCCTCTCCATGTTTTCTTATCAAAACCAATGTTGTGAGCTTGTTGTAATGCCATCTCTTGGCTAGGATTATAGAGTGTTGCTAGGGTTCAACTACCGTGGTATGGATTATATAGTTTTTATTTATTGAGTGGTGCCTTGTGTTCTCATTTAATTTTTTCTACTTTAAACTTTGTTTGTCGAATTAATTAAATAATCACCTAGTATTTGGTCTTGTGGATGTTTTGATAAGAAGTGGAAGGACTTATGAGTGTACCCATGGTGTGTAACAACCCATGCTAAGCTAACCCAATTCCACGAGTAGTGATTAGCCCATTTGTGTTTGGAAACATTCACACTTTGTGGCTTAATCCTCTATTATCAAAATCTCACTTAGGGTCGGTACGGTCTTTATACTTGGTCCTAGTGATAAATCAAGACTTGGTTTTGCGACTTAGCTTCATGGTCTATGTGTTAGCTTTGGCACAGACCAAGAATTGGTGAACCCATGTTGGAAGCGAACAGTCTTTAATCTCTTCCATTACTGTATTGTCACACAATCAGTAGTAGGCCAATCACTTTTTGGAAAGTTAACTAATTCAAGTAGAGGATGAGCGTGAGTGGGTTAGCCACGACTCCTCTATGATGTCAAGTGGTAGCTTGTTCGGTCATGCTCCGGCCGTCGGCAAGTTATTCATCAAAGTTTAGGGTCGCCTGATGTCAATATCGCAACAATGGGATGTGGGTTCTTTGGGGTTGGGTCGACACAGTCTCGAGTGATCATCCCCTCCCTGTTGAGAGGTGAGCTTACCGGTTTGGGAGACCCTCAAAATAACAAACGAGAACACAAATCGTCTTCATAGTTATGCGGAAATACGCATCTTCATAATATGCATTGATGCGGAACTAGATGTTATGCGATAGTGCGCATCTTGGACACACTACTCAAGTGAATATATACTATTAATCCATCCCAAGGTGAGTTGGATCCCGAAGAAACACTTCTCTTCGGATATTGGTTTTCTTGTTGGTTATTCTCGCTCTCTCTCTCATTTCTATTTATCTTTACTTTTATTTTAGCAACTTAAAGCTGAGTAGGGGAAGTCGTGTCTTTGGGTTTGATACTCGGTACTTGCGTGTGTCTATACTACACTTGATAGGTAAAGTTGCCTATTGTGTGGGTTTAGAACGTTTAGCATTTATCGTTTTATTTCTATAAATTTAAAACTTGAAAAGTGTCTCATCTTAAAGTTTTAACTTAATTTCCTTTTTTCACCAAATTTTTGTCATTTCCATCGGGAAGTTTCCGTTTTGAGAAAAAGAGTCCACACGACATCAATCCCCATAGCCATAAGTCATATGAACGACTCTAAATTCCCAAACCATTTAGTTTGTTTGTGAAAAGATAGTTTAACGTTTTATTTAAAAAGTTTAAAGTAATGCGGAAGCGTAAACCAAACGTTAGCAGTTTAAAACCATGCGCAAACAACGCATCGAAAACCAATGTAATGAAAGCAAAACGATAGTTTAATAATGTTTAATGCACATGACACAATGATGCATGTCCTAGAGTGCTCAGTACCTAGCGAACTGCAAAAGCATGCTAACGTGTATCAACATAAATTCGGTAAGTTCACAGTTTAAGTAAGCAAATGTAAAGTTTCCAAGTTCAAACCAAACATCAGTTTCAATATTGATAGGGGTAGCTAACCCACACAATGTAACTAAACAAAAGTATATCGGGAACATACAAAAGTTATATAATTTTCCTTAGTGGCTAGTGTCTATCAACATTAGTGAGAAAATGTGGTCAAAAGTTCACACTCGTGCCCCCGGCACCTCAGATGTGAGGCTGCTACACAACCTAATAGCGCTATTAACTAATACCCCGTTCGACTCCAGCAATTAACCCGATATAAGTAAGGACATTAAGTGATAGAGATTTTTAGTTTAGTTCACAAAGGACAAAAAGTTGGGAAAACTAATAAAACCCGATTCACCCGGTGAATCAACATATCCTAAAATTCAGGATAAAACAGTAGTCCCAAGCTGGACTAGAAAAGTTAAGTAATTTTTCTCAACCTGAGACGCATGCTTTTGAGAAAAGAGTAGTGAAACTCACCTTAGTGCGTGCAAAGTAAAACAACAAAAACCGAAAACGTGGAAGACAATTTGTCTACCAATAACCTAACGAATATAGAATTATGAGTGTTTCAACAGGGTTACACGTGATGTTTATCCTAATCCATTGCACTCAACAATGACCTAGGTGACATCTCATGCAAGTGGACTCGACACAAGTAAACCATGTATGACCCGTTAAACCGTTGGTGATTAATTCACAATGTAATATGTCAAGACTTTTTAACATAACAAATTCACATTGCACATGACATACAATTAACCTATCATGTCAACTAAATCAAATAACATATATATCATATACACACGTTCACATGTGCAATTTCACACCTTATAACTCAAGAACACATTCAAATAATCACATAATAAATGTTTCTCAAAGCTGCATTTTCTGGAAGATTTTTAGTTACCAAAACCAATTTTTATAAAATATCAAACCAACTTATTAAGCTCCCAAATATTTACAAGAACTTCCCATAAGTTTACTTATCACTCCACTTTTTTTATTTCATGACAAAAACACGCTAAAGTTTATGAAAAATCATTTAGTACAGCTCTTCCAGAAAAACAAGTTGCTGATAGAAGTTTACAAACAAAATCCTTAAAAATCATAGATTCATCCAAACGAGATGGATATACTTGGAAATGCTTGGAATCTCATGTATGTAGCCACTGTCCAAATTTCGTTGCAAACAGACTTGTAAAACTCAAGTTATGACCTTTTAAAGTTGACCCATTTTTTACAACCAAAAATCGGGTTTGACATCTAATCTTATAAAATCACAAATAATATCAAAACAGGTCAAAAACATACAAACTTGGACTTTTTGAAAACCTAACATCATAAACAATGTTCTAGCATCAATCAATAATCAAATAGGGAATTTATGATCAAGATACTAGTCCTACAAGTCACAACAACAATTATGTAAAAAATTAAAACCTTGCAAAACAAGTTATCTACAAATCCTAATCATATAGAAATCACCCAAATCATATCATAAACACATATAATCATGTCAATATCATATTCCTCATGATTCAAACCCTAGATATCAATTGAATCAACAAATTAAATCAAATCAAATCAAAACATCTATCCTATTAATATTCTAACAATCAAAATCACATACACTTTGATTCTAATGTTGTTTGGATATTAGGGTTTATAAAACTTTCAAGAATCATTAAAACAATAAGAACAATCGTTATTATACCTACTAATTGAAATAGAGATCCGTGTTCTTCAGGATCCCACACAACACCAAATCACTTGAATTGGTTAGAATGATCAAGATTGCTTAGAGATTGGTTGAAAGAGAAAGGGTTTGTGGTTTGGTTATTCACGGCACAAGGGAGAGGGTAGGGTTTTGTTTTTTTTATAAAGAAATATAGTATAAGACTTGATATGTTGGGTCTTTGTCCCAACTAGCGGGCTTTGCGGGGCTTTTTATCGCTAAACGGACTCGTTAATAGCCCTTAGTCTCAGGAATAATCCAAATAATATTATTCCCACTAAATTTCATAAAAAAACTATAGTTTTAATAATCCTGTAACATATTAATTACATGCCGATCACAAAGTGAACATACTTCGCACGATTAACGTAATGGTTATCTATTAAGCAAGAATTCACATAATCTTGTTAATTCACATCCACTATCATCCAATTACACATATTATCATGTATGTTTGACGAATCACCAACGTTCGGGATACAGGACTCGTGTGTGTGTTTTGATAATAGCTTTCCTTATTATACTGTAACGTTTGCTATTATGACATAACATATGTTATTACCCTACAACATATAGGAAGACCTTCTTAAATAACCCTAGTCAAGTGTTTAGGTACGTATGAACATGCAAGTTAACTAGAGTTCAATTAAAATGTTAACCTGAAATTACGGGGTATCACATTATCCCCAAGTTGAAAAGAATTCCGTCTTGAAATTCAGCAAGTAAACCGTGAAGCAAGCGTAAAAATGTGTGTATGGTTATTGGATGTCATGTCATCCCCAAGTTGAAAGGAATTTCGACCCGAAATTCTGTTTAAGTTATCCGCTTCAGGTTTAGGGTTAGGTCGATGTACTAGTTCAGGTTCACTAAATAAATGTGGGTATTTAAGTCGCATCCGATCCCTACGTTCCCATGTATACTCCGGTCCTCGACGGGAATTCCATCGTACCTTAACAATAGGTATCTTGCTTTGTCTAAGTTTCTTAACCCCCTGTTCAAGAATTTCTACCAGTTCTTCCACAAACCGAAACTGTTCATCCACCTGAATCTCCTCTAGTGGAACTACCAATGCCTCTGTATGCGCGTAGGATCGTCAAATCTACAAAGATAATGATCAAACAAGTTTGATTCAGGTGCGGAATCCCTGAATCAATCACAAAATGATAACAATACTAACAAAACGCAGAAATCATCTTTAAAAGCTTCATTTCATTGATAAACAAACTCAATTACACGTTATAATAAGCTTTACAATCAAAACAAGACGTGAATTAAGTTTACACAAAACCCTAGGGAGAGACTCAAATAGGAGGGAAACAAAAATGACAAAAACTAAACTTTCAAAATGAACTTGACCTTTATATAGGCCTGCACATTCGCCCACTTTGCTTGGTCAAATGTGCAGGTTCGCCCAATCATGATGGTCGAACCAAGCAATACATTAACATCTAAAACTACCTTCGACCTCCTTCTCTCCTTCGTACCTTTAAGTCTCCTTCGCCCATTCAAAAACACTCCTTCGCCCATATTATTCTTCCTTCGACCAATTGACCAAACACATAAACATATGTTAATTGTAATCCAAAGCATTAGTCGCACAAAATGCATCTATAAACTCCCCCTCGACTATTGCTTGGATTGTTTACGCTTTTGGTCCATCCTTTTGTTCATAAGCTTTATGTGTAATTGTTTCTTTTGTTCTAAGGTCATCACTGGTTCAGAAGTTTGTTTAGGCTTCTTCTTCTTGACTTCAGGAACATCTTGAACCTTTACAAACTTACCAAGCTTCTTATCATAATCGCATCCAGCATTTATGTCATGAGCAAAGCACAGAAATACCACACGCTGATATTTACTTGCTTGTTCAGCATCCTTCACCTCACTGTATATTAGATTGTAATACAACATAATGATATCCTCATGTGAACAATTAATCAACCACATAGGATCAAATATGTGTATCTTCTTGAAATTCTTTTCTCCGTCTTTCAAAACAATCACAGCCTCTGCAATCTTCCAATCATAATACCACCAGATGAAGTCTTTAGCAAAGTGTTGTGGGATCTGCAATAACGGAATGTGTTTCAACACTTTCGGTGGTTTATACTTCAAAGTCACCTTGGGCAAACCTGTAATAGTATCAATATCTTTCTTGTGAACAATCCGCTTCGGATACTGAGGTTCAAATAAATCCCATCTCGTCATGCTTTCCCTCACCATTCGATCAGCAAAATAAGCAATGTGATCGTTCGAAGATCCAGTCAACTGATGTCTACATATATCTCGAATCGCCCAGTATGGAAGAGTCTTCAAATCGTGGAATCTTTCAAAATAAAATATCCCTTTCTCCCACTTAACAGCAACACATTTCAACTGTTTTACAAACTTCCATCCCAACGCTCTTCCTTTAACATCTCGTTGTGTAACTTATAAAAACTTCCCTGGATCTCTGCTTTTGGACGATTTGCTTCTTTCTCCTTCAGTTTCCTCAGTAGCTCTTTCAAACTGTCAGATTGTTCTGTGTTCGGTTTATCATGCCCTGGAAATACCTCTTCCATAAATCTCTTACTCTTTTCACGAGCAAGTTTCTCGGCTTCTTTCAGTAACTCATCAGTGAACTCAGCAAATCCAGAATCTTTATCTTTCTTGAAATATTCTGGATACTCTTCACTGGTTATATCTTCAATTTCAACCTCCTCAAATGCAGGTACATCACGGTCATCAGAATGATTACCGGCTTCAATTTCAGGTATATTGGGAATTTGATTATCAATCAACAATTCTTCCAATGTTTTCCCAACCTGCTTTGCTAAACCTTCTAGAATCTCTCTCGACATAGCCGCAAAAACTTCACCATCCTCCAGATCTGGATCGTTATACTCCAATTCAAGCATCCTGTCACTGGATTCAAAAATCTCAGAAAATCTGCTAGTCATGTCTATCGTCCAGACTCGATTAGTTAGCATCTGGTGATACATTAGTTTATCATCCTCAGACAATGACCTCAGCTTCTCATTCCAAAAGATATCATCATCAACAGTTCCTTCAGAAGCTTTAGAGCTGGATTCACCTCCTTTTCCAGATCCACGTTTCTCATATTTGTACTTATCTGTGTTATCGTCATCATTGTCATCACTATCAAAGCTTGCAGAGCTGTCTCCTCCACCAGAATTATCATTCGAACCATCATCATCTCCATCATCTTTCTTTTTCTTCTTTTGAGGAGCATTTCCAGCATCTTCATCTAGATCCTCATCTTCCTCCTCCTCATTATCTGACGGTTCAAAATTGACCTGCTCCTCATCTTGTTCTTTGTCCTCTTCACCTGCTTTTAGTTGAGGAGCTCGAGAGTACAAATATTTAATCAAGTTGTCCATGTTCTTGTTACTCTCTTTTAGCTTCTTGTTCTCTTCTTTCAAAGCGATGTATTGTCTGGTGTTTCTTTGCTCATGTTTCAATAACTTCTTATTCTCCCTCTGAAGTAGTTTATTTTTGCTTCGAGAGCTTCATTGTTCTCATGAGATGTTTCAATGACATCCAACATTTTTCTGTCGTTCTTTCTCAACTACTCAATTTCTGCTTGCTGCTTATTAATAATCTTCATCATCTCAGTAAGCTTCTGGTTCACAATGTTCATCACATCACTGTCAACTGTGACCTTATGTGTGTAAGCTTCAGCAGACTCAGGCATCTTGCCTTTCTTCAACTTCTTAAGTACTCTATCCATAGCATCATTAAATTCATCAACAGGTAAATCAGACTCCTGTTCAGTACCTGAAGTGGTTTTCTGCTTCTTCGCAGCTGGAGCAGTAACCGGTGACTTAGAACTTGATGCAGGTGGCAATTTCTTACCTGCAACTAGAGATTCAATCTCTCTCACTCTTTTCTCCATTGGTCGCAACACCTTTTCCTTCTTCTTAAACTAGGGTTTCTTCTGTTTCTCCCCCTGCTCTGGCGATCCATGAAAATCTTCAGATCCCAAGCCTAGACCCTCATCAGTTTCGTCTAAACGAATAGGGCTCTTATTTCTTTGTTCCTCCAATGATCTGTTAAGACTGGCAGACTCACCAGCCACAGTGGCCTTGGGCGTGGTGCTCTTAACCGTCTCTGTATCAGAATCCCATCTTTCATCTTCTTGCGTCTCCTCCGAATCAACCGACGCTTCATCAACCAAGTTCATACCTTTCTTTGACATCCGTTTCTTCCTCCAAGAAACATTTTTCTTCTTCGCTTGTTCAGCTTCAGTAACAACTTCAATCACAATTTCCTTTTCTTTACTCTTTCCACTCTTTGCTCCTACATTCACCACCTGACGCTTTCGTTTTGCCTCAGGGTCAACTGGAAATAAAGGATTGTCTTCGTCAGATGCACTGTCAGCATGCCTCACCTTATCTTTGCCAGGGTCTTTATAGTCTATCTTGATCAGGTGACCAAATAGACGCCTCACTGGTGATCGTTCGTTTAAAGGCACACCTTTATACGCCTTCATTCTAGCAAGAGTATTAATGTTCATATGCTCCTGAACAATAATCTGCTTTGGATCTCTCTTCAATTTCTTATACTTTGAGTCAAAAATCATCTGAAGGAATCTAAGATATAACAGAAATTTCCTAGTCCTTGTACCTCTCACTAGTTCCAATAAGTGTTCCATTAGCATTCCGGACACATTGAACGGTTTGCTCAATATGAGTGCCACCATCAATGAGCTAATGCTTTTCCTCATCAAATCATAACCACCAGCTGTTGACCCGAAGACATGTATCATCACGTGTGCTAAATACTTGAACTGGGGACAGAGCTTTCCCTTATGTAACGAACCATCAGTAATAGGTCCGTTATACTTCATTCTAAGAAAGCACTTCCATTGCTCAGTCCAGCTAAGTTCTCTGGGATCCGTCTTGACATCTTCAAGCTTCAACGCCTCTCTAATATCATTCTCTGAAACGATTATTAGCTCCCCCTGAATCTTACTAACCAGTGAAGATTCGCCATCCCAGAAGTCCATCTTTGCATTTGTCCAGAACTCATGTAACAGATCTCGGTAAATGATAGCGGGTGTAGCAATCGCGTCAATCACCCGGCTTCTCTTCAAAAACTCAATTATCCCAGTAAACTCCATGTGTTTCTTCACATCGCCTAAGTATGCACAACAGTTGTGTGCATTCTCAAACGTAGAATAGCAGTCTTCTCTGTCTCGGCAGCCTGTGAGGATGATCCAGCATGAACACTTGTATCTTCCTGTTCAGACATGGTTAATATTGCATAACAAATCAAGTAAACACGTTAGAAACAAACAAAATAAACAAAATCTAAAAAATTGGTTTTTAAATTTCTACATTCGACCATTCGAATGGTTCGATTGAGAAGTTTTGGGTGCGAATGTGAATTTTCAAAGGTTCGAATGTAAATTGTTTTGAAAAATTATTTCATTCGACCATTATTCTTCATTCGCCCAATTAAATTTTCTCCTTCGCCCAAATTTGCACGTTCGACCGTTTGTTAATGGGCGAGGGTGTTAGTTCATCTTTTTCAAAATTACAGATTTTGATTCGGTGTGTTTTAAACTGCCATTTTGATTTGTCAAGCACCTAAAACCATCGATTAAGCTTTCCTAACAATCAATTTTAACAAACATTCATTGATTCAGTGTTTTCATATAAAAACTAGGGTTCGAACAAGGTTTAATAATCAATTGAACATTCTGTTGAATTAAAACCCTATGTTTTTGGATAATCTCCCCCTAAAACACTAAATCAATGATTCCTTAACAAAAACCAGTCCAATTAACATGTTTAAATCCAAGTTCATCATTCGCCCAATTAATTTTCTCCTTCGCCCAAATTTGCACGTTCGACCGTTTGTTAATGGGCGAGGGTGTCAGTTCATCTTTTTCAAAATTACAGATTTTGATTCAATGTGTTTTAAATTGCCATTTTGATTTGTTAAGCACCTAAAACCATCGATTAAGCTTTCCTAACAATCAATTTTAACAAACATTCATTGATTCAGTGTTTTCATATAAAAACTAGGGTTCGAACAAGGTTTAATAATCAATTGAACATTCTGTTGAATTAAAACCCTATGTTTTTGGATAATCTCCCCCTAAAACACTAAATCAATGATTCCTTAACAAAAACCAGTCCAATTAACATGTTTAAATCCAAGTTCTAAGTTAATTAGGGCTCGGTCTGAAAATCATCGATTAAACAGTGATTAATGGATGAAAACCTGTAGGAATAAGAGCAAAATGATCAGTGATAGCAGACGAACACAATGGTATGATCTAAAAACAACGAGCAACAAGTGGACTTTATCTCAGAAAATTTGAAAAAATTTCGAATGTGGTCGAATGAGGAGATAAGGGTTTATATAGGCTGCTCCTTCGCCAGTTTATGCCGGTCGAATGTGATACTTTTGCCTCCTTCGACCCTAATCAAAGGTTCGAATGTGGCAAAAGGGTTCGAAAGTGAACTTTTCTCATGAACACTCACATTCGCCCAATCTTAAACATACGAAAGAACAGAAAAATTCTTCCTTCGACCTAACGAAAAGGCGAAAGTAATCTTGAATTTTTGAAAATTTTTACCAAATCTCAAAATCGAGTCCCGTTCAAAATATTTTCCAATTTTTAAGCATCCGACAATCATTATTTCTCATTTAAAGATTACAAAGCTCAAATGGTCCATCAAGTTTTAGAAAATCGTCATCAACCACCATCAGTTATCAAAAATAAGATAGAAATGTAAAATCTTTTTGGATTTTCTAAAGTTTATGTTAAAACACACCTAAAATCTTTTTGAGTTTTGCAATTTTTGATGAGAAATATAAAATGCAGAAATGTAAAGATAAAGCAGTAAATGTTTTGGGATTTCCGGTAAAGGGATCATATCGATTATTGAGAAATCTGATCACACCGTTGATCTTTTTGATTTATTATCATTAAAGACAATTTGTGATCTGGCAACTGCTGATATTGTGATCCATATAAACTCACATACAGACTTTTGTGCAGTGCTTTAAACTGATATGATTATGTATAGTATAAACATTATTGTCTGTGGTTCCCACGCACACGACATACTCCCGTATCAAGAAGTAAATGCACAAAGACTCATTGTAAAGCGTGATTATGCTTTCGTCGTCTGTAATTTACAAGGTATGAGGCACAGAGGTATACTAGGTCAGCAAATTAATGCAGCAAAGTAACATGTGCACTCTACCAGGTTGAGCACTGATATCAATCATGATTTGCATCAGTGATTGATACGATGTAATAGATAATCTTTGATTATCATAATACATGGAAAGTTCCTCAATTCGGTAACTTTAGGTTTTGGCTTAAAGCTCTTTTATAAAGACACACTATCTGATCTAGGTCCGTAATGACTTACAGCAGAAGATCAGAGAGGCTATCCCCAGACAACTAATAACATAACGACCCAAAACCTCCGAGTTTTGTACAAATGCCCCCTATCAAACGAAATTATGGTACTAAGACCATATGCCCATGTGGAGTTCATCCACACAACAATTCGTTTGATATGTATGTATCAGGCACGCAGTAATAGGTCTACGAAGCCTATCAGCATATCACACAGACTCAGACACACGCCCTATATAGCATTACATTTCTTTAGAATGTGTCAGATCCCCACTGATGTACTATCATTTCCCCTTTTTCTCCAGGAAATCATTTTGGGTTTTTTTCTGATTTTTAAAATTTTTGAGTTTACTGTTCCCAAGGATAAGCTGGAGCATTTCAAATACGTGACCACCCAGATATCGTTTGTTCACAGAAATCTGACGGCATTAATCTAAGGAAAGAAGATATAGCAGTCAGCAAAAATTTTCTAATTTTTATGTGTTTTGAAATTTTTCAATGTTTTTGGATTTTCAAATTTTTCTGAAAAGCAATAAAACTAAACTAAAAGCGATAAACTGAGGTGGTGATTAGTCTTGTTTTTCTTTAATACCGTTAGCTTTCAAAAGATATTCAAATCTTGATTTATCAAAAGCTTTGGTAAAAAGATCTGCACGTTGATAGTCAGTGTGGATTTTGACCATATCGATCAACTCTTTAGCATAACAATCACGGATGAAATGATATTTGATCCGGATATGTTTAGCCTTTGAGTGATTTACTAAGTCTTTTGTTAATGCAATTGCGGCTTCATTATCACAGTAAATACGGGTTTTAAGAAATTGCAAACCGTAGTCCATCATCTGTTGTTGTATCCAAAGAACCTGTGAGCAGCAGCTCGATGCTGAAACGTATTCTGCTTCACATGTGGATAATGCAACTGCGGTATGTTTCTTGCACTGCCAGGTCACGAGTCTGCTCCCCATAAACTGGCATCCAGCCGTTGTGGATTTGTTGTCTTTGTCACAGCCACCCCAATCTGCATCACTAAAAGCGATTAGGTCAAAATTATCATCATTAGGGTACCATAGTCCTCTCGACGGACAACCCTTCAGATATCTAAGGATATGTTTGATAGCTGCAAGATGACTCTGTTTCGGCTTCGACTGATAACGTGCACAGAGACATGTGGCAAACATTATATCTGGTCTGGAGGCGGTGAGATACATCAGAGATCCGAAGATTGCTCTGTATGTAAATGGATCAGTTAGCTCCCCCTTAGCATCAACTCCAATCCCGTGATTAGGTTGTATTGGGGTATCCATCGGCTTCGAATCATCCATCCGGAATCGGCTTAAGACTTCAGAAACGTATTTCATCTGGTGAATAAAGATCCCCGTTGGTCTTTGTTCCACCTGCAAGCCTAGGAAAAACTGCATCTCTCCCATTGCGCTCATCTCGAACTTTTCCATGATAACACGTTCAAATTCTCTGCAAAGAAGTTCGTTAGTAGACCCAAATATAATATCATCAACATAAATCTGGACTAGAAGCAAGTCATCGCATGTTCGTTTAGTGAACAGTGTGCAATCTACCAAACCTCGCTTGAATCCTTTTGAAAGAAGATACGTGCTCAGCTCCTCATACCATTGCCTTGGAGCCTGGTGCAACCCGTATAGTGCTTTGTTTAAAACGTAGACCTTATCCCGGTGAATAGGATCTTCAAAGCCTGGTGGTTGACCTACGTATACTTCCTCCTTGACCACACCATAGAGAAACGCGCTCTTGACATCCATTTGATACACCTTAAATTTCTTGTATGATGCAAACGCCAGAAACATTCGGATAGCCTCTAAGCGTGCAACTGGTGCATAGATCTTGTTGTAATCGATTCCCTCAACTTGATGAAATCCTTGTACAACCAAACGAGCTTTGTTCCTTACGATCACTCCTCTATCATCCTTTTTTGCATTTGAATACCCATTTCGTTCCAATCTTCTTTCATCCTGGAGGCAAATCTGTCAGTGTCCAAATGCCAAGTTTCTGAAATTGCAACAACTCCTCTTGCATTGCTTCCACCCAAGCGTCATCCAAAACAGCATCCTTGTAAGTTCGCGGCTCAACCTACGAAAGATAACAAGCAAAAGACCAATCACTCTGAAAACCTGATTTTTGTATTTTGGCATATAAAGCAAGATTGCCAAGGTTTTCTGGTGAGTTAACATTCCTCAATTGACCTCTCGTCATCACACTACTACCAGGATCACCAATAACCTGCTCGATCGGGTGAATTCGATGTATCCGAGATTCCGGATAATCTGGTACTTGGACTCCCGTCTGAGTAGTTAAATTCTCTGCAGAAACCAGATCATTACCCACATTCGATGATGAAGCACCATTTGTATTTGGGTTCACTGGTGGTGTCACTGTAGCATGATCTAAGATAGCTTCACTTGTAACCTCATCGTCGTCATCTTCTAATTCTGATGAATTCAAAGTTGTAGAAGCCTCTTGGAATACCTCTTCTTCAACGACAGGAACATTGGTATCATTAGAAGCTGCTTGAGGATTCACGGTGATCGGACGCACCAACGGTGATGTCACTACGTTTTCGACCTCGTAATATAAACGTAACACAGCCTCTTCAACCAAGCTATCTAGGTTGAATGATTTAAAGAAATCTTTGTAATCAAACATCCAGTCTGGACCGCTTCCATGTAAATTCTGAGTATACCGTTGCACTTCAACGTTAGCCCACTCCTCGACCTGACGAATCCTTTTGTTGAATACCCGTTTGAGCGGGGTTGCATATCCAACAAAGTATCCTTCCTCAGCCTTCGGTGCGAACTTCTCAAATGGATTAAGCATAGTACAAGGAGCTCCAAACGGTTCTAGATACTCTAAATTCGGCTTTCGACGATTCAACAGCTCATAAGAAGTTTTGCCAAACTTCTTCACCGTTAAAACACGATTAAGAGTATAACAAGCTGCGTAAATTGCTTCGTTCCAGAACATTACTGGAAGATTTGAGTCCGCAAGCATTGTTCTCGCTGTTTCAATTAGAGTCCTGTTTTTGCGTTCGGCGACACCGTTCTGTTGTGGAGTATACGGAGCACTGTATTCATGATGAATACCTTTGTTTTCACAAAGATCGTCCATCTGTGCATTCTTAACTCCGTCCCATTATCACTCCTAATCCTCTTGATCTTGAGACCATAGATATTTTCCAGTCGAGTGAACAGAACTTTCAAATTATCAAAAGTGTCGCTCTTTTGGTGTAAGCACATAACCCATGAAAATCTTGAAAAATCATCAGTCACCATAAGACAGTACAATTCCCCAGCATGACTCTTACGCTTGACCGGTCCGAACAGATCCATGTGCAAACGTTCAAGTGGCAATTCAACGGAATTGACTTTCTTTGGCCTATGGGATTGTTTGTGCTGCTTACCCTTTTTACAACTCACACACTTGTCATTTAAGTGAAAATGTTTAACGTTCACGCCTGTGACAAGTTCATTCTTCACCAATTGATTCATCTTTCTTAGGTGAATGTGTCCCATTCTCCTATGCCACATAATTGATTCCTTTTTCTGTAGCATTGGAGAGAAAACACGTGACTTGGCCTTGGGTGGTCATTGCTTTCGACATATCGAGAATGTACAAGTTGTTCACTCTCGGCGCCTTTAACATCACCCACTCTTTCTGTAACTCGAAACCCGGCTTGAGTATATAGCAAGATTTGTCGTCAAAGTACACAGAAAATTGTTTGTCACATATCTGACTGACACTGAGCAGATTGTAATCAATTTGCTTCACATAAGATATTCTCTCGAAACTCACTATTCCATTGCTCACACTACCCTACATGGTAATATAACCTCCCTTGTTTCCTGCAAACGCTACATAACCTCCATTGATGTTTCTAATATCGAATAGTAGCGAAAGATCCCCTGTCATGTGACCAGAAGCTCCACTGTCAACAATCCAAAGACTGCTCACAAGGCCAGCTGAAGCTCCCTTCACATATCAAGTAAAGAAGTTAGATTTTTTGGGGGACCCAAGCCTATTTGGTCTTGGGTCTTTGAACAGTTTGTTTCAAAGATTCCGATTTCTCACAAACATTTTGATTTGTAACAACCTTTTTCTTATCACTTAAACCTTTCTCATTCTCTGATTTCACATTTTGTTGTGAAGTTGAAGCACCTTCAGAACCCTTTGGTGACCAAGATTGTTCAGATCGTTTCAAGATCTGGATTTGAGATTTTGGGGTCTCAGCCGGTTTCTTTACTTCTTCTTTGAATGAAACTTTCTTGGTTACCTTCTCTGATTTAACAGAGACAGGTCCAACTGTTGGTTTGACATTAGGTTTAACAGGAACCTTTTTGTTGTCAACAGTTGCGTTCACCATTGGTTTCTTAAACGGTTTCTCAGTGGCTATCCGGTTGCGGCGATCATATGTCATCGGACGATTTTCCCTCCTTTTGAAATAATTGCTTTGGTTATAAAAAGGTGTTGGTTGAGGGACAAATCGTCTCTGTGGATAACAATGATTATCGACCGGACATTCATACTTCTGCTTCATCTCCACCTCGTGCCTCATGTGTCTTACGTACGGGCAGTCGGCAAGTAAATGCCCTCTCTCCCCGCACTTAAAACACGCACGGTACTCTTCAAAATTGTTCTTGGCATTCGACTTTGAATAACTAGTGATAGGATATTGATCATCCATACACCTTCTTCTCAAACTCTCAGGAGCGGGGTCCTTTAAGTAAGTCGGCTCAAGAAAACCATTTGACTTCTCTTTTGGTTTAATAAATTGTGTGACATGGACTTTTGGTTCTTTAGGAATATCCAAATGAATTTTCTTTAAAATTGCTGGAGGTATATCATTTGTTCGCTCATGTTTCGGGAACCAAATGGTACTTTCCTGCCAGATCTTTTCAATTTTTGAATAATTTGCAAATTGGATTGGATATTCTTCATCAGAAATTATCTTATCAGATCCTTGCATCCGATAGAAAACTTTAACAGGTTTATCACAAAATTCATTTTCCTTTTCATTTGACTTTTCAATTTTCCTTTCATTTTTCTTTTCAATTTTCTTTTCAATTTTCTTCTCAACAGACTTAACTGGTTGATTCTTTCTATGAGCGTTAGCCATGGGATGGACAATCTGAGATGGTGAAACAGGTTCAGTAGTGATTATGTGATTTTCGTCAGGAATATCACACACCTTTTCAGAAACCTTCTCAGACTGTTCATTCTCTTCATCAGAATCATCAGCAGCAACTACACCCTCATCATTTCCCAGAACAGGTCTAACATCTGAATAAGGGTCTCCCACACTAGATGTGTTTGACTCATCATCCGATGTAGAGTCAGATTTAACTGAGCTCTCCGGTGCTATTGAGTGCAAATTATGGTTTTCAAACAACACCGGAGCTGGGACAGCTTTGTAGTTTGCACTACTAGACTGTGAAGGCTCTTCTATTATGTGATCAACAACATAAGCGATATGCTTATAGCTCTCAAGCTTTTTGTTTACTTTTTCTGCAAAGCACTTGATGGTGGCCATTTCAAGTTTTGTGTTTTCTAAATCATTGATATAGTTATTTATGGCCATTTGTTTTAAAGACAAAGTCTTTTTCAATTCTGAAACGTCTTTCTTATAACCATCAAGTACTCTGTTAAACTCTTTTGCTTCTTTTTTATATGATTGACAGTTGATTTTTGCACTCCCAAGTTGAACCTTGAGTTGCTTATTCTCATCTGTCAATTTATCACAAGCTTTGCAATGTTTAACACAAGTTGAATTTGAATTAGAAGCAGATTCAGTACTTACCTGTTTTGGAGGTTCTGTCATGGCTATCAATGCAAAGTGTGCTTCCTTCCCAGCGAAAAACTTGGAATAATCAATCCTGGTACAAGCATCATCCACTATGCATGATTTCCGGGTCATCAAGAAGTCAGCTTCAGCAAGCAACTGGTCAATGTCATCATCCAGTGAGTTAACACTAGATTCAGAATCAGACTCACTCTCCTCATCAGAATAAGTAGAATCAAATTGCTCTGGAATATCAGCAACTGAATCAAGAATCATCCCGGACTTCTTCTAAGTACAATCAGCATTCATCTCTTCATTCAACTCCTCAATTTTCAACTCAGTCATCTTCTCAGTCACAATTTCTTCTTCAAACTCCACCGGCTCATCCAAATTCATTTGCTATGCCACACAAGCCACATTACCATTTGTGATTTCTTCAACACCTAACTGCATACCGGTCCAATCAAAACCCTCATCCTTTTGTATCACCAAAGCTTGATTTGGATTCTCGGTTTGGGTTTGTGTGTTTGGTGTAGAAATGGGAATGATTGTTCGGTTTGAATTCTGTTGTGTTTGGTTTTGTGTTGTGGATTGTCTAGCATTGTTATTTTGTTGGGTATTTTGACGGTTTTGATAGTTGTTTTGAGGTTGAAAACTTGAAATGTTGGGACTTTGGTATGATACCTGATTTTGGGTTTGTCGGTTTTGGTAGTTAGAGTTGAATGGATTTCTATTACCTTGTTGTGATGGCTGTGTGCACTCTCTTTTGAAATGACCTTTCTCACCACAGTTAAAACAAGTGACTTTGGCTTTGTTGAAGCCATAAGTGGTGTTTGGAGAAGTAGAAAGATCAGTTCTCCCAATCTTTTGAATAAAATCAGTGGCTCTTCTCATGATACTTGCAAAAGCCCACAGAATATCCATGAGTTCCATTTCTTCCTTGTCAATCTGTGCGTAGTCCTCATTGGTCAAGTTGTTGTTCCCAATTTGACTAGCAACCAATCCATTGTACGATGCTACCATTGCTGAAACTAATGCTACATGTTGTTGAGCAATCTCAACAGTAACATTGTTTAGATTTGATGTCTCCAACACAATCGGGCTTTGGTTAGTTTGACTTTGGTTAATTTGCATCTGGTTCATTTGAGGATTGTATGGTTGTTGTTGAGGTTGGCTAGCAGAGTAACATGTTGCTTGTTGCATGGGTGAAAATGGTGGAATGTAAGTAGTTGTTGGATATAATGGTGAGGTATATGAAGATGTTTGAGCAAGGTAATTGATTAGTGTTTTGGTTAGTTCAACAATGTTAGATACGCACGCGATGTGTGGAGCAACATTAGAAGTAGAACTGGAAGTAGAATGGGAAGAAGATGTACCACCAAGATACAATTCCGGATTCTGAGGAATTTGAGCTATTTTAGCTTTCCTCTTTTCCTCCATCTCCTTGTTTTCCAGTTTCTGAATGAACTCATTAATAGTCCAATACTGGTACGCATCCTTTTCTTTTAACACCTCAATATGTTGGTTCCAATACGGTGGCAATGCATCGGCAAACTTGTCCACCAATTCAGACATAGGTATGCTTATCTCATAGCTTGAAAGTTCTGTGAGTAAGTGGCAATACCTTGGGACCAACTCTTTCAACGTCTCGTTACCCATGTAACTGAAATTCTCAAACTCTTTCCGAAGCTCTTCCATCCTTAGCTTCCTAGTCTTCTCATTACCATCATGCCTGTTCTTTAACATATCCCACAACTATTTAGAAGTTGTACAAGACCCAAACTGATGAAGCAAGTCAGTATTGATGGCCTGGGATAGTTGAGAAAACGCTTTCTTCTCAATAGCAAATTTCTTCTTTTCATCATCTGCAAGATTTTCCAATGGAATAGGCTCTCCTGTGTTCTCCAAGATCGGAGCAACATAGCCCTTCGCAATCATCTACCACGCCTCAGTTCCCTCTAAGCCCATTCCCTCCAGATGGATCTTGAATTTGGTCTTCCACGTGTTGTAATCGACCATCTCCATACGCTTAGGTGGACGGTTTCCACTCCCTGATGACAAGTCTTGGATAAGAGTTGATATGGCATTAGTCGTTTATGAGTGAACCGCAACTGCTGCTACTCCCCAATAGTCACCAATCGGTTGCGGTTGTGGTTGCGCAACGTGTTGAGGAATAGTACTAGTCATAGCCATATAATTTATTGGTTGTGATGGTTGACTAGACTTTTGGGCAGCAACCGACCAAGGATCCATGGTTGTCTGTTGTTGTGGTGTCGTGTTAGGTCGTGGTGTAGTAGGAAAGTTCCACATCTTGATCTGAAAATGATTAAACACGAAAAGATTAGAAAAGTTTATTAACAGACTCTACCTTCATATGTAGCGAGTGGTCGAATGAGCCAAAATCTTCTCCTTCGACCGTTTGAAAAGATACGAAAGAGGAATACAACAAACACAAATCACTTTCGACCCTTTACACCCTCTTTCGACCGTTTGATTTCACCTTCGACCGCCCGAATGGTCGAATGAGACAACTATGGTCGAATGTACAACAATACTCTAACAAACTCTAAATTCGACCAGCTAAAACACCACGTTCGACCAAAAATCCCTTGGTTCGACCAAATTAACACACACGTTCGACCATTCTCCCTAGGTTCGACCCTGCACGTTCAAAAACGGTCATTCTTTGAAAATCAGTTAATTTTGATCAAATTTTTCAAAAGTTAATAGAATTTGATGATTCTAATTAGGTTTTGCTTCGGATTTGATTTGGAACAAGTTTATCAAAGAGAATTATGCATTTTATCCATGAAAACAAGCTCTAATCAATCAAATTATCAACAATTCAGTTTTATCAATGAAAACAGAAAATTTTTTATCAAAATAGGGTCCAAATCAGCTGTAAAATTATCAGTTTGTGGTTGTTTGATCCATATGGCTCTGATACCACTTTGTATGCGCGTAGGATCGTCAAATCTACAAAGATAATGATCAAACAAGTTTGATTCAGGTGCGGAATCCCTGAATCAATCACAAAATGATAACAATACTAACAAAACGCAGAAATCATCTTTAAAAGCTTCATTTCATTGATAAACAAACTCAATTACACGTTATAATAAGCTTTACAATCAAAACAAGACGTGAATTAAGTTTACACAAAACCCTAGGGAGAGACTCAAACAGGAGGGAAACAAAAATGACAAAAACTAACTTTCAAAATGAACTTGACCTTTATATAGGCCTGCACATTCGCCCACTTTGCTTGGTCGAATGTGCAGGTTCGCCCAATCATGATGGTCGAACCAAGCAATACATTAACATCTAAAACTACCTTCGACCTCCTTCTCTCCTTCGACCCTTTAAGTCTCCTTCGCCCATTCAAAAACACTCCTTCGCCCATATTATTCTTCCTTCGACCAATTGACCAAACACATAAACATATGTTAATTGTAATCCAAAGCATTAGTCGCACAAAATGCATCTACATCCTCATCAGCCAAGCATTTCTTGAGATTAGATACATGAAATACATTGTGTACTCCATTGAGTTTATCAGGTAAATTCAACCTGTAAGCTACTGGACCGATCCTTTCCACTATCTAGAAAGGACTAACATATCTCGGGTTTAACTTACCCTGTTTCCCAAAACGAATCACACCTTTCAAAGGTGACACTTTTAAAAGTACCTTGTCCCCGACCTGGAACTCCAAAGATTTCCTACGCTTATTGATAGCGTGGGGATTTTAAAAGACTTAAACTTCTTTTCTTAAAAATGGTAAATTCCCGGTGGAAGTGCCAAAAGTGAGTGAAAAAAGAAATTAAGTCAAAAAACAGTGGGACACTTTCAAGTTTTAAATTTATAGTCTAAAACGATAGTTGCTTAACGTTCTAAACCCCACACAATAGGCAAGTGTACCTATCTTGAGTAGTATAGAAATAAGCAAGTGCCGAGTATCGAATCCAAGGACACGATTTTTACTACTCGGCTTCTTAAAAATTACTAAAAGAGTTTTAAAACGCGAGAAGTAAAGTAGAAGAGAGATGTAAAAAATTGCTAAAAGAGTTTTAAAGTCCGGTGTATACTTTCTTTGTCAAGTTCACCATCTAATTCCCGACTTCTATATTTGCTATGCACCAAGTAATTAAACTGAAATTCGGTTTTGTACAACTTGTGCACGGGTCAACTGGGCATGTGTTAAGATTACAAATTTTAAATGTCATCGTGACATATGTAGTACTTAAATGTAACCACAGTAAATAATAAAAAGAAAAACAAGGTTTAGGAAAGAATGTGTACGATGTTTGTGGCAACATCTCATAAGTTTTAGCTTTTGTGTCATGATTTTGTGACTTCTTTTCTTTTGCAAGTTATAACAACATAATAATAATGTTAATATTACCTAGAGAGACTATCATTTCAAATTGATAAATATGAAATTGACACCAAGTAACAACTACATATGATAACCCAACAATATCTATTTAAAATTGATAAATTTGGTTTAGTGTTGTTAATCTGGTTATAGCTCACACCATAATCAAAACTGACCCATAAAAAGTCAGCTTTTTATAGTGTCCAATATCTTTAAAGGGAAATAGATTTAAATACTCTCAGCTATCGCCTATTGGTGGATGATACTCCCAACTTTCACTTTGGCCAATAGCACTCCCAACTTGCAACTTATTTTGTTCCATCACCCCCAAACTAACGGAAGTCTAACCTGGTTAGTCTTCGTAGCAAAAATGTAAAAACATAAACATAAGGGACCTTTTTGAAACTTATTATTATTATTAACATCTATATATACACACTCACACATCTTGTGATCTTCATCATCATCTTCCACCACACCTTCCACCACAACCACCCACCACCTCATCTCACAACCACCACACCTTCCATCACCGCACAAAACAACACCGCTGCATCTCCTACCACAACCACCGCACCGCACCACCACCCCAACCGTACCACAACCACCAACAAAACCCATCCATCCTTCAATTAATCGATTCGAAATAAACCCCCAAAATCACCCCAACACAGTACTTTAATAATAATGATAATAATACCCTAAATTCGAAAAGATGAATAGAAGATAATCAAGCTCCAATTTCTGCTACTCGATTCTCTTGCAGAGCTTCAAAAAGGTTGTAGTGGGGGATTACGATGGAGGCGGTGGTTGTTGGGGTTGACGGGGGAGATGGTGGTTGTTGGGGTGAAGGGGGAAACAATGGTTGTTTAGGCCTTGGGGTGACGAGGGAGACGGGGTGACCGGGGGAGACGGTGGTTGCTGGGGGTGCCTGAGGGAGATAGTAGTTGTGGAGGATGATGGTGGAGGCGGCGGTTGTTGGGGGATGATGGGGGTGGTCTGTTGTTTGTCACAACAACAACAACAACAACCTAATAATAATAATAATAATAATAATAATAATAATAATAATAATAATAATAATAATAATAATAATAATAATAATAATAATAATAAATGGATTTTAATACTCCCAACTATCGCCTATTGGCGAATAATACTCCCAACTATCACTTTGGCCAATAGCACTCCCAACTTTCAACTTATTTTTTTCCATCACTCCCAAACTAACGGAGGTCTAACCTGGTTAGTCTTTGTGGTCAAAATGTAAAAACCAAAACTTTTGTGTGGCAAAAATGTAAAAAACAAAACATAAGGGGCATTTTTAAAACTTTTTATTATTATTTTTTTTTAATTCTATAAATGCCAACCCCCTACCCCCCACCCCAACCAAAACTTCTCTGAACCTGCTGATTTTTATTGAACCCTTCAAATTCAATAACTCTTATCACTCAATCAACACTGAATAATAATAATACTGCAAATTTGGCAGAAAATCGATATCAATTAGCAACGAAACACTTATTAATTCACAATCAAATTTCTAACTCAACACGTAAAACAAACACCAGATTGATATTACTGCAAGTTTAACCACAGATAAAACCGAAAATGATATGATGCGAATAATAAACATAAAGAAATACCTAAAACACGATGTCGTTTCGTAATCCCATCCTGGTGAGAGTTAAAGTGGTGAAACATTCTAGAGAACGTATGGAATGTACAATAGATTTCGGAATGTTACTTCGAAGGACTTTAATCTTGAGACCCACAGCTCTAGGATTAGCGGATTTGTAGCCATATTGTGGCAATCCTGCCTCTTCCATCAGTTTTGCATCATGAGCAAGACTTTGTGCTCAGGAACAGGTCAACTCCTCATCAGTATACTCTGTTCTATACCGAGGTCCCAGGTGACGGGTTTGGGGATCCTTCGCAGCTGTTTTTGGTGCATCTGGAGCAAGATTAGTAGTACCAAGGTGGTTTCCCTCAATCGGGCTACTCGTATTAGGGCAGGAAGTGTAAGCGAAAGATTTTGACTAAAACAGGATTATTTGATCATACAAGTTACAAAACCAGGTGCGAAAACCCTAGCTTTGAACAAACTGATAGAAACTCAAATCAAAACACAATCAATATCATTTTCAAAGCTTTTCATAGATTAACTTTTGCATAAACTTGATTACAATCACAATTCAGTTAATCTAGATCAAATACAGACACTTTCAATCTAACCAGGAACCTGACCTCAAAACACACACAACTAATAACTCTCTTACATTAACAAAAACACAAAATCTATTTATAGACTCTGCACATTCGCCCAGTTGATGTGGTCGAATGTGTAGTTCTTCCACATTCGCCCAGTACAAGGTACGAATGTGTATCTTGATCAGCTTCCAATATACCTTCGCCCAAAAGTCTTCTACCTTCGCCCACTTATATCTACCTTCGCCCACTATTAATTCACATTCTACCAATCAGCACTATTAACACATATTAACATCCAATCACTAGTCGCAAAACGCATCTACAAACTCCCCCTCGACTATTGATTGGATTGTCTTCTCTTTTCGTCCATGGCTTTGTTCATCAGCTTAATTCTGAGCTGTTTCTTCTGCTCATTGGTCATTGCAGGCTCAAACATTCTCTTTACTGGTTTCGACACAATTGCCATCTTCACCGTCTTGCCAAGTTTACTCTCCAAATTACTTCCTGCATTAATATCATAAGCAAAGCAAACTCCAACCACTTGAGTATACTTCCTTGCTTGATCAGCGTCTTTCGGCTCAAAGTAAATCGGATTGTAGAAAAGCATGATGATGTCTTCAAAAGTACAATTAATCAACCACATAGGATCAAATACATGAACATGCTTGTATTTATCCTTCCCGTCTCTCAACACTATCACCGCTTCAGCCTTCCTCCAATCATAATACCAGAAAATAAAATCAGCACTGAAATGTTGTGGCATAGGCATCAAAGGTATTTTTCTCATCACTTCAGGTGCCTTGTATATCAAAGTAACCCGTTTCAGCTTGGTTTGAGGATCAATATCCCTATGAACTTTCCTTCGGGGATATTGAGGCTTGAATCTATTCCATCTTGTTCTACTTTCCCAAACCAGCTTATCTGCACACCAACCGACATGAGTACCATTCACTGAAGCACCAGACATAGGGAATCTGCATAGATCTCTGACCGCCCAGTACGGTAGAGTTAGCAAATCAATGAATCTGTTAAAATACAAGATCCCTGTTTCCCATTTAGCAGCTATGCACTTCAGCCTGCCCAAATATGTCCACCCGAGAGCTCTGCCTTTGAACTTGGCATTGTGAAATCTATAAAAGTTTCCTTGAGCTTCAGGCTTCGGTCGGTTCTCATCCATTTATCTCAATTTCTTCAAATAACTCCTCAATTCATCAGATTGATTTGAAGATTCTTGCTTATCAGCACCAAACACTTTCTCCACAAACTCTGCACTTCTTTGTTGTGCCTTCTTCTTCGCCGAATTGTTTGGTGTCTCAGTAAAATCAGGAAATATCTCATCTTTATCTGTTTCTCTGAAGTACTGAGGAAATTCTTCATGAGTTATATCTTCAACCTCCACTTCATCAAGCTCAGGAGTATTCTTATCATCTGAGTGACTTCCAATATCCTTTTCAGAAATATCTGGAATCGACTCATCTACTATAAACTCCTCAAATGTTTTCCCTACTCTCTGTGCAAGACCATCCAGAATTTCCTTTGCCACAGAAGCAGGTACTTTACCTTCTTCAAGATCAGGATCGTCGTATTCCAATTCATATCTCAAGTCATCAGTTTGGAATATCTCAGCGAAACATCCTGTGAACTCAATGGTCCATTCTCTTCTTTCCAACATATCTTTATACACTTGTTTAGCATCATCTGATAAAGATCTCACCTTCTCATTCCAGAAGATACTTTCATCTGAATCAACGTTTTCACCTTTCTTTTTCTTTGAACTTGATTCTCCAGTACTCTTCTTTTTGGATGTTCTCTCTTCAAATGTAAACTTTGAAGTATCATCTCCTCCATCATCATCATCATCACTCTCACTATCATCCTCTTTCTGTCTCTCAGACCCTTCTGCATCATCATTATCATCATTATCATCCACATCATCACTCTTCTCTGACTCTTCATCATCCTCATCATCATCTTTTTCTTCATCCGATTCAAACTCTTCATAGTCAACTTTCTCTTCTTCTTCTTCTTTATCTTCTTCACCCTCCTTCAACTTGGGTGCAACATTATACAAATCATCAATCAAATCACTAAGACGTTTGTTTTCAGCCCTTAGTTCTTTGTTGTCTTCTTTGATCGACTTAATCCTGTTCTTGTTTCTTGAACACTTTCCCTCAAGCTTCTTATTCTTTGCTTCAAGCTTCTTAACCTTTTCATTAATCTCGTCTTGATTTGATTTAGAAGCAACCACAATCTGAAGCATTTTCTCTTCATTCTGCTTAAACATGGCTATTTCAGCTTGTTGAGCCACAATCATCTTCATCATATCATCCATTTTCTTATTCACCTGTTTCATTACATCATCATCCACAGTGACTTTCTTGGATTTGGATCTAGATGGCTCAACTTCCTTTTCTTTCTGAGGCTTTCTGAACATGTCAAGTACATTGTCCAGTGCAACATTTAGTTGATCAGCTGATATTGTTTCTGCCTCTTTAGACTTCTTTTGCTTTTTGGTGACTGGTGAAGATAGCTTTGATGACGTACCAGCATCGGGTACTCTTTTTCCTTTCAACAGTTGTGCTAACTCTTTCTCTCTCAACTGTTTAGTGCTTGTCTTCTTAGACATGGTCTTGTGCTTGGGCTTGGGCAAGTTTACTACCACAGTCTCTCCAGTATTCAACTCATCCATGTCAACACCTAAACCTTCATCTTCAACATTCAACGACTTCTTTCTTTTCTCAGCTTCCTCAATCGATTTGTTTAAAGATTCAGACTCACCAACCATAGTGGCCTTACGTTTGGTGGTCCTAACATTCTCAGCATCAGAATCCCATCGTTCTTCTTCCTCAGTTTCCTCTGAATCCACTGATTCTTCATCTACCAAACCAGTACCTTTCTTAGCAGTTGATTTCTTCCTCACCATCTGTTGCTTAGAACTTCCTTGATCAGTCTTTCCCTTACCCTTCCCTTTGGCTCCGGGATTAACTACATGTCTCTTCCTCTTAGTGCTTGCATCAACATACACCAAGGGATCATCATTATCAGAATCACTGTCATCATGTCTTGCTCTGTTCTTGCCAGGATCAGTGTAATCCTGACTAGCCAAAGCTCCAAAGAGTCTCCTGTGAGGTGGCTTTTCATTGTCTGGCACACCCTTATATCCTTTCATTCTCACCAAAGTACGAATGTTCATGTGATCTTGACCTAGGATCATAGTTGGATCCTTCTTCAATTCTGGATACTTGTGGTCAAAAATCATCATGAGAAATCTCGGATATAGCATGAATTGCTTTTTCTTCAATCCCTTTAACATCTCAAGCATGTGATCTAAAATCATACCAGATACGTTGAATGGTTTGTTGAGAGTCAACGCAACCATCAACGAGCTTAGACTTCTTCTCATAACATCATAACCACCGCTCACACATCCAAATACGTGGATAATGACATGTGCAAAGTACTTGAACTGCACACTCAGCTTCCCTTTATACATAGATCCATCAGTGATCGGACCTTTGTACTTCATTCTTAAGAAACAAGCCTTCTGTTCAGTCCACGACAATTCTCTGGGATCCTCACTGACCTCGAACTTTATCTGGAGTGCTTCTCTAATATCAGACTCTGTAATAAACATCTCCAAGTCTTGTATCTTGCTTCTAATGATTGTCTGATTATCCCAGAAGTCATACTTCGCATTCTTGTAGAAGTCTTCAATGATATCTTTGTAAATGATAGTCGGAGTAGCTAAAGCATAGACAACTCTGCTCCTCCTCAAGAATTCAATGATTCTAGTAAACTCTACATTCTTTTCCACATCGCCAAGATAAGCACAACAGTTATGTGTTTTCTCAAACAACCAACTGCTTGTACTTGACGATTCTCCTTCCTGAACGTTCTCTGGAACTGGTTCTGAAACGATATTCTCCACTGGAGTCTCAATATTCTCAGTCTGATCAGCCATCTGCACATCAAAAACAGAAACAAACATCAAAATACAAAAACGACAAAAATTCAAAACTTTTAAGGTTTTAAGATTCTACATTCGCCCCTTATGATCTGGACGAATGTGTGTTTTAAGGTGCGAATGTGAAAATTTTCTGGACGAATATGAGAAGACTTTGAATTAGAAACACATTCGTCCGGTTTTAATCTACATTCGCCCAAAACATTCACCTTCGCCCGTTTTATGGACCGAAGGTAAAAACCTGTTTATCCCCAAAAATTCAAATTTTTTGCCAATCATGTTTTTAACATGTAATTTTGATTAGGATGTGTCCTAATGTGGCCGATCAACCCTCGTCCATCATCAATTGTTTGTTAATTTCAATTTACATCTGTTTTAAAGACGAATTAGGATAAAACTGTTTCATTCGATCAATTTACCAATCAAACAATGTTATTATCCTAATTCTATGAATCTTCTCCCCCTAAAACTGATGTATATTGAAATGCAATCACAAAGAACAAACAAATAACATCCTAAGACCACCAATTATGAAACCCTAAGTCTGGTTATAAAACCGATGATCCTGATCTCGTTAAAGCTCCATTACCTGTGATATTAGTATAGAAATGATCAGTAGATGATAGGGAATCAAATGCACAAGAATAAGGAATCAAAGCAACAAGGTGACAGATCAAAGAAATTTTTTAAGAACAGATACTGAGGGTTCGAACCTGCAACTATATATAAGAAAACCACCTTCGCCCGTTTCGTCGGTCGAATGTGGGTTTATTCCACCTTCGTCCCAACTAAATGACCCGAAGGTGAAATTTTTCACCCGAAGGTGGATATTTGTTTTAAAATTCCCACATTCGTCCAATTATAAACAGCCGAAGGTAAAGATTTTTCCACATTCGACCCAATTAAGGGGCGAATGTGAACTGGAAAAATCTGAAAATTTTACCAAATCACGAATTCGAATCCCGTTCAACATTTTTCAATCTGTTAAACTTCCAAAACTCAAATTTTCACTTTTTGAATGATACAAAGCCCAGATGGTGTTATCAAATCTCAGAAATTGACCATCAAGCATCCCCGGTTATCAAAAATAAAGCAGAAATGCAAAAATTTTTGATTTTTCTGAAATTTTATCAAAACACACCTAAAATCTTTTTGGATTTTGTATTTTTTTGACAATAAAAGTAAAATGCAACAAAGTAAAATGCAACAAAGTAAAATGCATTAAAGTAATCAGTAAACATTTTGTGATATCCGGTAAGAGGATCATATCAGTTTTCTGAGAAATCTGATCACAGCGTTGATCTGTTTGTTTAATATTATCATTAGAAACAATATGTGACACGGCAATTGCTGATATTGTGGTCCACGTAAGCTCATATGCAGACAATTATGCAATGCTTTAAAATGATACGAGTTAGATGTATTAGACTAACACATTGTGGTGCCCACACACACGACATACTCCCGTATCAAGTAATTGCACAAAGCTTCATCGTAATGCGTGATTATGCCAGAGTTATCCGTAAAATTTACAAAGTATATAGCACAGAGGTGTACAGGTCAGCAAATGAATGCAGCAAAGTAACATGTGCGTATACACTAGGTTGAGGCTGATATTAACCACTGATTTGCATCAGAAAGTCAATACGATGTAATAATGATCTTTGATCAATAAAACATAAAGTTCCTCAATTCGGTAACTTTCGGTTTTGGCAATAAGCTCTTTTTGCAAATATTCTGATGAAACTAGGTCCGTAAATCAATACGACAGAAGTTTAATCAGAATATCCCGGATAACCATAACATAACGACCCGAAACCTCAGATTTTGGCAATCCTATCAAACGAAATTACGGTACTAAGACCATATGCCCATGAGGTGTTCAGCCACGAACGCGTAGTTCGTTATGTTTGTATCACTAACGCACGCAATATTTAGTCTACGAAGCCTATCAGCATATCACACGTAATCAACATACGTCTCATTAAACTATACAATTCTTTAGCCTGTGTCAGATCCCCACTGATGTACTATCATTTCCTCTTTTTATCCAGGAAATCATTTTGGGTTTTCTAATTTTTAGGTCTTTTGAAATTTTTCAATGTTTTTGGTTTTTCTGATAAAATGACTCCCCCTAAAATAAAGAACATATTTTTGGGTTTTTAATTTTTCTGAAAAACAAAACAAAAATTTGAAAGAAACAATCCACTTGAAAGCATCAACTTCTTTGAGGATTAAACAATCCCCTCGAAAGCATCAACTTCTTTGAGGATTATGATAGAAAAGAGAAATTCCCAATTAGCAAAATATTAAAAATAAAAACTAAAATTAAAAAGCGATAAACCGAGGTGCCGATTAGTCCTGTTTTTCTTTTATATTGTTTACTTTTAAAAGATATTCAAAGCGGGATCTGTCAAAAGCTTTTGTAAACAAATCTGCACGTTGGTAGTCAGTATGGATTTTGACCATATCTATCAATTCCTTAGCGTAACAATCACGGATAAAATGATATTTAATCCGGATATGTTTCGCATTAGAATGATTTTCAGTATTTTTAGTTAAAGCAATTGCGGCTTCGTTGTCACAGTGTATAGGGGTTTTAAGAAACTGCAAACCGTAATCCACCATCTGCTGTTGGATCCAGAGTACTTGCGAACAGCAACTTGAGGCTGCAATGTACTCAGCTTCACAGGTAGACAGCGCCACGGAAGTCTGTTTCTTGCATTGCCAGGTAATTAACCTGCTCCCTAAAAACTGACAACCAGCTGTAGTAGATTTGCTATCTTTATCACAGCCGCCCCAATCTGCATCACTAAAAGCAATAAAATCAAAATCATCATCATTAGGGTACCAAAGTCCTTTTGAGGGACAACCCTTCAGATATCGAAGAATACGCTTGACCGCCGTCAGATGACTTTGTTTCGGCTTCGATTGATAGCGAGCACAGAGGCACGTTGCATACATAATATCTGGTCGAGACGCTGTCAAATACATCAGAGATCCGATGATTGCTCTGTATGTAAATGGGTCCGTCAGCTCCCCCTTAGCGTCCACTCCAATCCCGTGATTGGGTTGAATCGGGGTATCCATCGGCTTAGAGTCCTCCATCTGGAATCGGCTCAAGATGTCGGATACATATTTCGTCTGGTGAATGAAGATCCCGTCGGGTCTTTGGTCCACCTGCAAGCCGAGGAAAAACTGCATCTCCCCCATTGCACTCATTTCGAACTTTTCTTGCATGACAGTTTCGAATTCCCTGCATAAAAGCTCGTTAGTTGAACCAAATATTATATCATCAACATAAATCTGCACTAGAAGCAAATCATCTCCCGTCTTCTTCGTGAAGAGGGTGCAATCGACGAGGCCGCGCTTAAATCCTTTGAAGATGAGGTATGTACTTAGCTCCTCGTACCACTGTCTTGGAGCCTGATGCAAACCATATAGAGCTTTGTTCAGCACGTAGACCTTATCCCGGTGGATTGGGTCCTCAAAGCCTGGTGGCTGCCCGACATAAACCTCTTCCTTGACTTTCCCGTACAAAAATGCGCTCTTGACGTCCATTTGATAAACTTTGAATTTCTTGTATGAAGCAAACGCAAGGAACATCCGAATAGCTTCAATCCGTGCTACTGGTGCATAGATTTCGTTGTAATCAATCCCTTCGATTTGATGGAAACCCTGCACAACCAATCTGGCTTTGTTACGAACAATAACCCCACGATCATCCTTTTTGCACTTAAACACCCATTTAGTGCCTATTTTCTTCCTTCCCGGCGGCAAATCCGTGAGCGTCCAAACTCCCAATTTCTGGAATTGTAATAACTCCTCCTGCATGGCTTCAACCCAGGCATCTTCATTCAAAGCGTCCTTGTATGTCCTTGGCTCTACCTGCGACACATAACACGCAAACGACCAATCATTTTGACTACCAGATTTTTGAATTTTGGCATATAATGCTAAAGCACCAAAACTCTCTGGCGAGTTAACACTTCTCAGCTGCCCTCTGGTCATAACACCACTTCCAGGATCACCGATAACTTGCTCCAGCGGGTGAATACGATGAATCCGAGATTCCGGATAATCAGGTACAATAACTCCCGTCTGAGCAGTCAAGTTTTCTACAGCATCCAGATCATGACCCGTGTTTGATGATGAAGCAACATCTGGAGTTGGAGTTGGGTTCACTGGCATTGCCTCTAGTTCTTCTGCATGTTCAAGAATGACTTCTTCAAATTGTTCAACTTCAGATTCTGAAGAGTCTAATGAAGTTGAAGCCTCTTGAAACACATCTTCCTCTTGTATAGGAGCATTGGTATCATCAGAAACTGGTAGTGGGTTCACGGTGATTGGACGCACCAACGATGAAGTCGACGCGTTTTCACACTCGTAAAGTAATCTTATAACAGCTTCTTCAACCAAGCTATCAAGGTTGAATGATTCAAAGAAGTCTTTGTAATCAAACATCCAATCAGGACCCGTGCCTTGCAAATTTTGAGTATATCGTTGAACTTCCACGTTAGCCCAATCCTCCACTTGACGAGTTCGCTTGTTGAATACCCGTTTGAGCGGGGTTGCATATCCAACAAAATATCCCTCCTCAGCTTTCGGACTAAACTTCTCTCCTGGATTCAACATTGTGCATGGCGCCCCAAAAGGTTCTAGATACTCTAAGTTGGGCTTTCGTCGGTGTAACAGTTCATAGGATGTTTTTCCAAACTTCTTCACTGTTAGAACCCGATTTAGTGTATAATTTGCTGCATAAATCGCCTCGTTCCAAAACATTACCGGAAGATTTGAATCAGCAAGCATTGTTCTAGCCGCTTCAATTAGAGTCTTATTCTTTCGTTCAGCAACACCGTTCTGTTGTGGGGTGTACGGAGCCGAATATTCATGATGTATCCCTTTGCTTTCACAAAGTTCAACCATCTTGGCATTTTTGAACTCCGTCCCATTGTCACTCCGAATTCTCTTTATCTTCACATTGTAGAGATTCTCCAGTCGAGTGAACAGAACTTTCAAGTTGTTGTAAGCGAAAGATTTTGACTAAAACAGGATTATTTGATCATACAAGTTACAAAACCAGGTGCGGAAACCCTAGCTTTGAACAAACTGATAGAAACTCAAATCAAAACACAATCAATATCATTTTCAAAGCTTTTCATAGATTAACTTTTGCATAAACTTGATTACAATCACAATTCAGTTAATCTAGATCAAATACAGACACTTTCAATCTAACCAGGAACCTGACCTCAAAACACACACAACTAATAACTCTCTTACATTAACAAAAACACAAAATCTATTTATAGACTCTGCACATTCGCCCAGTTGATGTGGTCGAATGTGTAGTTCTTCCACATTCGCCCAGTACAAGGCACGAATGTGTATCTTGATCAGCTTCCAATATACCTTCGCCCAAAAGTCTTCTACCTTCGCCCACTTATATCTACCTTCGCCCACTATTAATTCACATTCTACCAATCAGCACTATTAACACATGTTAACATCCAATCACTAGTCGCATAACGCATCTACAGGAAGTATGATGTTGGTTCAGATTTGAGGTAGGCGGCTGGGATGTAACTAGGGTTTTCAAGGTTGGGGACGATAAGGAGCACTCATTTGCCTCTGCATACTGATTTTGGAGGGAAATGGAGTATCGATCAGGAGGAATGGGCGGATTTAGCTGAGAAAATTGTGGGATTTCTCCCACAAAGGAAGATTTTTCGGGTGGTGGTGGGTGGCGGGTGGTGGTGAGTGGTGGCAGATGGTGGTGGTGGTGGTGACGGTGGTACCTGAAGGGGGGGTTGGTGGCAGAGTGTAATGAAGAAGAAGAAGAAGAAGAGGGGGGTTAGGATTTATAGGATTTAAAATAATAATAATAATAATAATAATAATAATAATAATAATAATAATAATAAAACGTTTCAAAAATGCTCCTTAAGTTTTGGATTTTACATTTTGGCCACGAAGACTAACCAGGTTAGACCTCTGTTAGCTTGGGGGTGATGGAAGAAAATAAGTTGCAAGTTGGGAGTGCTAATGGCAAAAGTGATAGTTGGGAGTGTTATCCACCAATAGGCGATAGTTGGGAGTATTAAAAATCCATTTTCCCTAATAATAATAATAATAATAATAATAATAATAATAATAATAATAAGTTTCAAAAAGGTACCTTAAGTTTAGGTTTTTACATTTTTGCCACGTAGGTTGTCCCTTAACTTTATGTAAGGACAAAAATGATTGAAGAAACCTCTTTTGCTAACCTTAGTCTAATTCCTATTTCTGCCAAAACATTCTAAGTATGAAACTACTGAAGAAAGAAGAAGAAACTTCTGAAGAAGGATTCAACAAGTACTGAAGAGTAAAGATCAGAAGTTCTGAAGTCAAACCAGACAAGTCAACTGAAGAAGTACTGAAGACAAACTACTCATCAGTAGTTTGTCACTCATCAGCATTTGTAATAGAATCTTTCCACCGCCTTATGTTTCAGTAGTTTATTATTATAACATTACTTTATCTTTTTGTACAAATTCCAAGACTACAGCCTATAGCGGTCTTGCTTTTGTAACAAGGTTCATGCATCTGTTTGTCTATAAATAGATGGGTTAATCCCACTATTTTAGACATTGATTTTAATTAAAACTGAAATCCTTCAGAGCTTTTACTTGAAATACCATTTCATAATCTGAGAATCTCTTTGCATATTTATTATCATATACATTCAATTGCTTAGATTCTCATTAACTGTCTTTAGTTTATTACATCCAGGGGGAGTAATAACTCCTGTTGAAAGTGAAACTTTACAACTTATTCCGCTGTGCAAACTGCTTTGATTAACTTGCAAACACATAAGTGTTCATAAGAAAACAACTGTTAAAGAGCTAACTGATCCAATAATTGGTATCAGAGCACTGGTTTTTCTGATCAAATATCAATCTAACAAATTAAGAATCAGACACAGGATTTTATTGATATTCAATATAGGATAAAAGTTCACTTTTTCAACATCCATCACTTTGAGAAAAACTTGACAAATCAATACTCTCAAAAATGGATCCTCACAATATTGGTTCTGCCAATAAGCCTCCTATGCTTATTCATTCAGAATATAACATATGGTAAAGGAGGATGGCCCATACTCTGTCTCAGACCAACACTGGTTGTTGGAGATCTGTGATGTATGGTCCTCACAAACCAGTAAATATAAACCTTGAAACTAAAGTTGAAATACCAAAAGACCCAAAAGACTACACAGATGAAGATTTCCTTAAACTTGAGCTTGATACCAATGCTTTTTCTATGTTGGCAATGGCTCTCCCAAATGAAATCTACTCTGGACTTTTACATTGTGAAAGTGCCAAAGAGCTTTGGGACTGCCTAAAAGAGCAGTTTGGAGGAACTGAAGAGGTGATTGCCAACACCAGAGAAATCCTTGCTCAGCAATATGAAACATTTACTCATATTAATGGGGAAACTTTGACACAACAGTTTGAAAGATTCTCCTCATTAATTTCTGAGTTAAAATTAAATGGAATGTATCTATGCTTCATAGATTTTTAAGGTCATTACCAGAAAAATGGGAAACTTACTCTATAGTCCTCAGATCTTCACTAGATTTTAACTCCCTCACTCTTACCAAATTACATGGGAGATTGCTAACTTTTGAAAGAGAAATTGACAAAAGAAGAAGTTGCAAAATTCTGGTTAAACAGCTGATGACTATGTACCAGGTAGTACAACACTTTTAGGACAAGAGTCACCTTCTTGTTCAAATAATTTTGGATCTTTTGACAACATTGACATAACTACTGGGATCTCATCAGAAATATCATATCCAGCTTATGACAATGATGAAAATAGTCAAACTGCTGATAACATGTGTTTTATCTTGGATGACTTAAAAAATTTTAGCAGTGATGACTTGGAAGAAATGGACATTTGACACCAACTGGCCATGTTAAGTATAAAAACTAACAAATTTTACAAAAGGTCAGGAAGGAATTTTCCAGGACTGAACAGTTCAACAAAAGTTGGTTTTGACAAATCTAAACTTAGATGTCACAAGTGTCAGAAGTTGGGACACTTTACTAGAGAATGTAGAAGCTCTAGCTATAACCAACCACAGTCTGGAAATCAGTTTAACCCTAGTTATAATAGGAATAATGGAACACAGGGAAGTGCACACTTTGTACAGGCACAAGCTCCACAAATCCAATATGTGCCACAAATACAATATGTACAGATGCCTGCTCAACAAATACAGAGCCAACAACCAATGCCTTCCATTCCAGCGGCTCAACAACCTCCACAAACTCAACAACCCTCACAACAAAGTCTTTTTACTTCAGAGTATGTTGATTGGAGCAGTCTTCCTTTTGACACAACTGAGTGCAATCCTGATGCAGACAACAAAATGTTTGACATCAACTGGGGAGAGCCTGATAATGGCAGAAAGAATTTTGCCTTGATGGCATTTGAGGGCTGCACCTCTAAATCTGCCTTATCTCAGGTATCAAAAGAATCTTTGACAAAACTGTGTTCAAATTCATGCAAAGAATCTTTTGCTCTCATAAGAGAGACCAATGTGCATTTACAGGGCAAAGCCAATGACTCAGAGAGAAAATATACTCAATTAAAATGTGATTTAGAAAGAAAACTTGCTGCAAAATCAAAGGAAAATTCTAAATTGGCAAATAATGCTATTGAAACCCAAGCACAACTTAAAATCATGATAGAAGACCTAGGAAATGTCAGAAAAGAGCTTGCTGACACCAAGGTTGAATGTAAGAAATGGGTTGAGTCATGTAAAGGGTATCAACTGCTGCTTAACAAACAAAGTGCATCAATGTTAGGTTTGGCATAGGGAATAATCACACTGAAACACCAACTGATTTTACTCCCAAAACTACAGATGATGGGAGTAGAATAGTTCAAAATCAAACTTCTGAAGTGAAAGAATGCACATCTTTTCATGAAAACTTTCTCAAAATTGAAAAAGAAAGTTCTTCAGAAGTACTGAACAAATCTGACTTTAAGCCATCAGTAGTTTCATCTACATCAGGAGTTGAGAACCTGAAAACTACTGATGACCTAAATCATATCAAAACTGTCAGAAATTTGCGTTCAACATCTCAAAATGAAAAAGAGAAGGCAAAAGAATGTGAAAGTTGTGGTTTGTTTAACCACAAAACAGAATTTTGTAGATATAGAAAAGGAAATCAGTATAACAAGAAGATTTCACAGCTGGTTATGAGAAAACAACTCAAAAATGATTTTGAGGAAACTTTCTTTCCCAACAAACAACAACCAAGCAACACTTTTTCTCAGATAAAGATGAAATCTCAACAAAAGTCTTTTTCTCAAAATTCTCTTTCAGTAGTTAGACCTACATCATCAGCAATTTCACAAACTGCTGAGATTAAAAATCTCATGAATATGGTAAAACTACTGATGACCAAAGTTGATGGTGGTCCTCAAAAGGATACCACCATTGCTCTTAAAGAAAAATCCATTGCCAAAAAGACATGGATTCCTCAAACTGGTCAAGAACAAACTGTTAATGTTCTCAAGAGCAAACCCAAAGCCATAATGGCTTGGGTTCCTAAATCTAACTAATTTGCTACTTTGTGCAGAGGGTCTCCAGAGGCTTAAACAGCATTTGGTATGTTGACAGTGGAGGCTCAATGCACATGACAGGATGCAGATACCTGATAAACAATTTTATCAGTCAAAGAGAAGGATCTGTATGGGAACAATGCTAAGGGATATGTGCTAGGACATGGCAATGTCTCTTCTGGCAAAATACAGTTTGACAAGGTCAATCTGGTTGAAAACCTTGAGTACAACTTGCTAAGTGTGTCACAAATGTGTGATAAAGGATATTCTTCCTTTTTCACAAAGCACCAGAAGGCCAGAAGTTGATAGAGAAGATCATTGAAGATCATAATTTGTTGATAGCCAAAAGATATGGCAATGTCTATGCGGTGGACATTGAGAAGGACAAAGTATTGAACAACACTGCTTGTTTCTTCTCAAGGCATCAACTTCAGAGACTGATCTCTGGCACATGAGACTTGGCCATGTGAACTTTAAAACCATAAATAAAGTCACAAAAATGGGCTTGGTCAGAGGTCTACCCTTGAAACTATACCAGTGTGAAGAACACTATGTGTCCTGTCTAAAGGGAAAATAGCATAAGTCCTCCTATAAGTCTATTGAAGAATCAAAAACAACTGCATGTCTTCAACTACTCCATATGGACTTATTTGGGCCAGTCAAAATCATGAGCCTTGGTAAGAAGAAGTACTGCTTAGTCATCATTGATGACTATTCAAGATTCACATGGGTCTTCTTCTTATTTTCCAAGGATGAGGCAGCTGAAATCATCAAATTCTTCATTCTACAAGTAGAGAAACAATATTCTCTCTCTGTCAAAACCATTAGAAGTGACAATGGGACAGAGTTCAGGAACAAAACTCTGGATGAATTCTGCTTGTCTAAAGGGATTGTTAGACAATTCAGTGATCCCAGAACTCCTGAACAAAATGGTGTGGTAGAAAGGAAGAACAGAACACTAATTGAAGCAGCCAGAACCATGTTAGCTGATTCAGGTCTACCATTGTATTTTTGGGCTGAAGCAGTCAACACTGCATGTTATGTTCAGAATAAAGTCCTTGTCAACAAGAGACACTCCAAAACTGCCTATGAAGTTCTTCATGGCATTAAGCCCCTTATCTCCTTTTTCAGGGCTTTTGGATGTCAATGTTTCATTCTAAACATTACTCTATTTCAAAGTTTGCTGCAAAAGTTGATTCGGGTTATTTTCTTGGTTATTCTTCCACTAGAAAAGCCTACAAGGTTTTTAATTCAAGAACCAAGATAGTAGAAGAAACACTGAATGTCAAGTTCAATGAGTCAAAACACACTCTCATTCCAGCACATCCTGCTGAACTCTTTAACCTTGACAGTTTCCATTTCGGACCTGAAAAGACTGTCACTTCATCTAAACCTATTTATTATGGTGATCAAGGGTTTGATGATGAGGATACTGCACCATGGACTCTAGATACAGTCATTAAGTCAACTTTTAAACCATTAGAAGTTTCACAAACTTCTGATTCAACAACTGCGGATGTACAAACTCAAACATCTGTTTCAGCTCCTACAACTACTGATGATGTTCAAACAGCTGAACCAGGTATTATAAACCTCAGTGGTTTGTTTGAAGAAATACAAGAGCCACCTACATCTGTCAGTGGTTAACAACAACTGATTGAACACAAGGATCATCCATTGGATCAAATCATGGGTGATATTGCATCAGGGGTTCTCACAAGAAACCAGCTTTCCAACTTTTGCTTCTTCTCAGCATTCATTGCTCAGTTGGAACCTAAGAAGTATCAAGAAGCCCTCAAATACAACAATTGGGTTCAAGCTATGCAAGTAGTTGCCCCAATTGAGGAAGCAACAGGTCTGGGAAATCTGTCCCTTACCACCAAACAAGCTACCAATTGGCACAAGATGGGTTTTTAGAAATAAACAAGATGAAGCTGGCATGATTATCAAGAACAAGGCAAGAATGGTGGTACAAGCTTATTCTCAAGAAGAGGGAATTGACTATGATGAAACCTTTGCTCCAGTTGCAAGACTTGAAGCCATCAGGTTATTTTTGGCTTATGCAATTTCCAACAAAATTAAAGTTTTTCAAATGGATGTTAAGAGTGCATTTTTGTATGGAAAAATTAAAAAGGAAGTGTATGTCTGTCAACCACCTGGGTTTGAGGATCCTTCTCATCCTGAGTGGGTATACAAACTTGACAACGCTCTTTATGGGCTAAAACAGGCTCCTAGAGCTTGGTATGAAACACTTTCAAACTTTTTACTCAAAAATAACTTTACAAGAGGCTCCATTGATAAAACTCTTTTCATAAAACATGTTGGAAATCATGTCTTACTTGTTCAAATTTATGTTGATGATATCATATTTTGTTCAACTAACACAAAATTGTGTGATGAATTCAAGAAACTCATGCAATCACAATTTGAGATGAGTACAATGGGAGAACTGCAGTACTTTTTGGGACTGCAGATTAAACAACAAACAAATGGAACTTTTATACATCAATATAAATATGTTAAAGAATTATTAAACAAATTTTCTTTACAAGACTGTAAATCATGTTCCACTCCCATGACACCAACCACACGAGTTGAACCAGATGATCAAGGAAATCAGGTTGATCAAACCATGTATAGATGTATGATAGGTTCCCTTCTGTATCTAACTACTTCTAGACCAGATATTATGTTTTCAACATGTGTTTGTGCTAGATATCAATCAGTCCTAGGGAATCACACCTCATTGCAGTCAAAAGAATTTTTAGATATCTGAAAGGAACTCCTACACTTGGAATTTGGTATCCTACTTCTAGCAATACCAAGTTAACAGCTTTTTTAGATAGTGACTATGCATGGTGCAAAATGTCAAGAAAATCAACATCTGGTGGTTGTCAATTCTTGGGAAACTGTCTAGTGTCCTGGCAATCAAAGAAGCAAACATTTGTGGCAACTTCAACTGCTGAAGCTGAAAACATTGCAGCTGCAAGTTGTACATCATAGATACAATGGCTCCAATATCAACTTCTTGATTATGGAATCAAAGAGACCAAGACTCCACTCTTAGTAGACAGTAAATCTGCCATTAGCATCATTCAAAATCCTGTTCAGTTTACAAAAACTAAACATATTGAAATCAGGTATCATTTCCTAAGGGATTGCTATGAAAAAGGCAAGATTGAAGTGAAGCATGTGACAACAGCTAATCAAATAGCTGACATATTCACTAAACCCCTTGACACATTAACATTTCAAAAGTTAGTATCCATGCTTGGGATGCTAAATTTGTAAGTGTTTTCTTTTATTTTCCTGCACATATTTTTACTTTCACTTACATTGTCTGTCATAAAACTTCTGAAAAACAAAAGGAGAGAAACTACTGATGTACAAAACATCAGTATGGGGATATTTTCTGAAAAATGATTAACTTCTGATAAAATAAACTTCAGAAGTTATGAATAAAGTGTTTACAAATGTTCTCATCCGTTGTTAACAAACTACTGAAGAGAAAATGGGAACTACTGATGAAAATTGTTCTTCGTCAGCAGTTTTGTCAATAAGGGTAAATCAGACATTTCCCACTTCAGAAGTTTGACCTAGGGCGGTTATAAACTTCTGATAAACACCTTTTCCATCACTTATCCTTTCAAAAAGTAAAATTCCCTCCTTCTCTCTCATAAACACTCTCAAACCCTCCCCTGCAAACAAACAAGAACACTGTTCGATCCACACACACACAAACCACATGGCTCTCGTACTAAAACAGGGACACAATCAAAGAGGCTACTTTGAGAAAGATGAAGCTTGGTCCCAATACGACGAAATCATTGATTTAGTCGTCAAATCTCAATACTTCACTGCTTTCACCATTGATCCTCCACTTCATACTGAAACTCTTAATGATTTCTGGGCAAACGCCGAGACGGTGACAGTGAATGACCAGATTATTTCCCTAAAATCAACTATCCAAGGGAAAGTAATGGCAATCACACCGGCTACATTGGGAATAAGACTGGGTCTGGATGATGCTGAAGCACCAGATCATTTTCCCAACTCTGCAATCCATTTAACCATGACAGAGTGTGGTTACCAAGGTACTCTCTCACATGCAACCATTTTAAGAAATTTTTTGAACCAAAATATAAACTTTTGTTTCATCACATAATCATGTGCTTGAGTCCAAAAACTGGATCTTATGATCAGATGCCCTCTACTTTTCAACCTATTTTTCATTCCATTGTGAATGAGACAAAATTCAGGGCATCAGCACTTTTCTTTAATGAGTTGGTGTTGCATCACCAAAATTCTAAAAAGAAGTTTTTGTTGTATCCAAGGTTCATAATGCAAACCATAATTAAAGAACTTGGAGATGAGGTGCTTGTGGGAAAAACAACTGTTTTAAAACCATTAACCTCACAAGCATACTCAAGGCATAACAAACCGGCTGCCTGACCAGAAGATGACCAAGGGGAACAACAAATAGTCCCCATGGAACCACCATCTTCCAAACCCTCACCTAAAAAGGCCAAGAAAACCAAACAATAAAAACCCAAACCCACCAACCCTAAAAGAAAGGCAGTTCAGGAAATTGAGATGCCTGAAACTGCTGATGTGCAATCTGCACTTGTCAAAGATGTGACTGAAACATCCTCTCAGTCTCATCCATCTCAAACCCCCAAAAGAGCACCCATAACCATCATTTTTCAAAGGAAGAAATTTAAAAAGACCATAACTACTGATCCATCCTTTGAAACTGTTGACCCATTACCACAAACTACTGAACCTGAAACATCTCACACAACCATTGAAATTGCCAAACTTCTCTCTGGGCTAAAAGAGACAATCCCATCAGAACATGTCATTCCCCAACAACCACATCAAACAGGGGAAATACCATCAGAACTTGACATGGATGTGGATGTCATTAGCCCTATCCCAAGAGATGAGGAGGAACCAAGGTTTCTAAGCCCAAACTTAGAGAATTTAGGTACATTTGAGGCTGCTACTACTCATTTACCATCCAGTGGTGGATCTAAGGACAGAAGTAACATTGCTAAGACCTCATTTGTGGCAACTACCGATGAAGGCTTTATGCCTAAGGTAGGAAATCCTCAGAACCAAGAAACAGAGGTTCATGAGACAACTGGGTTGGGCCCAGCTCATGATATAACTGATAATGTCCTCGTTGAGGATATCATCAGGGATTCAGATGATTCCATTGATTTGGATGATGATTCACAATCCACAAAACATGAATTGACGGCTACTAGTAAAGGTCCTGAATCTGATGTCTCTAAGCTCAAAGAGCTGGTCACAACAGATCAGGTTAAAGACCACTTGAACCCTGATTCCCCTAAAGTGGCATCTTCAGTACACTCTGAAGATCACCCAAAAACACCCCCTACACTAAAAATGCTTACCCAATTCCCTGGGTCATCTAGCATAGACTTGAACCACTTATGCAACCCAGATGGTCCCCTATACCAGATGATGAACACCCTCATATCCAATCACCTCAAATCCTTCACAACTTCTTGGGAATTGAAGACCAGATTTCAATTTGAAGTGATCACCAACAAACTAAGTGAGCTGTCAAACAAAATTGACAACAATACAAGACAGCTTGCAAAGTTATCTGGTAGAACTTCTCTACCTGTTAAGCTTCCAGAAGTGGATGAAGCCAAAAAGGGGGAGAAGATTAAGGAACCAAGAGAGTCACTGGAAGCCAGGATAAAGGCAAAAGTGGCTCTACAACAACAACAAGAGGAAGAGGAAGCCCAAAAAGAATTAGAAGATCAAGATAGGCTCCTTCCTGAGACTGAAGTTGAAGCTGAAACATCCCAAGGCCTCAATAAAGAAACTTCTGAAGACTCTGAAAGTACTGAAGACAATCCTTCAGTAGTTGATACTTCTATCAACCCTTCAGCAGTTAACACTTCTAATATTTCAACTGAAGAGCCTTTGATGGCAACTGAAGACATTCCAACTCCTATTCCAAGGCCTACAACCACTCAAATGCCTGTATTAAACCCTGCTCCCATCTCAATGTCAAAAAAATTACTGGAGAAGAGTTTACTTGCAGCACAGAAGAAAGCCAAGGAAGATGAGATCTGGAACAGCCTAGAAGCAAGGGATGATTTGAGCTACAATGACAAACTCAAAGTATATGAAGAAGAGTTGAATAAACAAGCTGCACTTGAAAGAGTTGCCGAAGAAGGCAAAAGACAACAACTGATGTCTTATATTATCAAGAACAGCAAAACTAAAGCTTATTCACTCAAAGGGCTCTCCATGGATGAGCTTACAAGAAGAGCTTAACTTGTTGCTGACAAGATTGCCACTGAAAAAGATAGAAAGGCAAAGAGAGCTGAAGTGATAGATGAATTGGTAGCCAATGGATTTGGTTCAAAAGCCTCAGTGTCAAAATGGAGAGAAGACAAATTATTTGACACATACAAAAGATTCAAGGCTGATAAGGCTGCAAATCCAGAGAAGTACAAAACTTCTGAAGTGTCAACTTCAGTAGTTAGAACTTCTAGTACTAAACAATAAACATCAAAGCCTGCTACCAAGAAGAAGCAAGAGGAGATCACAAAGACTGATTTCAAAATGGTAATGCTTGAAGGCAATACAATAGTACAAGGAGATTTTGTGATTGAAGAGAAGCCTCTGCTGACATAATTCAGGGATCCTTCAACATTTGCTTACCAAATACAGAAGACAATAACAGATAAACTGCACACAAAGGTAATCACTGAACATCATTTACCTACCTTTGATACACCTAATGTGGTGCAAACAAAAGAAGGAAGAGAATCCCACCTGAGGGTCACTGAAGTAGAAAACATCCCTCACTCAGGAACATCCCAGGGATCCAGCATGGTCCTTTACACTTTAGACTTTGACCAATCTAAAGTTCTGATAATGAAATGGTCATTTACTGATTCTAACTCAGTATTGGTCACAAGGAGAGATCGTTCAAGCAAGGCCTTCAAATCTATGGAAGAACTGAAAAAGCTATCTACACAAGACTTGCTCACAATTCAACATCTTGAACCTGAACAAGGATCTCTCACCAATGAACAACTGAACCAACTCAAGACTTCCATGTTCAGAGAAATCTGGAAGATACTTGATGGCAGTAAAAGACAATAAAGGATTAGATAAGGTTTTGGCTTCAACTGAAGAACTACTGAAGACAAACTACCCATCAGTAGTTTGTCACTCATTGGCATTTGTAATGGAATCTTTCCACCGCCTTATGTTTCAGTAGTTTATTATTAGGGGAAATGGATTTTAATACTCCCAACTATCGCCTATTGGCGGATCACTCCGAACTTTCACTTTGGCCAATAGCACTCCCAACTTTAAACTTATTTTCTTCTATCACCCCCAAACTAACGGAGGTCTAACCTGGTTAGTCTTCGTGGCCAAAATGTAAAAACCAAAACTTAAGGGACCTTTTTAAAACTTATTACTATTATTATTATTATTATTATTATTATTATTATTATTATTATTATTATTATTATTATTATGTATTAAAATATTATTATTATTATTTAATTTTATGAGTAAATCCCAAACCACCCCCCTCGTTTCCTTTTCCTTTATCTATATATATCTACATTCAAAAAACGAAAACCTTGGGGTTTAACTTTGATTTACAACAACTATTCATTTGTTATAATTGATTACAAATCCAACTAATGGAAGACCTAACAATCGAAAATGAACAGGCAACTCCCATGAGTGAAACGACGACGTTTAATAATACACCGGAATCTTTGAGGGAAGGAGGTAGGGTTTCCGGCACCGGTAGTCGTCGGAGAGCTACAATAAGACTTAGTTTAGACGCAAACGAGTTTATTAATATATTACATGGGTCGGATCCGGTTAAGGTTGAGCTTAATCGATTGGAGAATGAAGTTAGAGGTGGTTAATGTGGATTATTATTTCATCAGATCGATTGAAGTTTGTTGTATGAGTTTTGAGGTTTTTTTGGTGTTTTTTTTTTTTTTTTTTTGCATATAAGGATAGAGAATTGGGGGAATCATATGAGGAGATCAATGCGCTGAGTTATCGGAACCATTGAGGAAAAAATATGTTGAAGAGGTTATAAGTTTATTTTTTTGGTTAATGGATGGAGGTTGATGGAGGTGACGTGGTTAGAGTTGTGGTGGAGATAACCGGTTATGGTGGCAGTGGTAGTGATGACGACAGGTTGTGGTGACAGTCTTGGTGGGTGACAAGTGGATAGGGTGATTCTGGATGTGTTGATGGCAGATGGTGGTGGGGTGGGGTGGGTTGGTGGCAGATGAAAGAGACGGACAGAGAAGGGGGAGGGGGTTTGTTTGGGATTTAAAACAAAATTTTTTTAAAAAGGTCCCTTAAGTTTAGGTTTTTACATTTTTACCACGTAGACCATCCCTTAAGCTTAGGTTTTTACATTTTTGCCATGAATACTAACCAGGTTAGACATCCGTTAGTTTGGGGGTGATAGAACAAAATAAGTTGCAAGTTGGGAGTGCTAATGGCCAATGTGAAAGTTGGGAGTATTATCCGCCAATAGGTGAAAGATGGGAGTATTTAAATCCATTTCCCCTTATTATTATAACATTACTTTATCTTTTTGTACAAGTTCCAAGACTACAGCCAGTTGCAGTCTTACTTTTGTAACAAGGTTCATGTATCTGTTTGTCTATAAATAGATGGGTTAATCCCACTATTTTAGACATTGATTTTAATTAAAACTGAAATCCTTCAGAGCTTTTACTTGAAATACCATTTCATAATCTAAAAATCTCTTTGCATATTTATTATCATATACATTCAATTGCTTAGATTCTCATTAACTGTCTTTAGTTTATTACATCCAGGGGGAGTAATAACTCCTGTTGAGAGTGAAACTTTACAACTTATTCCGCTGTGCAAACTGCTTTGATTAACTTGCAAACATATAAGTGTTCATAAGCAAACAACTGTTAAAGAGCTAACTGATCCAACAGTTTAAGTTTTTACATTTTTGCGACGAAGACTAACTAGGTTAGACCTCCGGTAATTTTGGGGTGATGGAAGAAAATAAGTTATAAGTTGGAAGTGCTAATGGCCAAAGTGAAAGTTGAGAGTATTATCAACCAATAAGTGAAAGTTGGGAGTATTTAAATTCATTTCCCCTATCTTTAATTATATCAGTTCTGGGACTTGAACTCGTGAACTCCAAACCGACACATTGGTTTTTAGAAAATGATTTTTGTTTACAACTTTAGTTGATAGTTCGCTTTTCTGCTTCAAGTCGTCAACTTGTTTGATGTTTAAGCAAGTTGTTATAGAGTTTAACTAGCATAGTGGAAAATTAATTTTAACTAGTAGGTTAGGCGAAATTACCATTTCGCCCTCGAAACACTGTTGCGTAGCATAGTGGAAAATTAATTTTAACTAGTAGGTTAGGCATCCATCCATAGTGGTGGAGTGGTGGAATGGCTTTTGTTTCACCTATGTGATCAAAGGTTCAATCCCCACTTCCATTATTTATGATTAGGTATCCGGGTGAAGATCGAATACGGGTGGCGTCAGTTCAAATCTGACGGGCGGCGAGGTTTTACCGAGTTCTATAACACTGTCGTGCCTTCGGGCGGGTGGAGCTCGGGTTTCCGCGCATCGGGAGAAGGCGGGGGCTGCTGGAGGTCGAGTAGTCGATTCTTGGGCACGGCGCCCCACAAGGGTGGTTGCCACACAGTTATTCACCGATCAAAAAAACTAGTAGGTTAGGCGAAATTACCATTTTGCCCTCAAAGCAATGTTGCGCCGTCAGATGGTCTTTAATATGTATAGTATCAGATGATCTTTAATATATATCTTTTATCTTTTATAATATATAAATGAAAGCTAATAAGGGACACATGGCACCTTATGGGAGCTTCCTTTAATTTTTTCCCACTCATTTTACTGGGTCATTTAAATGGGTTATGAATACTCCATCTACTATTAAATTATTTTTTCTCTATCATGTGCATCATGTGCATGGCACATGCACTTTCCCCCATGATTTTTAAATGTTAATAACTTTTTTAAACGACACTTTTTTTGAAAAAAAAATTACACCAAATTAACGAACGTTTTACTATCTTTCCAACGAGTATCATAGTGCTATACAAAGAACGAAAAAAACGAGCGTTTTATTACTAATGGGTCTACTCTGTTCAATGGGTCTACTCTGAAATAAACTTCTGATGACAACATCTGTTGAATGCAAACCACTGCTGTCATCGGAAGTTTGTTTCATCCTCTTTTGCTTGCTTCATCCGTGGATAATCATCAGCTGATTCATTCATCAGTTGTTACCGATTCATCAGTGGTTTCCAATCAGCTATTTCATTTATCAGTGGTTACTAAAGGCAGATTCACAACCACCAATAAATGGATTTTCAGCTTTAGTTGGATTTAGTGTTCCCGTGTTTTCACACAGGATTTCACCTAGTAGTAATATATAACAAACAATAAAAATGAAAATCATGGATTGGGATGGTGAAATATAGTTTAGGGAAAATGACACTGATTCTAAAATCATATTATAAGAAAGAATGTGTATGATGTTTGTGTCAACATTTTCTAAAAGAAGAGATTTTGAGTCGGGTCTCATTGGAAGCGTTTTCTCTATTCCCATAGGTAGAGGTAAGATTGTCTACATCTTATCATCTCAGAACCTACCTTAAGTTTTGCTATTGGTGGGATTAACTGAGTATGATGATGATGATGAAGCGATTGTGTATAAGTAATATCTAAGACTGGTCATTGCACTCTAGTAGGGGCGAAGCATACAATGGGTCAGGGGTGGCCCTGGCCCCTTCTGTTTTTTGGTGCAGTGGTAGAAATTTGGGATTTTCGTAAGTAAATTGAGTCTGGCTCCCGCTGATTTGCCGCTACTTATCGGAAAAAATTGAGTCCGACCCCCGCCAATTCGAAAACCGAGCTTCGCCACTACACTCTAGTGCTCCCTGCCACTTGGACCCGGTAACACCCTCAACACCAAAACGTGGGCGCCATTAAACAGCGTTACCCGCATCTTATCCAACATGATAACGGGCGCTAGCGGGAGAAGGGTGTGGGGTATGCCCCATTCCATCCTATCACATTTTTTTCTTTTTTCTTTTTTATTTTTAATTAAACCACAATGGATTAGTTAAAGCATGGGTAATTAAAGCTGATGTCTATATTTTAGTGACTTAGCGCTTTAAAGTCGTCTTTCACGTTAAACCGCAACGGATGGCCTTCTTACGAGATTAATTATCTTTAAAATTTAAAGGGTTATAAAAACCAAATGGGCTTGCACCATCTGACTGATATGAGGCCCATTTTTGTCTTCTGTGTACTAAAACCCTAATCAGCCAACATTCTGCTGCCTTATATATTCAAGCATCTACCTCCAATCAACTCATCTTCTTCTTCTTTCCATATTAAAGCTTTTATTATTTCTCCTACGATCCACCCTTCTAATAATATTTTATCCATTTTATATTGATATATTATATTTGTTAAATGATGATCGTGCACAATAAGCCGATGCTCTGGATAATATTTGATGAAGGAAGCATGGTAATGTGCACGTAGATTGAGCAACTTTTAGGTCGTCATGTCTGCCCCCTCTGATTTTCTCTGATTTGGGGGCCTGGATTAAACCTACAGTTTCATATTATTAAGTGATTGTTTAACCAACCAACCTGTTGTATAAAAGCAGGGACCAATTGCCGAATATTAATGTGAATTGGTCTCTCGTAAACTTCAGGGATATATAGTGGGCATCGTTATTGGGTGAACCTCTTGATTTATTACATGATGGACAAGGTTCAGTAAACGAAGCTATATTTTCTCTTTTTTTTAAATTTTTTTGGTTAATTATTGTTTTTAGTTAATATTATTTGTGTTTGTCTGGTTATATTGGTGATTACTTCGACAACTAAACTGAAGTGATTTTTTTAAAGATTACAAGGGTTAGCGATGCAGCATGTTTATAAAATTTCATAATGGTAATAACCATATAATAACTATGACAAAAACATTAGATATCAACAAAAACTTATGGTTATAAAATCTCATAATGGTAATAACCATATTAATAACTGAATAATCAATCAAGTATAAGTAATTTGCAAAAAAATGTTTTTTAAACGTGTCCAATAAGTCAACTATGATTGAACAAATGGACCGCAATAAAATGTTTGATGGAGATGCGACAATGATTAACAATTTGAGCTAAATGTATCAATAAGGTGAGAATGGTTTTGAAGTGTTACCTTCCAAATACACCAAAACATAGCATAGATTAAAAAACGAACCAACTTGTGATTAGCCTTAAGCTTCGATTGGCTGCTTAGAAATGCCATCAAACCCAGTCTATTCATCCCTCATATCGATATGTAAGCATTTCAAACCATAAACAGTTCTGTGTCCCCATTCCCAAATTCGGAGCCAACGGCAACAGTGTGATCGTAAATACCCAACCACACTTTTGGAAGACCTTTCTTATCAAACGTATTCCCATCAATAAAGACCAGGTTATATATAAAAAGCTCTAATACATCAAACTACTATCAATATCCACCTTGAATCGTCACAAGAAGCGCTAAATTTAGCGAGTGGAGTCTCTCGATACCAAGGCCAACATTCACTTTTGGGCCGCTTTGTAAATTAGCGCTAAATTGCATTATAACTTTTGTTGTTAACTCGTTTGTGTGAACAACTTTAAAAACTTAGTACCTTTAAAACATCGGTTTGTAATATTGCTTTTTTTTTTTTAAAGGTTAAATTCATTCAAAAAAGCATGGGACGGTCCTCAAAACAAGGACCCCCGGCAAAACAAAACGACATTACAACAAGTCCAAAGGATATTTACACCAAACATTCCAATCTAAACCTTTCAAGCTAGATCTATAATGGATCCAAAAAAACGACATCATTTTAATGTTCTCCACCACTTCAATGGGTCGACGACTTTTGCCTTTGAAAATTCTATCGTTGCGTTCATTCCATAACGCCCACATAGTGGTGAAAATGATACCTCTTAAAATGAATTTCGATTGACTTGATGTAGCATGTACGTCGGCTATCTCACCAAATCAGGGACATCGAAAACAATAATAGAGGGCAGCTGGCACCAAAACTCTATACCGGACCAAATCTCTGCAGCAAAACAACAACCCGTAAGAAAGTGAGTAGTCGTCTCCGCCTCCGAGTCGCATAGATTACACAAAACATCCGGCAACGATAAACCACGTTTGAGAAGCTCCACCTTCGTAGGCAAACGATTACGCTTCGCTCTCCACACCATAATCTTAACTTTTAATGGCACCCAACCTTTCCAATTCATTTTTTCATTCACAACCGGATGAGAATTATTTGCGATCAACTTTTTTACCTCCTTAACCGAATAAATACCATCCGCATTTGCCATCCACTTAAACTATGGTATCCAATCTTAAGTTAATGTGTGTTTCTTAATAAACATATTGTTAACCAACTTCCGTTGCCACCACCAGTGCTACTTTACTGTTGTGAAATTAGGTGTGACAAGTATCCCTACCCGATTGGTAACACCGCCGTTGGTGGTTCGAATAGGGGTCACAGGTGATAGTTGCCGATTGGTAAAGGGTTGTAGCCTATGGTTTAAGGTTGTGTTGTCACATATTAAGGTGTTTTGAAGGTAGTTTAGGGTAAAAGTGAATTACTATTCAAGTTATACATTTATACTTTCAATTTACTTTTCATATATTATATATAACCGGTGTAGCCAAAGGGGTTGGTGGTCCAGTGGTAAGGCAAAACCTTTTAATACACTAAAAGTGTGAGGTCTTGAGTTCAAGTCTCACAAGGAGCAAGAAATTCGTCTTTCAAAAAAAATATATATATATAACCGGTGTATTCTTCCATGTATTGCGGCAGAAATTCGATGGAATTCAGTCGAAATTGATTCAGTCAAAACCGATTCAGTATATTACGGCATTGGTACGACACCGGTATACGCTAAAAATTGAGTGATATCATAGTTAAAAAGGTAATTTTAATATAACAATCGGATAAGATTAAAATTATAGTTATTTTAAAATTAAAATCTATAAAAGAATCATTTTGTCCCCGAGGCTTGATACTTTTGAATCGCTCGCCTTGGAAACTATTAGGTTCTTAGATAGAATTGAACGAGTTGTTCACAACAATATTTCGACCACTTGAAGGCAAGGGTTGTTTTTAGTAGGTTAGGTTTTACAATTTAGAAGGGAATGACGGTGCAATTTGTTGCCCGTATACCACTTGTCATTATAATGCAAAATTTGCCACTTTTATTAATGAAAGTTGTATTTCAGAACGCAAAAAATAAATAAAAGAATACAACACACAAATTAATCCAACTTTATATTATAAAAAGATCATGTTTGATGTACAACTAGTAATATTTTCGCGCGCTTCGCGGCGCGCTCTCAACATAACAATTGTTTCACGGTGCGCTCTCGCATAACAATTGAGAAGTGCGTCCAACCACATTCTCGCTCGCTTCGCGGTGCGCTCTCAGCATAACAATTGCTTCATGGAGCGCTCTCACATCACAGTTGAGAAGTGCATCCAACCACCACACCATCATTGATATTTATACATGTCTTTTACAATATCAAGAATTTTCTTTATTCATCAGTCCCTCTGCATCAAAAACCAATTAATTTAGATATCACCAATGTGACATCCGTCACTTTTTCTTTTTATTTCTATATAATAATAATAATAAAAAAAAAATTCAGATTTATATATACATTTTTTTATTTATCTCTAAACCAAACCCAATCAATCTTACAATCCATAACCCCAAACCATATAAGCCCCCTTCCTAAACCTTTTGGAGCCCAACATCAATGACCCACAAACCGGCCCGCCAGACAGGCCAACAACGGCCCAACAGCAAAAGCCCAGCCCACTTCCCCTCCTTCCTTTCAGTTTAAACAAAAAAAAAAAAAAAAAAAAGGATTGCCTCTCCCAGGAATCGAACCCGGGTAGACGGCCGGTCCGAACACAACACCAACACACGCACACCATCTGGGCTACACCACTCTGTTGGTTTTATTCCAGCATGAATTATATTTAAACCCTTTTTCGCGTTGGTCTTCTTCTTCCTTTTACTTCTGCTCGCTGCTGTTCGAATGCATCAAGAAGCTGGTCGCTTCTTCCTTTTTTTTTAAACTAAACATGGTAGATAACCATTTGATTACCTCGCATAATGAAATTAAATACATATTAAGCGTATTAAACCCATTTAATCCGGTCAAAACATTCCTTTTTTTTTTCTTTACACAAATCACGCATTAGACTTGAAGATGGGTCAAAACTTGCCATACGTACAATCCGACCATTACACTATAAATTGGACATGCTTAGACATTCACAACTCGCCAACAATACTCTCACAACCTCCTAATTCTGTTATCAAACCCTCAATCGAAGTTTTGTGCCAAGTTTGACTTTTCTGTTGACTTGGTGATTATCACGAAACATACATTGTAAGTACTAATTCTTGTATAGGTTTTGTTAATCGGCCCTTATACTCCAAAAGCCCTTTGGTTAATTCAGTTATAATCACGTTTTATAACTGATTGGAAAATCTAGGGTTCTTGGTATAGAATTGGGGAGGAACACATGATTCGGTTAGCATATAAGATTATTTTGAAACAGAGATTATCACCAACTGATCACACAGATCAGTTGGTAAGGCACGAGTTGTGGAAGGGATTGAACCGGCCTTGAGGCCAGGTTCGAGTCCCATAAACAACATGTAACACCCCAACCGATGGCGGAATCATCGAGGTGCCACGTAGTGACAATTGTTCAAAAGCTCATGGTACTAAAATGTAAATATTATTGAATAATCAAAATTGTCTTACATGGAAATGGAAAATACATTGTCTAAATGAAATGTAAATATTGAAATAACTGAATTAAAATAAAGCACTAAATGTTCCTTGCTAAAGCACTAGATCAAACTGCACCTGAAACATGTACAAATAGATTTGGTCAACATATGAAATGTTGGTGAGCATTCCTAGATTTGATATATATATATAGTAGGTTAAAAGATATACAATTCAAGTGCAAGCTACAGTGCAATTATGTAAACTATGTATCATACAAATGAGCGAAATCAACCCTGTGACTGTATAATGTACTGTATGAACTGTAGTGTACTCAACCAATGAATGGATGATAACTTAACACTGGCCACGGATTCTCCGATGAAAAAGGGGGAGAATCAATCTAGGCGGGTTGTCAATCCAAATAGCGCTATCCAATGTTAAGGTCGGCTTGTACAATGTTAATGATTTCACTAAGTACAAATGTATTCTACATGTAATGTCTAAGCATAAAGCACGTTTGTAAGCAAATGCACATAGTACTAGAATTGTATTGTAAAAATGTGAACTTGTATTTGTAATTTGTATAAGTGTACATGTAACACCCCAAAAATGTATAAAAGCAAAAAGGGGTAGGAATACTCACAGTTCACGTAATAACTTGAAATTGAACTTGGACAACGAAATATGAATTGAGATTACTCCCAAATGATCAACCTAAAGTATTCGATAATGTGTAAGAGAAATAACTCTAGGATATAGGTATTTCTAGGGCTTCGAATTTGGGGATAATTGCTCGTTTGATTAATATTAAAAATATTCGACAATTGAGAGAAATTTAGTAAATAACTAACCAAAAATCTTTTTGTAAAATTTTAAGTTAAATATAATCATAACATAAGGTTTTGAGTATGAAAATAATTTTTATAAAATTATTTTCTTGAAAATAGAATATTTAATCTAATTATTTCAAATTGTCAAAATATGGCTTTAATATCTAAAAATATTAAAATCAAAGAATTTCTGAATCAAAAATTGTATTTCAGTTCTAGATAGTTAGAAATAATTTATGTAAAATTTTGGTGCAAAAATATTGAAAAATGAATTTATTAAGATTTATTTATGATTAAAACCAATAAAAATTGATTAAAAATATTAAATAAATGGTTTTTCTGAAATAAAAATATTTTCTGAAATGTTTAAGAATATACAAGTTTAGGATAATTTTTGTGAGATTTAATAAAATCGTTTAGATATTTTTATTAAATTTTATAATTTTAAATGAATAAACTTGTATTATTTATTATATATATTAAATAAATGATTTTTGAAAAACTAAAAAATTGGATGATGAACTTTATCATTGGAATAACATAAAATAAATTTTGTAGAATTTTTAAAAGTGTTTTAGTATTTAAAAATGAATTTATAAAATACTATTAATTATATTTAAAATTGATTACTTAACAAAACAAAACACAAGAAAAAAAAAATGTTGTTGCAAGGGCTCGAACCCGCGTGATCTCGTTTAACAGCAACAAACACAACCAACTGATCTGGATATCTGTTGGTTGTTACTTTCGTTTTGAAATAATTATGTACGTTATTAGAAATGATGTTCTTCCCCAATTTTGAATGAAGCGAGCCCTAGATCCTTCAATCACACGAATCGTCGAACAATAACCCCAGAGATCATGGGGCTATTGTTCGTATGTTTATGGCGAATAAAAAGCATGTATAAATCGAGACTTACAGATTGATACTCGATCACAATTGTGAGTCAAACGCCAAAGTCAACTGTTATGACTATGCAAGATTAAACGAATGAAACCGAGTATTTGAGGTGAGGTTTTGTTATTCGGCACATTGAGCTTGGATGGGAGGCATCAATTTATACTATTACACCGGATTTATAGATTTAGAATGTTTGACCATTGTTTTAATGAGCCGCGTAATTAGTCTCTATATTAGAATATTTTGGAGCGGATTGAAGTGTAAGTCAACAAGGTGCCGTGAATGATTAAGGTTTCCAAAGATAGGGGCTTAATTAGATGGTCAAAGATTTGACTTAATTGTGGATGGGGTTGGCTGCGTGCAGAGATGAATGGAACAAGAAGATAGGAAGGTTAGCAACTTTGGTAAGGCATATATATAATTTAGGTTGGGATATAAACAAGTAAGAGTTGTAGCTTAGCTGGTATACGCGTGTGTGGGTGTTTGAACCTGCCCGGGTTCGAGTCCCGGCAGGATTATTTATTTTTTTGTTAAAAGCAGCAAAGGGGAAATGGGCCAGTCTGATGGGCCAGCCTGCTGTTGGGCTCGTGTGTGATGGTGGGCTCAGGTTTAAGGAAAGAAAGGAGGGGTTTGGGCTATGGTTGGGTTGTGGTTTTGATAATAGTTTCAAGTGGGTGTGTTTATAAATATATCTTTATATATAATCAGAATTTTTTTTTTATTATTATATTATTATTATTATTATTATTATTATTATTATTATTATTATTATTATTATTATTATTTAGAAAAAGAAAAGTGACGGATGTCACACAACACATTTCTTTCCTTTTTTTTTTTTTTAAATCCATTTATCTTTACATTTAACCTTTTAATCTTTTAAAATAGATTTAAGATACCAAATATGATTTATAAATTCTATAAAATTTATTTTATGTTATTCAAATGATAAAGTTCATCATCCAATTTTTAGTTTTTCAAAAAAAAATCATTTATTTAATATATATAATAATTAATACAAGTTTATTCATTTATAAAGGTAAAATTCAATAAAAATATCTAAACGATTCCACAAAAATTATTCTAAACTTGTATAACAATATACATTTCAGAAATAATTTTTATTTCTGAAAAACCGATTGTTTAATATTTTTAATCAATTTTTGTTAGTTTTAATCATAAATAATTCATAATAAATTCATTTTACAATATATTCGTACCAAAATTTTATATAAATTATTTCTAACTATCTAGAACTGAAATACAATTTTTAATTCAGAAATTCTTTGATTTTAATATTTTTAGATATTAAAGTCCTATTTTGACAATTCAAAATAATTAGATAAAATATTCTATTTTCAAGAAAATAATTTTATAAAAATTATTTTCATACTTAAAACCTTATGTTGTGACTATATTCAACTTAAAATTTTACAAAGAGACTTTTATTTATTTATTTATTAAATTTCTCATAATTAATAAACAATTTGGTTAATAAACAAATGAACGTTTATCCCCAATTCGAAGCCCTAGAAATACATGTATCCTAGAGTTATTTCCCTTACACATTATCAAATTCTTTAGGTTGATCATTTGGGAGTAATCTCAATTCATATCTCGTTGTCTAGTTAAATCGCAAACTACTACGTGAGCAGTGAGTACTTCCTATCCCTTTTTTACTTTTATACATTTTTGGGGTGATTCATGTACACTATTACAAATTCAAATTCAATGTGGATTACATTTGTACTTAGTGAAATCATTAACATGGTACAAGCCGACCTTAACATTGGATAGCGCTATTTGGATTGACAACCCGCCTAGATTGATTCTCCCCCTTTTTCATCGGAGAATCCGTGGCCAGTGTTAAGCTTTTTATCCATTTATTGGATAAGTACACCGTCATTCATACAGTACATTATACAGTCACAGGGTTGATTTCGCTCATTTGTATGATACATAGTTTACATATTTGCACTGTAGCATGCACTTGAATTGTATATCTTTCAACCTACTATATATATCAAAACTAGGAATGCTCACCAACATTTCTTATGTTGACCAAACCTATTTTTGTACATGTTTCAGGTGTAGTTCGATCTAGTGCTTTAGCAAGAGACATTTAGTGCTTTATTTTAATTCAGTTATTTCAATATTTACATTTCATTTAGACAATGTATTTCCATTTCCATGTAAGACAATTCTGGTTTATTCAATAATATTTACATTTTAGTACCATGTGCTTTTGAACAATCGTCACTACGTGACACCTCGATGATTCCGCCATCGGTTGGGGTGTTACAACCAATTAGGATACTTACACTACAAAACAGCTGGACATGAAATCCAATGCCACAAAAAGTTCTAGTGGTAGCTAAGTATACATACATATTAGCTACATGTATGTTTGAATAAAAAGAAATTGCATTGCTATAAAATATCATTAGAATACTCGCATGGAGAACGCCTTATCCATCACCACAAATGTTTCTGACAATGCCATTTTTACTTGTTCATCAAAACCGCATACACGATGATTGTGCCCAGGCTGCAAATATTATAATGTATGAATTTAAGAGTGCATTTACAACTATCAATAATAATCACTTCGAACTTTAAAGCCTTAAAATAGAACAATTCAATTGAAAAAGAGTATCTTTACTCCGCTGTCTAATTACTTGGATCAGATTAGAATGCAAGAAACAATTACTTGGAAATCATGTTGAAAGATTTTTCTGCACCAGTGAAGCGATGATAAAAAGATCTTTATAAGTAAACAATCTGTTCACTTGTTATATCCGATAACATACACGGGCTGCAGAAGTTGGAACCATTTTGAACACATTTATAAATGGGAAAAAAGAAACTTATCAAAAGAGATAGCATCGTTACCACATTTTATTTTTTTTAGTTTAAAAAAAATTAAGTATTTTAAAAAGACCCAAATTGACATACTTGACACACCCACACCAAAACACCTTAATCCACATATCTGCCTTCAACCATTGTTATTTCAGGCTCAAACCGTTTTCAAGGCTGCAATTCTGGCCACTTGCTTTCAAGGATCACAATTGCTAGGCCAAGAACACTTTATCATCATCATCGCCTAAGGTAAAACCACAAAAGTCGCCGGAGAAGACGATAGGAATATGCACAGAGTGGGTACAACCCACCCAACAAACTTAATAATACAACCCACTAAAGCACAATACTTTTGCTATGTATGAGGTACAACTCCATAATGCTTCACATATGCTAATATAAACCCACAACAAAGGTCACTGTTTTTACACCGTTCAAGAACTTCGTAAGCCAAGAATAGATAGCATAAAAAGTAAATTAGTAACATCTCTGATGAGAATAATCTCATCTTCATTGATTTTTCGCCACAATAAACCAACAACCACCGCTCACAAAACAACCCAGGAAAACAAACCGACACCGGCATCAACGGGAGGATGGGAACGACATGCAACACTAAAGCCGCCGCCTTAGACGACCAAAGCCGCCGACAACAGCAAGTGGTTGCCTTTCTGTCTAGAAAGCCACCGTCGATTTACCATCTTTTTATTAGTGTTCTAAAGCAATTAACGCGCCGGAATCATAGCGAAAGATGGTCTGGGAAGATGAGTAGCCCTCCATCTTATGTGTCTCTCTCTTTTGTTTTTTAATAGAAAAAGGGGGAATGGTGGAGATATGAAGAGGCTACCACATGCAGTTCAAAGGAAAACGTGGCATCACCACAGATAACAAACCTAGAACCGTGGCATGAATAGCTGAAGGATCTAACCCTGCTTCACATCTTAATTACCAAAGTACCATTTCTACTGTTCATCTATGTTTTAAATTAATACATAGTATATATAGTATAATGTGTTTGGTGTGTATTTTTTTTTAGCATCTCATGTATCTGAAATTCTATATATATTAAACGCTCAGCTCATTTGAACAGTAGATATATTACTATTTTAACTATGAGGGGGGGTAGTTTGGGGTTTTCACACCTCATCGTGTTTTCCCAAACACATACGTCAGCCATTTTCGCCTCTTTTCCATAGCTAGCCACCGCCCCAACGTCTTCCATTCCATCACCATCTTCAATCCAAATCCAAATCTACTTCTTGCACAAAACCCACTCCACGAGAAACTGATGACAGATATATTGAGAGAGACACAAGAGAGAGAGACGCAAGAGAAGAAACATACTAGAGTGACGGCCAGAGGAGTCGGCCATGGTCTCCGGCTTAGAGATTGTGAGTTAATCCACTAATTCACAGCGGTGTCTGAGTTCCTGTAGTGGACCTCTTGATGATGGTAACGGAGAGTTCATTTGAATAGCGTCAGGAATCTAACGTGCACAGCCATACCACCACCGCCACAACGACCCTCACCGCCCTGAAGTACCACCACTGTCACACTCACACACCGTCATACTCAGCAAGCATATAGACAAAGCTTAGAGAGAAGCGACAAGTATATAGGTGGAGGAAGTGGTGTTGTTGGTGGCCATGGTGTGGGTGGTAGAAGAGCTGGTAGAGAAGATGGCGGGAGTGGCATATGGTGGTTGTATTAAAGCGTTGTTCATACATAGGCGGTGATGTTGCAGGCGGTGGTTGAGACAGTGAATCGAGTGTTACAACTTACAACCATCGATTTGAGAGAGAGGAGTATTATTTATATACTTTTGTTGAAACATTGTTGTAGAAGATCGAGTAAAGTAGAGGAAAAAGAGAGAGGCGAGACTGAGGGACATGGAGATTGAAAGAATCTTTGATATGAATTTTTTTATATTTTCTGTCCATTTCCAGTTTTCAACATCTTTTCATAATGACATTAGGAGAATTATTTATGTGAAAAGCCATAACATTTACACAGTATATTTTTTTATATCTTTAAGTGTAAACCCAATTTGTCTTTTACAAAAAATTAGGACAACATTAATTATTACTATAAGGTAAATAGGTTTCATATGTCATTAGGGAAATTTGACATATAATTGCAAGGAGGTTAGAGCCAACTCAAAAGTTTGAGGTGTAAAATTACAGTTTAGTAGGGAAATATATGCTGATTTTTATATTTGCTAAACCAAATTTTGGAAGTAATTTTTCTTAACTATTTCCATTGCTTCTTATTTTAATTCAAATTTTGAGGCGCAAAAGCCGATGATGAGTGTCCAAAAAGTGTCGGAAGTTGTGGTCTTTTTTATTAGCATATCGGACTTTGTGTAGCTTGAAATTGGAAGCATGATTTTGGATACGCGATTTTGGAATTGCATGTACCAGTTTAAACTTGGACCGTAACAAATAAGAGATAATTAAACAGATAGTCCTTATGGTTTACAGAAAGTAACAACTTAGAGTACTAACTTTATTTTTTAACATGTTAAGGGTTTATGGTTTCAGTTTTGTAACATGTTAGGGTACTAAGGCTAACTCCGTTAGTTTTTCTAGTTAACTTTTAATAAAAATGACTAAAATGCCCAAAAATAACTAGATGGGTCATTCTTGTAATTAACTTTAATTGATTTACAAGGATACTTTTTGCAATTTATTGAAATTAGAATTACCTATTAATATTATTAACTTTAAATTTTAATAATATACTAAATTAAATAATTATACTCTACACATTTTAATATATACTTTTTTATAAAACAATACGTTTATCCATATAAACCACCGCCGATAAGCCTAATTCATATCTACCATCAAGCACCACGTTAACTCTCATCGCCACTGCCATTGTCGCCGTGCGTTATCTATATTCGACAAGGTCATCTATATGTTTTAATATATAGAATTATTTATTAATATTATTAAAACATAGAAATTTTAAATTATAAAAATATACAAAATAAAATAATTATAATATATATGTTTTAGTATATAGTTTTTATAAAATAATACTTCTATCCATGTAAACCGTTTCCAATAAGCCAAATTCATATTTTCCATTAAGCACAACGTATACTCTCATCTCCACTGCCATTGCTGCCATGCATTATCTATATTTGACAAGGTCGCCTATATTTTTAAATTGAATAATTATACTGTATGCACTTTAATAATATTTATAGCTAATTCTACATCAAGCAACACATGACAGCAACGACGATGGAGATGAGAGGTGACGTGATGCTTGATGACAGATATGAGTTACACTTATAGACGGTAGTTTATATGGATAAAATTATTGTTTTATAAAAGATATATACTAAAACGCAAAAAGTATAGTTATTTAATTTATTATATTTTTATAACTTCAATTTTTTATGTTTTAATAATATTAATAGATAATTCTAATTTCAATAAATTGAAAAAATTATCCTTGTAATCAAATAGAGTTAATTACAAGAATATCTAGTTATAATAAGACATTTTAGTCATTTTATCAAAAATTAACTAGAAAAACTAACGAAGTTGGCCTTAGTACCCAAACATGTTACAAAATAGAAACCATAAACCCTTAACATGTTAAAAAATAAAGTTAGTACCCGAAGCTGTTACTTTCTGTAAACCATAGGGACTATCAATGTAGTTCTCTCTAACAAATAATTATTTCCGCTTTAGCGATTATTATCCCTGGTGTAACGCACCGGTCGATTACCATTAGTTTATTTTATTATCTTGAAGTATTAAATGTATTGTTAAAAAAATTTTACTTTTGAATTTTTCTATTAAAAGCTAATATTTTAATGAAAGGAAAAGAGTACAATGCATTTTTTTTTTTTTATGAACAGGCCAAATCACCAATATAAATCACCAAGTTAGTGTTAGTGGGGTTTGAACCCCCAACCTCCATGTTAGCAAGTAGTGTTAGCACCACCACACCATAAGGTGTGGGGCTAGTACAATGCAAATTATATTATAACTAGATGTCGTCCCCCACGCGTTGCGGCGGGGCAATCTGGTAATCATGTTTTATATATGCGAATATCGCGGCGTGCTAAATCGAATTGTTCTTGCTTTGATAACGTACACGTTTGTGTTTCGATTTACATTTCAACAAACTAAACGATCTCGGTAAAAATAATAATGTCAAAACGTAGATAAAGTAGACACATGACGTTTTCTGAAATTGATTATGCGCCATCGATTTACAAAAGGTAGTATAGTGTTTTCTACATTCCAACTTTCTTGGTTATAGCAAGATGTATTGGTTTTTTTTTACAAAAGTTCGAACTTCAAACGTCTGAGGCTTCATCCTTTTTGCTGCATGTGTAATAGAGAGGTATTAGACAACAATTTGATATGTCAGGGACTTAATTAAAACCACCTTTAACTATTTATGTTTGCTAAGGATAATTCAAAATTTTATGCAACCATGTTCACATCGACTCATTATAATGTTTCATTATGAGTTAATAGACCAAAATGGAGATCCATGTCCATGGTTTGACTTACTGTACATGATTCAAATGGTTTCTTCATCCTACAAAAACACCTTAGCTTCAATCATCTAAAACTCCCCATCCGCAACTTCAATATCAATTTCAATTCCATGGATTCAAATGGTTTCTTCTGCTTCTTGTTCATCCCCATTGTTTCAATTCACCACCTCCTCTGATCGCCACAGTGAACACCAAAATCAAACGTCTAACTCCTCCATTACCTCACCTTCAGCTCACTATTTTTGTTCCTGCTTCTTAACCCCTGTTGAATCCTAAAAATTACACTGAAAATTAGCTTAGGCTTTTTGACAAACATCTAGAATGCGGTTCAAAACTAACACAATGCTTACCTGAAAATCCAAAAGTAGATGCGGTTGGATCTCTCCAAATTTAGAACCTAAAGAAAAGACACCACAACAACCAATTGATTCATCCATGATGGCAAAAAGAATTGTTAATAAATAGTTTGTTACTTTTTTATATTGGCAACCACCTTTGTTTCTTATAAACTTGCACCAGCAACCCTATTTATTTTTCTTTCACGTGTCCTAGTAATCCTCTAATCGTCTATTCTATTTTCTTCGACAGACTTCCAAATGAAAGCAATTAATTATCATAAATATACAAACAAATATGATGATTGCTCCACTATGAGTACAATATATGGATAATGTAAAACATAATGTTTTGTTCTCATTTTCTTATTAATGTGGTTAATATTGAAAGAAAACATAAACACCATATAATCTTTTTAAATAGGCATAAGAACCACTAACCTGTTTTACAAATATTAAAATGGCCAAGTAAATAATTAGAATATGCGATAGGAAACGTATAATCATTCTAAAAGACACACAAACCAAGAATGCAAAGCAATTAATTCGGCCTTTTTTGAAGTAGTCGTACCTGAAATCGAGTGTTCGAATGAATACGGAACATCTGTTCTAGCATGATTTCGGCATCGCTAGCGTACCTCAATAGAACTTATTGTTGTGGAGATCCCTGCCAACAACCATAGATAAGGCATACATCTTTTCTCTCGTACAAATGCACTCGATAAGAACCCTGAACATAACGAACAATCATAATAAGATTATGATTCAATAAGTTGCCAACAACTACACGGTTAACTGAACAATACACACATCATTATTACAAAAAAAAAAAAAAAATTAAACATGTAAGTATGTATGTACGTGCCTTAAGTTTTCTTGACATGTCTCATAAGGATGAAAACTATTTACTCTTTTCTTTCACTTGACCCACAAAAAAAAAAAAAAAAAAAAAAAAAAGATGGCATAGACTTGACTAAACCATGCTAAATAAGCCATGCCTGAACCAAGCTCAAGCTTGAAAATGTGTTCAAGCTTTAAAAATGAACTCGGGTCCATAGCCATAAGCTACTTAATAAATAGTCGGGTCCTGAATTATATCAATAACATTTATTTAAATTCCCACATTTTAAGTTGGTAACTCCTCAAACTATATCAATTGCATGTATTTAAATTCCCAATCAATCCATGACAGAATGCATATAAATGAGGCATCAAAGTCATAAGTTTAACAATATGTAGCTTCAAACTGATATAAGTTTTCATAATCTTTGAGATTGTTTCTTTAAGGGAATAGACATGAGTTCAACCCTAAAAGCGTATAGAAAAAATCCACCAAATCCTAACATAGATGAATTATATAACCAACACTTTTATATATGAACAACCATGGCTTCACCAAGCTTAGAGTTTAAAAAAATCAAATGAAACCAAGCTAATGATACTTACCAAATTAACATGCTTGACAAAGAAGTCTACACCATGATTATTCTTCCATGCCATCTTTTAGTTTCATCCTTTTTACCTGGAATATACACAAAACACTCATATTAATTAGCAAAGATAATACAATTTACCTATCCATATGAACTATTAAAGGATATTTATTCACACAATTAATACCACATCATGTATCATCTACTAAAAAGACAGCAACAAAAAACAGCCAATAAAACAACTGAGCAAACAAATTAGGAATATAAGAAGATGACTAAACACAAATCTTACCGGTTTATGATCAACGAAGACAAAATCCGGCTGTTAAAACACACAACAAACAAAATCAATTTTAGGGTTTCAAAAATCAATGATGGATCGAGAAAATCATGATAGATAGAAGGCTTACTTGTTAAGTTCGATGGAAAAACAATCCATAGCTTGTTAAAGAACAGTTTTCTTTAAAGTTGTAGTGTGTTTAGTTAGCTTAAGCCACTTATTGATTCCCTCTTTTGACCTACAACACAATGTTCAAATAATAAAAATAAACAACATACTAATAATTAATAAACATACACATAGCATCAATAATCAATCAAGCATAATCAAACTCTAATATTCTTGAAGGTAGCAAGAAATAAACAGCCAACAAAAATGCATACGGGATAAGGGGATTAACAATAATTAACAAACATATTCTTGTAGTTCAACACGCTACTTAATCAAAGCACATTTCATGCGCGTTCGCCTTTCAGAAGGTGCATAAGCAAACTCATCCAACCAACATTTATGTATAAAAAATAAATCACTGTCAAGCAGCAGTTATACACGCGAATCACAATGCCATCAAACACAAACCAACCAAGCAAAGAGAAACAAAACACCTACATCTGCAACTTTCTCGTTCAACTCAACTTGATTTTCTTCCTCTGCCATGGTTATCAAATCTATAGTATTCCTTTTTCAAAATAAGCAACTTTCATCCAAAACTCTGATCAAGTTTAGAATATTTAGAACTTTATAACTTTCAAGTTTTGAAATTACATTCAAATATTCACTATTTTAGAACTTTTGGCATTAATCATCTTCATTAAATCTTATATAATAGCTTTTATTTATTTTATTTGAAGAATATCATACATAACATATTTTTTATTTTTCATTTAAGTGCGTTTTTTTTTTCATCAGGCTCTCATTTTTTTTGTACTTTGCGCCTAGGCCGTAGGCGAGGCCTATGCGCCTAGCGCCTTTGATAACTATGCATGTGATACACAAAACGTTTAAGTAACCATCTCTGTATTCCCCTCCCCACTATTACACATTGTATTTTAACCCCTAATTTGACGCTAATGACTCAACTTATACTTTATAGTAGCTTAGTTACTATAGGTCAGGAAGCAGTAGACAGTATGAGCAAAATGTTTCAAGTATTGATTAATTGAAGGGTAATATGAATGAAAACCTAACTTTAATAAAAGCAAACAGATAGCAAACGGTTACGTCACTACAACACGATAGAATTCATATTATCACATATTGAAGAAACAAATAGCCTAACCTCCTTGTAGGGATGATAGTCTAGATGTAACCACAGGATTGATCCTTCACTAGCACTTCCTGGATTAGAGTAACCTGCACTAAAGATCAAGTGGGTAGGGAGACGACTACACAAGGTAGTAGTTTATAACAAAAACGGGGGTGAATGGGGATACTATCAAGTTTGATAGCTCTTAGGGTTAGCCAAAAGTGTCCTTTCTATTAGGGAGATGATCCCTTATATAGAGGTGGACGTATGCCACCATTACCCAAAACCCTAATCGTAATGGGCCAGGCCCGATTAGGGTTGTCTCCACTACCCAAGGATTATATTAGTAAAGTAGTTAAGATATAACAATAAATAAGGAAACATGGAACGATTACCGCTTTTACCGCTTACGCGCGCGGGCATCACTCCGTGATTGTAGGAGAGTCGTTGATACTTTGCTGATATCACTCCGCAATGGTAGGAAAGCAGTTAATGCTTTAATATACGGAGTAACCTCTTTTGTGCGCGGGAAGCTCTTCCGCGGGGCTGAATTCCGGGTTTGGGCATGCTCTGCGCAGTTATGAGCACCCAATCCCATCAAGTCCCCCCAGTCCAGCGTGTACCCTTTTCTCGAGTGTATGAGGGAAGGGGGTGGATGGTGGACTTAAAAAGTGATGGCCCCTGGATGATAGCTCAGCCTACCTTGGTGGTGAAAACATGGTAATCAGTGGATTGTTGTTGCAGATTTATGAAGACTCGGAGTGTTTGTCATACGGAGAGCGGAGTGTTTGCCATACGGAGAGCGGAGAACGGTACTTGAATTTGACGTTGGATCTCCGTGTTGTGTTACGTGGCTCTCTAGCAGAGGACAGCTGTCGGATAATGAGCAAAGGATGGCGGATAGCGTCTGCCACAAGCTATACTTGTGTCAGTGAGCGTCCCATCGGTTATGGCAGACAACTGTCTCAGGCACGTGCTTAGCGCGTGGTGCACGCGTGTGCCGTCGAATTAGCTGTTCACAGCCACGTGTCGTTTGGAAAACCGTTTCCACTTACCCAGGCTGACGTCAGTGGCAGTTATAGCCCACATTATAAAGGATTTCAAAATATTTCAAACTTCACCGTTCTCACACCTTTAATTGCAAACCTCCCAACTTCCCTTTTCTCTCTCACTCATTAACCGTTGCTTTTACTCAATCATCAAAAATGTCTCAAGAAACATCTGGTGCTGTTGATCCGACAAAGACGACTGAGAAAACCGAGAAGGGCATTACCACAACCGTTATCAAGTGGGATGCCTCTTCTTTTTCCTCATTCCTTGATCAATATGGAATTGAGTCTGATTGGGAGCCTGAACTTCCTGCTGCTGGTAAGACGGCGTTGGACGCTTCTCCTGGTAAAATCACTCTATATGAAGCGTTCTTTTCCCGATGTTGCTTTCGTCTTCCCATTACGAAGTTCCTGGTGAGAACCCTTATGAAATATGGGGTGCATCCTACCCAAATGACTCCGTTTGGACTGTCCAGACTCGTGCATTTTGAAGCAACCTGTCGGTCTCTCGACCTAGAGCCGACCTTTGATATGTTGAATGTGTTTTACGTTCTTGAAGAGGCCCGCGGTGGGCCCGGGTGGTACAGTGTAGCTCCCCGGAGAAGTCGGACGTAGATTGTCTCAGAGAGTCCCAAATCAATGTATGATTGGAAGGAAAAATTTTTCTACATCCACCGAGGGGTGATTCCCGCTGCCATGCAGTGGATGAGCATTGGAGTGAAAGAAAGGATTGCGGAGTTCCCGCCCATGAAAGATTACAACAACCAACCGTGGTATGATACCCTGTGTGCTCATTCTACTCCGCTGTCTATGGAGAAGTGCCCAGAGGGCGTGCTTGTGATGTTAGGGCTCAGCCGTTTGGGTAACCCGGAGGGTCACGAGCCCACCGCGGCTGATGCTAGTAAGTACATGTGGATTTCTTCTTCATTGTTTCTTCCTTTTATTTTTGTGTTTACTCATTATGTCGTTATCCTTGCAGGAATGACAAAGTTCGATCTTTTCGATGCCCGGGGGGCCGCTAAGCTGAAGTATATTGCTTTGCCCCAAGGAACTCCCACAGTGATTGAGCGGCTGGCTCGCAATTTTTTGATGCCACAACTCAAGGATGCTCCGCAGCATTACATGTGTACAGGTTACATCCTATACTACCTCTCGATAGTCAATATAGTGTTTCTTGCATTTACTGTGGGGGATTCCTGCGCCGAAAAAGGGTGCGTCGTGTTCCACGACTTGCAAACTCTGACCCCGCGTGCCCTTTGTTTCAGGCGCAGGGATATGCCCAGCGAAGAAGACCGGGGTTGACCCGGGTGAGACTTCCCTAGGTCGTAAGAAGATGTCATGTTCAGGTAAATCATGTCATGTGTTATCGTAGTATGTATGAAGCTTGAACCTTGTTTTATGCCTGTCCGTAGGTGCAGGTCCGAAACGTCAGCGGAAAGAATCTCGTAAAGGGAAGAAGGTGGCCTCCAGCTCTACTGTTTCTAGAGACGATGACGAGGCAACGGAATCAGATGATGACGCTAAACGTCAGCGTACGCGCGGACCTACACCCGTTGATGATGCCGTTGAGATATCTAACGAGTTATATCAGAAGCGTCTTGAAGATCTTGCCCAAAAGCAGGTTCAAATCTCAAGGCCGTCTACGGAGGTCATGAAACCAACTTCGTCCAATGTGGTTGAGGAGTTGACCCTTAATAAAGGGACAAACGTCAAGCCTGCTGGCCCGAAGATAATTGTGAAGCCTCCACCTAAACGGAAGCCTGTGTTAGTCAAATCTGCAAGCAGATCCCTGGTAAGTTTCTGTTGTAGGTCTTGTGTTCAATTTCTGCATATGGAACACAAAGTCATTATTTTCTCCTTTGTATTCTCAGGTAAAAGTGCTGCTCCACAAGGGGCACTGAAGAAACCCATTTCGATCGTGGAGAAAGTGAGTGAGCCTGTCCCTGAAGATGTGCAGGGCCCAAATCCATCTGAGTTGGAGACCCGGAGACCTTCTCCAATGGAAGGGATGATAGTCTAGATGTAACCACAGATGGCGAAAGAGATTATCACACACCTTATAGAAGGATGAAAGAGATTATCACACACCTTACTTATGCCATTGAATCGGAAAACCTGACCTATACAGCCGCGGATCAGGATTCTGAACATCGCCGGAGTACAACCCTTTTATTATTCCACTAACTCGTCAAAGCCTTCGCCGAAGCTTCTTCAAAAGGTCGACCTCGTTACCACGGCCTTTAAACGACCGTCTTCTGTTCGTCTTCAACCACAACTTTCGCCACTGTTGGTATCAAAAACATTCCCTCCGATCCGAAGCACCACCATCGAGATAGTACCCATGACGTTTAAAGGCCGTGGTGTAAAGACAGATGAAAAACATCCCCTCCGATCCAACAACGTTGGGTTGTTTTAAGAGAGAGAGAAAGAGAGAGGGATCGCAGAGAGAAAGTGAGAGATTAGAGAGAGAGAGAGGAGGGGGGATTGCAGAGAGAAAGAGAGAGGTAGATAAGGTTTGGTTTGTGGGTATCACAAAACCAGCCCCATGGTTTATCAATACCACCAGTACAACACTTAAAGCATAGAGCACAACACACCAATGCACAATCCTTTTGCTAAATAGAAGTATATTAATATCATATGCTTGGGAGTTGGGAATAGGTATTCTTGGTAAAAAAGTTAGTCAATAGTAAAAAGGTTGGGTCAATAGTAAAAGTAGAATAACAGTGTAACACCCCAACCGATGGCGGAAACATCGGGATGTCACGTATTGATGATTGTTCAGTAGCTCATGGTGAATAATAAATTCCATTAAATAATTTAAATGTATTACATACAATTGTTCTAGAATTTGTACATCAAATTGAATAAACTATACACATATCTTCAAGCATCAATTCAAATCTTCAAGCAAATAGAACCTGAAACATGTTAAGTTGAAAATGTTTTTGGGTCAACAAAAGTTGGTGAGAATTACATAGGTTTTTGATAACTGAATAAAAATGTTGTGCAATTCATGTGTCATGTCAATCTAGTCCATATGTGAGAACATACTAGAAATAAATCGAGTGCATAACCAACCCTGGTGACTGTTATAATGTGGTACCTCCCATACGCTCATGGTTCACCTAAATATGTTATACGATAACAAACACCCACGCTACCTTTGTAGGAGGCACGTATCCGGGTGGGATTGTCAGTCCAATAGATCTATCAATGTATACCGTCGGCTTGTACGGAGTTAATGATTATGCTAGAATGGTGCTTACTCTAATCATGCTCAAGACATAATGCAACATAGAAAACACATAGACACATTGATGATTGAATTGCAATGATGATGTTATAAACATGTTTCACCCCAAAAATGGTGATAAATAGAAAAGGGGCTATGTAAAACTCACCTTAGCAAAATGTTATGTCTCGTAAAAAAAATAGAATAATGTGTTGTGAATGTATGCGAGGCGAATCCCAAAGACTCAAAAACGTAGCTAGTCCAAATTGAAGAAAACGAAAAAGAAAGAATATCAAGCTTCCAATTCGCCAATTACAAGAGCTTATAATCAAAGCTTCAATTGTAGAAGTAATAGACTATAGAAGAAAGGTATGAGGGAAAGTTTAATCGGATTGAAACAATTGATTTAGAGGTGCAAAGTATAATGGGTCATAGGTGGGTTTTTATACTAGTTTTGGAGTCAATTAGCCATTAAAATTGGTCAACACCATAAAGTAAGGTTTTATGATGAATTGACTATTTGACTAAGACTTTGACTGTTTGACTAAGACTTTGACTAGGACTTTGACTATTTGACTCAAGACTTTATTTAAAAAAAAAAAAAAAATCTTGTATGTGAAAAAAAAAAGAATTTAGAATCATATTATTATTATTATTATTATTATTATTATTATTATTATTATTATTATTATTTATATACATTTATGTATGTATATAAGTTGTGAGTTAGGATAAATAAAGACTTAGGCACATTTGTATAATATTAAAGATAAATGTGTAATAAAAATATATATATATATATATAAGGGCTTTTTATGTATTAAAATTTTGGGGAAAATTTTGCGATGTTACAGTCTCCCCTACTTTTGGAAACTTCGCCTCGAAGTTTATTGAAAGCACGGGGTTGAAGGGGATTGGATAGAAATTAGGACATGTGTGTTAAGGCTTGACATGAATAGAATAATCTTGTTTCAAATAATTTGGATATGAGGGTAGGATTAAGTGTGTCTTGAAATTGCAATAAGAATCTTAAGTTTTAGGAGTCCTATAAGAAATGAGTCGATGGACTATTGAAAGAATAAATGAACTACCAGGCAACTAAGGTCTATAATTGGTCAACTACCAAAAACCTTGATAGAATTTCACACTACCTTAACGTACCTGTAAATTCATGATTACGTTCCGGACCGTAATCACCATTTACCTTACATTAGGGTTTTGCGTCCTTCTATGACTCTACCGATTGTTGAGCAGGTTCGATAGTCTCTACCAGTCGTTGAGCAGGTTATTAGAACCTCTACCGACTATTGAGCAGGCATGATGACCTCTACCAATTGTTGAGCAGGTTATTAAGTACTCTACCAACTGTTGAGTAGGTACTTCCTCCTCTACCAGTTGTTGAATAAATGTAACAATTGTTTTCAACAAGTAGGTTGCAAATTGATAATACTTGTATGCAAGCAAGTTTGTAAATGCAACAAGTATCAAGTATCAAATATAGCATGTGAGTTGTAATTGTATTTTTCTAGACAAGGTTAATGGGTCTAGGGGTGATGTTAGTAACTAGTTTATATTTAGTTATCCATGTTTTAAAGTATCATGAATAAAAAGTTCAAATATGTTAGATAATCAAATCCTCATGTATCACTAAGAATCAAGTTTCATGTAATAAGAAATCATGATTTTAGAAAAAAAAAATTCAAGTACCAAGCTTTCAATGGTTTGGTTGTGATCATGAAAATCAAGTTCATGTAAAAAAAAAGTGAAGATTATACATTTAATCCTTAAGAGAATGATGAAAGTCCATAGTATTATCAAGTTGCATGGATGTGAAAAAAGTGGATAAACGGTTTAGTTTATAAGTCAAGAAAAGGAAGAAGGTAGTCAGGCATGTTTGTGGTAAATTAAAAATGTGGATATTCAACCTATATTGAGTCAAATGAGATTGCGGGTTGTGATCTGAAGAGGATTTTCTTTATTTAAAGACAATTTTTAGATAAAGCTAGCATGATCGATTTATTGAGGATGCAACTAATCGAGCGAAGTTGGATATTTCAAGTAGTCGAGAGATTTTCAAAGTTTAATTGAGCAACTGGTACGGAAACCCTGATCATTTGTTTGGAAATAATTTTGTTAGTATCTTTGTGTAAGTATGCCGATTAAAATGCAAATAAAAAAATTAGGGGGGGGGGGGGTAGGTTGTATAATTAGATGAAAAAAAATGGTGGTGGTTTTGTACAGTAAGCGATAATTTGGGTATGGGCGTTTAGGACTAAATCAATAGTTTTTCAATTTAATAAGGTTCAAGTTTTTGAACTTTAATCAATAGGTTTTCAAATAAAAGAAACACAAAATTTTAAGGATATCATGAAGCATAGGCAATTTAAATAGTGCATTGTAACAAGTACGGGGTGAATCAGGAGGTTCGAATCAATGTTAAAATCAAACGTACGAGAAAACATGGAATCTTCACAAAGTAAAGCATGATTGTGGTTAATGCAAAGGTCATAAAAGTTCAAACTGGTTTAAAACAAATAGGAATCAATGGAAATTTGAAGGGTTAAATTTTTCCATGGTTGGAAAGATTGCACATTCAAAATTGGTTTTTGGCAAAAGCAATGATGGGTTTTTTTTTTGGGTAAATATTACAAACTAAATGGATTTAGATCTGAATATTTCGGTGAGTCGAAGATTTCAAACACGATTCCGGGCTCCAAAAACAAAGATTTTTGTTGAGGTGCTTTTTTTTATATTAGACTTTGAGTAATCTATAAAAGAAGTTATTCTTAATAGATTGAAACATTTTTATCAAAAATCATTTGTTATGCCAATAAATTGTTACATAAACACTGAAAATTTAGAAAATAAGTTTGTGGAAATAAAAGACTCTTTGACAAAATATTTATTTGCTATAGTTTGTGAAATTCCGAGGTGATGAAAGTTTGACAAAATTCGGTACTCTTTAGTTTTGGTGCTAAAGTATCTACTATGCACTGGTTATGAGATTATAATTTGAACAAGGATTTTAAAATCTCGAATATGATGAAATTTTATGGTTAAGGGTACCTTATAAATAAAAATGTAGGGGGAAGTTTAAAATAAAATTGTCCAGAAACATCAAAGATAATATATTTAAGAAGTAAGATATGTAATATGTTGTAAAGAGAGACATGATTTGGGTTAGATGTTGAAGATAAGTAAACGTAAGGATAATATTATAAATTTGTAAAATGAAGTATAATTGTGAAATCCACAAATGATTCATGAAATTTTAGCTAATGAGGGAATTATACAAGGAAGAAAATAGATTTGAATTGCAAAAATTTTAGCATTCAAAACATAGAAATTAAATGAGAGTGAGGGGGTATAAATAAAAATGAAGCACAAAGATTGTAATAATTTATCCATTAACGAACACGTTGACTTATCAAAACAGATCAGACCTAAGCCCAAGGATGCCCTAAAAATCTAAGAGTACGTTAGGATTGCAACAAGTGATAGAGAGTAGATAACTCGTAGGACTAGGGTAGTATAGGGTGTGGGATAGGGATAAGAATAAGGAAACAAGTAGGATTGCAAGTAAGAGGAGCAAGTACTGGTTAAAATCCCTAAGGTTATAGACTAGATTATTTTTCTAATAACCTAATTCCCTATAACCAAGGCTCTGATACCAATCTGTAACACCCCAACCGATGGCGGAAACATCGGGATGTCACGTATTGATGATTGTTCAGTAGCTCATGGTGAATAATAAATTCCATTAAATAATTTAAATGTATTACATACAATTGTTCTAGAATTTGTACATCAAATTGAATAAAACTATACACATATCTTCAAGCATCAATTCAAATCTTCAAGCAAATAGAACCTGAAACATGTTAAGTTGAAAATGTTTTTGGGTCAACAAAAGTTGGTGAGAATTACATAGGTTTTTGATAACTGAATAAAAATGTTGTGCAATTCATGTGTCATGTCAATCTAGTCCATATGTGAGAACATACTAGAAATAAATCGAGTGCATAACCAACCCTGGTGACTGTTATAATGTGGTACCTCCCATACGCTCATGGTTCACCTAAATATGTTATACGATAACAAACACCCACGCTACCTTTGTAGGAGGCACGTATCCGGGTGGGATTGTCAGTCCAATAGATCTATCAATGTATACCGTCGGCTTGTACGGAGTTAATGATTATGCTAGAATGGTGCTTACTCTAATCATGCTCAAGACATAATGCAACATAGAAAACACATAGACACATTGATGATTGAATTGCAATGATGATGTTATAAACATGTTTCACCCCAAAAATGGTGATAAATAGAAAAGGGGCTATGTAAAACTCACCTTAGCAAAATGTTATGTCTCGTAAAAAAAATAGAATAATGTGTTGTGAATGTATGCGAGGCGAATCCCAAAGACTCAAAAACGTAGCTAGTCCAAATTGAAGAAAACGAAAAAGAAAGAATATCAAGCTTCCAATTCGCCAATTACAAGAGCTTATAATCAAAGCTTCAATTGTAGAAGTAATAGACTATAGAAGAAAGGTATGAGGGAAAGTTTAATCGGATTGAAACAATCGATTTAGAGGTGCAAAGTATAATGGGTCATAGGTGGGTTTTTATACTAGTTTTGGAGTCAATTAGCCATTAAAATTGGTCAACACCATAAAGTAAGGTTTTATGATGAATTGACTATTTGACTAAGACTTTGACTGTTTGACTAAGACTTTGACTAGGACTTTGACTATTTGACTCAAGACTTTATTTAAAAAAAAAAAAAAAAATCTTGTATGTGAAAAAAAAAAGAATTTAGAATCATATTATTATTATTATTATTATTATTATTATTATTATTTATATACATTTATGTATGTATATAAGTTGTGAGTTAGGATAAATAAAGACTTAGGCACATTTGTATAATATTAAAGATAAAGGTGTAATAAATATATATATATATATATATATATATATATATATATATATATATATAAGGGCTTTTTATGTATTAAAATTTTGGGGAAAATTTTGCAATGTTACAAACAGCAAATATCTAAAGTATAAGGCCACCAGGGGTGCTACTAGGAAAAATTTCTCCTTTCACTGATTTTAACCAATCCTGCTTTGCCACATCACTTCACTGATTTACTTCACTGAAACACCTTTTTGTAGGCAACACTCCACTTATTCCTTTTTTTTTTTTTTTATAATTTCATTAAACCTTTTATTTATTATTATTATTTCACACGGTTTAAAATTAATTACCATACTATTTCAACCGTCCCAACTTCACGGTCAGAATTAAGTATGGAAATTGTTCAATCGAATTGAATGGCATTGATACCGTTCCACCAAACCGTTCGGAATTTTTTATATATAAACTTAGCATACGGTTGGGTTAAAACACACTTTTACCACCGTTTATACAAAGAAACACACACGAAGATGACTCGTTGGACCACCGAAGAAGAGATTGCATTGGTGATATGCTATCAAGACGCCTCGAACGACCCGGCACTTCAACAACGGCGTTCACAGGTTTTTTGGGTACGTGTACTGGCTGATTTCAACCGCCAAGTTGGCACCGATGACCGCACAACCGTCAGCTTGCAGCGGAAGTGGACCGATCTCACCAATAAGTGTGATCGGTGGACCAATATGTACCAGAACACGTTGAGGGAGGAGCCGGGCATTGACCCGGAGTTGGCTATCGAGCTCACGCATGTTGAGTATGCGTGTCGATACGACAGCGGCTTTGATCATGTCGAGGCATGGCAACTGTTGCGCCAACTCTAGGTTTTTCTATTTCTTTAATGTATTTTATTTTTAGTTTTTTATATTTAATAGTTATGAATTTTAGTTTTTTATGTTTATTTATCTTTAATGTTCATATTAAACAAACCGTTTAAAAAAGGTATAGATATACATAACACAAATGGTAAAAATAAAAGAAATCACAAAAAAAGGTATATAAAAAAGTCAAAAAAAAAATCAACGGTACCAACACGGTAAACAGCACCAGCAAAACGGTCTACGGGACCACTACCAGTGTGTATGGCGGCGGTGATACCGTGCTGGTTGTTGGTACCCGTGGCCAATTCGGGTGGCGCCCCGTCCCCCCTAACTGTATGTAGGGCTGCAAACGAATCGAACGAACACGAACAAGACCTTGTTCGTGTTCGTTTGTTAAGAAAATTATGTGTTCACGAACTGTTCATAAACACTTACCAAATGAGATTTTCTGTTCGTGTTCGTTTGTTCATAAACGCACACGAACACAAATTATACTATCTATTAATATCATATGCTTGAGAATAGTATTTTCAGTAAAAAAAGTTAGTCAATGGTAAAAAGTTTGGGTCAATAGTAAAAGTAGAACAACAACAAATATATGATGTATAACTGTATGTAGGGCTACTAACGAACAAAACGAACACGAACAAGGCCTTGTTCGTGTTCGTTTGTTAAGAAAATTATTTGTTCACGAGCTGTTCATGAGCACTTACCAAACGATATTTTCTGTTCATGTTCGTTTGCTAAGAAAACACTTATGTTCATGTTCGTTTGTTCATGAACGCACACAAACACAAACGGACATTAATAAACACAGACAAGTGTTCATGAACACAAATAAATGTTCATGAACGGAAACAAACACAAACGGACATATATTAACTTCCGAATAACATCGAATTCATATACATTAAGACATTAGCTAGATCCACTCAAAATATAACCTAATTGTGCAAACACACTTAGTATAGGAGTAGGGCGTTGGAGGAGTGGATGGCAGAGGGCGTTGGAGGTGGAGGGCATCAACACTGGAACATGGAAATATATAATGAATTTGGATACAAAAGGTATGTTTATTGATCTCATATAGTCATATATTTATCTCATATATATTATTTGCTGGGTAAAATAAATAAAAATAAAAGAATATAAAAAAGTATAAAATTAAAAACCTTAATAAACTATCGAACACGTTACCAAACGTTCACGGACATAAACGAACATATTTTTTTTCGTGTTCGTTCCTTTACTAAACGAACGAACACAAACGAACTTCCCGCCGAACGGTTCATGAACTATTCGCTGAAAGTTCAGTTCGTTTTGCGGCTCTAACTGTATGGCACATGTTTAATTTCTTTGTGTATCAGGGGTATATTGGCCTGTTAAAAAATGCAAGGGTAGATAATTTCTCCATGTTTATGCTACTTGTTGGTCTTTCTTACTTCTTCCCCGGCAATGTGTTAGAAAGAGGAGCAATCAACCTCTTTGTAAGACCCGTTTCATGTGCGTGGAGACTTGTAGATTTTTTAGATCATATATTTATATGTATTGAAGACATGAGACAACTAAATATATGAAGCAGCCTCCACAAAGAACTAGCGGTGAAGTCACCGCCAGGTCCAACATAGATAAGTTCAATATCCTTGGATAACATCTATGGATGTGGAAACGATTTCGGCGACTGATGAAGACCGACGATGGTGGTATTTGACGGTTCCGGAGGCGATGACTGTGGGAGCAAAGACAAAGGTTTTCTTGACCGGCGGCGGTGGCGATTTGGTTTCTAGGAGAAGCTTTAAGGCTATCTCCGACGACAAAGCACACCATTCTGAACGGTCGGTGGCGATCCACCATTCGAGTCGTCGATGGCGGATCTGAACGTGTTCGTTTATGTTCATTTGTGTTCGATAGTTAAATAGGGTTTTTACTTTTTATAATTTTTTATATTCTTTTATTTTTATTTATTTCACCCAAATAAATAGAAAAGTAAAAAAAATAAATAAATGATATACGTGAGGTAAATATATAACCATGAGATCAATAAACCTTCTTTTCGATCTTATGTTAATTCGATCTTATTTGAAATTAATATATATTTGTTTGTGTTTGTTTTCATTCATAAACACTTCTTTGTGTTAGTGTTCATAAACACTTGTTTGCGTGCGTTCATGAACCAAATTAACAAATGAACACGAACAGAAAATCTCATTTGCCAAATACTCATAAAGTGTTTATAAACACATAATTTTTTTAAAAAACGTACGCGAACAAAAACTATTAGGATTCATTCGGTTTGTGACCTAATAACATGTACATAACATTCATCCTTTAACAAGATCAAACAAACATTAACCCAACCCCACTCATTACACACACACTCTCCACTGCACACTCATCCATCCACTCACTCCAATGTCTTACGTACCTCCACACCTCCGTAACTCATCCACCACCACCACCACCACCACTACCACCACCGTCACCACCACCACAAACCACAACCTCACCTCCAAATCCATTAACAACAACAATAATAATAATAATAATAACACCTTCTCCAATGCACCTCCTCGCCGGACCTCATCCAACAACCACATCCAACCCTCTTCCAGACCACTCGTCGTACCTAACGCTGTCTTTCCGCATTGGAATCCTTCCGACCGCGTCCTACGTCTTAAACCTGAACAGGTTCTTACCTTTTCCACGTTATTATTATTATTATTATTATTATTATTATTATTATTATTATTATTATTATTATTATTATTGTGTGTGTGTGTGTCCTACGTCTTAAACCTGAACAGGTTTTGATTATTATACTTATTAATTAGAGCTCATAGATTTGTTCTTTTAATCAGTGTTATAAAGTTAGGGCATATTTATTTATATAGGTTTAGCATTTTGAGATAACTCGGAAAACTCATATTTATAAGGTTAGCATTAAGAGATTATGATGCAGTTGGAGATGAAATGATCCTTACGGAATAGTTCTTTTGTGTTTAGGTTTTTGTTTTTCATATTTTAGGGCATTTTATGGTGTTTTTGACGCGTTTATTGCTGAATCATGTGGTTATTGTTTTCATTAGAATTTACAAGTTTATTTCACCGATTTCTTCCGTGAATCGAAATTACAAAGTTAGGGACACATTTATAGGTGTAGTAGCTCAAAAACTCATAACATTCTCATTAGGGCTGTAAAGGAGTCGAGCCAGGGTGGGCTCGAGCTTGAAATTAAACAAGGCAGATCGGCTCGAGCCTATGAAGTAAGAACGAGCTGAGCCAAGCTTAGCTTGAGCCCTGCTCAGTTACAAAATGAGCTCAGGTCGTTTCAAATTGAGTTTTTTTAGCTAGCTTTTTTCGAGCGAGCTACGAGGCGTGAGCTTTTTGAACAACCCTAATTCTCATCAAAATTCTAGGTTTTATTGTAACATGTCTTAGTAATAGACCTAAGAAATTATGGCACAATTCTAGGCCAGACATTCTGAGTTGATTCACAAAATCCTAACATTTTTATAAAATATACTTTTGTTAGGTTTTATCATATGCGGCTATTACACTTTTTAGAACATGTGTATGGCTATAAATTTCAATTTGATTATCAATTATTCTAATACTGCCTTTGGATAGAATAGATGCATCTGTGATTTTGGCACATAGAGGAATTAGGACTTAGGATAGGAATTCTATAGCCGACTAGAGCTGATTAGGGCCGACCACCGATTAATGAACTGATTAATGAAATGTTACTCAGTAAACGACTGACTGGCGATTAATCACTGATTAATCGCCGACTAGTCCCGATTTTTACAACACTGACTAATGACGATTACTGCACGATCGTACCAACATGCTGTTCACTTCTGGATAATCTTATCATGTAAAGCTGTTTTCAGTTAGAGATTTGTGACCTGGTTATACTAATAACTTGTGAAATAGTTAAGTTACCTAAAGGAGAGACCAATTTAAAATGTTGAGCCAGGTGACCAGGTCAATTGCTGATGAAATGTCAAGGTTGTCATGGAGCTTATGACAGTTTACTTGGCATGTAATAGAAATAAAGAACTGGACTTATAATTCTGTTCTATTTAAACAGTTAACTTATCTATGCTACGTAGGTTGCACATGGAGTGCTCAACTAATTTCCTGGTTTAATAATTACTTTTCATAAAGTACCAAGTGCATTGAGTTATGATCGGTTGGATGATAGACATGTTTTTATAGTTTGATTAAAATCCTACAGATAGAAGAGGTCAGATTACGACTCAATGTTGATGTGATTGTCACTCCCGATTCTCCTCCTGCACCTGCACCAATCGAATCGTTTACAGACATGGTATACAAATTTTGTACTTGATTTTCTATTCTAATACTGTAATACATACAATTCATGGATATCTGATGCCTACTTTTATTCAGTGCCTGGACTCGAGCATCATGAAGGATATTGCCATTCATGAATACACGACACCTACCTCTATTCAGGCACAGGCGATGCCTGTTGCTCTAAGTGGAAGGGATCTTTTAGGCTGTGCAGAAACAGGCAGTGGCAAAACTGCTGCTTTCACAATACCCATGATACAGGTACTAGTTCATGAAATTAGTGCATATACACACTATACATTTTTTATGTTTTTTTTTTTTCTAGCGACTATTTATATGAAGAAATGTGGTTTTCATGTCTATTTACCTTTCTCCCAATTGCAGCATTGCATAGCTCAGCCTTCTGTTAGACGTGGAGATGGTCCTCTGGCACTAGTGCTGGCTCCCACCAGAGAGCTTGCACAACAGATAGAGAAAGAGGTAAGGTAGCTCATGTTTGTTCTAGCAAAGCAGATGACATGCAGTTATTCATAGTTCTGAAAACAGCCAAAGTGCATTGTTGTACACTTAAACTGAAATATTAGATATTTGACTCTCTCAATGATCTTTTTTAGTTTAGTGCTTATAAGGTACACCCTAGACATATGATTTCTCAATATGTATATATTTCATACCTCATGGATACTATATATATTTTGTAGAGCTCTTGCATAATTAATACAAAATTTTGTACTTTTAGGCTTTATTGACTTATGTTGGGGTGCCAATAATATTACTCCATGAAAAATGTAAACTAGCTCTTGAGAAATGGTACATGCTTATTGCTTAGTACATTCTCGTTTCATGAAAATCATAATTCTTAGGACAAAATAGTTGGATATGGTCTCAGTGATACAAGCATATGAAACTCTTTAGGCTAGGTGGGTTCTAGACACGCTAACTGCCTACATTTACTGACAGTTACCAGTAATATCTAATTTTTAGGGAATATGTCTCTTTGTTTGTATATACATTCTACTAATGTAATTAATCTAGAATTGTATGAACCGTGTAATCGTGTATATTTGATGATTTGATCATATTTTTGTGTATCCAATATATGAGGTTTACATATTTTATGGGTCAACCCAGGTGAAGGCGTTCAGCCAATCATTGGAGTCCTTCAGAACTGCAATCGTTGTGGGTGGAACAAATATTTCTGACCAGGTGACTGACTGAATTGGTTTTCATCAAGAATTTTGTTGTTTTGCATTTGGCTGATTGTTTGATTTTGTATACCTTTAACAATGCTATCTAGTGGGTTTTGATGGTTGTGGCACAAATTTATATTTTGTATTGTGATGTGGATGCCTAGCAGAGGTCCGAGCTTCGGGCAGGAGTTGAAATTGTGGTTGCTACTCCTGGAAGATTTATTGATCATTTACAACAAGGGAACACTTCTCTCACACGGATTTCATATGTCGTTCTGGATGAAGCAGATAGAATGCTTGATATGGGTTTTGAACCTCAAATAAGAGAGGTAAAATTTGTGTTTTGATGTCAATGCCAATGGGCGTTGGTCTTTATGATATGTTGCAACTTGCAAAGGACCTCTGTTTTGTGCCTAGTTGATGTGGGTTTTCAACAAGTTAGCATATTCTTTTATCCGTTGCAACAAGCTTAGTGAGGTAGAAGAATTCATTATGCCATTCATAAATTCTAGTGTTGGCGGTGGTATTCTGCTGCTAGTGCTGTTAAGCCTGCTTATTGTTATTTCTGACCCTGCTATAAGTTGTTATAGGAACATGCTTTGGGCTTTAAGCTTAGGATTAGGCCAAAATAACTGACTTTGGACCCGTGTTTACAACTTTATATATGCGCTATTGTGAAGTTCATTTTTTTTTGGATATATGGTACCATGGAAAATGTTAGAACTTAATCTGACATTACAAATATACGAAGACATGCATTAGTAACATATGTACAATTGTACGTTTCTCTTGGGCCCACTTTTGATAAATAGCTAAAACAATGTCTAGACTTATTAGGTTATTCAGGTCTTCATATTCTGGTAATTTAATCTGCTATGTGTTTTCCTTCTAATTTTAGGTGATGCATAATCTTCCAGAGAAACATCAAACACTGTTGTTTAGTGCAACTATGCCAGTGGAAATCGAAGCATTAGCACAGGTTTATTTGATTTCATATCCTTTTGCTGTCTTTATTTCAAAATTCATTTTATTAATCAGTTAAGAATGGATTTCCTATATCAACACGAGTCATTGGTAGAATGAAGTTGAATGTTATTACTTTTCTCAGGAGTAACTGAGCTACTTTTGAGTCACAAAACTGTTTATTATTGTGCTATGAATATGAACTTTTCTTCTATTATGCAATCTTCAGGAATATCTATCAAATCCAGTACAAGTGAAGGTTGGAAAAGTGAGTAGCCCAACCGAGAACGTGTCCCAAAACTTGGAGAAAATTACAGAAAATGAAAAGGTACGTCAAATACTCAAATTTTACTTTAGGTATATAAAATTCAGTAATCCATGATTTAGATCCATCAATGGAAATAATTAAAGCTACCATCAATGGAAATCTGTAGAGCAAGTTAAAAGGGCACTTATAATATCATACAAAGAGTTATAAGTTAATAGATACTTGGTGACTTGATGATTTTTTATTTCATGATATGTACAATTGTCTTTGATAAGAATCAACTCCAGATAAAAAGACTTGAATGTAAAAAGTGAGATTATCTGTGGACTATGAATAAGAGAACTACAAGTGCTACCAGTCCCTTGTTTTTTTTTGTGTGTTTTATTATCTTTGGGTTGGTATGGGGGTAAGCAATAGATTTGATTATATACTTATAGAGCTTCGAGAAAACTCAAATAAGCTTCACAAGTACGCATATATGAGGATGAGTTTTCATCTATATGTTAAATGCACCATTGTATGATAAATAGTGACAAATTACAGGTTGGTTTGAAGTCTGAAATATGTATTTCGAAATGTTTCCATCATCATTATACATGCCCATAACATATGTATTTAGTTTTTTAATACCAGGGGGCATTTCAGTATGTTGGACTTACCAATTTGAGAACTTTTAGAAACAGAGGTCTTGTTTTTATTCCTTTTCTCTATATACCCTTAAAAGTCATCAGTTTTCTGGTGCTCATTTTTACGGAATACCCTTCTAACCAGCTATTTTTGTAATCTGGTACATATTTAGAGGGTGTTTGGGGTTGAGTTTTGAAATGGATTTTTAGATTAGTGCGTTTTGAAAACACAAATAATCAGTTTTTAGCGTTTGGGGTTGAGTTTTGAAATGGATTTTTATGCTACCAAAACGCAATAATCTAAAAGCAGCTCCACCCCTACTGCATCAAAACGCATAATCAGTTTTCAAAAAGCAATCCCAAACATCCTCTTAAAAAAATTCCAATCTGTGCCTCTTTACCAACTTTCAGCCACACTATTATGCAACCAGCTATTTTGTCGTTGGTTATATTTTTATTTCACCCATTCTAGAAACATGGTTCTTTTTACATGGTTGTAGCCAGTTACTGTTCGATACCAAATGTATGTGGCCTTCAGGATAATTGCTCATATTAGTTATGCTAATTTTTTGATAATTTCAATGCATTTCAGATTGATCGACTACTATCTTTGCTTGTTGAGGAAGCTGCACTAGCTGAAAAATTAGGCCACCAATTTCCTTTGACTATTGTATTTGTGGAACGAAAGGTATCTGTTTTTAAATCTTTTGTAAACTCTATAATTAAATTAGTTTTAAATTCCGCCGCCTTGGAACAAATGACCAATAAGTTTTTATTACACAAGCTTTGGTTTAGATTGTAGTGGCTGACATCATGGCTTCACATTTCCATTTTATTAAGTTACAATGTAAGTCTGCAACCTAACAATTTACCCGTTAATTTTGCATTGGTATGCAGACAAGGTGTGATGAAGTTGCTGAAGCTTTGGTAGCTCAGGGTTTAAATGCTGTTGCTCTTCATGGAGGCCGAACTCAGAGCGAAAGAGAAGGTGCCCTGCGTGATTTCAGACACGGTCCCACTAATATATTGGTATGTCAGAAAGCTTGTTAAATTTTATTAGAATATTTGAAACAAAAAATATTATTATTTTCCTCATCTTGCACTTTGATTTTCAGGTTGCTACTGATGTTGCCTCTCGGGGCCTAGATGTTACAGGAGTTGCTCATGTAGTGAACCTGGACCTTCCAAAGGTATTCCTTACTATATATAAGTAATTTTTTATAGACTTCAGTAGAATCTATGGAGGTGTTTGGACGTGTGTTTTGGAACTGGTTATTCGAAACATTGAATGATCAGACTTCAGAGTCAAGTAATAAAACGGATTTCAGTAGTGTTTGAACTTTGAAGTGGTAATAGTCAAATAGTTCTTAGTCGGTGCTTGGTTGTTCGAGTGTTCGATAAATTTAACCTGGACCTTCCAAAGGTGCTCCATTCCATATAGTTGTAATTTTTTATAAACTTCAGTAGAAGTCTATGGAGGTGTTTGGACGTGTGTTTTGAATTGGTTATGCGAAACATTGAATGATCAGAGTCAAATAATAAGACATATTATAGTAGTGTTGGTAATAGTCAGATATTGGTAAGTTAGTCGGTTGTTCAATAAGTTTCAACTCTTTTTTAGGTTGGTGCATAAAATGAAAAAACAATGACTACATAACTAGAGCCTCTTGTTTGGATTTTAAAATAAATGTATAAATAGTTAAAATTCATTTTACTGTGAAACTGATTACTGACCCGTGAATTATTAGGTAATCTCTCTTTACCCAAACATTGGAAATTGATTACTGTGACTTGAGTGACAATAATCAGATGTTCAGTTCCAAAACACAAATCCAAACACCCTTTAAATGCCCTTGGATTGTGAAACACTAGCATTGCTGTAAAATCCATATACAAATCAATACTATTTTTAGAAGTGATCTTTATTTTTATCTGTTTTTTTGTCGACTTTAAATCTCAGACAATGGAGGACTATGTGCACCGAATCGGAAGGACGGGTCGAGCAGGATCAACGGGCCGGGCTACTTCATTCTATACAGATCGTGATATGGTGTCTTTTCTTATTTTTCTTTTACTTTTTACTCCCTCTAATCCATAAAACATTCAGAACGTTTGACCAAACAAAAAGTATGAAGACAGATGTCTATCTAATAATAAAAAACAAATTGATGGATTTTATGGATTCATATTGATCTCATCTCATCAATTAATAGGTGGAATTTTGACCGATATACAATACAGATGAGTCGATTTGAGTTGTGTTCTATCACATACAATAAAAACATCAAATTAAAATTTCAATTAAAAAGGTATCGAGTCAAAACTCTTACAATGTCTAATTTCATTGCAGTAATCAGTATAAGGTTAATAATTTTAAGAAAAGGACAGTTTTTGCGGGTCGACCAGTCCCCGTACTAAAACTGGCTTTTATTAACCCGCTTGATGCCTAATTTATTCTAGTCATGTATTTGTTAGGACTTATTTCTCATTGCTTGACAATTCATCTTTCTCAGTTCCTTGTATCACAAATAAGGAAAGCAATAGCAGATGTCCAATCTGGGAACACAGTGGCTTTCGCCACCGGCAAGGTACACTTTCTGTTACTTTCTGTTTGATTAGTGATTAAAGACCTTTGCATTTCATAGAGGTGACACTTTTGGCATGTTCACCTATAAACGGGTTGATTTGGTTCTATTTCTGCTAATTCGTTGAATGGGAAAAGCGATGCATTTTTATCTAAAACGGATATAAGCCGAAAGTTATAAATGGTCTTTTGCTGCAATCCTACAAGCTTAATCCTACATCCCTAGATAAAAAAGTAGCTCATTATAATTAAATCTAGTTTTTGTGTAATTATTCAACACATAAATCTTCTATAAAACTCAATTTCTGTACGGAAAACCATTTTGTGGGATTTTTATCCACCTCTTGTTAATATTTTAGAACAACACATCTTCTACCTTCAAAAGTTTTTTTTTTTTTTTATTGGAACATATCCTTGTTATAAAAGGTGGCAAAATGGGCAGGGTTCGGTGGTGGTCAAAAGTCAAAACAGGTGCATTTGGTACATGTCGAATTGAGCGGAACACTTTTTTGTCCAGTTTTTCATACTCAATTAATTAGTGCATAAAATATGATTACAATTTTCATGACCTTTTTTTATTGTAGTTTTAATTTTTATTTGTTTGACGCTTTACCTAAGCCATGTGTTGTAATAAACATGTAGGTTGCTAGAAGGAAGGAGCGGGAAGCAGCTGCTGCACATAAAGAAGCACAATCAAAACTCCCACCAACATCTATTAATGTGGAGGACAAGTACAAGTACATGATTGCCCCTGCTGCAATGCTAAGAAAAGAGGGTTCTGCTGATGATGCTTGGGATGATTAAACCATGCTACAAGGTACTATAACCTGCACCACGAAAAGAACAAAAAAATAATTCTCTTTTGGTCTACTCGTTAGTCAATTATGAATCATAATAATAAGATTTAGACGTCCGTTGCTAGATGATACATACTGTAGGCTGTGTATAATTTGGATTTTGAAGTTGTTTTCTAGGACATATGACCAAAGCTTCGTTGAAAATACGAAATCCGTTTTACAGTCTTGTCTTGTGTTATTGGTTGTTTATCGTTCGTGGATGGCGACTTCATGAGCTATGATCACTGATCAAGGTCATGGTTTACGAATGAGTTGTTTTATGGTTATGTATTATCTTTAACGGGTCGGGTCAGACATTACCCTTTTCCCATTATAGCCACATGTACACAAAACAGTATGTAATGGAATTTTGAGGTGAATTGGCCAATTTCTGATGATTTAATTTTTCAGGAAATTTACCAGGATACAAAAAATCAAAGTACATTTTAGGTATAATTATTATTCTTTTTAAGTGAAACTTAAGGAGTGTTTGGGATTTCAAATCGGTTAACAAATAGTTGTTCAACAAGGATGTTTGGACTCGAGTCGAACGAGGCAACCTGATTTGAGTACGTTTTCAATTCGACTCACACTGGCTCATGGCTAAATAAGTCGTTTCTCTTTTTCTTTAAATTTGATGATAATTTTGTGTATCAAACTATCAATTGAATGCACTAATAGGATGACCTTTTATAATGCACTAATAGGATGAGCTATCTTTAAATTATACTCAACTTGAAAGTTCATACTAGGTCGAGTCAAATTAATTGAATGAAGCTGAATTTGGTAAACAGTTTTAACCAAGGCTTTTAGGAGTAATTGTTGCCCATTCTTTCTAATATCCAACTTTGTGTGGTACTGATTTCAAACTATTTGAAACATTCGCAAAAATCTTGCAATCTATGGTTTGATGCCATCCGATAATCCTGAACACGAAGACGTGATATGTTTGTTTAAATCAAGGGTGCTAAATGGGTCTTCTTCGAACAGTTCGAACTCATACTCCTGACACGAAAACAACTCAGTTAATAAAAAATTTTATATTATTATAAGTATTGCATAATACTTTGTAAGTATAATATCTACAAAAAAAAAAAAAAAATAAAAAAAATAAAGATGCGTAAAATAAATTCGTATAAATTACAACATCAAACATATAAAAGATTTATTATAATATAAATAGGCAAACCCATGACATGGGAAATCGATACAAACATAACCTTTTTAGCTAAACGCGTTTACACCCGAACATGTTTGGACTAAACCCAAATCTTCAATTTTCGTATTGGATTGTAAGACATTTACAACCGTCATAGTTCCAATGCTTTCTGGTTGGATAGTACAAAGATTTTAGTATAAATGCAAAAAAACTTTAGTTATATTAAAATGCTTTGAAACGAAAGCATAAATTAAAGAGTAAAACATTGACAAACCACGATATATCAACACTCAACCCTTTAATTGCACTCAATAAACCCGAAAGCGATAAATATCACGCGATGATCAGCCTGCAACGACCTGTTTAATCCGTTTAGTTTTAATCTTATGGCACCTAAGATGCCATAACCGTACGTCCTTTATTATGACCCACGAAAGCTTGTCTCATCATTTGATATCCGTCTCTATAATGCTCAAGTGAAAAACATAACTGTCGTATAACTTCTCGTTTCTCCTCGGCTAGTTCTTTGATCACCTCTTGTTGCCTCGAGATTTCCTTTTCCAGTTCTTCGCTTCTACAAGTCAACTCGTCTATTGACTTGTTTGACTTTTCAACCAACTCGACATGTTCCGAATGTAACTTGTCCAAATGCTTGCCCAACCCGTCGATTTGATCATCTTTTAAAGTCAACGCACGGTCAAGTTCATTGATTTTGACCACGAATTCGTTGTTTTCAAACTTAAGCTTCTCGATTTCCTCTTCAAGATCGCTTTTTACAATCTTTATTCGTCTAAGTTCCTCATCCGAAACTTGACAACGTAAATCCCATTCTTTTATTGTATCGTCTAACAGCACGCGCTCTTTTAAAAGCTTTGTCACTTGTTCTTGCAGCTGCATATTCTCTTCTGCTAATGTTTTGTTTGCATTTGACAATGTTTCTCTCATTGCCCGAATTTCTCTATCACGATCCGATAAATTCGCTTTGTATCTCGTGATTCGATCTTGAAGCTTCAAAACTTCTCGTTTCTCTTTCTCGAGTTTTGATTTCCAGCTCGCGTTTTCCTTAACCAGTTTTTCTTGTAGATTATTATTCGATGATCCGAGTTCATGTCTTAATCTTTTCACTTCTTCCTCTAAATCATTAACCTTTTCTCTCATTACTTTCAGATCAACTTTCAGTGCCCGGACTTCTTCCTCTTTAACATCATCCGATCGTGGTTCTGTAGCTACCGCTTCATACTTTTGGAGCTCGGCTTTCAACTTTTCGTTCTCAGCTCGTAGTTCTTCGTCCGCATTATCAATCTTGACCTTTTCTTCTTGCTGCATCTGCATCTTCTGCAGCTCACTTTCCAATCCAGCGATTCTCTTACGCAGCCCTTGGTGATCACTATTCCCCGATGCACTCGAGTAGTTATTAACAGACGAATCATCTGACTCCGACTCTGAATCCAACGTAGACGTTTCGTCCCCTTCTTTAGTTACCAAATCTGAACTGCTCCCACCACTCTTAAGAAAGAACTCAAAACCCGCAGCTCGGGGCCCACTCTTGGCTCGCGGGTTAGAAGCCGGGGGTGGGTCGGACCCCACATCAGATATCCCCGAGCCTTGTGATTGGAGATCTGAGGGAATATTTTTCCTTAACTCACCTGTGACATTATCATATCTTTCTGCTAGTGACCTGTACATTCTGTAGAACTCTTCAACGTGTGATATGAGTTGTGGTCTTTTTTGGTAATACATTTCGGCTTTTTTAGCGAATGAATCTCCGTCTTCTTCGATTAGTTTTAGCATGCGTTTTACGCTTTGGTCCATTTCTGCAATGATGAACTCTTGGGTCATTTTATGGTTGAAAAGTTTACCATTTGAATTAAACTTAAAGATGTTATTAAGGGGACCCAAATTGATTAGATCACTAAAAAGTGTGAACATTAAGTATATGAGCTAGGGGACATACTATCAACTTACATTAGAGGGAAAGACCTTTAACTTGAAAAATTTTGACTATGAAAAAAGAAATAAGGAAAAGCCAAAAGTTGCTTTTTTAATTTTTCTGATGTCTCATTTTGTATGTTTTATATTTTGTGTTACATGGTTGTACTGTAAATAATAATATACTGATGGACACTAGGAATGGGAAAAAAAACTGATTAAACGAACCGGAATCGAAATAAGCCAGTAACCGACCCAAACTAATAATTGACGGTTTGGTTTGGTTTTGTTTTGTTTTTTAAGCCAAAAATTATGGTTTAGTATTTGTTATACCTTGTTCCAAAATCGAACCGTACACCCAAATTCATTGGATACTGTATGCTAAAGTATAATCCCCAGGCGAGATATACAGAGTAGGAATAGGATAGCAAATCCGAGAGGACATGTTAGCCTGAATTAAGAGAAACACAGAGAAGAAGGAAGGAAAACCCTAATCAAGCTTAATTGGGAAAGCTTGGGGTCGGTATTCTTATAACAACCAATAACCGTCACACTTTACAATTATTACAATACAGTCCCTCAACTATCTATTATTACAAGTAATACCCTCAAACTATTACTAACTGATTTATTTCGTAACAATACCCTCTCCTTTATAACATTTTTGACCTCAAAAATTAAAACTTGGAAATCGCAGCTGCATATCTTCCAGGAACTCCCATGATGCCTCAGAAACAGGTAATCCTTCCCAATGTATAAGTACTTTCATTGCAGCCTTAGAGCCTCTTTTAACCAATTGCCTATCCAATACAGCTCTGGGTTGTAAGACAAATCTTGAACCTTGGGGAATTGGACCAGTTAGCACCGTGGAGCCTTGAGCTTTCTTCAGTAAGGATACATGGAAGGTGTGGTGAATTTGGGCATTCTCTGGTAAGTCTAACTTGTAGGCAACCTTTCCAATTTTCTGTAAAATCATGAATGGTCCAAAGTATCTAGGAGATAATTTCCTGTTGTGATGGGTCTTTAAGGACTGTTGAGCAAATGGATGTAGCTTCACATACACCCATTCTCCAGGTTCAAAGACTCTATCAGTCCTGTGAGTATCAGTGAGTTGTTTCATCCTGTTTCTTGCACTTTCAAGGTTAGCCTTTAGCTTAATGATCATCCCTTCCCTGTCCCTGTGGTAATCTTCCACAGCTGCAACAGTAGTGTCTCCTGGAATATAAGGAATATGGATACTTGGCTTGACTCCAAATAAGGCTTCATAAGGAGTCATCTTAATGGTTGAGTGCCAGGTAGTGTTATACCACCACTGAGCTAAAGGAATCCATTTAACCCAGGTTAATGGAGCATCCATACACATAGCTCTTAGATAAGATTCCAAACATCTGTTTAGAACCTCAGTCTGGCCATCAGATTGTGGGTGGTATGATGAGGACATAGCCAAGGTAATACCCTGCAGTTTCATAAATTCCTTCCAAAAGCCACTTAAGAATACAGGATCTCTATCAGACACTATAGTAGCTGGGCAGCCATGGATTTTAAACACATTATCCATAATGACCTGAGCCACAGTACTAGCAGAATAGGGATGGCTCAACAGTAAGAAATGCCCATATTTAGTAAGCCTGTCCACTATCACCAAGATTGTATCTTTTCCTTGGACTTTAGGCAACCCAGATATAAAATCCATTGAAATGTCACTGAAAATGGATTGAGGGACAGGTAGTGGTTGTAATAAGCCTGGTGAAGCAATAGTTTCATATTTGGCCCTTTGACAGATTGTGCATTCCTTGATAAACTTATGCACATCTTTTGAACACCCTTTCCAATAGAAAAATTCTTTTATTCTATTAAGAGTAGGGGTAGTACCAGAGTGACCACCAATAGGAGAAGCATGAAATAGAGTCATGATCTCAGTTTTAAGAGCAGCATCATGAGGAATCAGCAACTTATCTTTTCTTCTTAGAAACTGGCCATCCCAACTCCTGTTCTTTACAGCTTCCCCTTGTTCCAGTTTCTCAATCAATTCTTTAGTATCAGCATTATGTTGCCAACTGTGTTGAATCTTTTGCCATAAGGTGGGATCAATAGAACTGAGACTGATCTGTAATAAGACCATTCCCTGGACTCTTGATAAAGCATCTGCAGCCACATTCTCAGTCCCTTGTTTATAACATATTTCATAGTCATAACCCAATAACTTGGACAACCATTTCTGTTGTAATGGAGTGACTATTTTTTGTTCTAACAAATACTTCAAACTCTGATGATCTGTTTTGATTATAAAAGGTTTGGTGATCAAATAGTGGTGCCATTGTTTGACTGCCATAATGATGGCCAGTAGTTCTTTCTCATAAACAGAAAGGCTTTGCTGTTTAGGGGATAATGCTTTGCTAACATATGCAAGAGGGTGTCCATCTTGCATTAGTACTGCTCCCATCCCTTTTGCAGAAGCATCTGTTTCTAGAATGAATTTCTTTGAAAAATCAGGCAGTTTTAACACAGGAGGTGAAATCAGAACTTCTTTAAGCTGATCAAAAGCTAACTGAGCCTCATGGGACCACTTAAACCCATCCTTTTTAAGAAGTTCAGTAAGAGGTTTGGCAAGTGATCCAAAACCTTTAATGAACCTTCTGTAGTACCCTGCCAACCCTAAGAAGCCTCTTAACTGTTTGACATTGGTAGGACTAGGCCATTCCTGAACTGCTTTCAACTTATTAGGATCAGTAGAGACACCATCTTTAGTAATAATATGACCCAAATATTCAACTTGGCCCCCCCCAAATGAGCATTTAGATTTCTTGGCTTTAAGAGAATTAGTTCTCATAAGTTGCAACACAGTTTGCAAATCCAACAAGTGTTGCTGCCAAGTTCCACTGTATACCAAAATATCATCAAAAAAGACTAATGCACACTTCCTTAACACATCTTTGAAGGTGGCATTCATCAAAGATTGGAATGTGGCAGGGGCATTAGTAAGGCCAAAAGGTAAAACCAAAAACTCAAAATGGCCTTGATGTGTTTTGAATGCAGTTTTGTAGATATCAGGTTCATACATTCTTACTTGATGATATCCAGATCTTAGATCCAATTTAGAAAAAATGCTGGCACCTTGCAATTCATCCAGTAGTTCTTCAATCAGTGGAATAGGGAAAACATCTTTGACTGTGGCTTCATTCAATCTTCTATAGTCCACACACATTCGCCAAGAGCCATCTTTCTTTTTAACAAGCACTACTGGAGCAGCAAAGGAACTGCTGCTATGCCTGATCACTCCTGAATCCAGTAGTTCCTGTGTCATCTGCTCAATGATATCTTTTTGGGCACCAGGATACCTATAAGGCTTTAAATTCAGTTTTACCTTCTCATCTTTCAAAACAATTTTGTGATCAAAGGGTCTTGATGGTGGCAGACCCTGTGGGACTTCAAAGATGTCCTCATATTCTTTCAATAAGGTATCCAGCTGATCTTCATTTTCCTTGCCAGAAATGACAGGCTGATACATACATTGTTCAGCATTTGAATCTTGAATGGTGAACAGTTGGGCTTGTGTCAACTGATTTTGAGTTTGAATCATACTAGTCATCTTCTCCATGGAACATAGACTGAGGCCTTTCTTTTTAATGCCCTTCAATTCAAAATCTTGACCAGCAACATTAAATTTCATTGTCAGATTCTTAAAATTCCACATAATATCATTCAATGTTTCTAACCATTGAATGCCCAACACCAAATCATAATTGTTCAGATCAATAACCAACATATCTGCAGTGAACCAATTCCCTTGCATGACCCACTGAAAATCCTTCACCATATTCACACATTCAACCTTCTTTCCATCTGCTACAGTTACCTGAACATTCTGTACTTGTTTAACTGTACATTTCAGTTTCTGGGCTAAAGCTTTGCTTATGAAATTGTGGGTAGACCCACTGTCCAACAAAATATACAAGAATTTAGTACCAATAGTACCAACTACTTGCATTGTTGAAAATGATGGTATGCCCATTATAGCATTCAAAGAAATCTGGGGATCCCCTTGAACATCAGCCACATCAATAACCAATCCTTCTATTTCTTCATCTTCCACATACTCATCTACTTCAACTAAAAACAGTTGTTTCTTTCCTTTACATACTCTACTATGCCCAGCCACATACTTCTCATTACAGAAAAAACATTCTCCTTTTGCCCTTTTATCATCCATATATTTATTAGAAACTTTTCTTGGAACTAGGGCATTGGAAGGCACAGAATTAACAGGTGTTGCCAATACAGGTTGTTTGGCAATACTAGTTAGATTATTAGTCCTTGTAATGTTCTGTTTGTAACTAGAGGAACTGTTACCAGAAGCATTACTCAAACCAAGAGTTTTATTAGCTTGTGCCTGCATTCTTGCCAAAGAGTAGGTTTCCCTTAGAGTCTTTGGTTTGAACATTCTTACATGGCATTTGATTTCTGGTTTTAAACCTTCAATGAATAAACTAATTGTATATTCATCAGGTAATGTCACCTTGTTCAACAACAAATCAAACTCATCACAATAATCCTCTAACTCACCAGTTTGTGTTAATGCCTTAAGAGCTCCCATTGCATCCTCTATTAAAGTTGCAGCAAATCTTGTGGATGCATTTCTTATATACTCATCCCATGTTACATCACAGATCTGTTTCCCAGTGGACTTCATGAAGCCTTGATGCCACTGCAATGCCCTGCCCTCTAAATGGACAGCAGCATACCTGACCTTATGTTTCTCAGGTGTTTCATCAATTGAAAAGAAGTGTTCACACTTGTATAGCCACCCTTCAACATCATCACCATTAAACTTTGGAAATTCTACCTTAGTCAATCGATTATTACTGAACTTGTCATTCTCATTTCTTGGAATCATTGTACCTTGTTTCTCTATTTTTGAAAATGTTGCTTGCATCTGATCAAAGGCTGCTTTCAAACTCAATAGACCTTCTTGAGTTTGTGCTGTAAACTCATCCAAACGGCTAACATCTTTAGCAATTCTATCAACTTCTTGATTTCTGGTAGTCATGATTGAATAGGAACGAATTGATTTGAAAAGGTTAAAGAATCAAGAATCAGCCAACTGAGTAGTGATAAGGAATAGAATGATCAATGAACGATCACTCCAAGATTCAACTGATAAGAATAAGATCGAAATGAACGAACAGAAGGTCAACAAAAGATTGTTGAACAGAATGGTTAATCACAAATTGATCAGACCATAAGAACAAAAACGATACGAATTAACGAATTGACAAGAAAGAAATGAAATGGATTACTGAAACTCGCCGGAAGTTAATGAAACTCGCCGGAGAAGACGATCGGAACGGTGGTAGTGACAGGAATCAACGAACTCCGATGAGAATCGGTGGCTCTGATACCAATTGTTAGCCTGAATTAAGAGAAACACAGAGAAGAAGGAAGGAAAACCCTAATCAAGCTTAATTGGGAAAGCTTGGGGTCGGTATTCTTATAACAACCAATAACCGTCACACTTTACAATTATTACAATACAGTCCCTCAACTATCTATTATTACAAGTAATACCCTCAAACTATTACTAACTGATTTATTTCGTAACAGGACATGTATGTATTAGTTTGGTTGCTTACCCTCAATGTTTTCGGCTAGCCATTTGGAGTTTTTGGAGCTGATGTGGCTATCCCACCACCAGGAATGTTTGTTTCTTGATTCTGTCCTTTTATAGCCCTTAGCCTGAATGATTTTAAACTTTTAAGACTAGGATTATCACACTATTTATTTATGTTGACAGAATATTAAGTTAACATGGGAGCAGGCTTACCAAAAAAGATGCCATTTTGCTTGCTTTATGCTAATAATAATAATAATAATATAACCTGAAATACAAAAAAAAAAATAAAAAAAAATGAACATTTATTAACTCAACAAATATCAGAAATCATTTGAAAAAAAAAAAAAATAATCTAAAAATAACTTTTAAAAGCATAATAGATCTCAAGAAACTAATGTTGAGTTATGCAGTCTGATGAGTTATCATTGTTGTGACGGCGGGAGAGGGCGCAGCGCCTCTGGAAGATATTCAAATGACAGTTGTGCAATCTCAGGGAACAAGTCATCAACTATAATCTAATGATTATATAAACAATTCTATGTCATCATAAACAACCTATCAAAATCAATAAAAAACATCCTTTAGTTATACCTTGCACTTATACGTGTTATGACGTTCATTCGTATTTGTTATAATTAGATTTTCGTACACTTAGTTCATGTATATTTGTTGAATTGAATACAAAATTATGGTTGATATTGGCTGTCATGTTATTTACACAATTCTAGTTCAAGTTTAGGACCAAAATGGAATTTGGGTCAAAAAAGTACTAAAAATAAGGATAGGTCACATGTCCACTTCTATAATTTATATTCCCATTATTAAAGAATTAAAAACTTGATTCTTCTAAAATCAAACAAATGGACTTCTCAAACTCTATCTTAGGGTGGAATATTAGGAAGACAATGACAGCAATACAAAACTATTATAACAACCACAATTACAATAAACTAATTTTAAACCCAATATTAATGAATTATACTCACAAATTAGTTTATTTATATAAAAAATAAGCTTGAAGTTATAGGCACATTTTTTTTGAACAAAAGTTATAGGCACAAGTGACCTGCAGGTAAACGGGATATAAGTTACGCTGCTACACGTGTTGGTGATATCACCGTCACGTCAGTTAGTTATTTGTTGGGTGAAAAACGTGATATTGGCCGTATTGGTGCGAAAAAATAGGTGTGATACGGGTTGGGTTGTATAGCAATTAGTGTACCGATATTACCAGCCTAAAAAACATGTTTTAAAAATAGAATATTTAGAAATAGCTCAAGATTTTTTTTATATAAAAGAATACAGATCATAATAAAACAAAACTTTGAATCGTTCCAAGTTTAAAGATATAACTTGGAAGGATTGGAGTAGGTTTCCCATGTATATGTTGTAATCTTGTTTGGTGTGGCGGTCCTCGGTTTTAAGGGCTTAGCCGTTTTTTAATGAAGTTATCCTTTCAAAAAAAAATTTATGATAACAAAAAAGGTAAGAGATGAGACATAACATATTCATTCATCCACAAGTTTTCCAACACGCATAATGCATGCATCATGAAACGTGTCACCCAATTCACCCAAAAACATGTTACATACACGTTCATGAAGCTGGTGTGTAAACCACGCTCTCTAAACAGCGAGTACCCTTATATTTACATAAATTTAATAAAATAAAAAATATTAAATTTAATAATAAAATGCAAATATTAATTAACAAAATATCAAGAGGAGCGGGTGAGTCGTGGCTGAAATAAACAAGTGCCGGAAACGCTGATCCAGCTACGTGGTTCCAACATTCAAGGCATTAATTAATTAATTATTTATTTTGATTTATTATAATTAATTAATAACAATTAGGGGCTGTTTGGTAGCCTCTTAATCAGCCTCTTAACCATTCAGATCTGAATCATTCAGCATTCAGACTGTTTGTTTCAGCATCTGAATGGAATGATTAAGTGCTGAACCATTAAGCTAATAAGGGATGCTGAATGATTCAGCTCTTAACCATTCAGAGCCTCTTAACTATTCAGACTATCTTAATGATTCAGCACTTACATCAATAGCCCATGTGTTATGTTTAAATTTTGGTTTTAGACTTAAAGTTTGAGAAATTAAATGTTATACTAAAGCTATGGACAAGCATAACACGTTTGGGTCGGCGGGATGGACGTTAAATTTTCTGTTAAGTTTTTCGATAATTTTTCTGTTAATTTTTTCGTTAATAACCAAAATACCTCTCTTTTTTAAATTACAACAAATAATAATTTAAGGACACGTTTGGTCTAGGCAGGGGATGGAAGTTCCTTTTTATTGAACTAGTTCTTTTTTTTTTTTTTTTTTGAAAAGTATTGAACTAGTTCTAGTTAATGAAAAAAATACCCCTTATATTTAAAATACAATTTCTGTTGACAATTTTGGTGAAATAAAGTTTCTGTTGACCATTCAATTTTTTTTTTTTTTAAAAATACAATTAATAATAATTTACTAACTATTTTGGTCATTTCACATGTAATTACAAATTTAGGGGTTAATTTGGTCTTTTAACTAAAATTTTGATAAATACATGTTACACGCATAGTGTTGTAAAGAAGTGAAAGGTGAAAAAAAAAATGTGCTCATATATAGATGTGTGTTTGTGGGAATGTGAAATATGTTATAGCTAGTAATAAAAAAAGAAAAAAGAAATGGTGAGGTCGACCTATCATTTTGCTCCTCGAGAACCACCGCCTTTCGTCGTGGTGTTCCACATACGCCTTATCGACATAGCACTGCTTAGCGCACCCCACAACACATGGTCGTAATTTCTCAAACTTGAGAACTAAAACCGAAATTAGAGCATAGTATAGGTACCTTCTGTTTAATTTGCTTTATAATGAAACTGCAAATTTGTTGCTAACTGGCAATAATTTGAGAGCCAAAATGGGTTCCAGATTATGTAACACATACCGAATCAGAAGAAACAAATTACAGAAAAGCCAAAAAGTGTGAAAGAAAAATTATTATTATTATTATTATTATTATTATTATTATAAACACCAAAAAGTGGCCTAATAATGTGTTAATAATTCCAATTTTTTTAAAGTTCGTTATTGTGTTTTCTATATTATTGATAAGATCTAGGAGACTAGTTGTTCTGTGCAAAATTTTGTAAACAGATAAAAAAGGAATCATTAATAAAAAACATGTAATCTAATCGAATATATAGAAGAATTCACCAAATTCATAAAAAAATTTACGATTAATAACTTAACAAAATGCAAGTTCTAACCACAATCTGAACACGAAATTGAAATCATAATATAAAACAGTTAGCGGACTACTTTTTTTTTTTTTCTGTTACTTTGACTGGACTATTTGTAACAGCATATTTACAATACAGGCGATAAGTTTCATTGTACGTTTTTATCTAGTATCTTGCTAGTGGTTTATCTAATGGTATAGCCCGCCTTTTCTAAAAAAAAGGCGCGGCGATCAGTTGGAATTTTAACTAATTAACATCTTCGTTATATTTTAATGAAATAGAAGTTTATGAATGAATTGATTGGGAAACTAAACATATATAAAGATTATGCTGGGTATGAATGAAAGTGGGTACCTTGTTTGTTAATGGTGTGGAAAATAATAATCAGAAGTTGAAGGAGGCCGACCAGAGTGCAGATAATGAAGGGAGAATCATGGTAGATGAGAGAGCATTGGTTTGGTTTTGTTTTGTTTTTTAATGGAGGTCCCAGAAAGGGAGACGTATAAGGTCAAGTTATCATCACAGCAGTTTCATTTTTCACATGCTACCTTTTGTCAACTGTCCATTAATATTTATTTATTATTATGATTTTTATTTTGTAAATATATATACTATATATAACTAACTTTTTACCCACCATGCTTTCTGGCGACACCGTACGTGCGTGATCAAGAGTAGACTACAATCAACTCGACTCAACTCCGAACAAAATTTATGTCGAAATGTAGAGTAATCTTAATTCATATCGTTGAACAAAAATGTATTATTGGATATTTAAAATTTACAGGATATAAAATAAACATGTGCGGTGGCGTCATAAAGTATAGACATTAGACTACAATCAACCAGATTCGTTTCTAAACTAAACTTATGTCGAAGAGTATGGTTACTCAAAATGTAGTATAACTCAAAACATACATAAAAAGAAAACATTTTATAATTGACCAAACTCGTTTTCAAATTAAAAAATTAAGTTAAATCTTAGACGAACTCGAATTTATACAAAGACATCCATAAAAATAACGTGAGAAATTAATTTTACCATAAGTTTGAAACTTTGGAAATTTATGGGCTCACAGTTTGGGGTAGAATGGATTACATGTGAAAAGAGAAAAGTTGGAAAGTATGAGATCCTTTTATGTCAACTTAGAAAGTAGGGGAGTCATTTGTGTCAATTTAGAAAGTTAAAATGTATTATATTTCATCTGTAAAATTTACACAACATAAAATAAACACGTGCGATGGCTAGAGGTGTACAAATCGGTTATTTTGGTCAAACCAGTTTCGGTTTCAAACCGGTTCGGTTTTGGACCGGTTTTGTCGCTTCGTAAGACCGGTTTCGGTTTGTTTCGGTTTCGGTTCGTGAACCGATTCTTGCGCGCACTTTTTTTTTAAAAGGCAACACAAAATTTTATTTTTTTTACACAAAGCTTTTATTGATTCTTATAATTTTTTTTAAGGTGTATGGGTATATATTGTATGTGTGGAAACTTTTTGTATAATTTTATTATATATAATTTTTTAAAATAAAATTTAGTTTTTAATTAAAAAATACCGGTTCCAAACTGGTTTGAGTTAAAACCGGTTCGGTTCAGTTTTTCCTTGTGGAGATGGAGAACCGATCCTATAAGCGTCGGTTCTTGTAGAAACCGGTTTTTTACGAACCGGTTCGATTTGGTTTTCCCGGTCCCGGTTCCCAAACTGATTTTTTTGATCACCTCTAGCGATGGCATCGTACATGGCGTCATAAAGTATATACCACATTAAACCATAATCGTTTTCAAACTAAACTTACGTCAAAGCGTATGGTCACTCACATTTATACCGTCGAATGAAAACGAGTTACATTTTTGACCCAATTTGTTTATCTACAAAATTTACTTCAAAATATAGTCCAACTCAAAATATAAATAAAAATAAAATATTTAATAATTAACCCGACTCGTTGTGAGAAAAGAAATTCGTTAAAGCTTAGACGAACTCGCATTTATACATATACACCCATAAAAATAAAAATGCAAGAAATCAATTTCATCGTAAGCTCGAAACGTTAGAAAGTTGAGGGGATCACAGTTTGGGGTAGAACGGTTACATGTGAAAAGAGAAAAGTTAGAAAGTATGGGAGTCATTTGTGTAACGCCTAGCTATTTCCTAAAAGTTTATTTAAAATGATTTACTCATATAACTATATTTTTTATATATATATTCATCAACAACAATATATCGCTAACTTGAAATACATTCGTATTCGTTAAATAAATTAAAACAATGATTTTGTTACTTTAAATTCTTGGAACTAATAATAAAACATTTGTAAATAAAATACACTAGATAACTGACATTTAGTCTACGCTTTTCGTTCTAACGTACATATATAAACATTTTTAAAATATAGTCCAAATGCTCGTTTTTTTTTCAGTTTACATTTATATAATTTACGAAATAGTTATCTAGCATTTAAACGAGTAAGATCCATAAACGAGACCCGAGTCGGTAACTAGTTCGTATATGTGGTATACCTCCACCTAACCTACATACCAAAACCCTACCTATTTAAACACCTTATCTCCTCTTCCCCTTCATCTTCCTAACCCAAAACCCTATCCTCCTTCACTTCTCCTCCTACACCTCTTATCCTCCTTCCCCTACTTCATGTCCTACTCATTCCTCCACCTACATCTACACCCACACTATCACCACACACCCTGCCCCGGAGTCTAATCGTCACCCGAGCCACCCCATCGACGCCATACACTCCACTCCGGTCCCCGTTTATCACCGGCGCCGCGAGCAACAATTGACACAAACCCGGCATAGATAAGGTAACCCAACTATCAGCTAGAACCTTGAACTTCCCATTTGAACCAGATTGTTAAACAAATCGGTCGAGTGTTTCTTCTTTTGACAGCAACGACAACATCACGAGCCACGAACACGACCCCATGCCTTGAACCAGCTACATTCTCCTGATCGCCCAACCGAGGCCCTTGTGATCGACCATCATGGTACCGAGAGTGGGTGCAGTGCAACCACCGGGAATGGGATCGATTTATTATAGTTACAGTGCAACAACAATGGTTTGTTTATTTACTGGGTTTTGATGCGTTTGGTTTTAGCAATTAAAAAGATGTCAATTTCCCCGGTGCCAAAAACTTTGATTTATCAATCCCAAAACAGTGGTTTGGGGGAAAAGACTGATTTTACTAAACCCTCATTAACAAAGTTTTAAATTTATAAAGTAAACTATAATTACTTTAGAAACTAAAACCAACACATAGGCAGAGAACCTGACGTGCATTATATAGTCTCTGGGGTAAGTATTGAGTATCGTATTCCAGAGTTCACAGTTTCCCCTACTCAACCTTTCATTATTTAATTGATCGGGTTTTAAAAATAGAAAAATAAAATGGAGGGTTTCTTTAATAAAAATAGTTTTGAAAAAGGTTTGGTTTTATAAAATTTAAGATAAAATAAAATTGTAGATAGATATGCACATCTCGGGGCCCTCCGTATAAGTAGTTAAGTTTATTATTAAAATTAGTAATTTAAAATAATTAATTATGCGGAAGACGAGAGTGGTCTTGAAGTGTTGACTCCTTGATAGAGAAACGGAGGCGACTACTGAGTAGAATGCAGAACCTCTCCAGCGTGCGTCCACCTAGGGTACTCCGCCAGGGCCTCGCATATAGCGGGCTCCTCAAACCGCGGTCAAGTCGCTGGTCCTCGAACTTATCATCTTCTTGAATTGGAGGCTTCATCTTCGAACCGGAACACCGTACACCTCCCTTAGTTCTCGCGTTCCGTACCGAAGGGTCTCTCTATGGAGTCAATCCTGGCAACCTCGTGTCCCCTATTAGGTTAATGGTCATGAAGACCGAAGGATTTCTCTTACGGCTGTCTCAGGCAACTCGGGCCCCCATTGGCTAACGGTGTTGTACTAACGAGAACTAGATAAAGAATCTTTATTTTATTATCTTTTAAGTGACACTTTATTATTTACTGATCAATTAAATATAAAGTTGGTTTAAATAAATGATGACTTAATTACCCAACCCATAACCTCCCGAACTGAATGAAACCCTTAACAAAGGCGACACATAATCCTAAAGGCGTGCAATCAGGAGATCACTGGTGCGCCCGTAGGGAAACCATCCTTTGCCAAAAAGATCATTCAATCATCTGGTAAGAACCAGAAATGTGTCACTCAGATCTGGTCCACTTCAGAAGCCATTGCTTAGAATCCGGTTTGGATATCAGAAGCCTGAAGGATCTGTCTCACTACCGGTTTCCTTGCCTTGGATCTAGCTCGGGACTACCAGAAGCTGATTAAACCTCTAGTTAATAAATTAAGTTAAGGTTGATTTAAGTTATTAAGTTAATCATCATTCAAACCTGTCACAAGATAAACAAATAAAGATTAAAAGAGGATAACACAACAAATAACTAAAAATAAACTACTACTACTAATAATAAAAGTCTACAAATCGAAGCGGGTTCGTGAATAATAGAAAGATACAACCATATAAATGATCAACACAAGGATCATGGCTGCTCAAAGACAAGCTCTCCATCTCCAAGTGATATGTAGTTTCTCATGATCCTCACGACCCTCGATGTTTGTTGCATACTACTCTACGATCCCTTACTTGGCCTTAATGATCAAGGTAGGACAAGGCCTAGCCTTGTTGGGTGTGTTAGGATGGCCCTAAGGCCTCCCACAAGACCCCAAGACCTCTGGAAGACTCTTGGAAGTCGACTAAAGAAGGCTCTAGTCAAGGTGTGAAGGGATGAACAAATGGTGGGGGTTAGCTTGCTATTTACAGAGCTCCAGGGGAAGCACGGGCGTGCCCAAGAGTGTCGGGGGCGTGCTTGTTGTCTCACGTACGTCTGTTGCTGCATGGCAGACATTCTCTGTACTTCTGGTCTGAGCACGGGCGTGCCCAAGATGTTGGCACGGGCGTGCATGCCTTCCAGACTCTGTTTTCTTGCTCTCCAAGTTTGCTGCATTGTCTTCTTGCATGCAAGGCCTTCGTGCAGGTGAGAATGGGCGTGCTTGGTCATTCCGGGGCTAATTTTAGCATTGTTTAAGCCCCGAGATTGTCTTCAAACATATAGTGAAATGGCTGGAAGTCTCGTATCTTTAGGAATCTCCTGATTTTGCCTGTTTTCACCCGAAAATCCTCTGTTTCCGTCTCGGAGCTCCATTTTCCTGATAAATACAAATAGGAACGAATTAAGTATCAAATATTAATAATATAACCTTAATTGTATCCTATTATGAGACTGTTTATGCCCGTTTTACATGTTAAGTATGTGAGTTATTAGGTTTACATTTTCATTTTCGTTTCTGTTTGGGCGATTGGCCGGTGGAAAAGGTTTGGAGTGATGACCAAAAAACGTTTAGAGTGATGTTGGGCTAAGACTCGGTTCGTGTTCAGCTTCTTTCGGTCAATTTTGGTCAAGATCCGATTCGGTCAAAGATGGTCAACTTTGGTTAAGTTTTGATTCGGTCAAAGCTGGTCAACTCTGGTCAATATTTTGTTCAGTCAAAGCTGGTCAACTAACATTGCGAGACGAGCTTATTCACGGGGAGGTATAACGCGCGCACAGCCTTGGTTCATTTATTTCGGATTACTTTATATATACATATATTATAAAATTGTAAACGAACCGAACCGAATAAATTTTGTATCGAAAATTATTTTATTGATTAGCTTTGGACAAATCGAATAATGACTAGCTTATGTTCATACGAGTTAACATAGAACTATATGTATATGTATTACTTATCAAGACTTTTAGCTATAGTTCGTATAGTTTTAATTACTTGAGCCACTTGTGTGTAAAGACTTAGTAAATTGTTTTGCACTTTGAGTTTGGACAATTGATGTTTTAGGAAAATATAGACAAGTTGAGTTGTCGGTTTTATGGAAAAACAGAGGAAACTCTGCCCAAAATTTTACAAAACATAAGAAACATATCAAGCGTTCAAATCTATGAATTTGTACAATAAGCTACGTTTTTACAAATAGAATTGATGCTTTCACAAATTGATTATTTTAACAATAAATCCAATATTTAAATTCTATTTTTGCTGTACTAATGTGTATATATTATTATCCAACGTGCCATTTCAAATGATTAAAAGTTGCTACTCATGGAATACTATATTTGTAGTATAAATTTTAAATAAACACACATGCGCTCACACTTTGAGAAACAAAACTAACTTAATATCGGTTCGTTAAATTATACACATTTAAAGACGCATATTCATTTAATACGCGTCTAGGTAGTTGGATAAACTATCTTTACAACCAATAGTTAAAATAAACCCATTTGCATTAGAATTTAAGGTATCTCTTACTTGTATTAGGACTCAAGAGTTCAGTTAATCCAAGTTCAGACTTTATTTTGCTAGTGCTTTCGCAATGAAATTCAAGTGAGTTCAAACTTGTCTACTTTTTCTCTTTACCACTTTTGGGGCTCAACATGTATCATATGCAAATACACTAAATGCTTTCATACACACATGCTCAATCTATCAAACATGCCTATATGCCATTGCCATGTTAGGAATCAAATTCTTCTATACAAAAGCCTTAGCATACAACCCGCCTTAAAATGTATAGCGCCATAGGAGTAGCACACCGCCCCCTTTGGGTCATTGTTAAGTTTTAACGGCCTAACACGATAGTGTTAGGATATGCAGTGGTAACACGGGATTGATTATGCCTTTTGTATGATTTTGTATGTGCAAACTATAGCATGATGATTTGAGTAAAACATTTTATTATTATGTATGTATTTAAAAACTAGCATGCTCACAAATGCTTTATGTGTTGACAAGATATTTTATACATGTTGCAGGAAAAAGCTTGATGAGATGATACAAGAAATATCACTTAGGATTCGGCCTTAGAAACAAATGAAACAATCACTATTCTTACTTCATGTTTATGTTGATGTGTTTCCTCGCGAACAAATTGTATACTTGTTGAACCTTAGATACAAATGAAATCTATTTTAATATATTATCGCAATTTAGTGTTATGAAGTCTTTGAACAATCTATCACAAGTCGTGCCTCGATGTATTCCGCCACCGGTTGGGGTGTGACAGATTGTTATCAAATACATAACTATAGGGAATTAGGAAAATTGCCATGATTGACCTAGTCTATAGTTAAGATTCTTTTATTTGACCAATTCCTTCTATCATGCTTAAAATACTTGATTTTCATACTTATTTATACATGCCTTTCCTAAGGTAAAAGTATGTTACAAAAACAAAGACTCGTATTTCACAAACGAAAGGACCTCACCATGTTAGGATATGAGGTTGATTGTTTTGATTGTTTAAGTAAAGAAGTAATGAACGAAGTGAATTATAATTGGAAAGTGCAGCGGAATAATAAACTATTAATCAAAACAAGAGAGTAAATGATTTAATCGAAAGCTTTCATTTATAAAATGATTACAATTAATAGTACAAGTACTCCCCCTCAGCCTGATCACTCTGTGATTGTTTGTTTGAGAGAATGTTTCGAGTGATGAATAGAACAGTACAAGCACTGTTCTATTTATAGACAAATCTAAACCACTGATGATCTAAGCTGACGTCACCTAAGACAGTGACCTCTAACAGAATAACAAACATAAAACATCTGTTGTATACAAACTACTGTTACATTGTAAAACTCTGAAAGGTAAACTGCTGTTGGGAAAACTCTGATGGTCTTGTATCATCTGTTGGAGCCTAAGTGCTGTTGGCTCCAACAGACCTTTAGTCTTCAGCACTTTGATCAGCAGTTGTTCTTCGTTAGACCTTTGGTCAGCAGTTGTTCTCTAGCAGTTGTTATCCAACAGTCTTTTGCAGCAGCAGTTGTTCCAACAGTTGTTAAGGTACATCAGATGTTAGGGTCAGCAGCCTTTTGGGAAAAGTATCTTGTAAATGCTGTTTATTGCTAAGGATCAATTGAGTAGTATATTTTGGCTTTCCAATCATCTGTTCTTCTCCAGGTCAGCAGACCCAACACACCAAAATAGGAGTGAATCCCTTACTTTGGTGACAACTTTCAATCCGCTTTATTCCTTTTAAATTTTTGAAATTTCACCATCGAGATAGGAGTGATTTCCTTACCTTGATGGCAATTTCACTCATCTCACTCTAGTGGAACCTTACCAAAGAGTTAGGATTAACTTCCTTTACTCTATGGATAAGTACCAATCCACAATTTGAAGACGACATCACCAAGTTAGGAGTGATATCCACATCTTGATGACTTGTTTCATATTCCCTCTGTGGCAAATGGAAAATTTTTTCTTTTCTTTCGTCTCTTCCTTTTTGGCCTTGGGCAATTTTCGGGACGAAAGTTCTTTCAACAGGGGGATGATGTGACACCCGGCAAACTCAGGTTAGTAACATTGATCAAACCCGTAAGTCTACCTTAGCGAGTCATGCATATTACATACTTAACTGGGTCAGTTGAGTCATTACGATGGTTAAGGGAATCATCGGGAGTCATTACAATGATCCACGGGATCATTGGGAGTCGGTCCATAACCATGTGTACAAGGATTGGTGATTCGTGGAATTACTGGGTTTAACGCACACACGCAAGTCTCGAGTCCCAGGAATTGGTGAATGGATGTGAATGTGTTAGTTATCATGCATTATGTGTTTGTAATCATTACGTGACTTGTCGGTATGTGAATACGTGTTTATATGTGTTAAAATAGTGTTTAACGCGCCAAAAACCCGGAACCGGATGCTGCAGGCTAGTAGGATGCTGCAGGTGAGTAGGGAAGGGCGATTAGGCCCAATCACGTGTCGTTATAGGCGATTAGGCCCAAATCGTATGTAACTATAGGCGATTAGGAGCTCTAATCGCCTGTAGCTGTCTGCAATCGCCTGTTCTGTTTTGGACGACTAGAAACACCTATAAATACAACCCTTGACTCACAAAACACCATTTGTGCAACCCTAACTGATCCTAAGCCTCCCTCATACCTTAGAACACCTTTGGAACTTGTTTTGCTTCAAAACTCACCATTTCCAAGCTTACACACCTTTCTTTGATAAAATCCAAGGTGTGTTCTTCATCCCAAACCTTTGTAATGCTATTGTTTTGGTTCCCAAAGGTCCAGACCTTGTTTTACTAAGTTTGTGTCTTTAAAAACCTTTGAAATGAGTTTCTAAAACAAGTCTAAACCTTTATACTTGCTATATGTGAAGTATTCTTGCAAGAAATGATTTTTAGTGGTCAAAACTTGAATGTTTCCATGTAATTGATGTACTTCTGATGTGTAGGAGTTATTAGGATGTTTTCCTAAGGATTTGAGCCATTAATAGTGTGTTTTGATGAAAATATGCCTTTTGACCCATTTGGATGATTCTTGAAGATTTAGGATGTTAGGAGTTGATTTGATGATTGTTTGTTGTTAGGATTTACATTAGAAGGGTATGATAACAAAGGGATGATGATTTGCAAGGTTGTAGGTAATGAAATCTGATAATTTGCCATTTAAGGAAAGATATGCATAATTAATGAAACTTAGTACTTTCCCATTTTTTGAAATAATTGCACCAAGGGTGTTAGAGCAGTGATAAATTGGGGATTTTTTTTACTTGGAATGGGTTGGTTAATAGTTTAGGTTTGGTGTTGGGTGTTTATACATGTTCCGGATCTGATTTGGAGGGTTAAACGCGCGAAAAGGCGGAAATCAGCTGCAGGGGGCGATTAGAGTGGCCCAATCCCCTGAAGATCATGTGATTGGTCCTAATCGCATGCATCTAAGGGCGATTAGGACCCCAATCGCATGTAACACATGCATTTACAATCCCAATCGCCTGTTGACGACTCCCAATCACCAGTTGACTTTTCATAATTGCATGTTAGTTTCCTAATCGCGTGTGCTGCTGTTGTAAGCGTATTTTGACATCCCGAAACATGATTTGACGCCTAGGAACATGATAGGAACCCCGTGACATGCCCAATGACTTAGTAACACGTGTTCAGACTCGTTTATGCATTAATTGAGCATATTGCTAGACTTAGTGAACTTTTGCGCGTGCTAAGTGTTTAATTGCATATGTTGCATGATATAGTGTATTTGGCTAACACATGAGATGTCGGGTCACCAATGGGATGTCTAGTCTTTTCTGGTACGGTCGGTTTAACAGTCAAAGGTGTTTTCAAAAGTACATGGTTGTGTTCTGGACATTCGAGGACTAGTTAACCCGCGGGTTATTAGTCTGGGTACTTACATGCATCTTATGATAAGTCGCCGCTATCTGGGGCTATCATAGCTTACTGATTTAACTGTTTTCAAGTAACGCAATCTAAGGTGAGTGTCACAGCCCCGCTTTTACTGTTTTGCTTTCTGGGGAGAAACATGCTACATCTTACTTACTAAAGGTCATGTTATACTATGGTTACTTTACATTACTATACGGCTTTTTATGGGAAGTCTCAGGGGGAAACCATGAATGTACGGGTTGCACAACGAGGGAAATGTGGATAGATCTATTGGGCCTCACAAACCCCACTCGACGGCGAGGCTGGGCGGGTGCATATTGTCTCTAGTCCAGGGTTTACCGAGGCATCGGTAACCCAGTCATCTGGGCACACTTCATCTATTGGTACATGTTAAGTAATGGGTTCCCAATCGTAGTATTAAAAACACTTAACGTCTAGCTAACGTTCATATAACCTAGTAGTAACAGATATGATCTTTTCAAACTTATAACAACTCTTTTATAAAAACCTGTGAACTCACCAGCATTATATGTTGACATTTTTGGCATGTTTTCTCAGGTCGCTAAGGTAGCAGTTAACGGACTAGGCGCACGGAGTCTTGCACAGCGTCTAGAGTTTTGTTGCATATTAAACAATGTTTTGTAAACTATAATATGCCTTTTGGTTGTAAACAAGAAATGCTTCCACTGCTGGTTTATGGCTCAAAGCATAATGTTTTGGTTTCAATCTATATATTTAGTGTTTGTTTATTGTGATCGTTGACTTGGATCCTGATATGTCACGCGCCTCGCGGTAAAACCCCACAAGTGGAATTTGAGGGTGTGACAGATTGGTATCAGAGCCAACAGTTATAGTAAACTAGGACTGCATGTAGAGTCTAGTCTATAGCCGAGCCACACACACTAGACGGTCACATATGGTCGAGTCTTAACATGTGGGTAACATCTTAAACTTGTCGGGGTGCTGGTGTCATCATCTTCTACGCTACATCATGTGCTTATTCATTTATCATTATACTCCTTAACTCATCCTTATCATGATTCGACGGCGAGCAACATACTATTGAACTTTCTTGGCGACGGTGTACATTGGGGTAGCTTCGGCATACTCTTGAGATCTGTCCAGGGATTCAGACATCTCCCTTCTATGCCATAATAGACACACTCGTCCTCACATACACTATCTTACATTTATACTTATAATAATAATACCATGTTTGGGTGCTAGTGTCCGGTGACTTGAACTCCAAGCTTAAAGTACACCTGGAGGACTATGTAGAACAGTTTATCATGTCGGGTGCACACGAGATCATAAACTGGAATGCATGGGAACCCTGGTGGACTTTGCGTTTGGACAGATGGACCCGAATTGGACCCGGTTTAATTTCTTGAAATTCCTAGTGGATTACACCACGAGTAAGCCTAAGTCTTTTGTTCAATGTTTTGACAGAAGATGTCAGGAGCTCATGGAGGTCGCAGGGGCGGCCGTGCTGGTGGCCGTGCTGGCGGCGGTGGTCGCGGTAACGTTAATACGACCCAAGAGGAGTTGGACAATCTACTGCAGCAGCATGTGAATGTAGCCTTGGCTGCGTTCCAAGCTGCTCATAATGCTATGGGTGGTGGTGATGTCAATCCACCCCCACCTCAGTGCTCATACAAAAAGTTTATGGATTGCAAGCCCCACAACTTTAACAGGACTGAAGGGGCAGTGGGACTGCTCCTGTGGCTAGAGAAGGTTGAATCTGTGTTCTCCATGTGCAGTTGCCTGGTGGGCGACCACGTGAACTATGCTTTAGCGACCCTTGAGGGTCAAGCTCTGACTTGGTGGAACTCCACCACCCAGACCATGGATATCGGGGAAGCCCATGCTATGCCTTGGTCTGAATTCGTACAGCTTCTGAAAAACGAGTACTGCCTGAGGGACGAGATCCAGAAGCTCGAGCATGAGGTCTGGAATCACAAGATGGTGGGGTCTGAGATTGAAGCATTTACATCTAGACATAATGATCTGGCGGTGTTGTGCCTGGATTTGCACTCACCGGATTATAGAAGGATTGAGCACTATATTTCTGGGTTGGTGCCGGAGGTTGCGGGGTTGGTGGTTGCGGGTAATCTTACCGTGTATTCTGAGGTTATTCGGTCGGCTCACAGGCTGACCAATATGAAAGTAGCAGAAGGAGTCTTGCCTCCCCGAGGCGCTACTATGAAGGCTCCTGAGAACAACAAACGAAAGTGGGAAGGTGTGGGTACAGGCTCGAGTTCAGCTCAGTCTCAGCCGGTGAAGAAGTCTGATGTTGGGGGATTGTCGTCTGAGCAGAAGTCGGGGGGTTATTTCGGGAAGTTGCCAAAGTGTGAACGGTGTTAGTTTCATCATACTGGTCCTTGTGACAAGAACCGTTGTCGTCGATGCCATAAGAATGGGCACCAAGCTAAGGATTGTAGGACCAACCTTCAGGGTAATCAGAACCCGTCTGCTACACCTGCCCCTAATCCTCAGGCTGTTGCCCCTCAGGGAAACCAGGGAAAGCAGGGGTGTTATAACTGTGGTGAGCTTGGACACTACAAACGTGATTGCCCCAAGTTGAAGTAGGGAGAAGCTGGGAAGAATGGATCGGGTAATAGGAACAATGGGGGCGGAGGCAGGAATGCTCGTGCCTTTGTGATTGGTTCGGGCGAGGCCCGACAAGACCCTGACACTATTACCGGTACGTTTCTTCTTGATAATCGCTATGCTTCGGTTTTGTTTGATTCTGGTGCCGATAAGAGTTTTATATCTCTTGGATTTAGTCAATTGCTTGATAGGGTACCTACACCTTTAGAGGCTAAGTACTTGATAGAGTTGGCTGATGGTAAGAAAGTCGAAGCGACACACGTCCTTAGGGAGTGTCACCTTGAATTGTCGGGTTATTCATTTCTTATTAATCTTATGCCGTTGTCTTTGGGTAATGTAACACCCCAACCGATGGCGGAAACATCGAGGTGTCACGTAGTGACGATTGTTCAATAGCTCATGGACTAGAAATGTAAATTTGAATACATTGAATTTAATAATTTATTACATTAAAAGAAATACAACAATTACGACTAGCAATCTAAACTAAGATACAGTAATCTCAATCTAAGTCTATGTTCCAAACGCTTGGAAGTAATCTCATAAGAACCTGAAACATGTACGAAAATGATTTGGTCAATACAAAATGTATTGGTGAGCATACCCTGTTTGAATAAATATAGTAGGAAAAGTGTTTAGCAATTCATGTGCGGTACCATTTGCAATTATGTAATAAGTAATATCCGTTCAAAATCAACCCTATGTAAAGAAAAGCAGATATATATAGTATGCGCTAGTAGTAATGTAATACATAGCAATGACGAGGACTCTCAACAGAGTCACAAGGGTATATACCATAGTACTATTCATTGAAATGCCAGGCCCTCAAAGGTTAATGATTTTGACAAGTCATAGACACACAAATTAACATAACGCAAACACACATGAGAATTGCATTTAGTGAAAGAATAACATTTAGTCATAGTGTACATGAATAGCCCCAAAATAGTAAAATGAAAAAGGGGAAAGATATACTCACAGTTTGCGAAAGCGATCAAAATCCACTTAAGCGGTCGTGAGCTAAGTAATGGGAATTCCGAGGAATTCAACCTATAATGTATAAACATACTAATAAGGAAATGTCTAAAAAGTCTAAGGTAACTAGGGTCTAAGGCATTAGGGCTTGCTAGACTCGTATAGGGAAGATGAAATTATTAATGACAGTTTTGAAATAAATATATCACGATTAATTTAATAAGTGACTAAAACACTTATGTTTTCCACATTTAGAAATATTTTCTATTTTATAGAAAAATAACCACGAAATAGATTCTATGATTTATATTTAATTAAACAATTTATTATATCGAATTTAAATATAAATAGAATAAATAATACGAGATAAGATCCCAAAATGTTATTATTATGAGAAATAATTATTTTATGGTATGAAATACTAAAAATAATATTTCCATAGTTTCTTTTAATTTATTTGCATTTAAAACATATTTAATAAATTTAAATAGTGTTTTAATGATTAAAAATAGTAAAAATAACAAAAATAATCATTTTCTAAGAAATTTTATTTTATTTCAGTTTATTATTCATAAAAATAAATCTCCAGAAAATTTAAGGTTAAAATCACTTAAAATGAATTTTTAATCATTTATTTATGATTAAAACAATTTAATTTAAGAAAAATACAAAAATATGACATTTTCCAGAAAATAAAAGTGTAGTAATTTTCTTTAGGGTGTCAAGATGTTACACCTAAATTTTCATAATTTTTGGATCAAAAATGGATTTATTATGAATATTCTAAGATATATATGTATTATATATATGTATTATAGATTAAATGAAAGAAATGTAAATAATAAATAAAAAAAACGAAAAAAATAATAATGGGCAGAGCTGGGTTCGAACCTGTGCCACATGATTCACAAACACAACTTCTGACCACTCTGCTACAAGCCTCATATGTTGAAAAGTTTGGAACTTTATTATATTTAAACACATTTTACAATGTCATCTTCTTCCCCAATACTTCTTCTAAGAACCCTAACCCTAACCCTATATCTAATTAAACCAACACAGATACAATTACACATCTGTTATAAGGGGCTATTACTCGGAGATGGTTAATAATCAAAACGACAAAAAATGAAAGGGACTTACAAAGAACGATTGAAGCCGAAATTAGATTGCAAGAACCGAAACTTAAAATCACGAATTGGGCAGTTTTCAATGACGGTTTAAGGCGATTTTTAGTGGGTTTAGTTTGTATGGAGGTGCAGAAGACGAAAGATGTGCTTGGTTTATATTGTGGGTGTTTAAATGACGCGTATTGATTGGTTTTCAATTTGCGGTCGGTTACACGTATGAACTCGGACAAATCTCGCTTAAAACACGTTTAATACCTATTAAAAACCTTGTTACGAGCTAAGTATTGATGGAGATACGTTATTCTATCATTAAAACGAGTAATTGGCGCATTTAAAGCCACTTAAGGTGGTTGCCGGAAAACTGGATTCGCCGGATCCGGCAAACTCACCGGCCGGAAAAACATGGGGAAGAAGGAGGCAGAATCTGTTTTTTTTTAAAACTTTTAAATATTGACACTTTTGATCCCTCAAGTATAACTAGGTTAGTTTTAAATATATCTTTGTTAGAATTTCCTTTTATAAACTTAACCATACTAACCAAGGTTAACTTTAAACCTTTATAAAATTTCTAACTCTTTTTTTTAGGCTTTAAATGTTTAAACAAAATAAAATTCAAAACAATAATTGCAAAAATGTATAACGTTTAAATATTGTTTCAATAATCACGTTCGGTTAAAATGTAGGTGCTATCAAAATAGATATGTATACATATAACGATCGAACGAAAGTCAACTTTTATTGAATTTGAAAATGGTAGAAAATTTAAGGGCTATAAATGATAACTTCATGAATGACGAGGGGGACGGATGTCACAGTCTCCCCTACTTTAGAAAATTTCATCTCGAAATTCCTTCAAGTGGAGGCTACTATGAAACAAAAGGCGTTGTAAAAGTTAACAAGATTTTTAAAAGAGAATTTTATCATTTATGATTCGACACAATTTAAAAAATAGTTGTCTCATACCCAATGTAAAAGTTCCAAAATCTTTGACAGTTAATCCAAAGTTAGAAAGTTGAGAGTTTAGGTGAGAAAAGTTTTGGGAAGGTGTGACGGGTGAGGGGCAGAGGTACTAATGAAGCAGTCTCTCTTACTTTAGAAAGGTTTCTGACCGAACTTTATTAAGGACATGCAACAGGATTTTGACTAACAGAGAGTGTAAGTGTATACAAAGTTTAAGGTTTTCTGTAGGGGTGGTCAAAAGAAGGACTCTAGGAAGACGAATTGAAGCTCGTGTAAAAACGTTCTTATCGATAATGCTAGCTACTAGTCAATGATCTAATGAAGAGGTAGTAATGGGTAGGTTCTTGGTTAAACTCCTAGTCCGTTCCCGCAGTATCGTTTATGCTTATATATAGGGTGTACCGCAGCTGACCCACCACACTCCCGATACTTTGGACTCGTACTGATTGTCTACCAATAGCCTAAATAGAATTACACACCACCCTCATGTACCTGTAAACCCATGATTGCGTTCCGGACCGTAATCATCGATTTACCTTACACTAAGGTGTTATGCTTTTCCATAACCCTATCCTAAGTAATACTAGAAACAAATGCGTGCAATCAGGATATGCTAAGTAATTGATACTGCAATGAAACAATGACATGGTTAGAGGTCCTTCCCTTTCGGGTTTACCCTTTAACCGTAATGAGAGTAACATGTAAGTAATAGACATCGTTAGAGGTTCTTCCCTTTCGGGTTCACCCTTAACCGGTAACTTCTGTTCCCATCGTTGGCTCTAAACACTCATATTGATAAACTCTGAGGTTTACACCGTTCCCCTCGGATTAAAGAAATACTCTAATCCGAGTCGTACATGGGCACTGGCTTAGATCTCATACGAGTTATCAACTAGTATGTTCATTGGCCATGATGATGAACAAAAATAATGTATGTATAACAGGGTTTTGCTCAAAATAGGAAAGAAAATGTGCATACCAAATGTGTGCTCATGTAAGTATATAAGTATAGCATAAAATTTCGATTGAAAGAATAGTATAATATAAATCGATTAAATCGTTCAAAATGAAAGTAAACGAGTTACATTAATGCTCAAAAACCAGTGTTGTAAGAGTGACTACTAATAATTAGTGCAAATGTAATAAGATTACTTTTTGTTTATCAAAGCGTAGTTTGCTCAAACTTTGTAATATGGTTGAAAGAATATTTGTAATGCATGAGGATAACTTTTTAGAAATCGAAGTGTGTTTTAGATTCAAAACAGGTTCATTTAAAAAAAAAATCTTTGTAATTACGAGATGTCAAGTTTGAAAAGTGTTATAAGGCATATTATTAGTTGCAAATTTCTCCCGAAAACATATATTGGATACATTATATGAAAACAAAAAGGTTTACATTTGACTTGTAAAATATGCAATACAGGTTTGTAAAATGAAAAATGAAACCATTTCATGAAGTATGTATAAATCTAATGTGTTTTAAAAGACCAAGATTTAAAATGACGTGAAATGATAAAATCAACGTATGTAATAGATTACCAATATTTAAGAAAATTCATAATTTATCATTTGAGTCTTCAAACGATAAACAAAATATAAATATCAATATCATAAAACATTGAGATTGTTTCCATGGGAAACTTTGACTAACTAAAGTAATTGAAATGTTATTAGTGACTTGTGGGGGCGTACTTTAGCCTATAAGTGAATGCTCATCCCAAGAGTTCTCAGGTCGGCATACAGGTCCCTCGTCTGATTGGGATTTATGCGAAATACCAGGCCTAGACAGAAAACTCAGGATACAGGCGCTCACCCTTCCAGATTGCACGTGCCCCATCACTAGTAAATTCCAAAACTTTAGCGAGATTAAAAACGTGATGCAGAAATAGATCATTGAGATGTGGATTTCACTCCTAACTCAAAAATGTATTTCAAAATTGACAACTATTGTGGAATGAAACCAATCACTAAGTTAAGGATATCACTCTCAGCTTAGTGGTTAAGTTTCTTTTTGAAGGAAATACTCTTTGAGGTGTGGATGTCACTCCTATCTCAAAGATATATTCCTAAGATAAATAACATATAGAGGAGTGAAACTAATCACCAAGGTATGGATGTCACTCCTAACTTGGTGATATCGTTTCGTTTGTGAAATACGAATGTCTTCTACTCCAAGCAAAATACCAAAAGAAAAACAAGAAAGAATCATAGCTAAAATATCATGAAAGAAAATATAAGAATAAGAGAAATATACACGAGAGGACTCGTGAAAATAAGCTTAGTTATAGACTAGGTTAAAAGGCATTCTAATAACCTAATTCCCTACAACCATGGCTCTGATACCAATCTGTAACACCCCAACCGATGGCGGAAACATCGAGGTGTCACGTAGTGACGATTGTTCAATAGCTCATGGACTAGAAATGTAAATTTGAATACATTGAATTTAATAATTTATTACATTAAAAGAAATACAACAATTACGACTAGCAATCTAAACTAAGATACAGTAATCTCAATCTAAGTCTATGTTCCAAACGCTTGGAAGTAATCTCATAAGAACCTGAAACATGTACGAAAATGATTTGGTCAATACAAAATGTATTGGTGAGCATACCCTGTTTGAATAAATATAGTAGGAAAAGTGTTTAGCAATTCATGTGCGGTACCATTTGCAATTATGTAATAAGTAATATCCGTTCAAAATCAACCCTATGTAAAGAAAAGCAGATATATATAGTATGCGCTAATAGTAATGTAATACATAGCAATGACGAGGACTCTCAACAGAGTCACAAGGGTATATACCATAGTACTATTCATTGAAATGCCAGGCCCTCAAAGGTTAATGATTTTGACAAGTCATAGACACACAAATTAACATAACGCAAACACACATGAGAATTGCATTTAGTGAAAGAATAACATTTAGTCATAGTGTACATGAATAGCCCCAAAATAGTAAAATGAAAAGGGGAAAGATATACTCACAGTTTGCGAAAGCGATCAAAATCCACTTAAGCGATCGTGAGCTAAGTAATGGGAATTCCGAGGAATTCAACCTATAATGTATAAACATACTAATAAGGAAATGTCTAAAAAGTCTAAGGTAACTAGGGTCTAAGGCATTAGGGCTTGCTAGACTCGTATAGGGAAGATGAAATTGTTAATGACAGTTTTGAAATAAATATATCACGATTAATTTAATAAGTGACTAAAACACTTATGTTTTCCACATTTAGAAATATTTTCTATTTTATAGAAAAATAACCACGAAATAGATTCTATGATTTATATTTAATTAAACAATTTATTATATCGAATTTAAATATAAATAGAATAAATAATACGAGATAAGATCCCAAAATGTTATTATTATGAGAAATAATTATTTTATGGTATGAAATACTAAAAATAATATTTCCATAGTTTCTTTTAATTTATTTGCATTTAAAACATATTTAATAAATTTAAATAGTGTTTTAATGATTAAAAATAGTAAAAATAACAAAAATAATCATTTTCTAAGAAATTTTATTTTATTTCAGTTTATTATTCATAAAAATAAATCTCCAGAAAATTTAAGGTTAAAATCACTTAAAATGAATTTTTAATCATTTATTTATGATTAAAACAATTTAATTTATGAAAAATACAAAAATATGTCATTTTCCAGAAAATAAAAGTGTAGTAATTTTCTTTAGGGTGTCAAGATGCTACACCTAAATTTTCATAATTTTTGGATCAAAAATGGATTTATTATGAATATTCTAAGATATATATGTATTATATATATGTATTATAGATTAAATGAAAGAAATGTAAATAATAATAAAAAAAAAACGAAAAAAAATAATGGGCAGAGCTGGGTTCGAACCTGTGCCACATGATTCACAAACACAACTTCTGACCACTCTGCTACAAGTCTCATATGTTGAAAAGTTTGGAACTTTATTATATTTAAACACATTTTACAATGTCATCTTCTTCCCCAATACTTCTTCTAAGAACCCTAACCCTAACCCTATATCTAATTAAACCAACACATATACAATTACACATCTGTTATAAGGGGCTATTACTCGGAGATAATTAATAATCAAAACGACAAAAATGAAAGGGACTTACAAAGAACGATTGAAGCCGAAATTAGATTGCAAGAACCGAAACTTAAAATCACGAATTAGGCAGTTTCAATGACGGTTTAAGGCGATTTTTAGTGGGTTTAGTTTGTATGGAGGTGCAGAAGACGAAAGATGTGCTCAGTTTATATTGTGGGTGTTTAAATGACGCGTATTGATTGGTTTACAATTTGCGGTCGGTTACACGTATGAACTCAGACAAATCTCGCTTAAAACACGTTTAATACCTATTAAAAACCTTGTTACGAGCTAAGTATTGATGGAGATATGTTATTCTATCATTAAAACGAGTAATTGGCGCATTTAAAGCCACTTAAGGTGGTTGCCGGAAAACTGGATTCGCCGGATCCGGCAAACTCACTGGCCGGAAAAACGTGGGGAAGAAGGAGGCAGAATCTGTTTTTTTTTTAAAACTTTTAAATATTGACACTTTTGATCCCTCAAGTATAACTAGGTTAGTTTTAAATATATCTTTGTTAGAACTTCCTTTTATAAACTTAACCATACTAACCAAGGTTAACTTTAAACCTTTTATAAAATTTCTAACTCTTTTTTTTTTTTGGCTTTAAATGTTTAAACAAAATAAAATTCAAAACAATAATTGCAAAAATGTATAACGTTTAAATATTGTTTCAATAATCACGTTCGGTTAAAATGTAGGTGCTATCAAAATAGATATGTATACATATAACGATCGAACGAAAGTCAACTTTTATTGAATTTGAAAATGGTAGAAAATTTAAGGGCTATAAATGATAACTTCATGAATGACGAGGGGGACGGATGTCACAGGTAGTTTCGATGTTCTTGTTGGTATGGATTGGTTATCCTTGTATCATGCTGAGATCATCTATTTCGATAAAGTCATTCGACTCCCTCTCCCTGATGGAGAAATTCTTTTGGTGCATGGTGAGAAGAGCGGTGTCCCTTTGAGTATCATTTCGTGTATGAAAGCCTATAAGTATCTTCAAAAGGGATATTCTGCCATTCTGGCTCTTGTTTCGGTTTCATCGGAGGAAGAGAAGTAGATTGAAGATATTCCTGTCGTCCGTGATTTTCCCGATGTGTTTCCGGAAGATCTACCTGGCCTTCCGCCTTATCGTCAAGTCGAGTTCGGTATTGAACTTGCTCCGGGTGTAGCCCCTATTGCCCGATCCCCATATCGTCTTGCACCTCCCGAGATGCAGGAGTTGTCTAACCAACTACAAGAGTTATTGGAGAAGGGTTTCATTCGACCTAGTTCATCCCCGTGGGGAGCCCCCATCCTCTTTGTCAAGAAGAAAGACGGAAGCCTGCGCATGTGTATCGACTATAGTGAATTGAACAAGGTTACCATCAAGAATCGTTATCCTCTTCCTCGTATCGATGATTTATTTGATCAGCTCCAGGGTTCTAGTTTCTACTCGAAGATTGACTTGAGATCGAGGTACCATCAGTTGAGAGTCCAAGAAGTCGATATTCCGAAGACCGCTTTTCGAACTCATTATGGCCATTTTGAATTCTTGGTCATGCCTTTTGGTCTCACCAATGCGCCCGCAGTATTCATGGATTTGATGAACCGCGTTTGTAAGCCATATCTTGATAAATTCGTGATTGTGTTCATTGATGATATACTAGTCTATTCCAAGAACGAAGTGGACCACCGGGAACACTTGCGCCTTGTCTTGGAACTCTTGAGACGGGAACAGTTATATGCCAAGTTCTCAACATGTAACTTCTGGTTATGTGAAGTCCAATTCCTTGGTCATGTGGTTAATGAAAAAGGAATTCATGTTGATCCAGCCAAGATAGAAGCCATCAAGGACTGGGAAGCACCGAAGAAGCCATCTGAGGTGCGGCAATTCCTGGGTCTTGCGGGTTACTATCGTCGTTTTATCGAGGGATTTTCGAAGATCGCTCAACCCCTCATCTCGCTTACCCAGAAGGACAAGAAGTTTGACTGGGGTGATTCGCAAGAGTCAGCCTTTCAGATGCTAATGGCTAAACTCTGTTCTGCTCCTATTCTATCCTTGCCTGAAGGCATGGATGATTTTGTGGTTTATTGTGATGCTTCTATTCGGGGTCTCGGTTGTGTGTTAATGCAACACGATAAGGTCATTGCCTATGCTTCTTGTCAGCTTATGGTTCATGAGAAAAATTACACCACCCATGATCTGGAATTGGGTGCAGTAGTCTTTGCCTTGAAAATCTGGAGGCATTACTTGTACGGTACCAAGTGCACCATTTATATCGATCACAAGAGCCTCCAGCATATCTTTGATCAAAAGGAGTTAAACATGCGACAGCGTCGCTGGGTCGAGCCTCTTAATGATTACGAGTGTGCTATAAAATACCATCCTGGAAAGGCGAATTTTGTAGCAGACACTTTGAGTAGGAAGGAATCCGCCAAGCCTCGTCGTGTTCGAGCTCTTCAGCTCACCATCCATTCTAGTTTGCCTGACCAAATCCGTTCGGCGCAGCAAGAAGCCTTGAAGGAGGAAAACCTTAAAGCTGAAACCATGCATGGTGCTAATAGCCACCTTGAACTCAGGTCCGATGGCCTACATTATTTTGCTGAACGTGTTTGGGTCCCTTGATTCGGAGGTTTGCGGGAGCTCGTTCTTGATGAAGCTCACAAATCTCGGTATTCTATTCACCCTGGCTCCGATAAGATGTATCAAGACTTGAAGATACTTTATTGGTGGCCGAACATGAAGGCGGTTGTAACTTCGTATGTAAGCAAGTGTTTGACCTGTGCCAAGGTCAAGGTTGAATACCAAAAGCCAACCGGCCTTCTGCAACAGCCCGAAATTCCCGAATGGAAGTGGGAACAGATTACAATGGACTTTGTGACCAAACTCCCGAGGTCGCCCAGTGGTTGCGACATGATCTGGGTAATCGTCCATAGGTTGACAAAGGTTGAAATGCTTATCAATCCTCTTTGACCCAACAATCTCCCCCTGGATTGATGAAACCAAAACCTTATCTAATCTTTATTTAGATCCTCTTTCCCTTCTACTGTCAAGGATCTTCTGAATTTCTTTCATCATTGAATCTTTAATATCCTTGATCTGTAGTCTTGTAAGGATTGGTCCATGCTCTGGTTCAAGTTGTTGGACCGCAAGTAAATCTTCTCTTTCAAAGCACATGAACTTGGATTTGTGAGTAAACGACCACTTAACAATCTTGGCTTGAGAAGTGTTGAAATTTCCTTCATAAGGTACTATGCTCTTCTCACCGGTTAAAGATAGACCTGATTGTGGTTGATCTTCTATTTCAAAGATGACCAGGTTGGATCTTCTGTTGTGTTCAACCTTTGCAACACCAGGGTCTTCACTTGGTATGGGTATATGATGTTCAGTGATTACCTTGGTCTGCTTTGGATCAGTGATGGTTTGTTTCAGCTGATATGCATATGTGGTAGGATCCCTATCTTGTATGATCACTCATTTTTCCTCATAGGACAAGTCATGATCAACTACGGTGTTACCTTCTAAGAGTATCATTTTGAATTGAGTATTGACTTGTTCCTCTGTTTGTTTGGGTTTCTTGGCAGCTGGTTTTGATGTTGGCTTTTTTGCAGCTTCAGAAGTTTTAGAAACTTCTGATGTGTTGAATTTTTTAGGGTTTTGTTTCTGCAAAGTTTTGAAGTTCTTGTAAGTCTCATGGAGATCAATGTATTTCCATTTTGAGTGTTGAGCCTTTGTGCCATAGTCATTTGCTGCCAATTCTTCAATAATCTGAGTTCTCTTCAACTTCTTTTCCTTTTCAGTATTTTGCCTGCCTTGAATAAGTTTCACCCTGTATTCAAGTTCTTCTGTTGAGAGATCTATGAGAGAATACTTCTTGGCTTTGCTGTTTTTGATAATCCAATTCATAAGTTGTTGTCTTTTGTCTTCTTCAGCTATTTGTATTTGTTGTTCAGCAAGCCTTTCTTGTTCAGCCATTTTTTGAAGCTTATTCTCATATTCCATGAGTTTTTCTTCATAGCTCAAATCTTCCATTTCTTTTATCCTACTCCATATCTCATTTTCATTCACTTTTATTTTGATTTCCAATAGTCTCTTTGTGATACCCCGCAATTTCAGGTTCTCACTTTAACTAAACTCTAGTTACATTCCTTGCATTATACTTAACTAGGGCTAGCTAGATAGGACACACGTTGCACAGTTATAGGTTAATAACTGCATTAAGTGGTAATTCGGGGAAATTACCAGACTATATGCACGATTAGTGAACCTCGGACGTTGGTGAACAATGAAGTTTAATAATTGTGAGTTAATTGATTGAGATTGATTGCAATTACGTGCTTCTGTGATACCCTGTGAAACTATGTGCAAACCGTATGTGATTACGTGAACTTAAATAGAATACGTTAATAAAAATCATAATAGGAGGACCGGTAAGATGGTTGGGGTCTTAACACATGGGGTTACACGTATTATGGTCCAAAATAGCGAAAACATCGATGAAAACACGTTGTACGATGAAGCAGGTAACCCGGCGCGGGCCAAAGCACTGTGAGCGGCCGCTCACAGGCTTCGAGCGGCCGCGCGCGGGCATTTGATGTCACCAAACCGCTTTAAACATGTATTTAAGCAACCTTAAGCCTCTTGTACATCCTAAACTCAAACCCTAATCGCCCCTATTGCCATATTTACGAAATATTGACCCCTAAACACTTGCTAAGGGGCAAGAACATCGATCAGGAAGCTTCAAGACCATTCGGTTGATTGTTTCGAAGAGCTTGCGGTATAATCCTTAATCTATTATGCTTTAATCTTCTTAATATGTTATAAAAACCTTATAACTAAGTTTGTCCAGGTCTGAAACCTTTTTATAAAGATTAAAACATGAAGTTTATAAAGATTTAACGGGTTAAACATGATCCTATGCGATTAGTGATATGATAGGTTACTTGTTGCGCAAGTTTGTGATGTTTTGATCGTTAGGGTTTATGATTTTGCATGTGTTATGATAGGTTTTGATCATGCTAGGTCTTATAAATGTTTTGTGATGATTATTGATTGTTGTTGATCGATTATACGCACACGTGAGTTGTTTAAATAAGAGTTTATGCATGATTAAAAACTGGACAGAATGTTTAGGTCAATTTGTAGGGTCTGTTACGTGACTTTAACATGATGGTTTTGGTGATTTCTTTGCATGGTTGTATTATACCTGGTCTTAGATTTTCATAATGGGTAAAATCGAGTGATTTGGACATCGTTTGAATAGTTTTTGGAATTTTCTTTGAAGAAAGGTCATATCAGATTTTCGGATTAACAAACCGAGTCAAATTTAAACCATCATAACTTGAGTTTTACAAAGAATTTTTACAGTAGATTAACATTGGAATAATTTGGCTTTTCAAAGTGGATTTATCCCGTTTGGATGAATACACAATTTTTGGGAATTTTTCTACTAACCTGACCTGTTGTAGAAACTTTCTGGACATACCTGTGATGTACGATTTTTTAATAATTGTCGTGTTTAGTTTTTAGTCAAAAGAAAAATATGGGTTAACAAACGAACCCCAAGGAATATTCAGTAAACATTTGGGAGTCTAATTCTTTGATTAGGTATTTTAAATAAATTAGTTTTCATGGTGCATAATCTGTCCTAAAAACACAGATTGTGTATTATGTGTTTATGTGACTAATTGGAGTCCTATGTGGTATGTATTTGACATGTACTTGAATGGGCATTATATGAGACGCATATGAAGTGTAGAACTAATGATAACCAACATATTCACCAACGGGTCTGTAGGGTTTGCTTATGTTTGTACAATCACTAGGTGTCACTTACAGGATTTTGAACATTTAAACGTCTTGGACAAACGGGTTATATGGTGTAATGGTATTACACATATACTTAATTAGTGACACTTATACTAGGGAGTCGGTAGCGCACCCTACATTGGAATTTGGATTTATTTTCTTGCATACTAAGGTGAGTTTCACTACTTTTTCTCAAAAGCATGCGTCTCGGGTGGAGACAACTTTGGTAAACGTTTTCTAGTCCAGTTCAGGACTACTCAGGTTATGACTCCTTGTGTGGGTCCGACAATGACTCCTTGTGTGGGTCCGACATGACTCCTTGTGTGGGTCGGGTTTTACGATTCCTTGTGTGGATTGGGTTTTGACCAGTTTAAAACTTATTGGCCTTTGTGAACTAAACACACTATCACTCGAAAAGTCCTTGCACATTATTGGTTTAATCGCTGGAGGCGGGCGGGGTATTAGTTGATAGTGCTATTAGGTTGTGCAGCAACCTCATGCCTGAGGTGCTTGGGTCACGGGCATCAACTTCTGACCACAATTGAGAACTAGTGTTGATAGACACTAGTTATTGAGGCAAATTATAATACTACTGAAGGTGTCCCAATAATACTGTTTAGTTGCAATGAGTGGGTTAGCTACCCTTGACACGCTTAAACTGATAACACTTAAACATTTTGGTCTGGAGGACCTACGCTTTTATTTTGGTTACGTGGTTTTGGAAACCTGTGCATTTACATACTCTTTTACTTTACTTTGTGAACTCACCGACTTTATGTTGATACACGTTAGGATGCTTTTGCAGGTAACTAGGTATGGAGCAAGAATAGGGCATGCATCATATTATGTCTTAGGATTATGAACATATAAACTACTTTTAAATATTTAACTACTTCCGTTTGGTTTTGGGCGCGGTGTTTTGCGCAGACTTTTATTTAACTGTTTTGTTATTTCGCTTCCGCTATACTTTAAATTGGTTTGGTTAAAACTTTTAAACTTGGTTTTACAATAACGAACTGAATGGCTTGGGAATTTAGAGTCGTTCATGTGACTTATGGCTATGGGATCCTGGTTTGTCATGCGCGTCGCGGTATGAACCCCGCAGTGGAAATTTGAGGATGTGACAAATTGGTATCAGAGCCAGGTTATAGTGAACTAGGAATTGCATCTAGTCTATAAACATCATAGCATAAGTATTAGCACACTCACAACTTTAAGCACACCACTTATTATTTCTTGGATACGTATACTGATCTAACGTATTGTAGGAAAACATGACTAACCCTGTTCATCGTAACTACTCTTGTTATCATCCTCTTGGGAGTTCGCAAAACTCATCTTTGAACCCGTATGAACAACCAGCTCAGGCAAGGGATCCAGATGAGAATACAAATCGCTGGTTGTGGTTCACAGACATGCTGCACTCGTGGGTTGTGGGATACGGAGTGCGAGCTCAGGTTCCTCCCATTAGTGATTCATGGGAGAGGTATTTCGCAGGGATGGTTAGGCACGTGCATTCAGAGCTGGAGAACGCCTATAATGCTGTAAAGCAATTTCAGTCTTGGAGAAGAAATGCTGATGAGACTATTAAACACATGGAGAGACAAATCGACCACTTGTTTAGTGAACTGGGAAGGGCTAAAAAGGAAGCTGATGAGGCTAGACATGAGAGGTCGATTGCTAATCAGGAGACAACACTTATTAGGGAGGAGTTGACCTTGGTTCGTAACATGCTTGAGGAATCTCTAGGTCAAAATGGTTAAGAACCAGAGGAGGATCCCGAGGAAGAGCCTGCGGTAGGAGGATTCGATGCTCTCGGGGCAGCACTAGATGCGGCGCTCGAGGAGGAGCTTGAGCCTGAGGAGGAGGAGGAGCCACTGGAGATAGAGATCCAGGATGAGAGCGAGGATGAGGGCTCATGTGTCTCCATGGATTGCGAGGACGATTGACTTCTTTTATTATCTTATTATCTTAGTATTCCCTATACATTCTTATTATGACTTCTGTTTTATCGTTGTGAGACTTAAGGATCGTTTGTTTTATGTTTGGATTTTTATGACTACTATTAATCGATTACTTATTCTATTCTTGCGCATGTTATTTATATTCTAGTTTACTTGTACTATGTGAACAATTGTATGTGGGACATATCATTGTTTTCTCATGAGTATAGTGTAAATGTAGAATTACTATGGTGGGAAGAGAACACGGGAGAGGAAACATTAACATGACTCAAGTGGAGTTGAACACACTCATCAACGACATGGTGGTTGAAGCCCTCGCAGCTTTTCAAGCTGGTAACTCTATTTCGCTCTAAACTTTCTCTAGACTCCAACGTTACGCTCTTTTATTCATTCGTGGTTTCTTCGCTCTTGTACTTAGGTCAACCTGCGCATCACCCTCCAGTTTGTACCTACAAGTCTTTCATGGACTGCAAGCCGCAGAACTTTGGAGGATCTGAAGGGGTTGTCGGGCTACTGAGGTGGTTCGAAAAACTGGAATCTTGCTTCGCTATGTGTAACTGTCCACCAGCTGACAGGGTGAACTATGCCACTGCTACTCTCGAAAATTTGGCATTATCCTGGTGGAACTCTCAAGTGCAGATGCTAGGTGTTGATGTGGCTAATGCAACACCTTGGGTGGATTTTAAGAAACTGATGAAGGATGAGTACTGTCCTTGAGATGAGATTCAAAAGTTGGAGACTGAGTATCTCAATCTGAAGATGGTGGGATCGGAGATAGAGAACTATACTACTAGATCACATGAACTGGTGGCGATGTGCCCAAATTACTCCAACCCGCCCTATAAAAGGATCGAGTTATACATCAAGGGCTTGGTGCCCCAAATCAAGAGCATGGTTACTGCTGCTAACCTCAACAACATTCAGCAAGTTATTCGTATGGCTCACCAGCTGACTGATAAGAAGGTGGAAGAGGGATTGTTACCTCCTCGTGGTGCTTCATCTTCTGGTTCCAACGATAAGAAGAGGAAGTGGGAGAATGCATCTGGCAAACCCCCAGTGAATGGCAGTCAGCAGTAGCAGCATAATAAGAGGCATGACAACCATGGTGATGCCATTTGGGCTAACTAATGCACCGGTTGTGTTCATGGATCTAATGAACCGGGTGTGCAAGCCCTATTTGGACAAATTCGTCATAGTGATCATAGATGACATACTGATTTATTCCAAGAGCAGGGAAGAGCACGAGCAACACCTGCAGCTGATCTTTGAACTTTTGAGAAATGAGCAGTTGTATGCAAAATTCTCTAAATGTGACTTTTGGATTTGAGAAGTCCAATTTCTTGGACATGTGGTTAACGAGGCAGGAATACACGTCGATCCCGCCAAGATTGATGCCATTAAAAAGTGGGAGGCTCCTAAGACTCCTACAGAGGTGCGCCAGTTTCTTGGTCTTGCGGGATATTATCGCAGATTCATTGAGGGATTCTCTAAGATCGCTCAACCCCTCTCTGCCTTGACACAGAAGGGTATTACTTACAAGTGGGGAGATGCCCAAGAATCTGCTTTTCAATTATTGAAGGCGAAACTTTGCAGTGCACCTATACTATCATTACCTGAGGGTACAGAGGACTTTGTAGTGTAATGTGATGCGTCTATCCAAGGGTTAGGGTGTGTTCTGATGCAGCGTGATAAGGTGATCGCGTATGCCTCACGTCAATTAAAGGTTCATGAGAAGAATTACACCACCCATGATTTGGAGCTGGGAGCAGTGGTTTTTGCTCTAAAGATCTGGAGGCATTATCTCTATGGGACGAAGTGTACGATCTTCACTGACCACAAGAGCCTCCAACACATATTCGATCAAAAGGAGCTGAATATGCGACAGCGTCGATGGGTCGAGCTTCTGAATGATTATGACTGTGCCATTAAGTATCATCCAGGGAAAGCTAACATAGTAGCTGATGCCCTCAGTCATATGGAAACGAAACCTAAACGGGTGGGAGCCTTACAACTTACCATTCATTCTAATCTTCCTGATAAGATACGTGAAGCCCAGGGCGAGGCTTTGAAAGAAGAAAACATCGGGCTTGAAACATTACATGGTGCTGATAAGCACTTGGAACTAAAGACAGATGGTCTTCAATACTTTATGAATCGAGTCTGGATACCACGTTTTGGGGATCTCAGACAACTGGTGCTCGATAAAGCTCACACCTCTCGATATTCGGTACATCCTGATTCGGACAAGATGTACCAAGATCTTAAAACTCTTTACTGGTGGCCAAACATGAAAGCTGAAATAGCCACTTATGTTAGTAAGTGCTTGACTTGTGCGAAGGTTAAGATTGAATATCAGAAACCTTCAGGCCTACTCCAGCAACCAGAAATCCCTATGTGGAAATGGGACGGGATTTCTATGGATTTTATCACAAAGCTTCCTAGAACGCCAACTGGCCATAACATGATTTGGGTTATCGTGGATCGTTTAACCAAATCGGCACACTTTCTGGCAATAAAAAAACGGACTTGCTGGGGAAACTAGCTAATCTCTACGTCAAGGAGGTAGTCTCTAGGCATGGGGTGCCTACTTCTATTATATCTGATTGCGATGCGCGATTCACTTCTCATTTTTGGACTACTCTCTAAAACGCTTTGGGAACTCGCTTAGATATGAGCACAGCCTATCACCCACAGACGGATGGACAGAGTGAACGTACCATCCAAACATTGGAAGATCGTGCAATAGTTGGGATAAGCACTCTCCTTTGATTAAATTTTCGTATAATAACAGCTACCACACTTCGATATAGTGTGCGCCTTTTGAGGCACTTTATGGACGCAAGTGTAGGTCTCCCATCTGCTAGACTGAGGTTGGGGATAGCCAGCTAACAGGTCCTGAACTCGTGCACGAAACTTCTGAGAAGATAGTGCAAATCAGGAACCGGATGGCTGCTGCTCGAGATCGACAGAAAAGTTACGCTTATCAGCGTAGGAAACCTTTGGAGTTCTAGGTTGGGGACAAGGTTGAAGGTGTCACCTTGGAAGGGGGTGATACGCTTTGGAAAATGGGGAAAATTGAACCCACGATACGTTGGACCATTCGAGATTGTCGAAAGGATTGGTCTGGTAGCTTACAAGTTAAACTTTCCTGATGAACTCAGTGGAGTGCACAATGTATTCCACGTATCAAACCTAAAGAAATGCCTAACGGATACGACACTGGTAGTGCCACTGGAGGAGATTCAGGTGGACGACCAGCTACGGTTCGTGGAAGAACCAGTGGAGATTCTTGAGCAGGGCGTTAAGAAACTCAGACAATGCACTATACCTATTGTTAAGGTACGGTGGAATTCCCGTCTAGGAACGGAATACACGTGGGAGCGCAGAGATCATATACGGCTCAAATAACCACACATCTTTACTGAACCTGAACTTGTGCATAGATCGAACGCCGAACATAAAGCATCTCGCTCAAAGTGAATTCCGGGGCGAAATTCCTTTCAACTTGGGGATGATGTGACATCCGGGAACCAAGCACATACTTTTCTAGCTGGCTTTATCGTTTACTTGCTGAATCTCGGGACGAAATTCTTTTCAACTTGGGGATGATGTGATACCCCGCAATTTCAGGTTCTCAATTTATCTAAACTCTAGTTACATTCCTTGCATTATACTTAACTAGGGCTAGCTAGATAGGACACACGTTGCACAGTTATAGGTTAATAACTGCATGAAGTGGTAATTCGGGGAAATTTCCAGACTATATGCATGATTAGTGAACCTCGGACATTGGTGAACAATGAAGTTTAATAATTGTGAGTTAATTGATTGAGATTGATTGCAATTACGTGCTTCTGTGATACCCTGTGAAACTATGTGCAAACCGTATGTGATTACGTGAACTTAAACCGAATACGTTAATAAAAATCGTAATAGGAGGACCGCTAAGATGGTTGGGGTCTTAACACATGGGGTTACACGTATCATGGTCTAAAAAAGCGAAAACATCGATGAAAACACGTTGTACGACGAAGCAGGTAACCCGGCGCGGGCCCAAGCATTGTGAGCGGCCGCACACAGGCTTCGAGCGGCCGCGCGCGGGCACCTGATGTCACCAAACCGCCTTAAACATGTATTTAAGCAACCTTAAGCCTCTTGTACCTCCTAAACTCAAACCCTAATCGCCCCTACTGCCCTATTTACGAAATATTAACCCCTAAACACCTGCTAAGGCGCAAGAACATCGACCGGGAAGCTTCAAGAGCATTCGGTTGATTGTTTCGAAGAGCTTGCGGTATAATCCTTAATCTATTATGCTTTAATCTTCTTAATATGTTATAAAAACCTTATAACTAAGTTTTTCCAGGTCTGAAACCTTTTTATAAAGATTAAAACTTGATGTTTATAAAGATTTAACGGGTTAAACATGATCCTATGCGATTAGTGATATGATAGGTTACTTGTTGCGCAAGTTTGTGATGTTTTGATCGTTAGGGTTTATGATTTTGCATGTGTTATGATAGGTTCTGATCATGCTAGGTCTTATGAATGTTTTGTGATGATTATTGATTGATTGTTGTTGATCGATTATACGCACACGTGAGTCGTTTAAATAAGAGTTTATGCATGATTAAAATCTGGACAGAATGTCTAGGTCAACTTGTAGGGTCTGTTACGTGACTTTAACATGATGGTTTTGATGATTTCCTTGAATAGTTGTATTATACCTTGTTTTAGCTTTTCATAATGGGTAAAATCGAGTGATTTGGACGTAGTTTGAATAGTTTTTGGAATTTTCTTTGAAGAAAGGTCATATCAGATTTTCGGATTAACAAACTGAGTCAACTTTAAACCATCATAACTAGAGTTTTACAAAGAATTAAGTTATGAAAGTTTTACAGTAGATTAACATTGGAATTATTTAGCTTTTCAAAGTGGATTCATCCCGTTTGGATGAATACACAATTTTTGGGAATTTTTCTACTAACCTGTCCTGTTGTAGAAACTTTCTGGACATACCTGTGATGAACAATTTTTCATAGTTTTTGTGCTTTGTTTTTAGACAGAACAAAAATATGAGTTAACAAAAGAACCCAAAAGAATATTCAGTAAAAATTTGGGAGTCTTATTCATTGATTAGGTATTTTAAATAAATTAGTTTTCATAGTGTATAATCTGTCCTAAAAACACAGATTGTGTATTATGTGTTTATGTGACTAATTGGAGTCCTATGTGGTATGTATTTGACATTTACTTGAATGGGCGTTATATGAGACGCATATGAAGTTTAGAACTAATGATAACCAATATATTCACCAACGGGTCCGTAGGGTTTACTTATGCATGTAGAATCACTAGGTGTCACTTACACGATTTTGAACATTTAAACGTCTTGGACAAACGGGTTATATGGTGTAATGGAATTACACATATACTTACTTAGTGACACTTATACTAGGGAGTCGGTAGCGCACCCTACATTGGAGTTTGTATTTATTTGCTTGCATACTAAGGTGAGTTTCACTACTTTTTCTCAAAAGCATGCGTCTCGGGTGGAGACAACTTTGGTAAACATTTTCTAGTCCAGTTCGGGACTACTCAGGTTATGACTCCTTGTGTGGGTCCGACAATGACTCCTTGTGCGGGTCTGACATGACTCCTTGTGTGGGTTGGGTTTTACGATTCCTTGTGTGGATCGGGTTTTGATCAGTTTAAAACTTATTAGTCCTTTGTGAACTAAACACTCTATCACTCGAAAAGTCCTTGCACATTATTGGGTTAATCGTTGGAGGCGAGCGTGGTATTAGTTGATAGCGCTATTAGGTTGTGCAGAAACTTCATGCCTGAGGTGCTTGGGTCACGGGCATGAACTTCTGACCACAATTGAGAACTAGTGTTGATAGACACTAGTTATCGAGGCAAATTATTATACTACTGAAGGTGTCCCAATAATATTGTTTAGTTGCAATGAGTGGGTTAGCTGCCCTTGACACGCTTAAACTGATAACACTTGAACATTTTGGTCTGGAGGACCTTCGCTTTTATTTTGGTTACGTGGTTTTGGAAACCAGCGCATTTACATACTCATTTACTTTACTTTGTGAACTCACCGACTTTATGTTGATACACGTTAGCATGCTTTTGCTGGTAACTAGGTATGGAGTACGAATAGGGCATGCATCATATTATGTCTTTGGATTATGAACATATAAACTACTTTTAAATATTTAACTACTTCCGTATGGTTTTGGGCATGGTGTTTTGCGCAGACTTTTATTTAACTGTTTTGTTATTTCGCTTCCGCTATACTTTAAATTGGTTTGGTTTAAACTTTTAAACTTGGTTTTACAATAACGAATTGAATGGCTTGGGCATTTAGAGTCGTTCATGTGACTTATGGCTAATGGATCCTGGTTTGTCATGCGCCTCGCGGTATAAACCTCGCAGTGGAAATTTGAGGGTGTGACACTCTTCTCCATTTCTTCTGAGTTAAATACAAGAGGTTAAGGATTAAGAACTGGTGCATTTGTGGGCATAGGAATTTGAGTTGTAATAGGTTGAGTTGTTATTTGCGTAATGGATTCAGTAGAAGTTTGAGTTGCATCTACTGAAGTGTTGGTTTTAGTACCAACTACTGAAGGATTATCTTCAGTTGTTTGTTTGTCTTCAGTAGTTGTGTCTTTGGCAGTGGAATATTTTTAGCTTGCATTCTAAGGAGCCTTTTCTTGTCTTTCTTGATAATCATGCCTTTCTTTCAAAGCAATTTCTTGTTTTTGACTTTATACTTTGTTTTCTAGCCTCCTTCAGCATTTGAGCTTCTCTGGCCTTTTTGGAATCTTCAAGGGAAATTTTTACTGTTAAATTGATTTCCTTTTTAATTTGTTCTCCCACAGCCAATTGTTTGATTTTCTTGTTAAATTGATTTCCTTTCCTGTACTTACAAAATTCTGATGTGTGGTTAAACAGACCACACACCTCACATTGTTTTGCATTTCCTTTAGTTTTGACAGTGTTCGTGGTTTTGAAAGGCATTTTACTGACATTTTCAGCATCTTCATTTTTGTCTTCAGTAGTTTTCAGGATCTCAACTCCTGATGTAGAAACAACTATTGAAGGATTAATGTCAGGGTTTTAAACTTCTGATGAGCTTTCATCAGTGAGATTTTGTTTTCGGTGTAAACACGAAATATGATCTCATGAATACCAATCGTAGGGTGCGGAATCCCCTTCCGGTTGTTCAAACCGAGTAAGAAATAACCAGTAACGATCGTGATGAAAACAGATAACGAATCACCAAGCAATTTCCATAACTTTACTCGTGTATTAGATCAAATCAAGAATATTACAGATCAAAAACCTAGATCTAATACAGAGAATCTCACAAACTGGGGAAAAGCTCAAATGATCAACTACTTTTAAAAACAACTAACTTTTCCCCTTTATATAGGCATTCCCATTCGACCCATGCAGAGGTTGAATGGGTTCATTCGACCCTTTTAGGGTTCGAATGAAGCCTTCTTCATTCGTTCGACCTTTCGTTTTCTATTTGTTCCTCGAATTTCAGTACTGGATCATTAGCTGGGGACATACATGAATAATGCACTTACAATCTCCACCTTAGACCTAGCTAGTGATGTACCAAATCAGAAAGTTATCAATTCTTCAAGTCTTGCATTCATTATCTTAAAAGACTTGAACATTTTCCATTTTCTTGCACGTTTGTGTCGAGGTTCTTGTCAATCTCTGCAGTAAGCTTTGAAATCTCAGACAGACTCAAGAAATATTGGCTTTGTCATTTCTTGGTCCAGAGATGAAGACAGAAAACAATTTTGAATTCTTTACTTCCATGATCTCACTTATCACATCTTTTACAACTTCTGACTCGTTTATGTTGTTCTTGTGATATAGATGTTCAGGTTTGGGTCTTGTTCAGTTACACGCTTTGTAGATGAGTCTTGAGAAGTGCACTTGTTGTGTTTGATTATGCATAAATATTTACTAAAAACTGCACAAACTACAACCGACGTTAGACACGACAAAAAAATCTTGGAAATAATCTTTACATCCAATTTTACCCTCAATAGTTCTCCCCCTGAACTATTAAACATTTTCAATATACACCAGAAACTTATAGATTTGCAATTTGATTTTCTTTTTACAACTCTCGAGCATCTGAGCCTTCACATTAAGTATCCCAACATCGGTTATTGAAAATAAAATCGAAACAAAACATTTTGATTTTTCAAAGTTTATGCTAAAACACACCAAAAATCTTTTTGAATTTTTCAAATAGATTTTCATGAAAGTAGACTAAACATATTTTTGCGAATTTTCCGGTAAGAGGATCATATCAGTATTGGAACAGTCAGTCTAAACTCTATTTGACCAGTTTTCTGTTTTTGTCATTGAGCATCCTACAACCATTACCAGTATGTTTGTCCATTTAAACCCAAAATCATCAACATTGTTCAACACTTTAGATACGTACGTTAAGGTAATATTAGATACTGAAAAATCTATGGTCCCCGCACACACGACACATTCCCGTATCAAGAATTGCGCAAAGCTTCATCGTAACGCGTGATTCTATTGTAGTTATCCGTTAGTTACAAGGTATGAGGCACAGAGGTGACATGTCAGTAAATTAATGCTTCAAAGGGACTTGTGCACTCTACCAGGGTGAGGACTAATATTGTACATGATTTCCGTCATAGTAGTGATACGATGCATTAGATAATCTTTGATTATCATCACACATATTAAGTTCCTCATTCGGTAACTTAAGGATTTGGCTTTATTAGCTCTTTTAATAAGATACCCTGACTGAGTCTAGATCTGTAAATCAATACAGCAGAAGATCAATCAGGCCATCCCTAGATAACTTTCAATATAACGACCCGAAACCTCTGATTTTGGCAATCTATCAAAGGAAATTTCGGTACTAAGACCATTGCCAACAAGATGTTGATCCACATGATTATCAGTTATTGTTTTTAGATTTATATAACAATGCTGAACTTTAAACTTTGATTTCAAGCCTACCAATATATAATTGTAGTGGATACTCAATGTTTATTAATTCATTTTGTTTTCAGAGTAGTCTGACAGTCCACTGATGTACTATCATCTACTCTTTTTCTCCAGGAAAACTCATTTTTGATTTTCTGATTTTTAATTTTGATTTTTCTGAAATTTTCTCCCCCTAAAAATCTAAAAATAAGCATATTTTTCGATTTTTAAACTTTATGAAGAAAAACAAAATAAAATGATATCTGATGCGGTTTACTCATTGAATTTCAAAAACCATTTTCTCACTCAGATTACTTGACTCACTTTCTTCTTTCAATTAGTAAAACCATTAACAAAGATAAGAGAGTTTAGAATAAACCGTTTTGTCGCATCTATTGTAGAAATCCAAAACCTGAGAGCAATTGCATGTGATTGCAACGTTTTCTGGCTTCACAGGTAGAAACCAGACGACAAACACTCTTATCTCTGTTGAATTCATGTTTTCCTTTGTCAATATAACTTCCTTGACCCTCACCTCTCCAATAAATAACAAAACTTATTCTCCTCCAAATGTAGCAAAACACAATGTATGAGGAAAATCAAGCCCGCTTTTGTATACAGTTGCTCCACTATCAACTATAAAAAAATAGCTAATAGGCCTGTCTGGAACAACCTGCACACTTGTTAAACAATTAGTAGGAGAGAGGAACCCATCCCTTCACAGTGATGGGTCGTCCAAGGTCATCAATCCTTGGAATATCAATCCATTATCCTTTTGAAAAATCAATTGGTTTTTCAATGGATTGTTTTGAAGTAAAAGCTGTTGCGGATTGAGAAGATGACTTGGGTTTCCAAACAAGTTCAGGTTTTAATTTAGATTTCTTTTTCTTTGATTTTGTTTTGATTTTTAACTTTTCAGGTTTCTTATTTGAAACCTGCTTCTGAACTTTTTTTGGAATCTTCTCAGACTTAACCGATGAAGACCCAGGCTTACAGTTTTTCTTAGGCTTAGCCTTTGAACTCCCCCTTACCTTAGCAACCCTATCAAAATTTCCAATTTTATTCAAGACAATTTTGTTGCGATGGTCATACACAACATACTGTTTCCCCTTTTGTTTCTTGAATTGATTCAGGGATACAGACATTATGACATTGCCTGAATAATTAGCAACATTCAGTTCTGTCCTTTTCTGTTTAACATACGGACATGCAGCAACCAAATGCCCACACTATCCGCAGTTAAAACAAGACCTATACTCTTCAAAATCACATACATACCCTTCAACCCAATACCAATAAGGACAATGAGCAGCAATATGCTAACTTCACCACATTTAAAACAACTTCTCAATTCAACATACTCAGGATAATATTTTGGTGAATTGTTTCCCCAATAACCATCAAATTGTGACACCCGGCAGGTTCAGGATAACATTTTAGAAACACATAAGTCTACCTTAGCGAAAAACATTTACCAAACATTCTTAACTAGGTCAGTTGAGTCAGATTACATTACGTATTGTCCAGGGTTCAATGATTCGAAGGATCATTGGGGGTTACTCACACACACACACACACACGAGTCATGAGTCCCGTTGTTGGTGAATTACATGAAGTAGATTAAGTAACAAACATGAATTAATCTATATGTGTTACATGATATGCAAATACGTGTTTAAACGGTGTTTAAGTGATTATACATGATTACATATACTTAACATATGTTAGGATTACATGTTTATGTGTTAGGATGTGTTAAAATGCGTTAAAATGACAAAACTGGAAAAACTATAAAACATATGAACTGGTTCTACCTTAAGGGGGGGGGGGGTCGAACCAATCTCATGAAACAATTACACAACTCATTCGACCCATTTAAGTCTCATTCGACCCCTGTAAGGGTCGAACCTGCAAACACTATAAATACCATACTTTGTCATTTTTCATCATTTCACAAACCCTAAACGCCTCTAAACACTATCTCTCAACATTGATCACTGGGGAAGGCGTTTTTGACCTAGTTTTTCACAATCTAACCTTCTATATCATAAACAAGCAAAGATCTAAGGTGTGTTCTTCATCCAAAATCCCGTTTAAACATTTTTTTATTCGTTTTCATTAAATCTCAAAGGTCCAGCTCTGTTTTAAGTTAATTTTCACAATTAAAAACCTTTCTAACATCTTTCTAAACAAAACCTAATCATTAAACATGAGTTTTCATATGAATTAACATGTGTTAATGATCCGCTATGTTGTGTTATGTGTTGTTTGATGCTTTTATGTTGTTTAGATGATATAGAGATGTTAAAGGGTTGTTATTGATGATAAGTTTTGGTTATCTTAGGCTATTAATTGTTGGATGATGATATTTTGCTCATTTTGGGGATTTTGATAGATTTAGGGATTGATGCATGATGTTATTATGAATGATATGATTAGGGGTTTTGTTTCACATAATAATATGAGCATATTGGGTTGATTGTTCAACGATTTCATAAAGTTTCCAAATTGGGTAAAGTTTTCATGCATGATGTGACGTTTCCATAATTTTACCAATTCGGGTAAGTAACGGATTGATTTTAGAATAAAATTGGTAGGGTTTCGTGGGGATATGTTATTCATGTTTGACTGCTGTGTTTCATGATGTTTCGTGATGTTTCGGATAGTTTTGATGCGAATTGATGCGTATAACCTCTTTGGGACTGTTGGGGTCAAACCTGGGTCTCATTCGACCTACGTGGGGTCGAATAAAGAGGCCAAGGGTTGAACCTAGCTTATGACAGGTCGAACGTACTTCAGTTAGGTCGAACGAACAAGATTTAGGTCGAATTAACACATGTTAGAGTCGAATTAACATGTGTTAGAGTCGAATGAACTTGTGCATAGTTTGGGTCGAACCTGGTCCTGTCCCATGTTGATTCGACCTTACAACTCCATATGTGCAATTTTTGATACAAACTAAGTGTTTTATGCTTGAAACTTATGTGTTAACCTTATGTACTTGCTGAATTGATGTAATGGGTCACCAACGGGATGTCAGGTCTGTCTGGTATGTCCGGTTAACGTTCAAACACATTTTTAAACACACATAGTCAAGATCTGGACAATCAGGGACTAGTTAACCTTCGGGTTAGTAGTCAACACACTTACTTAAACTCATTGATAGGTCGCTATTAGTTGTGGCTATCACACACGTGTCAGATTACAATTAAACTGAAGGCCCAATCTAAGGTGAGTTCACGGCCTCACACTTTACTGGTTTTGTTTTCGGGGGAGAAACATGCTTACACATTTTAAACACACATTTTCATATTATAGCATGGCTATCATTATATTACTATACGACTCATCTAAATCCCACAGAAACCACTAATACGGGTATGTAGCGGGGAAATGTGGATAGATCTATTGGGCTTGACAAACCCCACTCGACGGCTGGAGACTGGGCAGGTGCATATTGTCTCAATAACATAGGGCTTACCGGAGATGATGGTAGTCCAAAAGGGTATCACAGTATAAATCACAGTCACCAATGGTTTCAATCGTAGTAGTAATATACGTAACGCCTAGCTAGCGTTTACACATCATAGTAGTAACGGTAACGGTTTTAAAGGATTAACGAAAAGTTTATTGTAAACCTGTGAACTCACCAGCATTATATGTTGACATTTTTAGCATGTTTTCTCAGGTCGCTAAGGTAGCAGTAGTCGGATTAGGCGCATGGAGTCGCACTTGCGTCTAGGATCATGATTTGGATTTCAAAACTTTAAACTCATGTTTCATCTTTATTTGGTTTTTGTAAACTTAAATTGCTTCCTCTATGTTTTGGATCATGATTTTTAATTATTGCATGGTTTGGTTTACGTAACTTTTTACATATAGTTGTCATTTATTGTGATCGTTGACTTGGATCCTGGTATGTCACGCGCCTCGTGGTAAAATTCCGCATGTGGAATTTGAGGGTGTGACAGATTGGTATCAGAGCCAATGGTTATAGTGAACTAGGACTGCATATACAGTCTAGTCTATAGCCGAGTCTCACACACGTTAGATGGTCACACACATATGAGTCGTGTCTTTTGGTAAACATACTAACCTTGTCGGGGTGTCGGTGTCCTCATCACACAGTATTAAATTATCTATTCTATCTTTGGTTATTTTCATCTTTACTCTATCTTCTTCTTCGGATTTGAAGACGAAGAGACTTATCGATTATGCATGGCAGTAGTGTACATTGGGGTGGATTCGGCACATTCTCGAGAACTGTCCAGGATTCGGATATCTCCCCTCTATGCTCCAATGGACATACTTGCCCACCCACACACGATCATGCACTAGTACTTGTTATAGTGCACCTCTGAATGACTATTCACTTAGGGATCGTAATGAGATGGAAATCTCTTCTATGTTGTGGGTATCGGGTGACTTGAAGTTCCAGCTAGGAGCACGCATAGAGGATACCATGTAGAGCGATTCATCATTTCGAGTGCACACGAAATCATAAATCGAAATGCATGAAAATCTTAGTGGACTTCTTGTTCGGACTAATGGTCATGCTTGAACCCAGTTCTGAGTTCCTTTTTTTGGTCACTAGTAGTTTGATCTAATAGTGGCACTAAGTATCTTGTCCCATGTTTTGGCAGAACATGTCTGGTCGTAACGGTGGACGTACTGGGGGACGTCTTGGTGGCGGCGGTGGTCGGGGTGGTGGAAACATCACTATGACCCAGGAGGAGTTGAACAACATGATGCAGCAGCAGCTAAACATTGCATTGGCTGCCTTCCAGGCTGCTCAGCAGACCCTTGTAGGTACTCCTACTAATCAGGTGCAGTCAGGATGCACCTACACGAGGTTTAAGGATTGTCAGCCCCATAACTTCCGAGGTACTGAGGGAGCTGTGGAACTGCTGAGGTTGTTGGAAAAGATCGAGTCAGTGTTTGCTTTGTGCGAATGCCCAGCTGCTGATTGGGTGAAGTTTGCTACGGGAACCTTCAAGGGACCCGCTTTGACGTGGTGGAACTCCACCACATAGACACTCGGCTTAGGGGAAGCCAACGCTATGCCTTGGACTGAGTTTGTGTTTAAGTTGAAGGATGAGTACTGTCTGCATGAGGAGATTAAGAGGTTGGAACACGAGTGGTGGAATCATAAGATGGTGGGATCTAAGGTCGAGGAGTACACTATCAGACACAACGAACTGGCGGTGTTGTGTCCTGGGTGGCCACACCAGAGTATAGGCGGATTGAGAAGTACATTGCTGGGTTGGTGCTAGAGATTGCGGGATTGGTGGCTGCTAGGGAACTTACTATGATTTCAGATGCTACTCGGTCGGCTCACAAGATGACCAACATGAAGGTGGTGGAAGGTGTTTTGCCTCCCCGAGGCGCTGCTGTGAAGGTTTCTGAGAGTAGCAAGAGGAAGTGGGAGAGTGTGGAGAAGAGTTCAGCCGTCGTACAGAGACAGCCACAGGCAAAGAAGGTTGAAGCTTTGGGGTCAGCATCGAATCAAAAACAGGGAGGGTATGTTGGGAAGATCCCTAAGTGTAGTTTTCATCATTTTGGTAGTTGTGATAAGTTTCGCTGTGAGCGCTGTAATCGAACTGGTCACTACGCAAAGGATTGTAGAGTCAGTCTTCCATTCAAGTCGTCTCAGGCTATTACTGCTACCCCTGCTCATAGGGGAATCGGGGCTGCTTCAACTGCGGGGAGGTAGGGCATTTAAAGCGAAATTTCCCAAAGTTGAACCAAGTTGAAGTAGGGACTACAGGAAAGGGTGGAAACAACGAGGTGGCGGTCGGGATGCTCGTGCTTATGTTATCGGTTCAAGGGAGAACCAGATGGATCCTCTTATTGTTACCAGTGAGTTTTCTTTCCTTGTTACTCATCATGCTTTGGTTTTATTCTTATTTGTGATGTTAGTAGTCTTGTATCCATTGAGTGTTTTCGGTAGTTAGACTTGGTTAACGTGTTGTGTCCATCGGTTTGATGTTGGTCATCTGGATATACTACTTGGATGGCACCAGGTGCGTCATTTATACCGATCACAATAGTCTCCAGTGGGTTTTCGATCAGGAGGAGTCAATCTTGTGATGATCCGTAACACCTGTCATACATTTACTATAGGAGGTGGTTCCATGGCACGGAGTAACTGTGGTTATCATCTTTCATTTGTGATTCTCATTTCGTTTTGCGTTTTGGGGAAGTGTTGCTTAGGGCATCGGGTGCTCATTTGGGAGGGTGTGATCTGTCGTATCACTTGAATTCATTACGGTTCATGTTATGGACCGGGGTCCTTGTGGTCTAGATGGGGAATCTAGACAACCTCGTTCGTTACTTAGGTGTATACTTAGGTTGGCACTCGTTACTGTTAAAGCTGAGTGAATCTCGGGACGAGATTCCCTTCAACAGGGGATGATGTGACGACCGAAAATTTTTTCTTTCTTATCGTTTCATTCTCTTTAGCTTCGGGCAATTTTCGGGATGAAAATTCTTTCAACAGGTGGATGATGTGACACCCGGCAGGTTCAGGATAACATTTTACAAACACATAAGTCTACCTTAGCGAAAAACATGTACCAAGCATACTTAACTAGGTCAGTTGAGTAAGATTACATTACGTATTGTCCAGGGTTCAATGATTCGGAGGATGGGGGTTAATCACACACACACACACACACACACACACGAGTCACGAGTCCCGTTGTTGGTGAATTACAAGAATTTGATTAAGTAACAAACATGATTTAATCTATATGTGTTACATGATATGCAAATACGTGTTTAAATGGTGTTTAAGTGATTATACATGATTACATATGCTTAACATATGTTAGGATTACATGTTCATGTGTTTGGATGTGTTAAAATGCGTTAAAACGACAAAACTGGAAAAACTAGAAAACACACGAACTGGTTCGACCTCAGGGGGGGGGGGGGGGTCGAACCAAGCTCCTGAAACAATTACACAACTCATTTGACCCATTTAAGTCTCATTCGACCCCTGCAAGGGTCGAACCTGCAGACACTATAAATATCGTACTTTGTCATTTTTCATCATTTCACAAACCCTAAACGCCTATAAACACTCTCTCTCAACTTTCATCACTGGGAAGGAGATTTTGACCTTGTTTTTAACAATCTAACATTCTATGTCATAAACAAGCAAAGATCTAAGGTGTGTTCTTCATCCAAAATCCTTTTTAAACATTTTTTATTCGTTTTCATTAAAACCCCAATGGTCCAGATCTGTTTTATGTTAGTTTTCACAACTAAAAACCTTTCTAACATCTTTCTAAACAAAACCTAATCACTAAACATGAGTTTTCATATGAATTAGAGTTAATAGCCAAAATCGTCCCTGAGGTTTGGTCACTTTTGCCACTTCAGTCCAAAACCCAAACCTTTTACATCTGGGTCCTTCAGTTTTATTTTTCTTGCCAAATTCGTCCCTGACAACGTTTAAGTTATGGACTGAAGTGGCAAAAATGACCAAACCTCAGGGACGAATTTAGCAAAACCCAAACCTTTTTATGGACGAATTTGCCAAAAATAAAATAAAACTGAGGACCCAGATGTAAAAGGTTTGGGTTTTGGACTGAAGTGGTAAAAGTGACCCAACCTTAGGGACGATTTTGGCTATTAACTCTATGAATTAACATGTGTTAATGATCTGTTATGTTGTGTTATGTGTTGTTTGATGCTTGTATGTCGTTTAGATGATATAGAGATGTTCAAGGGCTGTTATTGATGATTAGTTTTGGTTATCTTAGGCTATTAATTGTTAGATGATGATATTTTGCTCATTTTGGGGAGAGTTAAATGCCAATTTAGTCCCTGAGGTTTGTCAAACATTGCCACTTTCATTCAAATCTTTATTTTTGGTCAATTTAGTCCCGATGGTTTCATTTTTTTTGTAATTTTAGTCCTTGAGGTTTGTTAAAAATTGCCACTTTCATCCAAATCTTGTTAGTCCACAGGGACTAAAATGACAAAAAAACATGAAACCACAGGGACTAAATTGACAAAAAAAAAAAAGATTTGGATGAAAGTGGCAATTTTTGACAAACCTCAGGGACTAAATTGGCATTTAACTCTTTTGGGGATTTTGATAGATTTAGGGATTGATGCATGATGTTATTATGAATGATATGATTAGGGGTTTTGTTTCATATGGTAATCTGAGCATATTGGGTTGATTGTTCAATGATTTCATAAAGTTTTCAAATTGGGTAAGGTTTTGATGCATGATGTGATGTTTCCATAATTTTATCATTTCGGGTAAGTATTAAAATGGATTGATTTTAGAATAAAATTGGTAGGGTTTCGTGGGGATATGTTATTCATGCTTGACTGCTGTGTTTCATGATGTTTCGTGATGTTTTCGGATAGTTTTGATGCGAATTGATGCGTTTTAGGAGGTTTGGGACTGCTGGGGTCGAACCTGGGTCTCATTCGACCTATGTGGGGTTGAATGAAGAGGCCAAGGGTCGAACCTAGTTTATGACAGGTCGAACATACTTCAGTTAGGTTGAACAAACATGATTTAGGTCGAATTAACACATGTTAGGGTCAAATTAACATGTGTTAGGGTCAAATGAACATATGTTAGGTTATATGTACTTGTTTATTGGTCGAATGAGCCTCACAAGGGTCGAACCAAGGATGATTGGTTCGAACCTGGTCCTGTCCCATGCTGATTCGACCTTACAACTATAAATGTGTAATTTTTGATACAAACTAAGTGTTTTATGCTTGATACTTATGTGTTAACCTTATATACTTGATTAATTGATGTAATGGGTCACCAACAGGATGTCAGGTGTGTCTGGTATGTCCAGTTAACGTTCAAACACATTTTTAAACATACATAGTCAAGATCTGGACAATCAGGGACTAGTTAACCTTCGGGTTAGTAGTCAACACACTTACTTAAACTCAGTGATAGGTCTCTATTAGTTGGAGCTATCACACACGTGTCGGATTACTATTAAACTGAAGGCGCAATCTAAGGTGAGTTCACGGCCCCGCACTTTACTGGTTTTGTTTTCGGGGGAGAAACATGCTTACACATTTTAAAGACATATTTTCATGTTATACTATGGCTATCAATATATTACTATACGAGTCATCTAAATCCCATAGAAACCATTAATACGGGTATGTAGTAGGGAAATATGGATAGATCTATTGGGCCTGAAAAACCCCACTCGACGGCTGGAGGCCGGGCGGGTGCATATTGTCTCGATCACACAGGGCTTACCGGAGATGACGGTAGTCCGAAAGGGTATCATAGTATAAATCACAGTCAGCAATGGTTTCAATCGTAGTAGTAATATACTTAACGCCTAGCTAGCGTTCACACAACATAGTAGTAACGGTAACGGTTTTAAAGGATTAACGAAACGTTTATTGTAAACTTGTGAACTCACCAGCATTATATGTTGACATTTTTAGCATGTTTTCTCAGGTCACTAAGGTAGAAGCAGTTGGATTAGGCGCACGGAGTCGCACTTGCATCTAGGATCATGATTTGGATTTCAAAACTTTTAACTCATGTTTCATCTTTATTTGGTCTTTGTAAACTTAAATTGCTTCCGCTATGTTTTGGATCATGATTTTTAATTATTGCATGGTTTGGTTTACGTAACTTTTTACATATAGTTGTCGTTTATTGTGACCGTTGACTTGGATCTTGGTATGTCACGCGCCTCGCGGTAAAACCCCGCATGTGAAATTTGAGGGTGTGTCACAAATAAAGCGTGACTTGAATAATGATAAAAGTCATGTGATCTAGATGAAAAACTTCTTGAAATCTCATGATATGAATTTTTCATCTGATCATTGCCTTTCAATTTGTTTGGTTTTGGTCCTTTAGCCATAGGATTTTTCTTTTTATTCCCAGACTGATCCTTTTCATTCTCATGTTGGTTAGGATTGAGTTCAAAATGAAGATGACCAAATTGATTTCTAAATTGATTTATCAAATCATTGTTATCGACAAAGATACATTTAAGTAAAGATTGTTCGATATTATCAATTGGAAAATCTTTGTTGAAAATAAATTTGTCATGTCCTACCAACATATAGGATCCTTCAACTCCTTCAGGAAACTTGAATATTGGTTTTTCTTCAGATTCAGGTTCTGAAGTTGCTACCACATTTTCATTTTTCTCTTCAAACACTGATTTCAACTTAGAATCAGGATCAACAACACAAGGTGTTGTGACATCTATCTCTGATGTGAAATTATTCTTTGAAATAGTTTCATGGAGTTCTAAAATCTCTTTCTTAAAAGATTCAATTTGATTCATAAAATGTTTTTCATTATTTCCAAAAATTTTAATTTCAATTTTATATCTTTCAAGTTCATTTGCTAAGTTCTGTTTGTCCTCAAGAAGTTTCATCACTTCATTTTTCAATTTGACACACTCAGAACATTTAGCACAGTCAGTTTTTTAATTTACCTTAGTTGGTTGCACAACTGGAGCTATTATGTTTCCACAATAATCAACAATAGGCCGTGTAACAGATTGTTGAGTTGTAGGTCTCGGTGTCATTGGAAATCCCCAAATGTTGTCAACTTGAGGTTTTTGTCTTTGTGATTGTTGTATTGCTGCTTTTATCTGATCTTCAGTTCTTGACATAGGATAATGCAATTGATTTGTCATTTTCAACAAATATTATTTCAAAAATTTTCAAAAACAATATAGTCCAAATAACGTGGGTTCGAACCAACAAAGTACTCTCCTATTCGACCTCTCAAATGGGTCGAATGAATATAAGAATTGGTTTGACCTAAAGAATGAAAATATTTGAAAATCAGAGACTTGGTTTGACCTAATGTGATCTTCGTTCGACCTCTCTTTAGGTCGAATGAACTAGAACTGGTTGAATGAACAACAACACACACTGAAAAATCTGATTCGACCTAAAAACACACTTGGTTCGACCTAAAATAAGTTGGTTCGACCCAAAATACTCTTGGTTTGACCTCTTGATGTTCTCATTCGACCTTTTCAGGTCTGTTCATCATCTTCAACCTTAAGAACATACAAATCAGATCTGTTTTGGAATAAAATTCACCAAATGTAATGAAATTGGATAGGTTTTGTTCGGAATTGATTTTAGACAAACTTTTGTGAAAGAATCTTTGAGAATAGCATCAAATTCAACTCCAATTTAATCAAAAACCATGTTTTTATGAAAAGCTTCAAAATTTCTAGGGTTTTGATCTTTAAAACCAGAATTTTAATCTATTTTCATCAAATCAGACCACTTGAGAAGTCGTTTTAGGATCGTAAACACGAAACGTGATCTTACGAATACCAACCGTAGGGTGTGGAATCCCCTCCGGTTGTGCAAACCGAGTAAGAAATAATCAGTAACGATCGTGATGAAAACAGATAATGAATCACCGAGCAATTTCCAAAACTTTACTCGTGTATTAGATCAAATCAAGAATATTACAGATCAAAAACCTAGACCTAATACAGAGAATCTCACAAACTGGGGAAAATCTAAAATGATCAACTACTTTTCAAAACCACTAACTTTTCCCTTTTATATAGGCATTCCCATTCGACCCATCTAGAGGTCGAATGGGTTCATTCGACCCTTTCAGGGTTCGAATGAAGCCTTCTTCATTCGTTCAACCTTTCGTTTTCTATTTGTTTCTCGACTTTCAGTACTGGATCACTAGCTGGGGCATACATGAATAATGCACTTACAATTAGCAATGGTGAGAAAGCTCTGATGAAAAGATTTACTTTCTTTGAATTCAAAAGCTTCAGTTTGAATCATTTCACTCCCATCATCAGCAGTTTTGGGAGTGAAATCAGGTGGTGATTCTGTGTGATTATAGCCAATGCCAAACTTAACATTTGATGCACTTTGTTAGTTTAGAAGCATTTGATAGCCTCTACATGACTCAACCCAAGTCTCACAATTAACCTTGGTGTCAGCAAGTTCTTTTCTGACATTTCCTAGGGTTTCTACCATGATTTTTATCTGTGCTTGAGTTTCAATAGCATTATCTGTTATTTAGAAATTTCTTTTGTTTTCGAAGCAAGTTTTCTTTCTAAATCACACTTCATTTGGCTATATTTTCTCTCAGAGTCATTGGCTTTTCCTTGTAAATACACATTGGTTTCTCTTATTAAAGCAAAAGCTTGTTTGTATGAATTTTAACAAAGCTTTAAAAGAGAAGCCTGTGAAACCTGTGATAATGCAGAAGTAGAGGAAGATCCCTCAAAATCCATTAAGGAAAATTCTTCGGGTCATTATCTGGTTTACCCCTAGTTGATATCAAAGATCTTGTTGTCAGCATCTTGACTGCACTCAGATGTGTCGTATGGAATGCTGCTCCAATCAACATAACCTGAGATAAAAAGACTTTGTTGACTAGGCTGTTGTGTTTGTGGAGGTTGATCAGTAGTGGAAGGCATTTGATGTTGGCCCTGTTGCTGAATGGGCATCTGAACATACTGAATCTCTGGCATATATTGGATTTGAGGAGTTTGTTCCTGAGATTGTATATAATTTGTTGAAGGGGCAAAATGAGCACTTCCTTGAGATCCTATGTTTCTGTTGTAACTAGTGTTTGGTTGTAGCTAGAGCTTCTATACTCTCTAGCAAAGTGTCCCAACTTTTGACACTTATGACATCTATGTTTAGATTTGTCAAAACCAACTTTTGTTTGATTGTTCAAACCTGGAAATCTTCTGCCAGACCTTTTATAAAACTTGTTAGTTTTACTGCTTAGCATGGTCAGTTGGTGCAGAATGTCCATTGCTTCCAAATCATCACTACTAAAAATTTTTAAATGATCTAGTATGAAACATATGTTATCAGTAGTTTGATTTCCATAATTTTCACATGCTGATTATGATCTATTAGAAGATATCCCAGCTATGATGTCAATGTGGTCAAAAGAACCAAAATCATTTGAACAAGATGATGAATCTTGTCCCATTAAAGCTGTAGTACAAGGAACATAGCGATTAGCAGTTTTTCCAGAATTTTGTAACCTTTTCTTTTGGTTTATCTCTCTTTCAAAAGTTAGTAATCTCCCATGTAATTTTGTAAGTGTTATGGAGTCAAAATTTGTATTGGTTCTAAGAACTATGGAGTATGTTTCCCATTTTTTCAGGTAGAGACCTTAAAAATCTATGCAACATAGATGGATATGTGTAGGTCTGCCCATTTAATTTTAACTCAGGAATGAGAGACGAAAATCTTTCAAATTTTTGTGTTAAAGTTTCTCCATTTACATGATTAAAAGTTCCGTATTGTTGAGAAAGAATTTACCTAGTGTTGGCAATCACCTCATCAGTTCCTCCAAACTGTTCTTTGAGGCTGTCCCATAGCTCTTTGGCACTATCATAATGTAAGAGCCCGACATATATTTCATTTGGGAGAGACATTGCCAACATGGAAAAAACTTTGGCATCAAGCTCAAATTTTAGGAAATCTTCTTCTGTGTAGTCTTTTGGTTCTCTGATTTTCTCTATTTTAGTTTCTGGATCACTAGTCATTGGTTTATGGGGTCCATACATTACAAACCTCCAACAACCAGTGTTTTACTGTGGTAAAGTATGAGCCATCCTTCTTTGCCAAATATTGTATTCATTTCTTACTAGCATGGGAGGCTTGTTTGCAGATCCAGTATTATGAGGATCAATTTTCAAGAAGATTGATTGATTAGAAATTTCTTAAAGTGATGAATTGAAAAATAAAAAGAACTATAGACTTTGATTGAATATCAATAAGAGCCTGTGTCTAAGCTCAATGTGTTAAATTGATAGTTATTAGATAAACCAGTGCTCTGATACCAATTGTGGGATCTATATTTAACAGTTCTTATGAACAATTTATGTTTCAAAGTAAATGTGTAGCGGAATAAAAGTAATTATTCTAAGTTAATAGTTCATTTTATGATTTAGTAAATGCTCCCTCTCAAATGGACAAAATAAAATAACACAATGAGAAAGAAAACAGTAAATGATATAACAGTTGTGAAAGCTTTAAATGGTTCTCATATATTAAAGTGGAAGTCTATATGTAATAGTGGGTGTGAACCCATCTATTTATACACAAAAGCAAACGTACATAGGAAGTATAAATCTAATAGTATAATACTACAACAGGCTGTAGTATTGGAACTTGTTATAGAAATATCTATAAAGTAATCAGAAACTAATATAATACCAAACTACTGAAGTATAAAGGCGGTGGGAAGCTTCTACTGAAACTGCTGAAGAGTAAACAACTTCTGATTAGTAAATCATCAAAGCTGTTCTTCAGATGTTTGTCTACACATCTTCAGGACTTTAGTCTTGAGTACTCTCTTTCAGCTTCTTTCTTCAGTACTTTCTTCTTCAAACCTTTAGTACTTTGTCAACTAACAAAATGCAGAGAGGATATTAGACTAAGGTGGAAATTCTTATCAATCCTCTTTGACCCAACACATGGCCATGATTTTTGCTGGTTTCGTTATAGCACGTGACCATAACATGACTTCTTAAATGGTATCATTGCCCCTATAGTCTCTAAGACTACTTAGGCATTGATACATTCGTTCCGTCTACATACGTCTATATCATTTTCATTGGATTCTAGCGTAGTAGCTGATTTTCGTTCAATATCAAGTTTCTCCCATCTCAACACACTATAATAAGAAAATACACAACTATAACCATACTAGTTCACAATGTAACGTACCTCAAAGCTTCCCCTTTTGGTGAGTATCCGGCTCGCTCTTGATGACCTTGGCTCCACCTGATTCGCCTAATAAAAAAAACCATGTTATCGTTAGAATCTATTGTTTTCATTCCACGATACATACGATTTGAACCCAATTCATCACATGTGATATCCACCCAACGACTTGTGAATTTATGATTATTTTCAGTTCATTTATGCAAAACATCAAACTTTGTGAGTTCAATTAAGTTTACTAGCCCACCATCTGTAACACCCCGACTGATGGCGGAATCACCGGGGTGCACGATAGTGACGATTGTTCAAAATTTCATGGTACTAAAATGTAAATATGTGATTATTGAATATTGTTGTACAAGATGTGAAAATAAATACACCATAACAAAAATAAATATAGTTGATTTATTTTATCTAAGTCCAATGTCTTATGTGAAGCGTCAAGCAAGCTTATCCTGAAACATGCACGAAAATAAATTTTATCAACACATAGTAGTCCCGAGCTAGATCCAAGGCGAGGAAAACGGTAGCGAGACAGATCCTCCAGGCTTCTGATATCCAAACCGGGTTCTAAGCAATGGCTTCTTGGTGTCGTGTGAGTGTTTAAGAAAACAAGACTTCTTTTCAAAAAAAGGGCAAAGTCGCGGTGGAGATGCCAAAAGCTTTGATGAAGAGACGAGCAAGTTAGAAAAACAAAAAGACACTTACAAGTTTTAAATTTATAATTTAAAACGATAATTGCTCAACGTTCTAAACACGACACAATAGGCAAGCGCACCTATCGTATATAGTATAGAAATGTGCAAGTACCGAGTAACGAATCCGTGGACACGATTTTTACTACTCAGCTTCCTTAAATTACTTAAAAAGACTTTTTTTTTTAAATTGCAAGAAGAAAAGTAAAACAAGAGATGAAAACTTTTAAGGAAAATCAATAGCAAAACAATGGTGTTGCTTCGGGATCGGATGCAACTTCGGTATGAAATAGCTATATTTATTTAATAGTGGTGTGTTGAGCGCGCAATTATGCTTAACTTAGAATTGCACTGCATTTTCTAGAGGTGACTGTTCTCGCAAAGCAGTACAAATGACTGTGTTCTTAATGTTATTATGAGGGTCTCCCGACCTGGTGAGCTCACCTCTCAACACTGAAAATAAAGGGACTCGAGACTGTGTCGACTCAACCCCGAATTACCCGCCTCCCGGTGTTGCGATATAGACTTCAAACTACTCTAGACTTTTATGAATAACTTGTCATGGTCGGAGCATGACCGAGCAAGTTACCACTTAATATCGTAGAGGAGTCGTGACTTACCAGCACACGTGCATCCCCTACTTGGTTTAATTAACTTACCAAAAAGTGATTGGTCTATCATTAACTGTGCGGCAGTTTAATGATGGAATAAAATAAAGACCGTTTTATTCCAACACGAGTTCATTACTCCATAACCCACATCAAGACTTCACATAGACCATGAAACCAAGATGTAAGATTAAGGATTAACTTATCATTAGGACCAAGTATATAGACCGTACCGACCCTAAATGAGATCTTGATAAACTCATGGGTTTTAAGTTCACAAGTGCATGGGTTATTACACACCATGGGTAAACTCATGAGTCCTTCCCACTTATGGGTTTTAAGTTCACAAGTGCATGGGTTTTTACACATCATGGGTACACTCATGAGTCCTTCCCATTGCTTATCAACACACTCACAAGACCAAAGACCAATTGATTTGTCAATTAGACCATTAAACAAAGTTAGAATAGTAAGAATTATTAACAAAATTAAAAAATTGGATGGGAAAGATACTGTAAATATGAATCGGATGAATAAACGAGGGAGTTCTATATATATATATATATATAAAATTTGTGTGATGTTACAAGTAACATGCCATGAATGTAAGTAATGTTAACTAGAGTTTAGTTAAAGTAGGAACCTGAAAAATGCGGGGTGTCATAATATATACGTTGTCTTTATTGTATAATGCCCAAGGCACCACAGTCAAGAGGTTTGGTTATGGGACTCATGGTTTGCACAGTAATCATTCGCTTAGCTATCCTATGATTGGTCATACACGGATTTAACAAGCACTTTACATACTACATTAAAACTTATGAACTCACTAACATTATGTTGAGAAACCTTTTATGCATGTTTTTCAGGTAATTAATCATGCGGGGCAGAGACTTGAGAGTTGGGTTTGAGCTTACACTTGATGGTGCCATCGTCAGTTTGGTCGTGTCAGTCATGTGCTATCTTGATATTTGAGTATGTGATTTCAGACAAGGTTTTGTTCTAAACAATGTTATGTGATTTTTAATAATTTTTTGACATCGTTTACCTTTCGATGGTATCTATTTAATTTCAATCTTGTGTGTTGCTCAAACCTTGTGCTTGAAAACCTTTTGAATCAGATCCCCGTGTTTCCGCCTTGGCGGGGTGTGACAGTACAAAAAGGGTATCCATCATTTCTTTAGTTGTGATCACACCTTGGGAATTGTAGTGTCCTCAATTAAGACCTAAAGGTTTATCATTGATGTACTTGGGTTGGGATGCTTTCGGCCGAGATTACAAGGAATAAGAGTTGGTTTTTGTTTGTTGTTAGTTGTTCTAAATAGGGTCAAAATCATGGGTTGGGAGGTGTGTTATGTGTGAGGTGAAAGTGCCATGTTTGTGAAAAGGAAAACAGTCATCTATAATATATATATATGTAGATACACGAAAGTGCGACTAGTGCTATTGAATTGCGAATTCCATTATGTTTTGCTGATTACGAATGGTCGAAGGTGGAAACTGATTGGTTGAATGTATATAAGTTTGGTCGCAGGGAGCTCAGAGAGGTCGAATGAAGTTTTGATGTATATATATGTTGGTTCGCCCACATTAAATGGTCGAACCTGCACATTCGCCCAATCGAATGGTCGAATGTGTAGGTCTATATATAGGTTGAATCATTTTCTAAGTTTAACTTTTGGTCATTTTTGTTTCCCTTTCTGAGTGTGTTGTCTTCCTAGGTCTTTGTTGAGTCTGTAACTGATATCTATCATTGTAAACAAAGTTTTAAAGTGTTAATGATTATGTTTATCAATGAAATGAAAATGTTTGAGATGATTTGCTTGTTTTGCTAGATATATTATCATTTCGTGATCAATTCAGAGATTCCGCACCTGAATTGAACTTGTTTGATCATATTCTTTGTTTGAAGATCGATCCTTGACACATACAAAGTGGTATCAGAGCCATAAGGATCAAACAACTACGAATTGATACTATTTGTGTTGATTTGGACCCAATTTTGATCAAAACTTTTCTGTTTTCATAGAACAATTGAAATTGGTGAATATTGATTGATTTGAACTAGTTTTCATGGATAAAATTCAAAATTGTCTTTGTTAAACTTGTTCCAAATCCAATCCGAAGCAAAACCTGCATAAGATCATCAAATTTCATCAACATTTGAAAATTTTGGATCAAAATAACTGATTTTCAAAGTATAACTGTTTTTCAAAATGAAAGGGTCGAACCTAGGGAGAAACGGTCGAGAGTGTGGTTTTTAGGTGGAACCAGGGAGTTTTTGGTCAAACGTGGAGTGTATTTTGGTCGAACTTAGAAATTTTTAGTGTGTTGTTGTTCATTCGACCATCTGTGTTACATTCGACCAATCGGGAGGTCGAAAGTGAATAGATTTGGTCGAAAGTGGAAAGTGTCTGTTATTTTCTACATTCAATACTTTAGAAACGGTCGAATCTGGATTAAATTTCACATTCGACCACACGATCATTTGCAATAGGTCGAACGTAGAAACTGTTGATAAATTTTTCTAATCGTTTCATGTTTTATAATTTTCAGACGATATGTGGAACTTTCCGACAACACCACGACCTAATACAACACCACAACAACAAACAACAATGGATCCTTGGTCGGTAGCTGCTCAGAAGACTAGTCAACCATCTTAACCAATCAACTATTTGGCGATGACTAGTTCGATGCCCCAACAAGTTGCACAACCACAACCACAACCCATGGCTGATTACTGGGGAGTTGCAGCAGCGGCGGTACACTCCCAGACTACCAATGCGATTTCGATGCTTATTCATGACATATCTTCGGGTAGTGGGAGCCGTTCACCAAAGTTGATGGAAATGGTTGATTACAACCAATGGAAGACCAAGTTCAAGATTCATCTAGAGGGAATGGGAATGGAAGGCACGGAAGCTTGGCAAATGATTGCTAAGGGGTATGTAGCTCCGGTTTTGGAGAATACTGGTGAGCCGATTACATTAGAGAGTCTAGCTGAGGATGAGAAGAAAAAGTTTGCGGTGGAAAAGAAGGCGTTTTCCCAACTGTCCCAGGCCATTAATACTGATCTCTTACATCAGTTTGGGTCGTGCACCACTTCGAAGCAATTATGGGATATGTTAAGGAATCGTCATGATGGGAATGAGAAGACGAGGAAGCTTAGAATGGAGGAGTTGAGAAAAGAGTTTGAGAATTTTTGCTATATGGGAAATGAGACGTTGAAGGAGTTGATTCCGAGGTATTGCCATTTGTTGACCGAACTTTCAAGTTATGAGATCAATATACCGATGTCTGAGCTGGTGGATAAGTTCGATGATGCATTACCACCATACTGGAATCAACATATTGAGGTTCTTAAGGAGAAAGATGCGTACCAATACTGGACCATTAATGAATTCATCCAGAAGCTTGAAAACAAAGAGATGGAGGAAAAGAGGAAGGCGAATCCAGAGTTATATCATGGTGGTACATCTTCAACTCTAGCTAGTTCAAGTTCTAGTACCACTGTTGCTCCACACATAGCTTGTGTTTCAAGAATTGTTGAACCAGCCAAAACCCCCATAAAGTATCTTGCTCAAACCTCATCTTATGCACCACCATCATATCCTACTACTTACATCCCACCATTTTCACCTATGCAACAAGCTGCATGCTATTCAGCTAATTTGAACCAACCTCAACAACAATCCTATATTCCTCAAGTGAATCAATCCCAAATGAATCCAAGTCAACCTAACCAGAGCCCAATTGTGTTGGAGACGTCAAACTTGAACAATGTTACTGTTGAAGTTGCACAGCAACATGTAGCCTTGGTTTCTGCTATGGTCGCTTCGTATAATGGGTTAGTAGCTAGTCAAATTGGTAATAACAACTTAACCAGTGAGGACTACGCTCAAATTGACAAGGAGGAGATGGAGCTCATTGACATCCAGTGGGCATTTGCTAGTGTCATGAGGCGAGCGACTGAGTTCATAGAAAAGACGGGCAGAACTGATCTTTCTACTTCTCCCAACACCACATATGGCTTCAACAAAGCCAAAATCACATGTTTTAACTGTGGTGGGAAAGGTCACTTCAAAAGAGAATGCACACAACCAGCACAACAGGGAAATAGGAATCCTTTCAACACCAACTACCAGAACCGTCAATCACAAAATCAGGTATCATATCAAAGCCAAAACAACTCCAATTTTCAACCACAAAATAATTTCCAAAACCGCCAAAACACCTCACCAAACAATACTGTTAGACAAACCACTACACAAAACCAGAACCAAAATCAAACACCACACAATCCAACCAGAACTATCATTCCAATTTCTACACCAAACAGCCAAACCCAACCAGATAATCAGAACCAGGCTTTGGCAATTCAGAAAGATGAGGGATTTGATTGGAGTGGTATGAAACTTGATGTTGAGGAGATCACTGCTGGTAATGTGGCGTGTGTTGCCCAGAAGATGGATTTGGAGGAGTCGGTGTCAGTTGAAGGTGATTTGGAGACTGAAAAGATGTCTGAGGTGAAGATTGAAGAGTTAGTTGAAGATAATGATGTTTGTGCTGAGAAGAAGTCGGGATTGATTCTTGACTTTGTTACTGATGTTCCTAAACAGTGTGATTCAGCTTATTCTGACTCAGAGAGCGATTCTGATTCTGAAGCTAGTGTTAACTCACTAGATGATGATATTGATCAACTTCTAGCCGAAGCTGATTTTCTGATGACTCGCAAATCTTGCATTGTGGATGATGCTTTTACCAGAATCGACTATTCTAAATTCTTTGCTGGAAAGGAAGCACATTTTGCATTGATGGCGATGACAGAGCCTCCAAAACATGTAAGTTCTGAATCTAATTTAGATATGAATAGTGAAAAGTATTGTGGTGCATGCGATAGATTGACAGAGGATAATAAGCAACTCAGGGTTCAACTTGAGAGTGCTAAGATCAACTGTCAATCGTATAAAAAAGAAGCACGAGAATTCAATAAGGTACTTGATGGTTATAAGAAAGACATTTCAGATCTTAAGAAATCATTATCTTTGAAACAACTGGCCATTAACAATTACATCAATGAATTAGAAGAAACAAAACTTGAAATGGCCACCATCAAGTGCTTTGCTGAGAAAGTCAACAAGAAGCTTGAAAGCTATAAACATATTGCATATGTTGTTGACCACATTATTGAGGAACCTTCACAGTCAAGTAGTGCAAACTACAAGGCCGTCCCATCTCCCGTGTTGTTTGAGAATCATACTCTGCATTCAATAACACCGGAGAGTTCAGTTAAGTCTGACTCTACATCGGATGATGAGTCTAACACCTCCAGTGTGGGAGACCCTAATTCCGATGTTAGACCTATTTTGGGACTAAATGATGAAGGTGTGGTAGCTGTAACTGATGATTCCGACTATGAGGATGATAAATCTGAGAATGTGTGTGATATTCCTGCTGAAAATCACATTATTACCAATGAACAATGTGACAAACCCGTCAAAGTTTTCTATCGGATGGAAGGATCCGATAAGATAATTTCTGACGAGGAATATCCAATTAAGTTTGCCAATTATTCCAAGATTGAGAAAATTTGGCAGGATAGTACCATTTGGTTCCCAAAACATGAGAGAACAAATGATGTACCTCCAGAGGTTTTAAAGAAAATTTATTTGGATGTTCCAAAAGAACCAAAGGTTCATGTCACAGAGTTTATTAAGCCGAAAGAGAAGGCAAATAGTTTTCTTGAGCCGACTTACTCAAAGGACCCAGCTCCTGAGAGTTTAAGAAGAAGGTGTGTGGATGATCATTATCCTATCACTACTTATGCAAAGTCGAATGCCAAGAACAACTTTGAAGAGTACCGTGCGTGTTTTATGTGCGGGGAGAGAGGGCATTTACTTGCTCACTGCCCGTACACGAGACACAAAAGGCACGAGGTTGAAGTGAAGCAAAAGTATCAAAGTCCAGTCGATAATCATTGTTATCCACAAAGACGACTTGTTCCTCAACCAGCACCGTTTTACAACCAAAGCAGATATTTTCAAAAGAGGGATAATCATTAGATGACATATGATCGTCGTAACCGGATCGCCATGGAAAAGCCTTTTAAGAGACCTGTGGTGAACACAACTGTTGAGAAGCAAAAGGTACCTTTAAAACCTGCAGTCGCCTTATCCACATGTGAAGTAGAATACGTCTTAGCTTCAAGCTGCTGCTCACAAGTTCTCTGGATACAACAACAGATGGTGGACTACGGTTTGCAATTTTTTATAACCCCTATTTACTGTGATAATGAGGCTGCAATTGCATTAACAAAAGTTTTAGTCAATCACTCGAAAGCTAAACATATCCGGATCAAATACCATTTTATCCGTGATTGTTACGCAAAAGAGTTGATCGATATGGTCAAAATCCACACTGACTATCAACGTGCAGATCTTTTTACCAAAGCTTTTGATAAATCAAGATTCGAATATCTTTTAAAAGCTAATGGTATAAAAGAAAAACAAGACTGATTATCACCTCGGTTTATCGCTTTTTAGTTTTAGTTTTTATTGTTTTTTCAAAAAAAATACAAAAACCCAAAAATATGTTTTTCATTTTAGGGGGAGTTCATTTTCAGAAAAACCAAAAACATTGAAAAACTCAAAAACCCATAAAAATTAGAAAAATCTAAAATGATTTCCAGGAGAAAAAGAGGAAATGATAGTACATCAGTGGGGATCTGATACATGCTAAAGAAGTGTAATGCAATATAAGGCGTGTGTTTGAGTCTGTGTGATGCGTTGATAGGCTTCGTAGACCTATTACTGCGTGCCTGATACTTACATACCAAACGAATTGTTGTGTGGATGAACTCCTCATGGGCATATGGTCTTAGTACCGTAATTTCGTTTGATAGGGTATTTGTACAAAATTTGGAGGTTTCGGGTCGTTATGTTATTAGTTATCTGGGGATAGCCTCTCTGATCTTCTGCTGTAAGTCATTACGGACCTAGATCAGACAGGGTGTCTTTATAAAAGAGTTGAAAAGCCAAATCCTAAAGTTACCGAATTGAGGAACTTTAAATGTATGACGATAATCAAAGATTATCTAATGCATCGTATCCAATCATTGATGAAAATCATGATTGATATTAGCCCTCAACCTGGTAGAGTGCACAAGTTACTTTGTAGCATTGAGTTGCTGACCTATACACCTCTGTGCCTCATACCTTGTATATTACAGATGACGAAAGTATAATCACGCGTTACAATGAGTCTTTGTGCATTTACTTCTTGATACGGGAGTATGTCGTGTGCGTGGGAGCCACAGACAATTAAGTTTATACTATAAATAACCGTATCAGTCTAAAGCACTGCACTACAGTATGCATGTGAGCTTATGTGGATCACAATATCAGCAGTTGCCAGATCACACATTGTCTATAATGATAATAAATCAAAAGATCAACGGTGTGATCAAATTTCTCAATAACTGATATGATCCTCTTACCAGAAATCACAAAATATTTACTGTTTTTATCTTTACATTTCTGCATTTTACATTTCTCGTCAAATATACAAAACTCAAAAATATTTTAGGTGTGTTTTAACACAAACTTTCAGAAAATCCAAAAGATTTTACATTTCTATATTCTTTTTTGATAACCGATGGTGGTTGATGATGATTTTCTAAAACTTGATGGACCATTTGAGTTTTGTCATCTTTAAATGAGAAATAATGAATGTCGGATGCTTAAAAGTTGAGAAAAATATTGAACGGGACTCGATTTTGAGATTTGGTAAAAAGTTTAAAAATTCCAAATTTCATTCGCCCCTTCGATGGGTCGAATGTGGAATTTTGCTGTTCATTCGAACCTTTCAAACGGTCGAATGTGAGTGTTCTTATGTCTGATTGTACATTCGAACCATTTTTCTTCCTTCGAACCTTTAAATAGGGTCGAATGTAGAAAAATTTTCACATTCGCCCATGTCAAATGGTCGAATGTGGAGCCTATATATACCTTATCTGCACCTTCGAACCCCATTTCAAAAATTTTTAAAATTCTGAGATTAAGACCCCTTGTTGCTCGTGTTTTTAAAATCCTATCATTGTGATCTTCGTTTCTTACTGATCATTTTGAGCCATCATTTGCAGGTTATCATCCATTATCCATTTCAGAATCCATGATTATGTGTTCGAACTCAAAAACAAATCAAAACATGGATTATTGATTGTTATAAGGACAATTCTTGTTAAGGATTCAATGTTTAAGTATTTAAGGGGGAGAAGAAACCAAAATCCAGGGTTTAATCACATCATATTAACGAATTGATTAATTAAAATGTTCAAACCCTAGATTTTAGGATAAAACACTTAAAAATTGAATAATCATAACAATTGATTGTTGGGAAAGGTTAATCGTTCTTGTTAGATGCTTTACAAATCAAAATGGCATGTTTAAATTCACAAAATCAAAATCTGCAAATTTTGAAGATGAACAGACACGTTCGACCAATTCAAAAGGGTCGAATGTGACTTTTTGGTCGAATGTACCAAGTTCAAACGGTCGAAAGTGGACAAAAATGGTCGAATGTTCGTTTTTAAAACTGATTTTCGCATTCGACCATTCAGAAGGTTATAGGGACAATTCTTGTTAAGCAATTCAAGCAATAGTCGAGGGGGAGTTTGTAGATACACGAAAGTGCGACTAGTGCTATTGATTTGCGAATTCCAATATGTTTTGCTGATTACGAATGGTCGAAGGTGGAAACTGATTGGTCGAATGTAGATAAGTTTGGTCGAAGGGAGCTCAGAGAGGTCGAATGAAGTTTTGATGTATATATATGTTGGTTCGCCCACATTGAATGGTCGAACCTGCACATTCGCCCAATCGAATGGTCGAATGTGCAGGTCTATATATAGGTTGAATCATTTTCTAAGTTTAACTTTTGGTCATTTTTGTTTCCCTCTCTGAGTGTGTTGTCTTCCTAGGTCTTTGTTGAGTCTGTAACTGATATCTATCATTGTAAACAAAGTTTTAAAGTGTTAATGATTATGTTTATCAATGAAATGAAAATGTTTGAGATGATTTGCTTGTTTTGATAGATATATTATCATTTCGTGATCAATTCAGGGATTCCGCACCTGAATTGAACTTGTTTGATCATATTCTTTGTTTGAAGATCGATCCTTGACACATACAATATATATATATATATATATACACACACACGTGTGTGTATGTAGGCATAGGTTCAATATGTAATCACAATCACATATGATCTTGTATGTGTATATAAGTATAAGTGGTTTAACTTATCAATTTATACGGGAATTGGTATGGGATCGTGGATATGGATGTGTGTGTGTGTGTGTATATATATATGTGTGTGTGTGTGACTGATTCTATGTACATAAACACATGGTTTTGGGAACTAGCTATTTAGTTTGAATTGTCGTGTGTATATGTATATAGATATGGCCGAAGGTATGAAGTGTTGTTGTTATTCATAAGTTATCAATAGATTTGAATCACCAGATCATAACATATGCGTTTAGTTGTAACAATAATATTATTGATCGTGTTATGGATGCATATGTTATTTGTGGATAAACATGTGTTATTGAGTGTAATATTATCTTGTGCTAATACATGCTTGTTCCTTGGTAGTGTTTCATGACTTGTGTATGTTAACTGTCTTAAACACATTATGAGCTGTTTGGATTTGAGTGGAATTGTGTAATTTCCCACTTTGGTATTGTCACGTGTATTGTTGCTTTGTTCGTACGTGGCAATTAGATGTCCGGTTGCCCTCTGTTGTGCTTATGATTGGCTTGACTGTTCAATGCCAAGTGTTTAAGATATTTCGGGTGCTGTATGCGTAAACGGATAATCCATTGAATTTCTGCAATAGTCTGGGCTTTACTAGACTAGGGATGTTATAGTAATTGCTAAAAATGTCTAATATGCACATGGAATGACATGGTTGAGTATAAGGTATACGGATCTTGACCTGATTCGTTGACTGGTGTCACACCATACATCAGTGCAATTAGAGCTCTTATGTATCTTACTAACTGTATAAGACCTGACATGTCTTTCGTAGTTAATTTGTTAGCAATATTCAGTTTAGCTCCTCCTAAAAGGCATTGGAATGAGATTAAACATATTTTCCGGTACCTTCGAGGTACTGTTGATTTAGGCTTGTTTTATCCTATCGATTCAAAAGTAGGTTTTGTCACACCCTCAAATTTCCACGTGCAGGGTTTTACCGCGAGGCGCGTGACACACCAGGATCCAAGTCAACTGTAACATCGCAAAATTTTCCCCCAAATATTTTTTTATAAACGCCTTTATATTTTTTTTTTCATTTTATACAAATGTGGCAACGTCTTTATTTTTCCTCATTCACAACTTATGTACATATATATATATATATATATATATATAGATTTATATTAATAATAATAATAATAATAATAATAATAATTATTATAATTCAGTTTTGTTTAAAAAAAATATATATATATAAACTGAATTCAGCTTCTGGCCCACTCCCCTTTTCCTTTTTGTTGTTTGGAACCCAGCATCCGGCCCATTTAACCCAGCCCACCCAGCTAGCCCAAGCCCAAACCCCCTCCTTCAAATCTGTTATCAAAAATAAAATGTTTCCCCCGGGTTTCGAACCCGGACCACTAACCACGCACACACACGAGCTAACCAACTGGACCACACACTTCAATTGATTCTTATCCAACGTTATTTATATTTAACCCGATTTTAACTCACTGTTTTCCTCTTCCTTGTCCACTGGTAGCGCGCAGCAGCAGAATTTTTTGAGTTTTCAAATTTTAACCAATCAATCAACTTAATTAACGTGTAATAATCAAGGGTTGACTTGGGAGCTTGATTATCGGCCATCACCAAGTCAAACACACGAACAATCGCCATCAATTACTTCCATTTTTATGTAGAACGCGTATAACATTTAATATATAGTCAATCCTTACCATTTCATCAAATCAGTGCTTAATCCTATAAATTGGGCATCCCAAAACACTCACAACTCGCCGAAAACATTACCCCCACTCTCAATTTCTGTTTAATTCCCATCTACGAGTTGGAATTGTTCGCTATTTGACTTTCCGGTTGACCCTCGTTGTGGAAATAATTCGTAGAGGTATGTTATAATACTTTGTTTCCGTGTATTAATCGGCCCTATACAAACCTTAACCCCATGTTTAATTGGTCGCTAATAATGTTCATAATCAGATTGCAATTCTAGGGTTTATAAATTGGGGAAGAACACAAAACTCTGATTATATTTATTTTATTTAAACAGGAACCAAACACAACCACTGGTCTGGACCAAGTGGTTGTGTCTGGTGCTCTCCACCTCAGCCACGCGGGTTCGAGTCCCGAGTGTGGCATCCTTTCCATGTTTTTTGTTCTATTTTCCTAAAACAATCAAGATTAACATTATATTACTCAAAATCTTATAAATTCATTTTAATTTATTAAAACTATTTTATAAATTCTAAAAAAATTATATTTATTAAATCTGAGTCAAGAGTTTTATTTACAATTTTTGTTTTTTCAAAAATTCATTTATTTGATATTTATAATAATTAAATCAATTTTATACTATCATATTTATAAAAATCCATTAAAATATCAAAACGATCTTATTAATTTCCACAAAAATTATCCTAAGTTTTTATAACATTAAGCTTTTCAAAAATGATTTTTATTTCAGAAAAATCATTTATTTAATATTTTTAATCAATTTTTGTTAGATTTAATCATAATTAAATCATAATAAATCCAATTTTTAATATTTTTGCACCAAAATTTTATACAAATTATTTTTATACTTTAAACAACATTCTTGTGAGCATCTTAAATTTAAATTTCATAAAAAGATTTTTAGTTATTTATTTACTAAATTTCTCTCAATTGGCGAATATTTTAAACGAGCAATTATCCCCAATTCGAAGCCCTACAACTTATACATTTGTAAACTTTGTAGACTTAGACATATTTATTACCTCATTTTAGGGTGATACTTGATACATTTGGTCAACACATTTCTCAACAGATATAACATTTTACCAAGGTGAGTTTTACATAGCCCCTTTTTCTATTTATCACCATTTTTGGGGTGAAACATGTTACAACATCATTCTATGCAATTCAATCATCAATGTGTCTATGTGTTTTCTATGTTGCATTATGTCTTGAGCATGATTAGAGTAAGCACCATTCTAGCATAATCATTAACTCCGTACAAGCCGGCGGTATACATTGATAGATCTATTGGACTGACAATCCCACCCGGATACGTGCCTCCTACAAAGGTTACGTGGGTGTTTGTTATCGTATAACATATTGGACCATGAGCGTATGGTATGTATCATTTTATAACAGTCATCAGGGTTGATTATGCACTCGATTTATTTCTAGTATGTTCTCACATATGGACTAGATTGACATGACACATGAATTGCACAACATTTTATTCAATCATCAAAAACCTATGTAATTCTCACCAACTTTTGTTGACCCAAAACATTTTCAACTTAACATGTTTCAGGTTCTATTTGCTTGAAGATTTGAATTGATGCTTGAAGATACGTGTATAGATTTATTCAATTTGATGTACAAATTCTAGAACTATTGTATGTAATTCATTTAAATCATTTAATGGAATCTATTATTCACCATGAGCTACTGAACAATCATCATTACGTGACATCCCGATGTTTCCGCCATCGGTTGGGGTGTTACAGATTGGTATCAGAGCCAGGTTATAGGGAATTAGGTTATTAGAAAAATAATCTAGTCTATAACCATAGGATTTAACAAGTACTTGCTTCTTTTGCTTGCTATTCTCTATCTCCTACTTCTTATCCCTACTTTCATCCTTACAAGAAGGTTGCTCTCCACCATTGGATCTACTCTTAGACTAATAAGGCAAAATCCTCAGGTTTAGCCTGAACCACCTTGAGATCTCGTCGAAGTTCTAGAATTTTAATAACGAACACGTGCAATCTGGAAGGGTGAACGCCTGTATTCTGAGTCTTCTGTCTAGGCTGGCATTACGCATATATCCCAATCAGACGAGGGACCCGGATGCCTACCTGGGAATTCTTGGGATGAGTGTTCACTTATAGGCTAAAGCATGTCTTCATATGTTATTAGAATCTGGAGTCTTTGATAAGTCAACGTTTTCGTTTATTCGTTTTAATTAATGAATAAATGATTACATTCCTTATATCACCTCATTCATTTCATGCCACATTGAACCTTCATTGTGTCCCTTACGGATCATGTCTCCACGTCGTAGCACTCGCAATAACAGTGGTGAAAACCAAGAGGAAAGTAACAACAACCACAACACCAACCACAACAACAACAAAAACAACAAAGGTATTGATGCCCAACTGACTGCAATTATTCACAACCCTGGTAATTATGCTATAAATGTGGAAACCCAAATCACTTCCGTAACCGATGCCCTAAACTGAACAGAGATCAAGACCCTCCAGCTACTTAACAACATGTTCCACCATTCGAACGTTGGTTACTTTTATTCTATGTATTGACACTTTTTTTTATTCAAGTAATAAATTCAAATATTATCATAACATCTGTGTGCATGCTTGCTTTAATATGAACTAATTGCTATAATTATGATCATACGTGCTTACTTGTACAACAAATAGTTGACTACCAAAACAACCTACTTAACGATTGGTAGAGGTCATCATGTCTTTCCAACAGTCGGGAGAGGCCCTACCACCTGCTCAACGACTGGAGGAGACTATCAGACCTGCTCAACAATCGGAAGAGTCATAGAAGGACACAAAACCCTAATGTAAGGTAAATTGGGGATTACGGTCCGGAACGTAATCGTGAATTTACAGGTACGTTAAGGTGGTGTAGAATTCTATCAAGATTTTCAGTAGTTAACCAAATGTAAACATTAGATATCTAGTAGTTCATTTAGTAGCTCAACTCACACGTGACACGCCTCTTATCCACGCTATCCGAGACAGGTTACTCTATTCATTGTCATGCCCTAACATAAAATTCTTCAAGTCACACTTGTCCTAAATTTTATCCAATTCCCTTCAACCCTGTGTTTTCAATAAACTTCGGGACGAAGTTTTCAAAAGTAGGGGAGACTGTAACATCGCAAAATTTTCCCCCAAATATTTTTTTATAAACGCCTTTATATTTTTTTTTTCATTTTATACAAATGTGGCAACGTCTTTATTTTTCCTCATTCACAACTTATGTACATATATATATATATATATATATATAGATTTATATTAATAATAATAATAATAATAATAATAATAATAATTATTATTATAATTCAGTTTTGTTTAAAAAAAATATATATATATAAACTGAATTCAGCTTCTGGCCCACTCCCCTTTTCCTTTTTGTTGTTTGGAACCCAGCATCCGGCCCATTTAACCCAGCCCACCCAGCTAGCCCAAGCCCAAACCCCCTCCTTCAAATCTGTTATCAAAAATAAAATGTTTCCCCCGGGTTTCGAACCCGGACCACTAACCACGCACACACACGAGCTAACCAACTGGACCACACACTTCAATTGATTCTTATCCAACGTTATTTATATTTAACCCGATTTTAACTCACTGTTTTCCTCTTCCTTGTCCACTGGTAGCGCGCAGCAGCAGAATTTTTTGAGTTTTCAAATTTTAACCAATCAATCAACTTAATTAACGTGTAATAATCAAGGGTTGACTTGGGAGCTTGATTATCGGCCATCACCAAGTCAAACACACGAACAATCGCCATCAATTACTTCCATTTTTATGTAGAACGCGTATAACATTTAATATATAGTCAATCCTTACCATTTCATCAAATCAGTGCTTAATCCTATAAATTGGGCATCCCAAAACACTCACAACTCGCCGAAAACATTACCCCCACTCTCAATTTCTGTTTAATTCCCATCTACGAGTTGGAATTGTTCGCTATTTGACTTTCCGGTTGACCCTCGTTGTGGAAATAATTCGTAGAGGTATGTTATAATACTTTGTTTCCGTGTATTAATCGGCCCTATACAAACCTTAACCCCATGTTTAATTGGTCGCTAATAATGTTCATAATCAGATTGCAATTCTAGGGTTTATAAATTGGGGAAGAACACAAAACTCTGATTATATTTATTTTATTTAAACAGGAACCAAACACAACCACTGGTCTGGACCAAGTGGTTGTGTCTGGTGCTCTCCACCTCAGCCACGCGGGTTCGAGTCCCGAGTGTGGCATCCTTTCCATGTTTTTTGTTCTATTTTCCTAAAACAATCAAGATTAACATTATATTACTCAAAATCTTATAAATTCATTTTAATTTATTAAAACTATTTTATAAATTCTAAAAAAATTATATTTATTAAATCTGAGTCAAGAGTTTTATTTACAATTTTTGTTTTTTCAAAAATTCATTTATTTGATATTTATAATAATTAAATCAATTTTATACTATCATATTTATAAAAATCCATTAAAATATCAAAACGATCTTATTAATTTCCACAAAAATTATCCTAAGTTTTTATAACATTAAGCTTTTCAAAAATGATTTTTATTTCAGAAAAATCATTTATTTAATATTTTTAATCAATTTTTGTTAGATTTAATCATAATTAAATCATAATAAATCCAATTTTTAATATTTTTGCACCAAAATTTTATACAAATTATTTCTGATCATTTAGAACAAAAATATAATTTTTAAACTAATAATTCTTTGATTTTAGTATTTTTAATTATTAAAGTTAAAGTTTGACAATTTGTAATAAATAGATTTTAAAAATCTATTTTAAGGAAAATAATTTTATAAAAATTATTTTTATACTTTAAACAACATTCTTGTGAGCATCTTAAATTTAAATTTCATAAAAAGATTTTTAGTTATTTATTTACTAAATTTCTCTCAATTGGCGAATATTTTAAACGAGCAATTATCCCCAATTCGAAGCCCTACAACTTATACATTTGTAAACTTTGTAGACTTAGACATATTTATTACCTCATTTTAGGGTGATACTTGATACATTTGGTCAACACATTTCTCAACAGATATAACATTTTACCAAGGTGAGTTTTACATAGCCCCTTTTTCTATTTATCACCATTTTTGGGGTGAAACATGTTACAACATCATTCTATGCAATTCAATCATCAATGTGTCTATGTGTTTTCTATGTTGCATTATGTCTTGAGCATGATTAGAGTAAGCACCATTCTAGCATAATCATTAACTCCGTACAAGCCGGCGGTATACATTGATAGATCTATTGGACTGACAATCCCACCCGGATACGTGCCTCCTACAAAGGTTACGTGGGTGTTTGTTATCGTATAACATATTGGACCATGAGCGTATGGTATGTATCATTTTATAACAGTCATCAGGGTTGATTATGCACTCGATTTATTTCTAGTATGTTCTCACATATGGACTAGATTGACATGACACATGAATTGCACAACATTTTATTCAATCATCAAAAACCTATGTAATTCTCACCAACTTTTGTTGACCCAAAACATTTTCAACTTAACATGTTTCAGGTTCTACAAAAGTTGGTGAGAATTACATAGGTTTTTGATGATTGAATAAAATGTTGTGCAATTCATGTGTCATGTCAATCTAGTCCATATGTGAGAACATACTAGAAATAAATCGAGTGCATAATCAACCCTGATGACTGTTATAAAATGATACATACCATACGCTCATGGTCCAATATGTTATACGATAACAAACACCCACGTAACCTTTGTAGGAGGCACGTATCCGGGTGGGATTGTCAGTCCAATAGATCTATCAATGTATACCGCCGGCTTGTACGGAGTTAATGATTATGCTAGAATGGTGCTTACTCTAATCATGCTCAAGACATAATGCAACATAGAAAACACATAGACACATTGATGATTGAATTGCATAGAATGATGTTGTAACATGTTTCACCCCAAAAATGGTGATAAATAGAAAAAGGGGCTATGTAAAACTCACCTTGGTAAAATGTTATATCTGTTGAGAAATGTGTTGACCAAATGTATCAAGTATCACCCTAAAATGAGGTAATAAATATGTCTAAGTCTACAAAGTTTACAAATGTATAAGTTGTAGGGCTTCGAATTGGGGATAATTGCTCGTTTAAAATATTCGCCAATTGAGAGAAATTTAGTAAATAAATAACTAAAAATCTTTTTATGAAATTTAAATTTAAGATGCTCACAAGAATGTTGTTTAAAGTATAAAAATAATTTTTATAAAATTATTTTCCTTAAAATAGATTTTTAAAATCTATTTATTACAAATTGTCAAACTTTAACTTTAATAATTAAAAATACTAAAATCAAAGAATTATTAGTTTAAAAATTATATTTTTGTTCTAAATGATCAGAAATAATTTGTATAAAATTTTGGTGCAAAAATATTAAAAATTGGATTTATTATGATTTAATTATGATTAAATCTAACAAAAATTGATTAAAAATATTAAATAAATGATTTTTCTGAAATAAAAATCATTTTTGAAAAGCTTAATGTTATAAAAACTTAGGATAATTTTTGTGGAAATTAATAAGATCGTTTTGATATTTTAATGGATTTTTATAAATATGATAGTATAAAATTGATTTAATTATTATAAATATCAAATAAATGAATTTTTGAAAAAACAAAAATTGTAAATAAAACTCTTGACTCAGATTTAATAAATATAATTTTTTTAGAATTTATAAAATAGTTTTAATAAATTAAAATGAATTTATAAGATTTTGAGTAATATAATGTTAATCTTGATTGTTTTAGGAAAATAGAACAAAAAACATGGAAAGGATGCCACACTCGGGACTCGAACCCGCGTGGCTGAGGTGGAGAGCACCAGACACAACCACTTGGTCCAGACCAGTGGTTGTGTTTGGTTCCTGTTTAAATAAAATAAATATAATCAGAGTTTTGTGTTCTTCCCCAATTTATAAACCCTAGAATTGCAATCTGATTATGAACATTATTAGCGACCAATTAAACATGGGGTTAAGGTTTGTATAGGGCCGATTAATACACGGAAACAAAGTATTATAACATACCTCTACGAATTATTTCCACAACGAGGGTCAACCGGAAAGTCAAATAGCGAACAATTCCAACTCGTAGATGGGAATTAAACAGAAATTGAGAGTGGGGGTAATGTTTTCGGCGAGTTGTGAGTGTTTTGGGATGCCCAATTTATAGGATTAAGCACTGATTTGATGAAATGGTAAGGATTGACTATATATTAAATGTTATACGCGTTCTACATAAAAATGGAAGTAATTGATGGCGATTGTTCGTGTGTTTGACTTGGTGATGGCCGATAATCAAGCTCCCAAGTCAACCCTTGATTATTACACGTTAATTAAGTTGATTGATTGGTTAAAATTTGAAAACTCAAAAAATTCTGCTGCTGCGCGCTACCAGTGGACAAGGAAGAGGAAAACAGTGAGTTAAAATCGGGTTAAATATAAATAACGTTGGATAAGAATCAATTGAAGTGTGTGGTCCAGTTGGTTAGCTCGTGTGTGTGCGTGGTTAGTGGTCCGGGTTCGAAACCCGGGGGAAACATTTTATTTTTGATAACAGATTTGAAGGAGGGGGTTTGGGCTTGGGCTAGCTGGGTGGGCTGGGTTAAATGGGCCGGATGCTGGGTTCCAAACAACAAAAAGGAAAAGGGGAGTGGGCCAGAAGCTGAATTCAGTTTATATATATATATTTTTTTTAAACAAAACTGAATTATAATAATTATTATTATTATTATTATTATTATTATTATTATTAATATAAATCTATATATATATATATATATATATATATATATATATATGTACATAAGTTGTGAATGAGGAAAAATAAAGACGTTGCCACATTTGTATAAAATGAAAAAAAAAATATAAAGGCGTTTATAAAAAAATATTTGGGGGAAAATTTTGCGATGTTACAGTCTCCCCTACTTTTGAAAACTTCGTCCCGAAGTTTATTGAAAACACAGGGTTGAAGGGAATTGGATAAAATTTAGGACAAGTGTGACTTGAAGAATTTTATGTTAGGGCATGACAATGAATAGAGTAACCTGTCTCGGATAGCGTGGATAAGAGGCGTGTCACGTGTGAGTTGAGCTACTAAATGAACTACTAGATATCTAATGTTTACATTTGGTTAACTACTGAAAATCTTGATAGAATTCTACACCACCTTAACGTACCTGTAAATTCACGATTACGTTCCGGACCGTAATCCCCAATTTACCTTACATTAGGGTTTTGTGTCCTTCTATGACTCTTCCGATTGTTGAGCAGGTCTGATAGTCTCCTCCAGTCGTTGAGCAGGTGGTAGGGCCTCTCCCGACTGTTGGAAAGACATGATGACCTCTACCAATCGTTAAGTAGGTTGTTTTGGTAGTCAACTATTTGTTGTACAAGTAAGCACGTATGATCATAATTATAGCAATTAGTTCATATTAAAGCAAGCATGCACACAGATGTTATGATAATATTTGAATTTATTACTTGAATAAAAAAAAGTGTCAATACATAGAATAAAAGTAACCAACGTTCGAATGGTGGAACATGTTGTTAAGTAGCTGGAGGGTCTTGATCTCTGTTCAGTTTAGGGCATCGGTTACGGAAGTGATTTGGGTTTCCACATTTATAGCATAATTACCAGGGTTGTGAATAATTGCAGTCAGTTGGGCATCAATACCTTTGTTGTTTTTGTTGTTGTTGTGGTTGGTGTTGTGGTTGTTGTTACTTTCCTCTTGGTTTTCACCACTGTTATTGCGAGTGCTACGACGTGGAGACATGATCCGTAAGGGACACAATGAAGGTTCAATGTGGCATGAAATGAATGAGGTGATATAAGGAATGTAATCATTTATTCATTAATTAAAACGAATAAACGAAAACGTTGACTTATCAAAGACTCCAGATTCTAATAACATATGAAGACATGCTTTAGCCTATAAGTGAACACTCATCCCAAGAATTCCCAGGTAGGCATCCGGGTCCCTCGTCTGATTGGGATATATGCGCAATGCCAGCCTAGACAGAAGACTCAGAATACAGGCGTTCACCCTTCCAGATTGCACGTGTTCGTTATTAAAATTCTAGAACTTCGACGAGATCTCAAGGTGGTTCAGGCTAAACCTGAGGATTTTGCCTTATTAGTCTAAGAGTAGATCCAATGGTGGAGAGCAACCTTCTTGTAAGGATGAAAGTAGGGATAAGAAGTAGGAGATAGAGAATAGCAAGCAAAAGAAGCAAGTACTTGTTAAATCCTATGGTTATAGACTAGATTATTTTTCTAATAACCTAATTCCCTATAACCTGGCTCTGATACCAATCTGTAACACCCCAACCGATGGCGGAAACATCGGGATGTCACGTAATGATGATTGTTCAGTAGCTCATGGTGAATAATAGATTCCATTAAATGATTTAAATGAATTACATACAATAGTTCTAGAATTTGTACATCAAATTGAATAAATCTATACACGTATCTTCAAGCATCAATTCAAATCTTCAAGCAAATAGAACCTGAAACATGTTAAGTTGAAAATGTTTTGGGTCAACAAAAGTTGGTGAGAATTACATAGGTTTTTGATGATTGAATAAAATGTTGTGCAATTCATGTGTCATGTCAATCTAGTCCATATGTGAGAACATACTAGAAATAAATCGAGTGCATAATCAACCCTGATGACTGTTATAAAATGATACATACCATACGCTCATGGTCCAATATGTTATACGATAACAAACACCCACGTAACCTTTGTAGGAGGCACGTATCCGGGTGGGATTGTCAGTCCAATAGATCTATCAATGTATACCGCCGGCTTGTACGGAGTTAATGATTATGCTAGAATGGTGCTTACTCTAATCATGCTCAAGACATAATGCAACATAGAAAACACATAGACACATTGATGATTGAATTGCATAGAATGATGTTGTAACATGTTTCACCCCAAAAATGGTGATAAATAGAAAAAGGGGCTATGTAAAACTCACCTTGGTAAAATGTTATATCTGTTGAGAAATGTGTTGACCAAATGTATCAAGTATCACCCTAAAATGAGGTAATAAATATGTCTAAGTCTACAAAGTTTACAAATGTATAAGTTGTAGGGCTTCGAATTGGGGATAATTGCTCGTTTAAAATATTCGCCAATTGAGAGAAATTTAGTAAATAAATAACTAAAAATCTTTTTATGAAATTTAAATTTAAGATGCTCACAAGAATGTTGTTTAAAGTATAAAAATAATTTGTATAAAATTTTGGTGCAAAAATATTAAAAATTGGATTTATTATGATTTAATTATGATTAAATCTAACAAAAATTGATTAAAAATATTAAATAAATGATTTTTCTGAAATAAAAATCATTTTTGAAAAGCTTAATGTTATAAAAACTTAGGATAATTTTTGTGGAAATTAATAAGATCGTTTTGATATTTTAATGGATTTTTATAAATATGATAGTATAAAATTGATTTAATTATTATAAATATCAAATAAATGAATTTTTGAAAAAACAAAAATTGTAAATAAAACTCTTGACTCAGATTTAATAAATATAATTTTTTTAGAATTTATAAAATAGTTTTAATAAATTAAAATGAATTTATAAGATTTTGAGTAATATAATGTTAATCTTGATTGTTTTAGGAAAATAGAACAAAAAACATGGAAAGGATGCCACACTCGGGACTCGAACCCGCGTGGCTGAGGTGGAGAGCACCAGACACAACCACTTGGTCCAGACCAGTGGTTGTGTTTGGTTCCTGTTTAAATAAAATAAATATAATCAGAGTTTTGTGTTCTTCCCCAATTTATAAACCCTAGAATTGCAATCTGATTATGAACATTATTAGCGACCAATTAAACATGGGGTTAAGGTTTGTATAGGGCCGATTAATACACGGAAACAAAGTATTATAACATACCTCTACGAATTATTTCCACAACGAGGGTCAACCGGAAAGTCAAATAGCGAACAATTCCAACTCGTAGATGGGAATTAAACAGAAATTGAGAGTGGGGGTAATGTTTTCGGCGAGTTGTGAGTGTTTTGGGATGCCCAATTTATAGGATTAAGCACTGATTTGATGAAATGGTAAGGATTGACTATATATTAAATGTTATACGCGTTCTACATAAAAATGGAAGTAATTGATGGCGATTGTTCGTGTGTTTGACTTGGTGATGGCCGATAATCAAGCTCCCAAGTCAACCCTTGATTATTACACGTTAATTAAGTTGATTGATTGGTTAAAATTTGAAAACTCAAAAAATTCTGCTGCTGCGCGCTACCAGTGGACAAGGAAGAGGAAAACAGTGAGTTAAAATCGGGTTAAATATAAATAACGTTGGATAAGAATCAATTGAAGTGTGTGGTCCAGTTGGTTAGCTCGTGTGTGTGCGTGGTTAGTGGTCCGGGTTCGAATCCCGGGGGAAACATTTTATTTTTGATAACAGATTTGAAGGAGGGGGTTTGGGCTTGGGCTAGCTGGGTGGGCTGGGTTAAATGGGCCGGATGCTGGGTTCCAAACAACAAAAAGGAAAAGGGGAGTGGGCGAGAAGCTGAATTCAGTTTATATATATATATTTTTTTTAAACAAAACTGAATTATAATAATTATTATTATTATTATTATTATTATTATTAATATAAATCTATATATATATATATATATATATGTACATAAGTTGTGAATGAGGAAAAATAAAGACGTTGCCACATTTGTATAAAATGAAAAAAAAAATATAAAGGCGTTTATAAAAAAATATTTGGGGGAAAATTTTGCGATGTTACAGTCTCCCCTACTTTTGAAAACTTCGTCCCGAAGTTTATTGAAAACACAGGGTTGAAGGGAATTGGATAAAATTTAGGACAAGTGTGACTTGAAGAATTTTATGTTAGGGCATGACAATGAATAGAGTAACCTGTCTCGGATAGCGTGGATAAGAGGCGTGTCACGTGTGAGTTGAGCTACTAAATGAACTACTAGATATCTAATGTTTACATTTGGTTAACTACTGAAAATCTTGATAGAATTCTACACCACCTTAACGTACCTGTAAATTCACGATTACGTTCCGGACCGTAATCCCCAATTTACCTTACATTAGGGTTTTGTGTCCTTCTATGACTCTTCCGATTGTTGAGCAGGTCTGATAGTCTCCTCCAGTCGTTGAGCAGGTGGTAGGGCCTCTCCCGACTGTTGGAAAGACATGATGACCTCTACCAATCGTTAAGTAGGTTGTTTTGGTAGTCAACTATTTGTTGTACAAGTAAGCACGTATGATCATAATTATAGCAATTAGTTCATATTAAAGCAAGCATGCACACAGATGTTATGATAATATTTGAATTTATTACTTGAATAAAAAAAAGTGTCAATACATAGAATAAAAGTAACCAACGTTCGAATGGTGGAACATGTTGTTAAGTAGCTGGAGGGTCTTGATCTCTGTTCAGTTTAGGGCATCGGTTACGGAAGTGATTTGGGTTTCCACATTTATAGCATAATTACCAGGGTTGTGAATAATTGCAGTCAGTTGGGCATCAATACCTTTGTTGTTTTTGTTGTTGTTGTGGTTGGTGTTGTGGTTGTTGTTACTTTCCTCTTGGTTTTCACCACTGTTATTGCGAGTGCTACGACGTGGAGACATGATCCGTAAGGGACACAATGAAGGTTCAATGTGGCATGAAATGAATGAGGTGATATAAGGAATGTAATCATTTATTCATTAATTAAAACGAATAAACGAAAACGTTGACTTATCAAAGACTCCAGATTCTAATAACATATGAAGACATGCTTTAGCCTATAAGTGAACACTCATCCCAAGAATTCCCAGGTAGGCATCCGGGTCCCTCGTCTGATTGGGATATATGCGCAATGCCAGCCTAGACAGAAGACTCAGAATACAGGCGTTCACCCTTCCAGATTGCACGTGTTCGTTATTAAAATTCTAGAACTTCGACGAGATCTCAAGGTGGTTCAGGCTAAACCTGAGGATTTTGCCTTATTAGTCTAAGAGTAGATCCAATGGTGGAGAGCAACCTTCTTGTAAGGATGAAAGTAGGGATAAGAAGTAGGAGATAGAGAATAGCAAGCAAAAGAAGCAAGTACTTGTTAAATCCTATGGTTATAGACTAGATTATTTTTCTAATAACCTAATTCCCTATAACCATGGCTCTGATACCAATCTGTAACACCCCAACCGATGGCGGAAACATCGGGATGTCACGTAATGATGATTGTTCAGTAGCTCATGGTGAATAATAGATTCCATTAAATGATTTAAATGAATTACATACAATAGTTCTAGAATTTGTACATCAAATTGAATAAATCTATACACGTATCTTCAAGCATCAATTCAAATCTTCAAGCAAATAGAACCTGAAACATGTTAAGTTGAAAATGTTTTGGGTCAACAAAAGTTGGTGAGAATTACATAGGTTTTTGATGATTGAATAAAATGTTGTGCAATTCATGTGTCATGTCAATCTAGTCCATATGTGAGAACATACTAGAAATAAATCGAGTGCATAATCAACCCTGATGACTGTTATAAAATGATACATACCATACGCTCATGGTCCAATATGTTATACGATAACAAACACCCACGTAACCTTTGTAGGAGGCACGTATCCGGGTGGGATTGTCAGTCCAATAGATCTATCAATGTATACCGCCGGCTTGTACGGAGTTAATGATTATGCTAGAATGGTGCTTACTCTAATCATGCTCAAGACATAATGCAACATAGAAAACACATAGACACATTGATGATTGAATTGCATAGAATGATGTTGTAACATGTTTCACCCCAAAAATGGTGATAAATAGAAAAAGGGGCTATGTAAAACTCACCTTGGTAAAATGTTATATCTGTTGAGAAATGTGTTGACCAAATGTATCAAGTATCACCCTAAAATGAGGTAATAAATATGTCTAAGTCTACAAAGTTTACAAATGTATAAGTTGTAGGGCTTCGAATTGGGGATAATTGCTCGTTTAAAATATTCGCCAATTGAGAGAAATTTAGTAAATAAATAACTAAAAATCTTTTTATGAAATTTAAATTTAAGATGCTCACAAGAATGTTGTTTAAAGTATAAAAATAATTTTTATAAAATTATTTTCCTTAAAATAGATTTTTAAAATCTATTTATTACAAATTGTCAAACTTTAACTTTAATAATTAAAAATACTAAAATCAAAGAATTATTAGTTTAAAAATAATATTTTTGCACCAAAACATTTTCAACTTAACATGTTTCAGGTTCTATTTGCTTGAAGATTTGAATTGATGCTTGAAGATACGTGTATAGATTTATTCAATTTGATGTACAAATTCTAGAACTATTGTATGTAATTCATTTAAATCATTTAATGGAATCTATTATTCACCATGAGCTACTGAACAATCATCATTACGTGACATCCCGATGTTTCCGCCATCGGTTGGGGTGTTACATCAACGGTCACAATAAACGACACTATATGATACGTAAAAATGACATAAGCAAACCATTAAGTTTTCATAAATGATCCATCGTTGCAGAAGCGTAAAACTTTATTACAACACGAAAACAAAAGTACGAAAGTATGAAAATACTAAATGAGATGCACATGAATCCTAGACGCCGTGAGACTCCGTGCGCCTATCGACAGCTGCTACCTTAGCGACCTGAGACAAACATGCTAAAAACGTCAGCAAATAATGCCGGTGAGTTCACAGGTTTTTAATGAATACCGACTCCAATGAATACTGACTGCCAAATGAATACCCATGGTCAACCAGACCACATGCATGCAAAACATATGAATACCTGTTACTACTGCGATTGGAAAACCATTACTGAACTCGAATACTGTGAATGCGTGAATACTGCCCGAATGAATACTGAATAATGAATGCTGAATACCTAAGAGACAATATGCACCCGTCCGACCTCCAGTCGACGAGTGGGGCCGGTCACGCCCAAATAGATCTATCCACATTTCCCCCGTTGTGCATCCCCGCACATTCATGGTTCTCCCCGGGACTTCCAAAGATCGCATAGTAATATAATGAATACTCTAAAACATAATGAATACTTGAAAACATAATGAATACTCCAAAACCCAATGAATTCGTGAATACCAAAACGTAGTTGACACACCCTTCATGAAAACATAGTTGAAACGCCTTTTATGAAAACATAGTTGACACACGTTTAAAGAACACAGCATGTTTTCTCCCCCAAAAATGTAAAACCAGTAAAAGAGTGGGGCCGTGAAACTCACCTTAGAGTGCGCCTTCAGATATTTAGAATTCCAACACGTGTATGATGACCCAACTTAGTGACGACCTATCAATGAGTTTACATAAGTGTGATGACTACTAACCCGAAGGCTAATCAGTCCCTAAGTTGTCCAGACCGTGACCGTGTATGTTGAAAACATGTTTAAACGTTAAACCGACCAAACCAGACAATACCCGGCATCCCATTGGTGACCCGACATCCAACGTGTTAGCCATATACAAAATATCATGCAACTTATGCAATTAAACACTTAGCGTGCGCAAACATTCACCCTATCTAGCATAACGCCCAATTAACGCATAAACAAGTCCGAACACGTGTTACCAAGTCATTGGACATGTCACGGGGTTCCTAACATGTTCCTAGGCGTCAATCCGTGTTTCGGGATGTTAAAATATACATACAGTAGCATTACACACGATTAGGAATCAAACATGTGATTAGGAAAAGTCAACTGGTGATTAGGAGAGTCAAACTAGTGAATAGAATTCTAATCACTAGTAAAGTGGTGAATAGAATTGTAATCACTAGTAAAGTGGGGAATAGAATTGTAATCACTAGTAAAATGGGGAATAGAATTGTAATCACTAGTAAAATGGGGAATAGAATTGTAATCACTAGTAAAATGGGGAATAAAATTGTAATCACTAGTAAGATGGGGAATAGAATTGTAATCACTAGTAAAATGGGGAACAAAATTGTAATCACTAGTAAAATGGGGAATAGAATTGTAATCGCTAGTAAAACGGGAAATAGAATTGTAATCACTAGTAAAGTGGCGAATAGGGCTCCTAATCGCCTATACTGAGGGCGATTAGGACTCCTATTCGCTGGTACTGCCCTGTTCCATCCTTTTTGCGCGTTTAACCCTCCAAATCAGATCTGAAACATGTGTAAACACCCAATATCCAACCCAAAACATTAACCCAACTATTTCAAGCAAAAACCCCTAAGTTATCATCAGCCTAGCCGTCCCGAATGCATGCGGTTTCCCAAAATAGCATCACTAGCATGTAAGTATCACATCAACATGCAAAACCTACCCTAAATAGCAAATTTCCAGATTTCATCACATAACGACGTTGTCCGACAATATCCTACTGTTCTAGCATCATCCTAGAGTAAACCCTAACCTTAAACAATCATCAAAACACATCATATCATCATTAATCCTTCATAATCATTCAAACGGGTCAAAACGCCTAATATCAATATTACACATCTATGAACCGTCAAACTCCTAGGTTATCATCATATTAACTCATTTAGGTCAGAAACACAATAATAACACAAGAACAATCATGTTTAAACAATAAAAATCCTATCTTGCATGAATACATCACATATAACAAGTATAGAGGTTTGGGTTTGTTTAGAAACTGATTTTAATGAGTTTTCAAAGACACAAACATTTATAAATCAGGTCTGGACCTTTAGGGATCAAAACAATATCATTACAAAGGTTTGGGATGAAGAACACACCTTGAAATGATGAGATTATGAGGTGTAAAGCTTGGAAATGTGATTTCTTGTTCAAAAACGTGTTGCAGAGGTTGAATAAGGTGTGGGGTGGCTTTGGGGTGTATTAGGGTTTCACAAATGATGTTTTGAAACATAAGGGTGGTATTTATAGGCGTTTTTAGTCGTCATGTGCAGATCAGGCGAGTACAGGATGGTTACAGGCGAGTAGAGCTGTAATCGCCTATACCTACTAGCGAGTAGGCTGTAATCGCCTATACCTACTAGCGAGTAGGTTGTAATCGCCCATACCTACTAGCGAGTAGGCTGTAATTGCCTATAGCTATTGGCAATTACGCGTAATCACCTATAATGTCATGCAATTACGCGTAATCACTATTTTAACACATATAAACACGTATTCACATACCGACAAGTAATATAACGATCATAAGCACATAATACATGATAACTAACACGTTCCCGTCCGTTCACCAATTCCTGGGACCCGAGATTTACGTGTGTGCGTTAAACCCGGTGATTCTACAAATCACCTATTCGTGTTCACGTGGTTGTGGACTGACTCCCAATGATCCCGTGGATCATCGTAACGACTCCCGATGATTCTTGGAACCATCATAACGACTCAACTGACCTAGTTAAGTATGTTTGAAAACGTTTTTCGCTAAGGTAGACTTATGTGTTTTATAAAATGTTAACCTAAACGTGTCGGGTGTCACAGGTTTGGTTGATGCAGGTTATTTATTCAATCCCCATAAAGAAAAATCTCAAACTGGATACGTATTTATGAACAGAGGAACTAGGATTTCATGGCGTTCTCATAAACAAACACTTATTGCAACACCCTCAAATCACGCTGAAGTTATTGCACTACATGTTGCTTCAAGAGAATGTATATGGCTAAGATCTATGCCACAACACATGTTGACTTCTTGTGGACTAGGGAAAGATCGAAGTCAAACTCCTATCTATGAAGATAATGCAACTTGTGTCTCGCAAATGAAAGAAGGGTGTGACAATTGGCAAAAATAAGGGAAATTCGTACAACATTAATAAATATAATTAAATAAATAACTATAATTTGCATTTGATTATGCTAAATTGATATTTGAGAATAGCACAGTCCTTCTATGGTGCAAAATATTGCCTTAGTTTGATTAGAAAAGTAGTTAAATTGAGAGATGGATATCTAGTCCTGTACCGTAATTAAGGTGATGCCCGATAAATATTTAATAACTGAAACAATCCCGGAAGTATAAAATATTAAAATTTTAATATTTTTTGACCCATAATAAGTGTTTTGGAGTCCAAAACCATAATCTAATGCTCGAAACTAAAATCTCCCGGTAACTTGTAAAATTCGTGTATCGCGCCCGGTACGTGTATAACTTAAAAATTAAATCAACGAGGGACTAAATTATTTATCAACACTTAATCTAATATTATTTGGGTTTCTTAATAAGGCTCTTTTAGTGTCCCAAATGTTCGTGTTAAGTGACCCGATAAAACCCGAAACGACACGCGATACCGAAAGCATCTTCTTAGATATTTCGTGGTATTATCCGTTGGACAATACCCGCTTCTTAGGAACCCTCCTTGGCCGCCACCTATTCGCAATGCATTGAGAAGGTGTTTTGTCACCTAGATACTAAACATGTGAGATTATGCACATGTTTAATTAGAGATATATATATGCACACATATGCTTAAGACTTAAGCATTAGATCAAAACACAAAACCAAGCCCTCCTCCCTTGATCTCAGCCATAACCCCCACACCCACCACCATCAACTTGTTTTGATCATCTAAGCCTCATAAATAACCCACATTCAAGTGTTAATCAAGGAGTTTTTGGCGTTAAAGCTTGAACAAGGAACTTGCATTCTCAGGTCATCATTTTGTGTCTTACCTAGCTTTAAGCTAGTAGTAAGAAAACTAAACTCTTTTTTGTTTTTTATGATCTTGATTTACTTGTGCTTATGGGTGCAAGTTGTTTTGTTAAAAAGGTGATGTACAAATGATGAACATAAGGTTAAATGGTTTGATGTTAAAAACAAAATGGGGGACATATGCGTGTGCCTAGGGCCATAGGTTATGGTGATGGTGTTGATGTTATTGTTTTGCTAAAAGATGATAAAAATAAGTCTAACTATGTTAAGAACTTGAATGTTTAATACAAAGATTTACAAGGGCAAAACATAAACATTAAAGGATGTGTTTTTGTAAACAAAGTGTAAATGTGTGTGTGTGTATATATATAATCGTAGGTAGGGGGTGTACTATGATGATTATGAATTTTTGATAAGTTAAAGGATCATCAAAAATTCTGTTAATAACCAAACTTACATCAAAGATGGTAAAATATAGTGATGTTTTCTTGGAAACAAAGTATGATGATGAGAAAATAAATACTTTACAAAAACTATGATTTTGACATGACAAAGTTGATGATCTAAACTTGATTTTGAAATAAAAACATATGTTACTTGTTTTTACAATAAAAATATATTCACAAGTCTTGATAAAAACATGGGTCATAAACTTAGTTGTTTAAACAAAGTTAGAGTTTATGTTAATACTTATATTATTTCAAGTTTGGGAATAAATTGAAAGTATGTGAAGTTGCGAGTATTTTGAGAAAAATACAAACTTAAGAAATGAAGTAGAACTTTTGGGAAAGTTAGTGATGAACGATGACTTTTCACAAAAGTAAGGTATCAAGTGTAAAAGTTGTAAGTTAAGGGTTGATTTTTGTAGAAAAGCAAAAGTATTAAGTTAACTATATTTTTGAGTGTGTTGTTATGTAAAACTAATGTAGTTGACTAATCAGGTCGACGCACGAACAACCGGGGCAATACTAAAAACGTTAGTATAAAACTTACGATGAGAAATGAGATGTTGAAGTTAAAGTAATTATTCTAAAAATATATAAATATATTTTTCGAAAGAACAATTACGGGAGTTTATATAAGAAAGGTATATTTTTGTAAGTTGCCGAGTTGTTGAGAAATTAATTACAAAAATAATACTTAAACTTGGGAAGATGAGTTAAATATTAATTCTTGTTAGTAAATAATGATCACGATGTGTGAGGAAAATCGGACGGTAATCAGGGTTTGCTTCAGCAAACCCGACTAACTGAAGGATAATATTTGAGGTTATAAAATTAAGATATTAATAACTTAACATCGGGTATCCATCACTAATTTCCCTAGGACGTATTTTTCTAACCAAACGGGATTTGAATAATTATAGTGGTGTTAGGAGTTGGGCAACAATAACTTGCCGAATGAACACACACTATTAAATAGTGTCTTATGAAAATAAAATACTATAGGTTGTTGAGTTGTGTCGGTTGCCATTCTCCAAATTGTGTTGCGTTGTTTGCTGTGTGTTTCTGAACTAAGGTGAGTTTCAAAGCCCCTTTTATGGTTTTTCAAATGTTTTAAAATGTTTTCTAAACAGGGGAAAGATGTGTTTTAAATTGTGTTGTGACGTAAGGGAATATTGATAAGTAGGTAACGGTGAGCCTTTGGTCGGCACACCCCTTTATGAATTATAACCAGTTGTTCCATGAGTTGAGATAGAGGATAAACGTGTAAACATGACCAAAGGATGTATGGATAGTACTATCGGTTCCTGAAAAGACCCATCCTGAGTTGATAGCGTTGATTCCTTAAGGGATGCATTTATCATCCAAATTTAGTTGTCTACCAAACAACGTATGGGGGGATTTTGTCTTTGTATGGTTATGGACCTAAGGGACGCCATAGACTGAGGGGAGTAGCTACCCTGATATGTCAACTTATAATTATTTCTGTTACATGCATTGTTTTGATGAGATGAAAACTAAAACTTGTGAACTCGGAAATATATTTTATATTGACGATTTTCAAACATATCTTTCAATGTATTAAATGGAAGGAAGCTTGAATGGACGGTACGGGATCGCAATAATAAGTGTTGGTCTTTTGCTAGGGGTTTTACCTCCATCTATCAAGGTTGAGAAATGGATGAAAAACCTCTATTTTAGGATGATTTAAATCTGGGAATGTACTCTGAATATATTTATATGACTTTTAATCAACACTAATAGAATATGATCTTTTTAATTAAACGTGTTTGTGTGAATCTTGTCTTTGATTACTTTTCTCACTATCAAGCCACAAGTTTTCACCTTTGTCATGGTACGACATAAATGCTATCAGAGTTAAGATTATAGCGAACTACTATTTTGAAAAATCTAGACTATAATCGGTTTTGGCTCGTGAGAAAAGCAAGACTACGTTTTCCAAAAACAAACACATAAAAATGTTTTTAGAAAAGATATTCAAAATAATACTTTTTGGGAAAAGGGTATGAGGCAATCCCGACCAACCATCTAAGCAAGTCTATATATATATATATATATATATATATATATACTGTTAGAAAGTAAGATGATTTATTGTGTGTGCGATGTGAAAATTAATATTTTCTAACTTAAGGTTATTGTTTATTTTATATGATACGGGTCTATTTGGCAGATCATGTCATCTTCTGATTCTAGCATCCAGTGGGTGCAATACATCCCGGAGAGTCCGCTTATCGTCAAGGTTTCTAGTGGCATTTTTGAGATGGAGGCCGATATGTCGCTTGCCGCTATTGTTGTTGGGTCTGCTGACCTGGGGAAAAACAGATGATTGGAAAGCCAAAATATACTACACAATTGATCCTTAGTAAGAACAGCATTTACAAGTTACTTCTCCCAAAAGACTGTTGACCCTAACATCTGTTGTACCCTAACAACTAATGGAACAACTGCTATTACAAAGGTCTGATAGAGAACAACTGCTGATCAAAGGTCTGATGAAGAACAACTGTTGATCAAAGTACTGAAGACTAAAGGTCTGTTGGAGCCAACAACACTTAGGCTCCAACAGATGATTCAAGACCATCAGAGGTTTCCTATCAGCTGTTTGCCTTTCAGAGTTTTCCAATGTAACAGTTATTTGTGTCATTAGATGTTTTATGTTGTTATTCTGTTAGAGGTCACTGTCTTAGGTGACGCCAGCTTAGGTCATCAGTAGTTTAGATTGTCTATAAATAGAACAGTGCATGTACTGTTCTATTTATCACTCAAAACATTCTCTTAGACAAACTTACACGAGTAATCAGGCTGAGGGGGAGTAATTGTAATCGTCTGTAATCATTTAGTTATATGAAAGCTTTCGATTCTAAAACAATTATTCTTTTGTTTTGATTTATAGTTTATCATTCCGCTGCACTTTCCATTTATAGTTTATCTTCTTCTATTATTCATTTACTTAAACAATCAAAACATTCAAACTTAGATCCTAACAATTGTGGATCCCGTGGTAGCCATGGAGTTGGACCCCGTTGTGGGCATTGGGGAGGCCCTACGTGCTGAGTCTTTTGATTCTGTTGAGTCTCCTTTTGTCCCTCAAGCTCTTGTCTGTAACATTTCGTAATTAAACTTGTACGTTACACGACTATTATTAATAAAACGTCAAGTTTCGTTATTCTCGTATACAATAATTATTTTGTCGCATTTTTGGAACCTTAATTATATGTATATATGTTATATATATGTGGATGTGTGGAAAATTATACAAAAAAATAAACTGCTTGGGCCGGGAATCGAACCCGCGCCCAAGCCGGCCCAAATCACACCAACATGGTTAACCAACTGGGCTAGCCATCAACCTTGGATAAATCCAGGCGCGAATTAAATTTATACTTGATTTCTTTAAACCTCATAGTTGACTAAGGAAAGTCAACTGTGGACGCGTTTGTATAATCAATCAGAATCAACTCGTGATTGATCTAAATTTGGAATCCATGCTCGATTACCGGCCATCAACGACTAGATTACACGCTAATTATCAATTATCATTGACCAATTGAACTCGATTACGCGTTTGACACTAAATCGTGGGTCGACCTTGCCGATTTGATCAACGAAGCATCCACACTATAAATTGATCTTCTGCGATGCTTAACAACTTGCCAATACACTCTTCTCAACCCCCAATTTTCTTCAAGTCACTCTGATTATTATTATTTTGATCGCTGTTTGACTTTTATCATTGACCGGGCAATCAAACACGAATCAACACTGTAAGTGTAAAGTTTTACGTGGGTTATGTTCATCGGCAATCACACATCAATAGCCCTATGATTAATTAGGCTATTGATGTGTGAATTGATCAATTGCACAAACTAGGGTTCGTGCATATTGATTTGGGGATAAACTGAGTTTGACATCGCGTACTTAATTATTTTTAAACGGAGTTAATCACAACCACTGCCCTAGGCCAAGTGGTTGTGACTAAGGCTTACAACCCCAGCCACCCGGGTTCGAGTCCCGGTTGTGGCCTTCTTTTCCTTTCTTTTTCATTTTTAAACAACAAATCATATTATATATATATTATACATTTAAATCTTATAAATTCGTTTTTTTAATATTAAAACCTTTTTATAAATTCTAAAAAAAATTATATTTATCAAATCTGAGGTAAAAGTGTTATTTACAATTTTTAGTTTTCTGAAATTAATTGATTTAATATTTATAATAATTAAATCAATTTTATACTATTATATTTTTAAAAATCCATTAAAATATCAAAACAATTTTATTAATTTCTACAAAAATTATCCTATGTTTGTACAATGGTAAACTTTACTGAAATGATTTTTAATTCAGAAAAATCATTTATTTTATATTTTTAATCAATTTTTGTTAAATTTAATCATAATTAAATCATAATAAATTCAATTTTTATTATTTTTGCACCAAAATTTTACACAATTTATTTTAAAATATTTAGAACAGAAATATGATTTTTAAAATAATAATTATTTAATTTTAGTATTTTTAATATATTAAAGTTAAATTTTGGCAATTTGTAATAAATAGATTTAAAAATCTATTTTAAAGGAAATAATTTTATAAAAATTATTTTTATACTTCAAACACATTATTGTGAGCATTCTAAATTCAAATTTTATAAAAAGACTTTCTTTTATTTAATTATCAAATTCCCCTTAATTTAATTAACATTTTACTTTAAATTCAACAATTGGATATCCCCAAATCGAAACCCTAGGATATACTTATAAACTAGTTAGACTTAGACTTATTTATTACCTTATTATAGGGTGATATTTGGCATTGTTTGGACAACACTATTATTTCATCTTTTCAAGAAGTATAACATTTGTTAAGGTGAGTTTTACATAGCCCCCTTTATTTATCATCATTTTTGGGGTGAAACATGTTATAACATCATTTATGCAATTCAATCATCAATGTGTCTATGTGTTTGCATTATGTCTTGAGCATGATTAGAGTAAGCACCATTCTAGCATAATCATTAACTCCGTACAAGCCGACGGTATACATTGATAGATCTATTGGACTGACAATCCCACCCGGATACGTGCCTCCTACAAAGGTAGCGTGGGTGTTTGTTATCGCATAACATATTCAAGTGAACCATGAGCGTATGGGATGTATCATATTATAACAGTCATCAGGGTTGGTTATGCACTCGATTTATTTCTAGTATGTTCTCACATATGGACTAGATTGACATGACACATGAATTGCACAACATTTTTGTTGATGCATTTTGCGACTAAGGATTGGATAAACATAATTAACATGTGTTAGTGATTGGCCGAAGGTAAACATTATGGGCGAATGTAGATAATTAGTGGGCGAAGGTAGATGATAACGGGCGAAGGAAGATTGGATCTGATAAGAAGACACATTCGACCAGTAGAAGTGGGCGAATGTGGAAAATGCCTACGTTCGACCAGTGAAAAGGGGCGAACGTGCAGTGTCTATAAATAGGTTTTGTGATTTTGATTATGTAATAGAGTTGTCAGTTGTGTCTGTGATAGGTCAGGTTCAGAGGTTGTTTTGAGATATTGTGTGTGTGTTCTAGATTAACGTAAAACTGATTGTAAAAGCTTATTTGAAAGAAGTTAATCTATGAAATGATGTTGAAAATGATCTTGATTGTGTTTTGATTTGTGTTTTATCAATTTGTTCAGAACTAGGGTTTCCGCACCTGGTTTTGTGACTTGTATGATCGTATAATCCTGTTTTAGCTAAAATCTTTCGCTCACAAAGTGGTATCAGAGCCTAGAGGATCATACAATAACAAATTTGATAAAATCAGAGCTGATTTGGACATGTTTTTGACCTAAAATCATCTGTTTTTACATAAACATTGTTTTTAAGTGTTTTTGATCGATTTAAAGGAGAATTTGTGGTCGAATTCAAGTTTTCCAAGAATTAAAGTTGCTCCAAATCAATTCCGAAACATAACCTGATTGAGATCATTCAAATCCATGAACTTTTGAAAATCTGAGATAAGAATAACCGTTTTTCAAACAATAACCGTTTTTCAAAAGTGAGATCTGATCAGAGTGGGCGAACCTGGAACCTGACTTGAGTTGAGTGGTCGAACGTGATGAAAAGTGGGCGAACCTGAGGAGTTAGTGGTCGAACCTAAAATTTTGTGTAGAATTTTTCACTTTCGGGTACAAAATCCCACCTTCGACCAGTTTGTTTTGGGCGAAAGTGAAAAGTTTGTTAGTCTGTGTTTACATTCTGGTCATATCTACGTTCGGGTGTTACTGTTTGGGCGAACATAGGATCAGAAGGGTCGAGAGTGATAAAGTTTGGACGAACCTAGAGTATTTCGGGCGAATCTAGGATTTTGTTGAAAAAAAAAAGAAAATTTTTCTAAGTGTTGAGATTTTTCTTAGTTTGTGATCATGTGGCGTTTTCAAACTACTCCGGGATCAGCAACAACACAACCACAACAGCAAACGATGGACCCATGGACAGTGGCAGCGCAAAAGACGAACACACAGTCTTCACAACCACTTAACTACATGACAACGACGAGCACGATGCCTCAAAGTGTAGCACATCCGGCACTACAATCTGATTACTGGGGAGTAGCTGCAGCGGCGGTAAATACTCAAACCACTAATGCTATTTCTACTTTGATTAAGGATTTGTCTACAGGTAGTGGAACTCGGCCACCGAAGCTCATGGAAATGCAAGAGTATAATCAGTGGCATACCATGTTCAAGATTCATTTGGAAGGCATGGGAGTAGAAGGAGCAGAGGCTTGGGGCATGATTGTTAAAGGTTACACAGCACCGATTTTGGAGAACACAGGTGAAATGATTCCTTTGGAAAGCTTAACTGAGGACGAGAAGAAGAAATATGTGGTGGAGAAGAAGGCTTTTTCCCAATTGACACAGGCAATCACAAGTGACCTGTTGCATCAGTTTGGGACATGTACTACATCAAAGCAGCTTTGGGATAAGCTTAAGAGGAAGCATGATGGTAATGAGAAGACTAGGAGCCTGAGAATGGAAGAATTGGTCAAAGAGTTTGAGAATTTTTCTTTTATTAATAATGAAACTCTAAAAGAACTAACTCCTAGATATATGCATTTGTTGTCTGAATTGTCTAGTTATGGTGTACAGATTCCAATGACTAAGCAGGTGGATAAGTTTGCAGATGCTTTACCACCACAATGGGATCAGCATGTGGAAGTTCTTAGAGAGAAGGATGCTTATCAATTCTGGACTATTTCAGAGTTTATCGAAAAGCTGGAGAACAAAGAGTTGGAGGATAGGAGGAAAGCTAGAAGGTCACAGATTCCTCAGAATCCCAGTTTGTATTTTGGAGGCACTTCAGTTTCAGTTGGTAACTCGAGCTCAGGAAGCATTGCACCACATGTTGCATGTATTTCCAATGTCATGGAATCATCAAAACCAACCACCAACTACTTGACACAAACATCATCCTACTCACAACCATCATACACACCACCACAATACAATTCCTATATTTCACCACTCTCTCCAATGCAACAAGCAAGTTTTTACACCGCTAACCAATCACAACAACCAATAAACCAAGTTACTCAACCTAATCAACAACCGGTGGTTTTGGATACATCTAACTTGGGAAATGTGACTGTGGAGGTTGCTCAGCAACACATTGCATTAGTCTCAGCAATGGTTTCATCCTACAATGGGTTAGTGGCTAGTCAGATTGGGAACAACAACTTAACCAACGAAGACTATGCACAGATTGACAAGGAAGAGATGGAACTCATTGACATTCAATGGGCTTTTGCGAGTATCATGAGAAGAGCAACAGAGTTCATTGAGAAAACTGGTAGGACTGATTTGGCAACTTCTCCCAACACAACCTACGGATTCAACAAGGAGAAGGTTACGTGTTTTAATTGTGGAGAAAAAGGACATTTTAAAAGGGAATGCACCCAGCCACCTAAACAAGGTAATCGAAACCCTTTCAATGCAAATTACCAGAACCGTCAACAACAAAACCAAGTTTCTTACCAAAATAACAACAACTACCAAAACCGAAACTTTAACAACCAAAACAGACAACCAAACACTCAAAACCAGATTCAAAACCAATCTCCTAACAACACAAACTGAACAGTTGTACCTATCACTACACCTAATGAGACTCAACAGAATGCGAGTCAGAACCAAGCTTTGGTGACTCAACAGGATGAAAGGTTTGACTGGTCGGGTATGCAAATAGGAGTTGAAGAAGTGACTACTGGTGGGAATGTGGCATGTGTTGCTTATCAGGTTGATATGGAAGAGTCAGTGACGGTTGATGAGAAGAAAGAAACTGAGGAGTGTGAAAGTGATGATTCTGAGACTGAGATGGAAGTGGAGAATGAACCTGTTGAGGTTAAGGCTGAGGAAACAAGTTCTGGAATGGTGATTGATTCTGTTACTGATGTTCCTGAAGAGTGTAGATCAGTTTATTCAGATTCTGAGAGCGAATCAGACACAGAGGCAAGTGTTGATTCTTTAGATGATGATATTGATCAGCTGCTGGCAGAAGCTGACTTTTTGATGACGAGGAAGTCGTGCATTGCTGATGATGCTTTCACCAAGATTGACTACTCCAAGTTTTTCACTGGAAAGGAAGCTCATTTCGCGTTGATGGCCATGACTGAACCGTCAAAACCTGTAAGTTCTGAATCTAGCACTGATGTTATGAGTGATAAATATTGTGGAACATGTGATAGATTGACTGAGGAGAATAAACAACTCCGAATTTCACGTGATAGTGCTATCATGAACAGTCAATCTACTCGCAAAGAGTTGAATGCTTTCAACAAAGTATTAGATGGCTATAAAAAGGACATTTCCGACTTGAAAAACACTTTGTCATTGAAACAATTGGCAATAAACAACTATATTAATGAAATTGAAAACACCAAGTTGGAAATGGCAGCCATAAAATGCTTTGCTGAGAAAGTGAACAAAAAGTTGGAAAGTTATAAGAATGTTGCTTATGTGGTAGACCATATTATTGATGATAACACCACCAATTACAAGTCTGTACCATCTCCGGTTCTTTTTGCAAATCATAACTATCACCAAGTTATATCGGAGAGTTCGGTAAAATTAGATTCATCATCAGAAATGGAATCTAATACCTCGAGTATTGGTGATCCTTATTCCGATGTGAGACCGATTTTAGGCTTGAATGATGAGGGTGTTTATGCTGAAAGTGTGAATTCAGACTCAGAGAATGATGATACTGGTAGTGATCAAACTGTTAATGTATGTGAGATTCCAAAAGAAAATCACATCATTACTACTGAACCAGTGTCACCATCTGATCATGTTCATCCGATGGCAAATGCTAATCGTGATAAAAAGTCTGAAAAGAATGATGTTAAGAAAGATAATGGTGTTAAGAATGTTGTCAAAAAGAATGAGCTGAATGAACAAGGTGACAAACCTGTTAAAGTGTTCTATCGGATGGAAGGATCCGATAAGATCATTTCTGATGAGGAATTTCCAATCAAAAACGTTAACTATTCTAAACTTGACAAAATCTGGCAAGAAAGCACGATTTGGTTTCCAAAACATTAGAGAACAAACGAAATTCCACCAGAAATTTTAAAGAAATTGTTTTCGGATGTTCCTCAAGAACCAAAGGTACATGTCACCGAGTTCATTCGACCAAATGACAAAGCAAATGGTTTTCATGAGCCCCCTTACTCGAAGGGACCACTTCCTGAGAGTTTGAGGAATCAACAGTATAATGATCAATATCCTGTTAGATCATTTGCTCCACCAAATGCTCATTATGTTTTTGAAGAATATAGAAAATGCTTTAAATGTGGAGAACGCGGGCATTTACTTGCTCAGTGTCCATATGTAAGGCATAAAAGACATGAGGTTGAAGTTAGAAATTCCATGAGAATGTCGATTGATCATTATGTTCCACCACATAGACGGGTTGTTCCTCAACAACAACAGTTTTATAATCAAAACAATTTTCAAATGAGGAACAATCGTCCAATCCAATATGATCAAAGGAATCGGATTGCTATGGAACAATCTTGGAGAAAGCCTGTGGTGAACACAACAGCTGATAGACAAAAGGTTCCACAAAAACCGATTGTCAAATCAAATGTTGGACCTAAGTCTGTTAACTCAGATAAGGTTGCCAAGAAAGTTACTTTTGGTAACAATGTTCAGAAACCAATTGAGAAACCAAAATCTCAAATTCGTATTCTTAAAAGGACTGAACAATCTTGGACACCTAATGGTACTCCAGGAGCTTCTACTTCGAAGGTAAGTGAGAAAAATGAAAGTGTTTTGAACAATCAGAAAAAGATTGATCCAAAACAGAAAGTTGTTGAAAAAGTTAATGAGGATGTTTCTTTGAAAACCAATGTTCAAAGGCCCAAGACTCAGGCTTGGGTCCCCCGAAAGAACTAAATGTTTACTTTTTGTGTGCAGGGAGCTTCAGCTGGCCCTATTAGCAGTCTCTGGATTGTTGATAGTGGAGCTTCAGGCCACATGACAGGGGATCTCGCATTGTTGTTTGATGTGAAAAACATTAATGGAGGGTATGTCGCTTTCGCGGGTAATAAAGGAGGATATATCACGATGGAAGGAAGCGTGAGTAATGGGATTGTGACTTTCGAGCGGATTTCTTATGTCAAGCAGATAGACTATAATCTGTTGAGCGTCAGTCAAATATGCGATAAACAATTTTCTGTGCATTTTGATGACAAATCCTGTTATATTCTCAAACCGGGCTTCAAAATTCCAAAGGAATGGGTAATGTTGATGGCACCTCGAGTCAACAATCTTTATATTCTTGACATGTCCAAGGCGATGACATCACAGGGACAGATAACATGCTTTCTATCCAAGGCGACTGAAAAAGAATCGATAATGTGGCACCGCAGAATGGGGCACATTCATCTGAGGAAAATGAATCAATTGGTGAGAAATGGACTTGTCGATGGAGTTAACGTGAAACATTTCCATCTGAACGACAAGTGTGTAAGTTGTATGAAAGGCAAACAACACAAACAGTCCCATAAGGTGAAGAAAGTTAATTCTGTTGAGATGCCGCTTGAGCGATTGCACATGGACCTTTTCGGACCAGTCAAGCGCAAAAGTCATCTTGGAGAGCTTTATTGTTTAGTCGTCACTGATGACTATTCAAGATTTTCATGGGTGATGTGTTTGAAGAACAAAAGCGACACCTTTACCAACTTACAAGTTATGTTCACTCGATTGGAGAATATCTATAGTTTGAAGATAAAAAGAATCAGGAGTGACAACGGGACGGAGTTCAAAAACGCCAAGATGGATGAACTTTGTGAAAGCAAAGGGATACATCATGAATATTCGGCTCCGTATACCCCGCAACAGAACGGTGTTGCTGAAAGAAAGAATAGGACTCTAATTGAGGCGGCTAGAACAATGCTCGCTGATTCAAATCTTCCAGTAATGTTCTGGAATGAGGCGATCTATGCAGCAAATTATACATTAAATCGGGTTCTAACAGTGAAGAAGTTTGGAAAAACATCTTATGAACTGTTACACCGACGAAAGCCCAATTTAGAGTATCTAGAACCATTTGGGGCGCCATGCACGATGTTGAATCCAAGCGAGAAGTTTAGTCCTAAAGCTGAGGAGGGATATTTTGTTGGATATGCAACCCCGCTCAAACGGGTATTCAACATGCGAACTCGTCAAGTGGAGGATTGGGCTAATGTGGAAGTTCAACGATACACTCAAAATTTGCAAGGCACGGGCCCTGATTGGATGTTTGATTACAAAGATTTCTTTGAATCATTCAACCTAGATAGCTTGGTTGAAGAAGCTGTTATCAGATTACTTTACGAGTGTGAAAACGCAGCGACTTCACCGTTGATGCGTCCAATCACCGTGAACCCCTCACCAGCTTCTAATGATACCAGTGCTCCTATACAAGAGGAAGAGATGTTTCAAGAGGCTTCAACTTCATTAGACACTTCAGAATCTGAAGATGAACAATTTGAAGAAGCCGTTCTTGAACATGCAGAAGAATTAGAGGCGCAACCTGTGAACCCAACTCCAAATCCAGATGTTGCTTCATCATCAAACATGGGTCATGATCAGGATGCTGTAGAAAACTTGACTGCTCAGACGGGTGTGATTGTACCTGTTAATCCGGAATCTCGGATTCATCGTATTCACCCGCTGGAGCAAGTTATCGGTGATCCTGGAAGTGGTGTTATGACCAGAGGGCAGCTAAAAAGCGTTAACTCGCCAGAGAGTTTTGGTGCTTTAGCATTGTATGCCAAAATTCAGAAATCTGGTAGTCAAAATGATTGGTCGTTTGCATGTTATGTGTCGCAGGTAGAGCCAAGGACATACAAAGACGCTTTGAATGAAGATGCCTGGGTTGAGGCAATGCAGGAGGAGTTATTGCAATTCCAGAAATTGGGAGTCTGGACGCTCACAGATTTGCCGCCGGGAAGGAAGAAAATAGGCACTAAGTGGGTGTTTAAGTGCAAAAAGGATGATCGTGGAGTTATTGTTCGCAACAAAGCCAGATTGGTCGTGCAGGGTTTCCATCAAATCGAAGGGATTGATTACAACAAAATCTATGCACCAGTAGCACGAATTGAAGCTATTCGGATGTTCCTCGCGTTTGCTTCATACAAGAAATTCAAAGTCTATCAAATGGACGTCAAGAGCGCATTTTTGTACGGGAAAGTCAAGGAGGAGGTTTATGTAGGGCAGCCACCAGGCTTTGAGGACCCAATCCACCGGGACAAGGTCTACGTGCTAAACAAAGCTTTATATGGTTTGCACCAGGCTCCAAGACAGTGGTACGAGGAGCTAAGTACATACCTCATCTCTAAAGGATTCAAGCGCGGCCTCGTCGATTGCACCCTCTTTACGAAGAAGACGGGAGATGACTTGCTTCTAGTACAGATTTACGTTGATGATATTATATTTGGTTCAACTAACGAACTTTTGTGCAGGGAATTCGAAACTGTTATGCAAGAAAAGTTCGAAATGAGCGCTATGGGGGAGATGCAGTTTTTCCTCGGCTTACAGGTGGACCAAAGACCCGACGGGATTTTCATTCACCAGACGAAATATGTATCCGACATCTTGAGCCGATTCCAGATGGAGGACTCTAAGCCGATGGATACCCCGATTCAACCCAATCACGGGATTGGAGTGGACGCTAAGGGGGAGCTGACAGATCCATTTACATACAGAGCAATCATCGGATCTCTGATGTATTTGACAGCATCTCGACCAGATATTATGTATGCAACGTGTCTCTGTGCTCGCTATCAATCGAAGCCGAAACAAAGTCATCTGACGGCGGTCAAGCGTATCCTTCGATATCTGAAGGGTTGTCCATCAAAAGGACTTTGGTACCCTAATGATGATGATTTTGATTTTATTGCTTTTAGTGATGCAGATTGGGGCGGCTGTGACAAAGACAGCAAATCAACCACAGCCGGTTGCCAGTTTTTAGGGAGCAGGTTAATTACCTGGCAATGCAAGAAACAGACTTCCGTCGCACTGTCTACATGTGAAGCCGAGTACATTTCAGCCTCGAGTTGCTGTTCGCAAGTGCTCTGGATCCAACAACAGATGGTCGATTACGGTTTGCAGTTTCTTAAAACCCCTATACACTGTGACAACGAAGCCGCAATTGCATTAACTAAAAATACTGAAAATCATTCTAAAGCGAAACATATCCGGATTAAATATCATTTTATCCGTGATTGTTACGCTAAGGAATTGATAGATATGGTCAAAATCCATACTGACTACCAACGTGCAGATTTGTTTACAAAAGCTTTTGACAGATCCCGCTTTGAATATCTTTTAAAAGTAAACAATATAAAGGAAAAACAGGACTAATCGGCACCTCGGTTTATCGCTTTTTAGTTTTAGTTTTAAATTTTTGCTAGTTGGGAATTTCTCTTTGCTAATTGGGAATTTCTCTTTCCTATCATAATCCTCAAAGAAGTTGATGCTTTCGAGGGGATTGTTTAATCCTCAAAGAAGTTGATGCTTTCAAGTGGATTGTTTCTTTCAAATTTTTGTTTTTTTTTTTTTTCAGAAAAATTAAAAATCCAAAAATATGTTCTTTATTTTAGGGGGAGTCATTTTATCAGAAAAACCAAAAACATTGAAAAATTTTCAAAATACCTAAAAATTAGAAAAACCAAAATGATTTCCTGGATAAAAAGAGGAAATGATAGTACATCAGTGGGGATCTGGCACAGGCTAAAGAATTGTATAGTTTAATGAGACGTATGTTGATTACGTGTGATGTGCTGATAGGCTTCGTAGACTACATATTGCGTGCATTAGTGATACAAACATAACAAACTACGCGTTTGTGGCTGAACACCTCATGGACATATGGTCTTAGTACCGTAATTTCGTTTGATAGGGTATTTGTACAAAACTCGGAGGTTTAGGGTCGTTATGTTATTAGTTGTCTGGGGATAGCCTATTTGATCTTCTGCTGTAAGTCATTACGGACCTAGATCAGACAGGATGTCTTTATAAAAGAGCTATATGCCAAATCCTAAAGTTACCGAATTGAGGAACTTTCCATGTTATATGATAATCAAAGATTATCTATTACATCGTATTGATCATTGATGCAAATCATGATTAATATCAGTCCTCAACCTGGTATAATGCATATGTTACTTTGCTGCATTAATTTGCTGACCTGTATACCTCTATGCATTATATCTTGTACAATTACAGACGACGAAAGCATAATCACGCTTTACAATGAGTCTTTGTGCATTTACTTCTTGATACGGGAGTATGTCGTGTGTGTGGGAACCACAATGTGTTAGTCTAATACATCTAATTCGTATCATTTTAAAGCATTGCGTAACTGTCTGCATGTGAGTTTATGTGGACAACAATATCAGCAATTGCCGTATCACATATTGTTTCTAATGATAATATTGAAACAGATCAACGCTGTGTTCAGATTTCTCAGAAAACTGATATGATCCTCTTACCGGAAATCACAAAATGTTTACTGCTTTCATTTACTTTGATGCATTTTACTTTGTTACATTCTACTTTTATTGTCAAAAAGATACAAAATCCAAAAAGATTTTAGGTGTGTTTTGATAAAATTTCAGAAAACCCAAAAGATTTGCATTTCTGCTTTATTTTTGATAACCGGGGATGCTTGATGGTCAATTTCTGAGATTTGATAACACCATCTGGACTTTGTATCATTCAAACATGTGAAAATTTGAGTTTTGGAAGTTTAACAGACTAAAAAATGTTGAACGGGATTCGAATTCGTGTTTTGGCGAAATTTTCAGATTTTTCCATTTCACATTCGCCCCTTAATTGGGTCGAATGTGGAAAAATCATCACCTCATGAAAACTGAATAATTTTGACAATTGGTAATACACAAGTGTTAATCGGTCATGTTAGGTCATATTAGGATCAATATTACATGTTAAAAACTGAATTGGCAAAATTTCAAATTTTGGGATAAACTTTTTCACCTTCGGTTGAAATAAACGGGCGAAGGTGGAATTGGTTTGGACGAAGGTGGAATAATTTGGACGAAAGTGACTTTTTACTCAGATCATTTTCACATTCGACCATAATTTTCACTTTCGACCAAATAAACTCACATTCGACCATTCTAAAACGGGCGAATGTGCAGTATATTTTGACCAGAATTTTTGTAATTTTTGTCGTTTTTGTATTTTGACGTGTTTGTTTGATTTTTATGTGCAGATGGCTGATCAATCTGAGAATGTTGAAGCACCAGTAGAAAATGTGGAAACTCCAGCAGAGATTACTGTTACAGATCCGGTGCCAGAGGCAGAAACATCAGTTCCAAGCAGTTGGCCGTTTGAAAGATCGCACAACTGTTGCGCATATCTCGGTGATGTAGAGAAGAATACGGAGTTCACCGGGATCATAGAGTTTCTGAAGAGGAGCAGAATAGTTCATGCATTAGCCACACCGACGATCATATACAAAGACATTATTGAAGATTTCTACCAAAATGCGAAGTATGACTACTGGGAGAATCAAACGATCATCAAGAGAAAGATTCAGGATATGGAGATGTTCTTGACTGAAGCTGATATTCGAGAAGCGTTACAGATAAAGTTTGAAGATAGTGAAGATCCCAGAGAGTTGTCATGGACAGAGCAGAAAGCGTGTTTCTTACGGATGAAATACAAAGGTCCAATTACTGACGGATCTATGTATAAGGGGAAGCTGGGAATGCAGTATAAGTATTTTGCACATGTTCTTATCCACGTATTTGGGTGTGTGAGTGGTGGATATGATGTCATGAGAAGGAGTTTAAGTTCGTTAATGGTTGCGTTGACACTCAACAAACCATTTAACGTATCTGGGATGATTCTTGATCATATGCTGGAGATGCTGAAAGGAATGAAGAACAAGAAGTTCATGTTATATCTGAGATTTCTAATGATGATCTTTGACTATAAGTATCCTATGTTGAAAAAGGATCCGACTATGATCCTAGGTCAAGATCATATGAACATTAGAACATTGATGAGAATGAAGGGTTACAAAGGTGTGCCTGATAGTGAGAAGCCACCTAACAGGAGATTATTTGGTGCTTTGGCTCGTCAGGATTACACTGATCCTAGCAAGAACAAAGCAAGGCATGATAATAGTGACTCGGACAACGATGATCCCTTAGTGTATGTTGATTCAAGTACTAAGAGGAAACGGCAAGTAGTCAATCCTGGAGCCAAAGGGAAGGGCAAGGGAAAGACTGTGGATCAGGGAAGCTCTAAACAACAAGTGGGTAGACAGAAATCGACAGCGAAGAAAGGATCAGGTTTGGTGGACGAAGAGTCAGTAGATTCAGAGGAGACTGAGGTTGATGAGCAGTGGGATTCTGATGATGAAAATGTGAGGACCACCAAACGTAAGGCCACTATGGTTGGTGAGTCTGAATCCTTGAACAAGTCGATTGAAGAAGCTGAGAGAAGGAAGAAATCTGTTGAAGATGAGAGTCTAGGTGTTGACCTAGCAGAATTGAGTGTTGGAGATACTGTGGTGGTTAATTTGCCTAGAAAGACAAAGAAGCAAAAGACCATGGCCAAGAAGTCGAGTACAAAAGAGCTGAGGGAGAAAGAGTTAGCTCAGCTATTGAAGGGTAAAAGAGTACCTGATGCAGGTATGTCATCTAAGCTATCCTCACCTGTCGCCAAGAAGCAGAAGAAAACAAAAGAGGCAGAGACTTTACCAATCGATCAATTCAATGTCGATTTGGATAAAGTGCTCGATATGTTCAGAAAGCCTCAGAAGGAGAAAGTAACTGAAGTTGAGCCATCTAGATCAAAGTCGAAGAAAGTGACTGTGGATGACGATGTCATGAAGCAAGTGAATAAGAAAATGGAAGATATGATGAAGATGTTAGTTGCTCAACAAGCTGAGATTGCTAAGTTTAAGCAAAATGAGGAGAAAATGCTTCAGATCGTGGTTGCTTCGAAATCTAATCAGGATGAGATAAATGATAAGATTAAGATGATTGAAGCTAAGAATGAAAAACTTGAAAGAAAGTGTGAAAGAAACAAGGGCAGGATCAAACTGATTAAGGCAGATAACAAAGAACTAAGGATTGAAAACAAACGCCTTAGTAATTTGATTGAAGAGCTTTATAGTAGGGCACCCCAGTTGAAAGAGGGTGAAGAAGATGAAGAAGAAGAAGAAGAGAAAGTCGATTTTGAAGATTCTGAATCTGAAAAAGAACAAGATGATGATGAGGATGATGATGAATCGGAGAAAAGCGATGATGATGATGATGACAACAATGATGATGATGATGACAACAATGATGATGATGCTGAAGGTGCTGGGAGAAAGCAAGGAGATGAGTTTAGCAGTGGTAGTGATCATGATGGAGGAGATGATACTTCTAGATTCACTTATGAGAAGAGAACACCAAAGAAGAAAGATACTGGAGAATCAAGTTCCAAGAAGAAAGGTGAGAACGTTGATTCAGATGAAAGTATTTTCTGGAATGAGAAGGTGAGATCTCTATCTGATGATGCTAAACAGTTGAATAAAGATATGTTGGAAAAGAGAGAGTGGACCATTGAGTTCACAGGATGCTTCGCTGAGATATTCCAAACTGATGACTTAAGATGTGAGTTGGAATATGAAGATCCAGATCTTGAAGAAGGGGAATTACCTGCATCTGTGGCAAAAGAAATACTAGATGGTCTTGCACAGAGGGTAGGGAAAACTTTTGAGGAGTTTATGATGGATGAATCGATTCCAGATATTCCTGAAAAGGACATTGGAAGTCATTCAGATGATGTGCAGACTCCTGAGAACAATGAAGTGGAGATGGAAGATATAACTCATGAAGAGTTTCCCCAGTACTTCAGACAAGATGATGAAAATGAAGTATTTCCTGACTTCACTGAGATACCAAATAAGTCAGCAAAACAGAAAGCTAAGAAAAGGAGTGAAGAGTTTGTGGAGAAGGTATTCGGTACTGATAAGAAAGATTCTTCTAACCAGTCTGATGAGTTGAAGAATTATTTGAAGAAATTGAAGGAAATGGATGAGAACCGACCAAAGCCTGAAGCTCAAGGTAACTTTTACAGATTTCATAATGCCAAGTTCAAAGGCAGAGCTCTTGGGTGGACTTACTTAGGCAGGCTGAAATGTATTGCTGCAAAATGGGAAACCGGAATTCTGTACTTCAACAGATTTTGTGATTTGCTTACTCTACCATACTGGGCGGTTAGAGACTTATGCAGATTCCCAATGTCAGGTGCCGAAGTAAATGGATCACATGTCGGTTGGTGCGCAGATAAATTGGTTTGGGAAAGTCGAACTAGATGGAAGAGATTTCAACCTCAATATCCCAGAAGAAAAGTGCATAGGGATATTGATCCACAAACCAATCTGAAGCGTGTTACTTTGATTTATAAAGCACCTAATGTGATGAGGAAGATACCGTTGATGCCGATGCCACAGCATTTTAGTGCTGATTTTATCTTCTGGTATTATGATTGGAGAAAGGCTGAAGCGGTGATTGTGTTGAGAGATGGAAAGGATATATACAAGCATGTTCATGTATTTGATCCTATGTGGTTGATTAATTGCACGTTTGAAGACATCATCATGCTGTTCTACAATCCGATCTACTTTGAACCAAAAGACTTTGATCAAGCAAGAAAATACACTCAAGTGGTTGGAGTTTGTTTTGCGTATGACATCAATGCAGGAAGCAACTTGGAGGGTAAGCTTGGTAAGACAGTGAAGATAGCAAATGTGTCAAAACCAGTGAAGAAAACATTTGAGCCTCCAATGACTACTGAGCAGAAGAAACAGCTCAGAATCAAGTTGATGAACAAGACAATGGACCAACAGAGAAAACTATCCAATCAATAGTCGAGGGGGAGTTTGTTGATGCATTTTGCGACTAAGGATTGGATAAACATAATTAACATGTGTTAGTGATTGGCCGAAGGTAAACATTATGGGCGAATGTAGATAATTAGTGGGCGAAGGTAGATGATAACGGGCGAAGGAAGATTGGATCTGATAAGAAGACACATTCGACCAGTAGAAGTGGGCGAATGTGGAAAATGCCTATGTTCGACCAGTGAAAAGGGGCGAACGTGCAGTGTCTATAAATAGGTTTTGTGATTTTGATTATGTAATAGAGTTGTCAGTTGTGTCTGTGATAGGTCAGGTTCAGAGGTTGTTTTGAGATATTGTGTGTGTGTTCTAGATTAACGTAAAATTGATTGTAAAAGCTTATTTGAAAGAAGTTAATCTATGAAATGATGTTGAAAATGATCTTGATTGTGTTTTGATTTGTGTTTTATCAATTTGTTCAGAACTAGGGTTTCCGCACCTGGTTTTGTGACTTGTATGATCGTATAATCCTGTTTTAGCTAAAATCTTTCGCTCAAAATTTTTATTCAATTATCAAAAACCTATGTAATTCTCACCAACTTTTGTTGACCCAAAAATATTTTCAAAATTAACATGTTTCAGGTAACAATGAAGTTGAGGCTTGAGTATGCTTGAGGATTTAACATGAAGCTTTTGTTTGAAGCTATTAGAAGTTGTTGCTTTATTTTGATATCATGTACTTGAATTTCTAGACAATCACTTTATGTTGGATATTTATGTTATGAATAAATTATTTAAAATTTAAATTATACCATGTGCTACTGAAACAATCATCAATACGTGGCACCCCGATGTTTCCGCCATCGGTTGGGGTGTTACAGATTGGTATCAGAGCCTTGGTTATAGGGAATTAGGTTATTAGAAAATAATCTAGACTATAACTTTAGGGATTTAAACAGTACTTGCTTCTCTTACTTGTAACCCTAATTGCTTCCCTAATCCTATCCTTATCCTATACCTTATATAACCCTAAACCTACATGTGACTACTCTTATTCGTCTGCTGCAATCCTGATCCACCATTAGATGAATAGGACAAAATCCTCAGGTTTAACCTGAACCCCCCTTGAGATCTCGTCGAAGTTCTAGATTTTAATAACGAACACGTGCAATCTGGAAGGGTGAACGCCTGTATTCTGAGTCTTCTGTCTAGGCTGGCATTGCGCATATATCCCAATCAGACGAGGGACCCGGATGCCTACCTGGGAATTCTCGGGATGAGTGTTCACTTATAGGCTAAAGCATGTCTTCATATGTTATTAGAATTTAGAATCTTTGATAAGTCAACGTTTTCGTTTATTCGTTTTAACTAATGAATAAATGATTACATTCCTTATATAATCTCATTAATTTCATTGTGTCTATTACAGATCATGCCTCCACGTCGCAGCACTCGCAACAGCAATGGTGAAAACCACGAAGAAGGTGGTGACAACCATAACCATGACCAAGTTCCTAACCACAACAACAATGGTATCGATGCTCAACTGGCTGCGATCATTTCTCAACAAATGGCGCAGCAAATCGCAACTCTGGTTCCCAATTTACTCGCTCAGGTCATCCAAATGAACGGCAACGGGAACGGTCACGGCAATGGGAACGGGAACGGGAACGGCAATGGCAATGGAAATGGACCCCCAGCCTGCACCCTTAAGCATTTCAACTCTTGTAACCCTCCAAAGTTTAGTGGTGAAGAAGGAGCTACAGGACTCCTCCAATGGTTTGAGGGTGTGAGCGAAAGAATTTTAGCTAAAACAGGATTATACGATCATACAAGTCACAAAACTAGGTGCGGAAACCCTAGTTCTGAACAAAATGATAAAACTCTAATCAAAACACAATCAAGATCATTTTCAAAGCTTTTTTATAGATTAACTTTCTCAAATATTCAATTACAATCAATCACACGTTAATCTAATCAATTACAGACTTTCACCAAAATGACCTGGACCCTGACCTGAACACAGACACAACTGACAACTCTATTACATACTCAAAAACACAAAACCTATTTATAGATACTGCAGGTTCGCCCCTTGCTGCTGGTCGAATGTGGACATTTTCCACATTCGCCCATAACCAATGGTCGAACATGTTCTTCTGATCAGCAACCTTGTACCTTCGACCAGATTAATCTACCTTCGCCCACTTTTATCTACATTCGCCCATAATATCTACCTTCGGCCAAGTCACTAACACATGTTAATAATGTTTATCCAATCATTAGTCGCAAAACGCATCAACAAACTCCCCCTCGACTATTGATTGGATAGTTTTCTCTGTTGGTCCATTGTCTTGTTCATCAACTTGATTCTGAGCTGTTTCTTCTGCTCAGTAGTCATTGGAGGCTCAAATGTTCTCTTCACTGGTTTAGACACATTCGCTATCTTCACTGTCTTACCAAGCTTACCCTCCAAATTGCTTCTCGCATTGATGTCATAGGCAAAACAAACTCCAACCACTTGAGTGTATTTTCTTGCTTGATCAAAGTCTTTTGGTTCATAGTAGATCGGATTGTAGAAAAGCATGATGATGTCTTCAAACGTGCAATTAATCAACCACATAGGATCAAATACATGAACATGCTTGTATTTATCCTTTCCATCTCTCAACACGATCACCGCTTCAGCCTTTCTCCAATCATAATACCAGAAGATAAAATCAGCACTGAAATGCTGTGGCATAGGCATCAAAGGTATCTTTCTCATCACTTCAGGTGCTTTGTAGATCAAAGTTACTCGCTTCATATTGGTTTGAGGATCAATATCCCTATGAACTTTTCTTCGGGGATATTGAGGCTTGAACCTATTCCATCTTGTTCGACTTTCCCAAACCAATTTATCTGCGCACCAACCAACATGCGAACCATTCACTTCTGCGCCTGACATTGGGAATCTACATAAATCTCTAACCGCCCAGTACGGTAGAGTAAGCAAATCACAGAATCTATTGAAGTACAAGATTCCTGTTTCCCATTTCGCAGCAATGCACTTCAGTCTACCCAAGTATGTCCACCCGAGAGCTCTGCCTTTGAACTTAGCGTTGTGAAACTTATAAAAGTTACCTTGAGCTTCAGGCTTTGGTCGGTTCTCATCCATTTCCTTCACTTTCCTCAAATAACTCTTCAACTCATCAGACTGATTTGAAGGTCCTTGATTATCAGCACCAAATACTTTCTCTACAAACTCTGCACTCCTCTTCTGAGCTTTCTGCTTTGCTGACTTATTTGGTACTTCAGTAAAATCAGGATATACTTCATTTTCATCTGTTTGTCTGAAGTACTGAGGGAACTCTTCATGAGTTATATCTTCCATCTCCACTTCATTGTTCTCTGGAGTCTGCATATCATCTGAATGACTTCCAATATCCTTTTAAGGAATATCTGGAATCGATTCATCCATCATAAACTCCTCAAAAGTTTTCCCTACCCTCTGTGCAAGACCATCTAGTATTTCCTTTGCCACAGATGCAGGTAATTCCCCTTCTTCAAGATCAGGATCTTCATATTCCAATTCATATCGCATATCATCAGTTTGGAATATCTCAGCGAAGCATCCTGTGAACTCAATGGTCCATTCTCTTTTCTCCAACATGTCTTTGTATACTTGTTTAGCATCATCAGACAGAGATCTCACCTTTTCGTTCCAGAAAACACTTTCATCAGTACTTTCACCAGTCTTCTTTTTAGAACTCGATTCTCCTGTATCTTTCTTCTTAGGTGTTCTCTTCTCATAGGTAAACTTGGAAGTGTCATCTCCTCCATCATTATCACTTCCACTGCTAAACTCGTCTCCTTTTGGATTTCCAGCACCTCCTACATCATCATCATCATTGTTGTCATCATCATCATCATCGCTTTTCTCCGATCCATCATCATCCTCATCATCATCTTCTTGTTCTTTATCAGAATCTGATGGTTCATAATCCACCTGCTCTTCTTCCTCTTCTTCATCTTCTTCACCCTCTTTCAACTGGGGTGCCCTGCTATAAAGCTCGTCAATCAAATTACTAAGGCGTTTGTTTTCATCCCTTAGATCTTTGTTATCCTCTTTAATCAGCTTCAATCTGTTCTTATTCCTCGAACATTTGCCTTCAAGCTTTTTGTTCTTTGCTTCCAACATCTTAATCTTATCATTTATCTCATCCTGATTAGATTTCGAAGCAACCACGATCTGAAGCATTTTCTCCTCATTTTGCTTAAACTTAGCAATCTCAGCCTGTTGAGCAACTAACATCTTCATCATATCTTCCATTTTCTTATTCACTTGCTTCATGACATCGTCATCCACAGTTACTTTCTTCGACTTTGATTTAGATGGCTCAACTTCAGCTACTTTCTCCTTCTGAGGCTTTCTGAACATATCGAGCACTTTATCCAAATCGACATTGAATTGATCGATTGGTAAAGTCTCTGCCTCTTTCGTTTTTTCTGCTTTTTAGAAACAGGTGAAGACAGCTTAGATGATGTACCTGCATCAGGTACTCTTTTACCCTTCAATAACTGAGCTAACTCTTTCTCCCTCAGCTCTTTTGTACTCGACTTCTTGGCCATGGTCTTTTGCTTCTTTGTCTTGGGCAAATTGACCACTACAGTCTCTCCAATATGTAAATCATCCATATTAATACCTGTACCGTCATCATTCAACGACTTTGTCCTTCTCTCAGTTTCTTCTATCGACTTGTTCAAGGATTCAGACTCACCAACCATAGTGGCCTTACGTTTGGTGGTCCTCACATTTTCAGTATCAGAATCCCACTGTTCCTCTACTTCAGTCTCTTCTGAATCTACCGACTCTTCGTCCACCAAACCTGATCCTTTCTTCGCTGTCGATTTCTGTCTAACCGCTTGTTGCTTAGAGCTTCCCTGATCCACAGTCTTTCCCTTGCCCTTCCCTTTGGCTCCAGGATTGACTACTTGCCGTTTCCTCTTAGTGTTTGCATCGGCGTACACTAAAGGATCATCGTTGTCCGAGTCACTGTTATCATGTCTAGCTTTGTTCTGTCCAGGATCAGTGTAATCCTGACGAATCAAAGCCCCAAATAATCTCCTGTTAGGTGGCTTCTCACTATCAGGCACACCTTTGTAACCCTTCATTCTCATCAATGTTCTAATGTTCATATGATCTTGACCTAGGATCATAGTCGGATCCTTTTTCAAAATAGGATACTTATAGTCAAAGATCATCATCAGAAATCTCGGATATAACATGAACTTCTTGTTCTTCATTCCTTTCAGCATCTCCAGCATATGATCAAGAATCATCCCAGATACGTTAAATGGTTTGTTGAGTGTCAACGCAACCATTAACGAACTTAAACTCCTTCTCATGACATCATATCCACCGCTCACACACCCAAATACGTGGATAAGAACATGTGCAAAATACTTAAACTGCACTCCCAGCTTCCCCTTATACATAGATCCGTCAGTAATTGGACCTTTGTATTTCATCCGTAAGAAACACGCTTTCTGCTCTGTCCATGACAACTCCCTGGGATCTTCACTATCTTCAAACTTTATCTGTAACGCTTCCCGAATATCAGCTTCAGTCAAGAACATCTCCATATCCTGAATCTTGCTCTTGATGATCGTTTGATTCTCCCAGAAGTCATACTTCGCATTTCGGTAGAAATCTTCAATAATGTCTCTGTATATGATCGTCGGTGTGGCTAATGCATGAACTATTCTGCTCCTCTTCAGAAACTCTATGATCCCGGTGAACTCCGTATTCTTCTCTACATCACCGAGATATGCGCAACAGTTATGCGACCTTTCAAACGGCCAACTGCTTGGAACCGAAGTTTCTGCCTCTGGCACCGGATCTGAAACTATGATCTCAGCTGGAACTTCAACATTAGCTACTGGTGCTTCAATGTTTTCAGATTGATCAGCCATCTGCACATTAAAATCAAACAAACACGTCAAAATACAAAAACGACAAAAATTACAAAAATTCTGGTCAAAAACATACTGCACATTCGCCCGTTTTAGAATGGTCGAATGTGAGATTATTTGGTCGAATGTGAAAATTATGGTCGAATGTGAACATGATCTGAGTAAAAGTCACTTTCGTCCAGATTATTGTACATTCGCCCAAACCAATTCCACCTTCGCCCGGTTTTTGAACCGAAGGTGAAATAGATTTTGCCCAAAATTTAAAATTTTGCCAATTCAGTTTTTAACATGTAATTTTGATCCTAATATGACCTAACATGACCGATTAACACTTGTTCAAAACCAATTGTCAAAATTATTCAGTTTTCATGAGTTTTAAAGTAGAATTAGGTTTTAACTGGTTCAATCGATCAAACGAACATCTAATCATTGTTATAAACCTAATTCCTTTTATATTCTCCCCCTAAAACTTATGAAAAGTGAACGGAAATCAAAAACCAGCATTTAACAAACATCCTAGACCCCTAAAATTAAAACCCTAAGTGTTGTCCATAAAACGATCGATTCTGATCTGAATCATGGTCCATTACCTGCACATTTAGGCTCAAATTGATCAGTAAAGGTCAGGGATTAAATCAGTGAATCAAAAGAAACACGAGCAACAAGATCTGGTTATGGATGAAATTTTGAAAATTTTTCAGAATGAAGAACTCGAAGGTGAACTGGTTATGTATAGAAGTCACCTTCGCCCGTTGGTGGTGGTCGAATGTGGGTGAAGTCCACATTCGCCCAAATAAATGGCACGAATGTAAAACAAGTCCACCTTCGCCCCAAATTAAAGACCCGAAGGTGAAAAATGTACCCGAAAGTGGAATTGACACCCGGAAGTGAAATATCCCACATTCGTCCAAAACCATTATGGTCGAAGGTGATGATTTCTCCACATTCGACCCAATTAAGGGGCGAATGTGAAATGGAAAAATCTGAAAATTTCGCCAAATCACGAATTCGAATCCCGTTCAACATTTTTCAATCCGTTAAACTTCCAAAACTCAAATTTTCACTTTTTGAATGATACAAAGCCCAGATGGTGTTATCAAATCTCAGAAATTGACCATCGAACATCCCCGGTTATCTAAAATAAAGCAGAAATGCAAATATTTTTGGGTTTTCCGAAATTTTATCATAACACACCTAAAATCTTTCTGGATTTTGTATCTTTTTGACAGTAAAAGTAAAAATGCAACAAAGTAAAATGCATCAAAGTAAATGAAAGCAGTAAACATTTTGTGATTTCCGGTAAGAGGATCATATCAGTTTTCTGAGAAATCTGATCACAGCGTTGATCTTTTCATTTAACATTATCATTAGAAACAATATGTGATATGGCAATTGCTGATATTGTGGTCCACATAAACTCACATGCAGACAATTACGCAATGCTTTAAAATGATACTAATTAGATGTATTAGACTAACACATTATGGTTCCCACACACACGACATACTCCCGTATCAAGAAGTAAATGCACAAAGACTCATTGTAAAGCGTGATTATGCTTTCGTCGCCTGTAATTGTACAAGATATAATGCATAGAGGTATACAGGTCAGCAAATTAATGCAGCAAAGTAACATATGCATTATACCAGGTTGAGGACTGATATTAATCATGATTTGCATCAATGATCAATACGATGTAATAGATAATCTTTGATCATCATATAACATGGAAAGTTCCTCAATTCGGTAACTTTAGGATTTGGCATATAGCTCTTTTATAAAGACATCCTGTCTGATCTAGGTCCGTAATGACTTACAGCAGAAGATCAAATAGGCTATCCCCAGACAACTAATAACATAACGACCCTAAACCTCCGAGTTTTGTACAAATACCCTATCAAACGAAATTACGGTACTAAGACCATATGTCCATGAGGTGTTCAGCCACAAACGCGTAGTTTGTTATGTTTGTATCATTAATGCACGCAATATTTAGTCTACGAAGCCTATCAGCACATCACACGTAATCAACATACGTCTCATTATACTATACAATTCGTTAGCCTGTGCCAGATCCCCACTGATGTACTATCATTTCCTCTTTTTATCCAGGAAATCATTTTGGATTTTCTAATTTTTAGGTATTTTGAAAATTTTTCAATGTTTTTGGTTTTTCTGATAAAATGACTCCCCCTAAAATAAAGAACATATTTTTGGGTTTTTAATTTTTCTGAAAATCAAAACAAAAATTTGAAAGAAACAATCCACTTGAAAGCATCAACTTCTTTGAGGATTATGATAGTAAACAGAAATCCCCAATTAGCAAAGAGAAATTCCCAATTAGCAAAAATTTAAAACTAAAACTAAAAACTAAAAAGCGATAAACCGAGGTGCCGATTAGTCCTGTTTTTCCTTTATATTGTTTACTTTTAAAAGATATTCAAAGCGGGATCTGTCAAAAGCTTTTGTAAACAAATCTGCACGTTGGTAGTCAGTATGGATTTTGACCATATCTATCAATTCCTTAGCGTAACAATCACGGATAAAATGATATTTAATCCGGATATGTTTCGCTTTAGAATGATTTTCAGTATTTTTAGTTAATGCAATTGCGGCTTCGTTGTCACAGTGTATAGGGGTTTTAAGAAACTGCAAACCGTAATCGACCATCTGTTGTTGGATCCAGAGCACTTGCGAACAGCAACTCGAGGCTGAAATGTACTCGGCTTCACATGTAGACAGTGCGACGGAAGTCTGTTTCTTGCATTGCCAGGTAATTAACCTGCTCCCTAAAAACTGGCAACCAGCTGTTGTTGATTTGCTATCTTTGTCACAGCCGCCCCAATCTGCATCACTAAAAGCAATAAAATCAAAATCATCATCATTAGGGTACCAAAGTCCTTTTGATGGACAACCCTTCAGATATCGAAGGATACGCTTGACCGCCGTCAGATGACTTTGTTTCGGCTTCGATTGATAGCGAGCACAGAGACACGTTGCATACATAATATCTGGTCGAGACGCTGTCAAATACATCAGAGATCCGATGATTGCTCTGTATGTAAATGGGTCTGTCAGCTCCCCCTTAGCGTCCACACCAATCCCGTGATTGGGTTGAATCGGGGTATCCATCGGCTTAGAGTCCTCCATTTGGAATCGGCTCAAGATGTCGGATACGTATTTTGTCTGGTGAATGAAGATCCCGTCGGGTCTTTGATCCACCTGTAAGCCGAGGAAAAACTGCATCTCCCCCATAGCGCTCATTTCATACTTTTCCTGCATAACAGTTTCAAATTCCCTGCATAAAAGTTCGTTAGTTGAACCAAAAATAATATCATCAACGTAAATCTGTACTAGAAGCAAATCATCTCCCGTCTTCTTCGTGAAGAGGGTGCAATCGACGAGGCCACGCATGAATCCTTTGGAGATGAGGTATGTACTTAGCTCCTCGTACCACTGTCTTGGAGCCTGGTGCAAACCATATAGAGCTTTGTTCAGCACGTAGACCTTATCCCGGTGGATTGGGTCCTCAAAGCCTGGTGGCTGCCCGACATAAACCTCCTCCTTGACTTTCTCGTACAAAAATGCGCTCTTGACGTCCATTTGATAGACTTTGAATTTCTTGTATGAAGCAAACGCGAGGAACATCCGAATAGCTTCAATTCGTGCTACTGGTGCATAGATTTCGTTGTAATCAATTCCTTCGATTTGATGGAAACCCTGCACGACCAATCTGGCTTTGTTGCGAACAATAACTCCACGATCATCCTTTTTGCACTTAAACACCCATTTAGTGCCTATTTTCTTCCTTCCCGGCGGCAAATCTGTGAGCGTCCAGACTCCCAATTTCTGGAATTGCAATAACTCCTCCTGCATTGCCTCAACCCAGGCATCTTCATTCAAAGCGTCTTTGTATGTCCTTGGCTCTACCTGCGATACATAACATGCAAACGACCAATCATTTTGACTACCACATTTTTGAATTTTGGCATATAATGCTAAAGCACCAAAACTCTCTGGCGAGTTAACGCTTTTCAGCTGCCCTCTGGTCATAACACCACTTCCAGGATCACCGATAACTTGCTCTAGCGGGTGAATACGATGAATCCGAGATTCCGGATAAACAGGTACAATCACTCCCGTCTGAGCAGTCAAGTTTTCTACAGCATCCTGATCATTACCCGTGTTTGATGATGAAGCAACATCTAGATTTGAAGTTGGGTTCACAGGTTGCACTTCTAATTCTTCTGCATGTTCAAGAACTGCTTCTTCAAATTGTTCATCTTCAGATTCTGAAGTGTCTAATGAAGTTGAAGCCTCTTGAAACATCTCTTCCTCTTGTATAGGAGCACTGGTATCATTAGAAGCTGGTGGGGGGTTTACGGTGATTGGACGCATCAACGGTGAAGTCGCCGCGTTTTCACACTCGTAAAGTAATCTGATAACAGCTTCTTCAACCAAGCTATCTAGGTTGAATGATTCAAAGAAATCTTTGTAATCAAACATCCAATCAGGGCCCGTGCCTTGCAAATTTTGAGTGTATCGTTGAACTTCCACGTTAGCCCAATCCTCCACCTGACGAGTTCGCTTGTTGAATACCCGTTTGAGCGGGGTTGCATATCCAACAAAATATCCCTCCTCAGCTTTAGGACTAAACTTCTCTCCTGGATTCAACATCGTGCATGGCGCCCCGAAAGGTTCTAGATACTCTAAGTTTGGCTTTCGTCGGTGTAACAGTTCATAAGATGTTTTTCCAAACTTCTTCACTGTTAGAACCCGATTTAATGTATAATTTGCTGCATAAATCGCCTCATTCCAGAACATTACTGGAAGATTTGAATCAGCGAGCATTGTTCTAGCCGCTTCAATTAGAGTCCTATTCTTTCGTTCAGCAACACCATTCTGCTGTGGGGTATACGGAGCCGAATATTCATGATGTATCCCTTTGCTTTCACAAAGTTCATCCATCTTGGCGTTTTTGAACTCCGTCCCGTTGTCACTCCTGATTCTTTTTATCTTCAAATTGTAGATATTCTCCAATCGAGTGAACAGAACTTGTAGGTTGGTAAAGGTGTCGCTTTTGTTCTTCAAACACATCACCCATGAAAATCTTGAATAGTCATCAGTGACAACTAAACAATAAAGCTCTCCAAGATGACTTTTGCGCTTGACCGGTCCGAATAGGTCCATGTGCAATCGTTCAAGCGGCATCTCAACAGAGTTAACTTTCTTCACTTTATGGGACTGTTTGTGTTGCTTTCCTTTCATACAACTTACACACTTGTCGTTCAGATGGAAATGCTTCACGTTTACTCCATCGACAAGCCCATTTCTCACCAGTTGATTCATTTTTCTCAGATGAATGTGCCCCATTCTGCGGTGCCACATTATCGATTCTTTCTCGGTCGCCTTGGATAGAAAGCATGTTATTTGTCCCTGTGATGTCATTGCCTTGGACATGTCAAGAATATAGAGATTGTTGACGCGAGGTGCCATCAACATTACCCACTCCTTTGGAATTTTGAAGCCCGGTTTGAGAATATAACAGGATTTGTCATCAAAATGCACAGAAAATTGTTTATCGCATATTTGACTGACACTCAACAGATTATAGTCTATCTGTTTCACATAAGATATCCGCTCGAAAGTCACAATCCCATTACTCACGCTTCCTTCCATTATGATATATCCTCCTTTATTACCCGCGAAAGCTACATACCCTCCATTGATGTTTTTCACGTCGAACAGCAATGCAAGATCCCCGGTCATGTGGCCTGAAGCTCCACTATCAACAATCCAGAGACTGCTAATAGGGCCAGCTGAAGCTCCCTGCACACAAAAAGTAAACATTTAGTTCTTTCGGGGGACCCAAGCCTTAGTCTTGGGCCTTTGAACATCGGTTTTCAAAGAAACATTCTCATTAACTTTTTCAACAACTTTCTGTTTTGGATCAATCTTTTTCTGATTGTTCAAAACACTTTCATTTTTCTCACTTACCTTTGAAGTAGAAGCTCCTGGAGTACTATTGGGTGACCAAGATTGTTCAGACCTTTTAAGAATACGAATTTGAGATTTTGATTTCTCAATTGGTTTCTGAACATTGTTAACAAAAGTAACTTTCTTGGCAACCTTATCTGAGTTAACAGACTTAGGTCCAACATTTGATTTAACAATCGGTTTTTGTGGAACCTTTTGCCTATCAATTGTTGCGTTCACCACAGGCTTTCTCCATGATTGTTCCATAGCTATCCGATTTCTTTGATCATATTGGATTGGACGATTGTTCCTCATTTGAAAATTGTTTTGATTATAAAATTGTTGTTGTTGAGGAACAACTCGTCTATGTGGTGGAACATAATGATCAATCGGTTTTCTCATGGAATTTCTAACTTCAACCTCATGTCTTTTATGCCTTACATATGGACACTGAGCAAGTAAATGCCCGCGTTCTCCACATTTAAAGCATTTTCGATACTCTTCAAAAACATAATGAGCATTTGGTGGAGCAAATGATCTAACAGGATATTGATCATTATACTGTTGATTCCTCAAACTCTCAGGAAGTGGTCCTTTTGAGTAAGTGGGTTCATGAAAACCATTTGCTTTGTCATTTGGTCGAATGAACTCAGTGACATGGACCTTTGGTTCTTGAGGAACATCCGAAAACAATTTCTTTAAAATTTCTGGTGGAATTTCGTTTGTTCTCTCATGTTTTGGGAACCAAATAGTGCTTTCTTGCCATATCTTTTCAATTTTAGCATAGTTAGCATTTTTGATTGGAAATTCCTCATCAGAGATGATTTTATCGGATCCTTCCATCCGATAAAACACCCTGACAGGTTTGTCACTTGGTTCATTCTCAAAATCCTTTCTAATCTCATTCTTTTCAGACTTTTTCTCACGATGAACAGTTGCCATCGGATGCACATGTTGAGATGGTGACACTGGTTCAGTAGTAATGATGTGATTTTCTTTTGGAATCTCACATACATTAACAGTTTGGTCATTACCAGTATCATCATTCTCTGAGTCTGAATTCACACTTTCAGCATAAACACCCTCATCATTCAAGCCTAAAATCGGTCTCACATCAGAATGAGGATCACCAATACTCGAGGTATTAGATTCCATTTCCGATGATGAGTCTGATTTTACCGAACTCTCCGGTATAACTTGGTGATAGTTATGATTTTCAAAAAGAACCGGAGATGGTACAGACTTGTAATTAGGTGTTTTATCATCAATAATATGATCTACCACATAAGCAACATTCTTATAACTTTCCAACTTTTTGTTAACCTTTTCAGCAAAGCATTTTATGGCTGCCATTTCCAACTTGGTGTTTTCAATTTCATTGATATAGTTGTTTATTGCCAATTGTTTCAATGACAAAGTGTTTTTCAAGTCGGAAATGTCCTTTTTATAGCCATCTAATACTTTGTTGAAAGCATTCAACTCTTTGCGAGTAGATTGACTGTTCATGATAGCACTATCACGTTCAATACGGAGTTGTTTAATCTCCTCAGTCAATCTATCACATTTCTCACAATGTTTAACAGTTTTAACATCAGTGCTAGAATCAGAACTTACAGGTTTAGGCGGTTCAGTCATGGCCATTAGTGCAAAATGAGCTTCCTTTCCAGTGAAAAACTTGGAGTAGTCAATCTTGGTGAAAGCATCATCAGCAATGCACGACTTCCTCGTCATCAAAAAGTCAGCTTCTGCCAGCAGCTGATCAATATCATCATCTAAAGAATCAACACTTGCCTCTGTGTCTGATTCGCTCTCAGAATCTGAATAAACTGATCTACACTCTTCAGGAACATCAGTAACAGAATCAATCACCATTCCAGAACTCGTTTCCTCAGCCTTAACCTCAACAGGTTCATTCTCCACTTCCATCTCAGTCTCAGAATCATCACTTTCACACTCCTCAGTTTCTTTCTTCTCATCAACCGTCACCGACTCTTCCATATCAACCTGATATGCAACACATGCCACATTCCCACCAGTAGTCACTTCCTCAACTCCTATTTGCATACCCGACCAGTCAAACCTTTCATCCTGTTGAGTCACCAAAGCTTGGTTCTGACTCGCATTCTGTTGAGTCTCATTAGGTGTAGTGATAGGTATAACTGTTCGGTTTGTGTTGTTAGGAGATTGGTTTTGAATCTGGTTTTGAGTGTTTGGTTGTCTGTTTTGGTTGTTAAAATTTCGGTTTTGGTAGTTGTTGTTATTTTGGTAAGAAACTTGGTTTTGTTGTTGACGGTTCTGGTAATTTGCATTGAAAGGGTTTCGATTACCTTGTTTAGGTGGCTGGGTGCATTCCCTTTTAAAGTGTCCTTTTTCTCCACAATTAAAACACGTAACCTTCTCCTTGTTGAATCCGTAGGTTGTGTTGGGAGAAGTTGCCAAATCAGTCCTACCTGTTTTCTCAATGAACTCTGTTGCTCTTCTCATGATACTCGCAAAAGCCCATTGGATGTCAATGAGTTCCATCTCTTCCTTGTCAATCTGTGCATAGTCTTCGTTGGTTAAGTTGTTGTTCCCAATCTGACTAGCAACTAACCCATTGTAGGATGAAACCATTGCTGAGACTAATGCAATGTGTTGCTGAGCAACCTCCACAGTCACATTTCCCAAGTTAGATGTATCCAAAACCACCGGTTGTTGATTAGGTTGAATAACTTGGTTTATTGGTTGTTGTGATTGGTTAGCGGTGTAAAAACCTGCTTGTTGCATTGGGGAGAGTGGTGAAATGTAGGAATTGTATTGTGGTGGTGTGTATGATGGTTGTGAGTAGGATGATGTTTGTGTCAAGTAGTTGGTGGTTGGTTTTGATGATTCCATGACATTGGAAATACATGCAACATGTGGTGCAATGCTTCCTGAGCTCGAGTTACCAACTGGAACTGAAGTGCCTCCAAAATACAAACTAGGATTCTGAGGAATCTGTGACCTTCTAGCTTTCCTCCTATCCTCCATCTCTTTGTTCTCCAGCTTTTCGATAAACTCTGAAATAGTCCAGAATTGATAAGCATCCTTCTCTCTGAGAACTTCCACATGCTGATCCCATTGTGGTGGTAAAGCATCTGCAAACTTATCCACCTGCTTAGTCATTGGAATCTGTACACCATAACTAGACAATTCAGACAACAAATGCATATATCTAGGAGTTAGTTCTTTTAGAGTTTCATTATTAATAAAAGAAAAATTCTCAAACTCTTTGATCAATTCTTCCATTCTCAAGCTCCTAGTCTTCTCATTACCATCATGCTTCCTCTTAAGCTTATCCCAAAGCTGCTTAGATGTAGTACATGTCCCAAACTGATGCAACAGATCACTTGTGATTGCCTGTGTCAATTGGGAAAAAGCCTTCTTCTCCACCGCAAACTTCTTTTTCTCCTCCTCCGACATACTCTCCAACGGAACTGGTTCACCGGTATTCTCCAACACTGGTGGTGTGTATCCCGTAGCAATCATTCTCCAAGCCTCTGCTCCTTCTACTCCCATGCCTTCCAAATGGATCTTGAACATGGTATGCCACTGATTATACTCTTGCATTTCCATGAGCTTCGGTGGCCGAGTTCCACTACCTGTAGACAAATCCTTAATCAAAGTAGAAATAGCATTAGTAGTTTGAGTATTTACCGCCGCTGCTGCTACTCCCCAGTAATCAGATTGTAGTGCCGGATGTGCTACACTTTGAGGCATCGTGCTCGTCGTTGCCATGTAGTTAAGTGGTTGTGAAGACTGTGTGTTCGTCTTTTGCGCTGCCACTGTCCATGGGTCCATCGTTTGCTGTTGTGGTTGTGTTGTTGCTGATCCCGGAGTAGTTTGAAAACGCCACATGATCACAAACTAAGAAAAATCTCAACACTTAGAAAAATTTTCAACAAAAACCTAGGTTCGCCCGAAATATTCTAAGTTCGACCAGAAAATTCTATATTCGTCCAAACTTTATCACTCTCGACCCTTCTGATTCTAAGTTCGCCCAAACAGTAACACCCGAACGTAGATATCAACAGAATGTAAAAACAAAATAACACCCTTCCACTTTCGCCCAAATATAACCCGGTCGAATGTGAAAATCTGTACCCGAAAGTGAAAAGTTATACACAAATTTTTAGGTTCGACCACTAACTACTCAGGTTCGCCCACTCTACAACACTTTCGACCACTAAACTCAAATCAGGTTCCAGGTTCGCCCACCACGATCAGATCTCACTTTTGAAAAACGGTTATTGTTTGAAAAACGGTTATTCTGATCTCAGATTTTCAAAAGTTCATGGATTTGAATGATCTCAATCAGGTTATGTTTCGGAATTGATTTGGAGCAACTTTAATTCTTGGAAAACTTGAATTCGACCACAAATTCTCCTTTAAATCGGTCAAAAACACTTAAAAAACAATGTTTATGTAAAAACAGATGTATTTAGGTCAAAAACATGTCCAAATCAGCTCTGATTTTATCAAATTTGTTATTGTATGATCCTCTAGGCTCTGATACCACTTTGTGAGCGAAAGAATTTTAGCTAAAACAGGATTATACGATCATACAAGTCACAAAACTAGGTGCGGAAACCCTAGTTCTGAACAAAATGATAAAACTCTAATCAAAACACAATCAAGATCATTTTCAAAGCTTTTTTATAGATTAACTTTCTCAAATATTCAATTACAATCAATCACACGTTAATCTAATCAATTACAGACTTTCACCAAAATGACCTGGACCCTGACCTGAACACAGACACAACTGACAACTCTATTACATACTCAAAAACACAAAACCTATTTATAGATACTGCAGGTTCGCCCCTTGCTGCTGGTCGAATGTGGACATTTTCCACATTCGCCCATAACCAATGGTCGAACATGTTCTTCTGATCAGCAACCTTGTACCTTCGACCAGATTAATCTACCTTCGCCCACTTTTATCTACATTCGCCCATAATATCTACCTTCGGCCAAGTCACTAACACATGTTAATAATGTTTATCCAATCATTAGTCGCAAAACGCATCAACAGAGGGTATTGAGAATACCTTCATCAACAGTGAGTGCCCCGACAACTTCAAGGTTCGTTACGCCATGAGTGTTCTCCATAAACGAGCACTCACTTGGTGGAATGAAGAAAAGCGTACTCGTGGGGCCGAAGTTGCTCTTGCTATGACATGGGACCAAGTCAAGGAGGTCATGAAGGAAGAGTTTTGTCCTCGCAATGATGTTAAGAAGCTTGAGGATGAGTTCCACACCTTAGCTCAAGATAGTGGGGAAAACCTTGCCTACAACACCCGCTTTCATGAGCTTAGCTTATTGTTGCCTCACAAAGTTACTCCTCTGCCGGTAGCCATCGAGAAGTACATCGGTGGTCTGCCCATGCAAATCCAGGACACCGTTTGGGGTAGGAATCCTGCAACTTTGGAAGAGGCCAAACGTCTAGCGGCCACTCTTACTGATAATCACGTGAAGAACGGTACTCTCTTCCGCAAGGGCACTAAGAAGACGGTTGCCAAAGACACTCCACAGCCTGCCATTGAAGTCAAGCCTGAGATCTCAAGCAACAAAAAGCGGAAGGCTAGAAACTATATGGTTGCTGCTACTCCACCTGCTGCCCAGAACCCAGCCAAGAAACCATACACCGGACCTCACCCTTTGTGCAACACTTGCAAGTACCATCATCCGGCACAGGTGCCATGTCATTTTTGTACTAAGTGTCAAAGATATGGTCACCTGGTGAACGTCTGTCGAGCCCCTCCTACTGCCCAAGACAACAATACCCCAGCTCCCAACCAACAAAACAACAGGCCTGCTCGTGGTCAATGCTACGAGTGTGGCAGCCCTAATCACTACATCAACAATTGCCCTAATCGTAACCAAAACCAGAACCGCAACCAGAACCAAGGTGCTCGAGGTCGCGCCTACAATCTCAACGCTAACCAGGCTCGTGACAACAACGAGGTGGTGAATGGTACGTTCCTCATTAATAACCACTATGCATCCATATTATTTGATTCGGGAGCTGATAAGTCATTTGTGTCACTGAAGTTTGAACCTTTACTTAACTTACCCCACACAAATCTAGAGGAACCTTTAGTGGTAGAGGTAGCTAACGGGAAGTCTATTTCGATCGACTCTATTATTCGTAACTGCTTGTTGAACCTCGACGATCATACCTTCTCTATCGATCTCATCCCCATGCATCTTGGAAGTTTTGAAGTTATAGTAGGCATGGACTGGTTGTCAACTCATCGTGCTGAAATTCTGTGCTTCGAGAAAGTCATACGCATTCCTCTCGAATCTGGTGAGATTTTGAAGATCTATGGTGAGAAACCCTGTGGCGAGCTTAAGCTTATGTCTTGTACTACTGCCCAAAAGTACTTACGAAAGGGGTATACAGCCTTCTTAGCTAACGTGATAGAGAAGAAGGACAAAGGCAAAAGTATCCAAGACATTCCTATTATTCGAGACTATCCTGAAGTCTTTCCAAAGGATTTACCTGGGTTGCCTCCTGCTCGACAAGTGGAATTTCGAATTGATCTTGTTCCTGGTGCTAATCCTGTCGCTAAAGCTCCTTATCGTCTTGCACCCTCTGAGATGCAAGAACTTGCCAGTCAATTACAGGAACTTTCTGATAAAGGGTTCATTCGCCCTAGTTCTTCTCCATGGGGAGCCCCTGTCTTGTTCGTTAAAAAGAAGGATGGTTCTCTTAGAATGTGTATTGACTACCGTGAACTCAACAAACTCACCATCAAGAATCGTTATCCACTTCCTAGGATTGACGATCTCTTCGATCAACTTCAAGGAGCAACCCACTACTCGAAGATTGATCTCCGTTCTGGTTATCATCAGCTTAGAGTCCACGATGAAGATATTCCCAAGACAGCTTTTCGCACACGCTATGGTCACTATGAATTCATAGTTATGCCTTTTGGGTTGACCAATGCTCCCGCAGTATTTATGGACTTGATGAATCGGGTTTGTAGACCCTATCTCGACAAATTCGTGATCGTCTTCATCGATGATATTTTGATTTACTCTAAATCAAAATCCGATCACGAGCAACATCTTCACTCTATCTTGAATCTCCTAAAGAAAGAACAACTGTATGCCAAGTTCTCAAAATGTGAATTTTGGCTTAAGGAAGTTCAATTTTTGGGGCATGTCATTGATATGAACGGGATTCATGTTGATCCCGCAAAGATCGAAGCTGTGAAAAATTGGAGTGTTCCTCAAACTCCAACTGAAGTCCGTTCTTTCCTTGGTTTGGCTGGTTATTATCGTCGATTCATCGCCAATTTCTCCAAGATCGCTGTTCCTCTCACTACCTTAACTCACAAGGGTAAACCCTATGAGTGGGGACCTAAGCAAGAGGAAGCATTCGAAACTCTTAAGCTGAAACTTTGTGAAGCTCCGATCTTGTCTCTACCTGATGGTAATGATGATTTCGTGGTCTACTGTGATGCATCGAACTAGGGTCTTGGTTGTGTTCTCATGCAACGAGGAAAGGTTATTGCTTATGCGTCTCGACAACTCAAGACTCACGAAAAGAATTATACCACCCATGATCTTGAATTGGGCGCTGTTGTCTTTGCACTCAAGATTTGGAGACATTATCTTTATGGGACCAAATGTGTGGTGTTCACGGACCACAAAAGTCTCCAACATGTCTTCGATCAAAAGAATCTTAACATGAGGCAACGACGTTGGGTTGAGTTACTTAACGACTATGATTGCGAAATTCGCTACCATCCTGGCAAGGCGAATGTTGTTGCTGACGCACTTAGTCGTAAAGAGCGTATCAAACTCCAATGTGCAAGAGTTCGTACTGATCTTCAAGATCGCATTCTCCAGGCTCAACACACATCAGTCACCCAAGGTAACATGTACGATGAAATGTCTTGTGGTGCTGAAACTCAACTTGAAACCAAACCCGATGGTCTCCTTTATTTCCTTAATCGACTGTGGATTCCCGACCGTGATGATCTTCGTACTTTTCTCATGAACGAGGCTCATAAGTCTCGTTATTCTATTCATCCTGGAGCTGACAAGATGTACCAAGATCTTTGTTATTCTTATTGGTGGCCTGGTATGAAGAAAGACATTGCTCTTTTCGTTGCAAAATGCCTCACTTGTTCCAAGGTCAAGGCTGAACATCAACGACCATCAGGTATGCTTGAACAACCAGAGATTCCTGTATGGAAATTGGAGAGCATAGCTATGGATTTCATCACCAAACTCCCTCGTACACCCAAAGGTTTTGACAGTATTTGGGTAATCGTCGATCGTTTGACCAAGTCAGCTCACTTCCTACCTATTCGTGAGAAGTATTCTGTGGAAAGGTTGGCAAGGATGTACGTAAGTGAAATCGTATGTCGTCATGGTATACCCTTGGATATTATTTCTGATCGCGATGGTCGTTTCACCTCTCACTTTTGGGAGTCTCTACAAGACGCTTTGGGTACCAAGTTGAACCTGAGTACTGCTTATCACCCTCAAACAGATAGTCAGACTGAACGGACCATCCAAACACTTGAGGATATGCTCAGGGCATGTATCATCGATTTTGGTGGCGCATGGGATTCTCATCTTCCTTTGGTTGAGTTTTCATACAACAACAGTTATCACGCCAGCATTAACATGGCTCCTTTCGAGGCACTCTATGGTCGGAAATGTCGTTCACCTGTCTGTTGGACTGAGGTTGGTGAAGCTCGTATTACTGGATCCGAACTAATCCAGGAAACCACAGACAAAATTCAACTCATTCAGGATAATCTTCTCAAGGCTAGAAGTCGTCAGAAGAGTTATGCTGATAAACGTCGTAAACCCTTGGAATTTCAAGTTGGGGACCTTGTACTACTTAAGGTATCCCCTTGGAAAGGAGTAATTCGTTTCGGTAGAAAGGGAAAGCTAGTTCCTCGATACGTAGGCCCCTTCAAAATTCTTGACAGAGTTGGTAAGGTGGCTTACAAACTTGATCTTCCACCTGAGCTAAGCAATGTTCACCCGACCTTCCATGTTTCGAATCTCAAGAAATGCTTAGCGGATGAGAACCTTCATGTTCCTCTTGAGGATGTGCAAATTGATGAAAGCATGCACATTATCGAGAAACCTGTCGAGATTGTTGATACTGGAGTCAAGAAACTCAAGCGCAGTCGTATTCCGATCGTTAAGGTTCGTTGGGAATCTAAACGAGGCCCAGAGTTCACTTAGGAACGTAAAGACCAGATGAAATCGAAGTATCCAAATCTTTTTCCACCAGACTCTCCAACTCCAACTTCGGGACGAAGTTCCTAAAAGTAGGGGAGACTGTAACAGTTCGTAATTAAACTTGTACGTTACACGACTATTATTAATAAAACGTCAAGTTTCGTTATTCTCGTATACAATAATTATTTTGTCGCATTTTTGGAACCTTAATTATATGTATATATGTTATATATATGTGGATGTGTGGAAAATTATACAAAAAAATAAACTGCTTGGGCCGGGAATCAAACCCGCGCCCAAGCCGGCCCAAATCACACCAACATGGTTAACCAACTGGGCTAGCCATCAACCTTGGATAAATCCAGGCGCGAATTAAATTTATACTTGATTTCTTTAAACCTCACAGTTGACTAAGGAAAGTCAACTGTGGACGCGTTTGTATAATCAATCAGAATCAACTCGTGATTGATCTAAATTTGGAATCCATGCTCGATTACCGGCCATCAACGACTAGATTACACGCTAATTATCAATTATCATTGACCAATTGAACTCGATTACGCGTTTGACACTAAATCGTGGGTCAACCTTGCCGATTTGATCAACGAAGCATCCACACTATAAATTGATCTTCTGCGATGCTTAACAACTCGCCAATACACTCTTCTCAACCCCCAAGTTTCTTCAAGTCACTCTGATTATTATTATTTTGATCGCTGTTTGACTTTTATCATTGACCGGGCAATCAAACACGAATCAACACTGTAAGTGTAAAGTTTTACGTGGGTTATGTTCATCGGCAATCACACATCAATAGCCCTATGATTAATTAGGCTATTGATGTGTGAATTGATCAATTGCAGAAACTAGGGTTCGTGCATATTGATTTGGGGATAAACTGAGTTTGACATCGCGTACTTAATTATTTTTAAACGGAGTTAATCACAACCACTGGCCTAGGCCAAGTGGTTGTGACTAAGGCTTACAACCCCAGCCACCGGGGTTCGAGTCCCGGCTGTGGCCTTCTTTTCCTTTCTTTTTCATTTTTAAACAACAAATCATATTATATATATATATTATACATTTAAATCTTATAAATTCGTTTATTTAATATTAAAACCTTTTTATAAATTCTAAAAAAATTATATTTATCAAATCTGAGGTAAACGTGTTATTTACAATTTTTAGTTTTCTAAAATTAATTGATTTAATATTTATAATAATTAAATCAATTTTATACTATTATATTTATAAAAATCCATTAAAATATCAAAACAATTTTATTAATTTCTACAAAAATTATCCTATGTTTGTACAATGGTAAACTTTACTGAAATGATTTTTAATTCAGAAAAATCATTTATTTTATATTTTTAATCAATTTTTGTTAAATTTAATCATAATTAAATCATAATAAATTCAATTTTTATTATTTTTGCACCAAAATTTTATACAATTTATTTTAAAATATTTAGAACAGAAATATGATTTTTAAAATAATAATTCTTTAATTTTAGTATTTTTAATATATTAAAGTTAAATTTTGGCAATTTGTAATAAATAGATTTAAAAATCTATTTTAAAGGAAATAATTTTATAAAAAATTATTTTTATACTTCAAACACATTATTGTGAGCATTCTAAATTCAAATTTTATAAAAAGACTTTCTTTTATTTAATTATCAAATTTTCCTTAATTTAATTAACATTTTACTTTAAATTCAACAATTGGATATCCCCAAATCGAAACCCTAGGATATACTTATAAACTAGTTAGACTTAGACTTATTTATTACCTTATTATAGGGTGATATTTGGCATTGTTTGGACAACACTATTATTTCATCTTTTCAAGAAGTATAACATTTGTTAAGGTGAGTTTTACATAGCCCCCTTTATTTATCATCATTTTTGGGGTGAAACATGTTATAACATCATTTATGCAATTCAATCATCAATGTGTCTATGTGTTTTCTATGTTGCATTATGTCTTGAGCATGATTAGAGTAAGCACCATTCTAGCATAATCATTAACTCCGTACAAGCCGACGGTATACATTGATAGATCTATTGGACTGACAATCCCACCCGGATACGTGCCTCCTACAAAGGTAGCGTGGGTGTTTGTTATCGCATAACATATTCAAGTGAACCATGAGCGTATGGGATGTATCATATTATAACAGTCATCAGGGTTGGTTATGCACTCGATTTATTTCTAGTATGTTCTCACATATGGACTAGATTGACATGACACATGAATTGCACAACATTTTTATTCAATTATCAAAAACCTATGTAATTCTTACCAACTTTTGTTGACCCAAAAAATATTTTCAAAATTAACATGTTTCAGGTAATAATGAAGCTGAGGCTTGAGTATGCTTGAGGATTTAACATGAAGCTTTTGTTTGAAGCTATTAGAAGTTGTTGCTTTATTTTGATATCATGTATTTGAATTTCTAGACAATCACTTTATGTTGGATATTTATGTTATGAATAAATTATTTAAAATTTAAATTATACCATGTGCTACTGAAACAATCATCAATACGTGGCACCCCGATGTTTCCGCCATCGGTTGGGGTGTTACATTGTCCATCTCGTGTCAGCTCCTTTATCTCCTCGTCTTAATGTATTATGTACCGCTCCCTATGTTGGTGGGTTTCCAGCTGGTTTCCTGGAACCCAAGTATCCTCATCTTCATAGGCGTTAAGTTGTTTCTGATGATGAGTCTGTTGGCTCTGTTGAGCTTAGTGTGCGTGAGTTTCCTCCTGAGCGTACCAAAGCTCCTATCGAACATGTTATTATGTTCCTGTGGATCCGATTGAGCCCGTCGTTGATGAGCGTGTTGAGTCTGTATCTGGCTCGGATGTGCCAGTTGTGTCGGAGGAGCCTATCACTCCTATTCCTGTTGTGGTGTCGGTCCCACCACACTACAAAAAATTGCCATTTAGTGGCACATGCTTTTAGTGGCATTTAGTGTTTTGACGCTAATTAGGTTTTTAGTGACACTTTTTGTATGCCATACTTTCTTAACACGTACTTTTAGTGTCATTTAACTCTCATGCCACCAATTTTGTTTTTTACTGACAATTTAGGTATGTCATAATTGTTTGATACGCACTTTAGTGTCATTTAATTTTGTGCCACTAATATCATTTTTTAATGGTAGCACTAGGGCAGCAACAATTGATACGACCGAAACCTAATTCCACATAAAAAAGATAGGTTTGGGTCAACAAACATAGTCCGTTTAAAAATGGGTCGAGTCCGGGTTGACTCGTATTAAAAATAGGTCTGCTTCGGGTTGACTTGAATTTATGTGTGCATGAATTATGATTCAAATCTTTGACACGAATAAAATATTATAGGTTGGGTTCGGGTGGCACTTTTCAACCCGCTAACTCACAACCTATCAACACGTTAACCCATCAACTCAATACGATTGCCACCCCCAAGTACCACTAATATCAAATGACTAAGTTAAATATCATTTCTTTATATTAAAATTTTACTTATTGCATTGAAACTTAAAAGATTAAAAATATTTGAACTAAAAAGAGCTGGCCATTTCTTTATCTCTCTATCTCATTTAATCTCTCAATTTACCCTTCCCCTCCCAGAAAAATCGATCGCTTTTCCTCTCAATAAAAGTATCCCGCCATTTTACTTCTCTCACTCTTTATGCCTCACAAAATTATCCCTCGCAATTGAAGTAGTAATCTGCGGTTCATCCGTCTCAATTGAAGTAGTAACCTACAGAAAATAAGATTCAAAGGTATTATTCTTATCATGTAGTTGTTCCATGTAGTTGATTCACAGCATCGACGATTTGTTTTTATCGGCGATTTATTCAAAGTTATTATCTTGATTAGCAATTTTTTTATTCACTGCATAAGCGATTTTGTTGATTCATGTAGTAAGTTGTTTCATCTCCACGCATGTGTTAACTAAAGAATAACATAATAACACTAAGGACTGATAATCTAAAAATTGTAAAAGAGAACATAAATACAAGTATGGCAATTGGCAATCCAAAAACCATGACAATATGACAATAGAATAGAATTTTCCATCAAATATGTCAAATAAACAAACTCTCTCATTGGACGCTTTAAGATATTTATAAGCTTAGACACATACACATACACATACACAATCTTAGGAAAAGGGCAGACACATTTATGTCGACTACCAAAGAAAAAGCTATCTTCCGTCATGACTACATACTGGAAGATAACCCTCTCTGGCAAGCCGATGCATTCAATTTTGCATTTGAAAGAGCTTGTGTCAACGGGGGAACGATAAAGTGTCCATGTATTAATTTTCATAATGTGAAATATTAGAGTAGAGAAATTGTTTTGGATCACCTAATATGTTTAGGTTTTCGGCTGAGTAATTCAGTTGGGTATATCATGGGAAGGCACAATGTTTGCATCGTCAAACACAAACCACAATGAGGAAGAAGAGATATTTCGACATGAAATGCATGAAATGTTGGATGATATATTTGAAACGGAAGGTGGAAGTGGAGTGGAGATGCATGACAATGTTTCAAATAATAGTCAAGAGGCGAGCAATGAAAGAAGCAAATTTGATGAGCTTGTCAAGGAAGCTGAAGAAAAGGTGTACCCGAATTGCAAATACAACAAGTCATCTTGCGTAGTGAATTTGTATCATTTAAAATCTCTAAATGGATGGAGAAACAAATCTTTCTCTAAGTTGTTAGAGTTTCTAGAGGATTTGTTACCTGAAGGAAATTTGTTATCTAAAACAACAGAACAAGTGAAAAAAATCATGTCTGACTTGGCATTAGGATATAAAAAAACACATTCTTTGTCCTAATGGTTGCATGTTATTTTGGGATGACAAGGAGAAAGAGGAAGTGTGTTCTTTTTGTGTATTTCTATATGGAAAGTGTATGGCAATCCAGAAACTGAACTAAGTCCTCTGAAGAGGATGGCTTCAAAAATATCACGATGGTTTTCCCTTAAAGCCTAGACTTCAAAGATTGTTTATGTCATCAAAGACGTCTAACCTTTTGAAGTGGCTATTAGACAATAATATTATTAGTGATAGATTAGGGACTAAGCATGTAATATGGTGGTCTATATAAACCCACCTTATGTAACCCTAATGGCACACAGAACAATCTAATCTAAAACAAAAACAACAACAACTGATTGGAGGAACAGGACAACAAGTGGAGAAGAATTTTCTTTTGGTTTTCAAACAAAGTCACTCTCACGCTTTGTTTGCGGGGGAGTATTAGACGATAATATTATTAGTGATAGATTAGGGACTAAGCATGTAATATGGTGGTCTATATAAACCCACCTTATGTAACCCTAATGGCACACAATACAATCTAATACAAAACCCTACTTTGATATTCTAACTGTGGCATCATCTAGAGCGGGTGAAAGATGGAAAATTGCGGCATTGAACAAATGCATTAGTTTGGAAAGATTTTGATGAAAAGTTTCCAGAATTTGCTAGTGACCCTCGTAATGTTCGTCTAGGTTTGGCAACTGATGGCTTCAACCCGTTTAGGACAATGAATGTGGCACACAGTACCTGGCCAGTTTTTGTTATTCCATGTAACTTGCCACCATGGTTGGTTATGAAGCAGCCAAATTTTATTCTTTCTATAATCATCCCGGGTCCTAAAGGTCCGGGAAACAAGATAGACTTGTATATGCAACCTTTGATAAAAGAATTTAAGGAGTTATGGGAAGATGGTGTTAATACATTTCATGCCTCATCGAAAGAATACTTTAACTTGAAGGCTTCTATTATTTCTACGATATCAGGCTTTCCAGGTTATGCCAATCTGTTTGGGTGGAGCACTAAAGAAGAACTTGCATGTCCCGTTTGTGATTTTGATATTGATAGCAAATGGCTAACTCATGGAAGAAAGTGGTGTTACATGTGTCATAGGAGGTGGCTTCCATCTGACCATCATTGGCGTTTAACATTAGATCCTTTGTTGGATGCCATGAGTTTTCGAGTTGCTCCAATTTCTCCTTCTGTAGAGGAGGTTCTACAACAACTAGGTGACATGTAATTTCTTGTCGACAACGATGTCCGCGGTCCATGGAAAAAGAAAAGTATTTTTTTGTTGTCGTATTGGGAACATTTGTTGTTGCGTCACAATCTTGATGTGATGCACATTGAAAAAATATGTATGTGACAACATAATGGGGACTTTGCAGGGTCAAAGAGAATTGACAAGCCAGTATAAACCTTAGTCTTACATCCTCTAAATGTTTTGTTTAAGCCGCTGAAGTAGAAGATCACTAAGTCCTAAAGAAGCTGATAACAAGTCCTGAAGAGTAAAGAATCAGAAGTTCAGAAGATGCACCAGACAGTCATCTGAAGAACAACTCCTGAAGACAAACTCCTAAAGATTACTCATCAGAAGTTTGTCACTCATCAGCACTTCCTTGGAAGCTTCCCACCGCCCTTGATCTTCAGCAGTTTAGTTTTATATTAGTATATGTTACTTTGTGTACAAGTTGCAGATATTACAACCTGTTGTAGTATTATTATAATCATTTGTATAGTTCCAATGTACATACTCTTTAGTCTATAAATAGATGGGTTCATCCCCTCTATGTTAGACAATCTTTTGCAGTGACATTTCTATATATATATATATATATTTTGAGAATCATTGATAACTTTTACTGTTTTATTTACTCATTACTTTAATTCTCATTTAATACTTTAGTGCATTAACTGAGGGGGAGTAATAACTCTTGTTAAAAGTGAAATCTTAACTTAGAACACTTATACTTATTCCGATGTGCTAAGTACTTTGATAAATCTTAGCAAGTGTTCTTGATAAGAATCTGTTTATAAGCTAAAAACTGGTCCAGCAATTTGTATCAGAGCTGTGGTTCATCTGATCAAATATCAATCGAACAAATTGAGAATCAGACACAGGCTCTTATTGATATTCAATAACGGATACCAGTTCACTTTTTAATATCCATCACTTTAAGAAACCATTGATCAATCAAATTTCTTAAAAATGGACCCTTATAATACTGGATCTGCCAATAAACCTCCTATGCTAGTCAGAAATGAATACAATATCTGGCAAAAGAGGTTGGCACACACTTTATCTCAAACAAATAATGGATGTTGGAGATCTGTCATGTATGGACCCCATAAACCAGTAATAACAGATCTAGAAACAAAAGTAGAAAGACCAAAAGAACCAAAAGACTACTCTTATGAAGATTTCCTAAAACTTGAGTTTGATGCTAAGGCATTCTCAATGTTGGCAATGGCTCTCCCAAATGAAATTTATGCTGGGCTTTTACACTGTGAAAGTGCCAAAGAGCTGTGGGATTGCCTAAAAGAACAGTTTGGAGGAACTGATGAGGTGATTTCCAACACCAGAGAAATTCTTGCTCAACAATATGAAACTTTTACTCATGTTAATGGAGAAACTTTGACACAATAGTTTGAAAGATTTTCTTCTTTAATATCTGAGTTAAAATTAAATGGTCAAACCTACACTAACTCATCTATGTTGCATAGATTTTTAAGGTCTTTACCGGAAAAATGGGAAACTTACTATATAGTCCTCAGATTTGGACCAGATTTTGATTCTCTCTCACTCACAAAATTACATGGGAGATTACTCACTTTTGAAAGAGAATCAATCAAAAGAAAAAGTTACAAAATATTGGTAAACTGCTGATGACTATATTCCAGGTAGTACATCACTTTTGGGACAAGACTCACCTACTTGTTCAAATGATTTTGGATCTTTTGATCACATTGACATAACTTCTGGGATCTCATCTGAAAGGTCATATCCACGTTATGACAATGAAGAAAATAGTCAAACTACTGATAACATGTGTTTTATTATGGATGATTTAAAAAATTTCAGTAGTGATGACATAGAAGAAATGGACATACTACACCAACTGGCCATGTTAAGTATTAAAACTAACAAATTTTACAAAAGGTCAGGAAGAAAATTTCCAGGAATGAACAGTTCAACAAAAGTTGGTTTTGACAAATCAAAACTGAGATGTCACAAGTGTCAGAGTTGAGACACTTTGCTAGAGAGTGTAGAAGCTCTAGCTATAACCAACCCCAATCTGGAAACCAAACTAACCCAGTTATAATAGGAATATAGGGACTCAAGGAAGTGCTCATTTTATACAGACTCAAGCTCTACAAATCCAATATGTGCCTCAAATACAATATGTTCAGATGCCTGTTCAACAACAAAGCCAACAGCAGATGCCTTCTAGTCCTGCTGCTCATCCTCCACAAACTCAACAACCTTCTCAACAAAGCTTATTTACTTCAGGGTATGTTGATTGGATCAGTCTTCCATATGACACGACAGAATGCGGTCTTGATGCAGACAACAAATTGTTTGACGTCAATTGGGCAGAAGCCTTCTAGTCCTGCTGCTCATCCTCCACAAACTCAACAACCTTCTCAACAAAGCTTATTTACTTCAGGGTATGTTGATTGGAGCAGTCTTCCATATGACACAACAGAATGCAGTCCTGATGCAGACAACAAATTGTTTGACATCAATTGGGGAGAACCTGATAATGGCAGAAAGAATTTTGCCTTGATGGCTTTTAAGGGATGCATCTCTAATTCTGCCTTATCTCAGGTATCAAAAGAATCTCTTTTGAAGCTTTGCTCAAAATCATGCAAAGAATCTTTTGCTCTAATAAGAGAAACAAATGTGCACCTACAAGGCAAAGCCAATGACTCAGAGAGAAAATTTACTCAAATGAAATGTGATTTAGAAAGAAAACTTGCTTCAAAGACAAAAGAAATTTCTAAATTAACAAATAAGGCTATTGAAACCCAAGCACAAATAAAAAGCTTCATAGAAAAACTAGGAAATGTCAGAATATAGCTTGCTGAAACCAAGGTTGACTGTGAAAATTGGGTTGAGTCATGTAGGGGTTACCAAATGCTGCTTAACAAACAGACTTCATCAAATGTTAAGTTTGGAATTAGGTACAACCACACCGAATCACCAACTGATTTTACTCCTAAAACTGCTAATGATGGGAGTAAAATAGTTCAAACTTCTGATATGAAAGTCTGCACATCTTTTCATTAGAACTTTCTTAAGAATGAAAAAGAAAATCCTGCAGAAGTAAATTCAGCTGACATTAAGCCATCAGTAGTTTCATCTACATCAGGAGTTGAGACCCTGAAAACTGTTGTTGACCTAATTCAAAATCCTGATATTGTCAGTACTCTGTCTTCTAAAACTCTTGAAAATTTAAACGGAAAGGCAAAATCATGTGAAATATGTGGTCTGTTTAACCACATAACAGAATTTTGCAGATACAGAAAAGGAAATCAGTACAATAAGAAGATCCTGGTTGTGGGAAAACAAATCAAACAAGATTTTGAAAATACTCTCTATCCCAACAAACAACAACCATGTAACACCTTTATTCAGAAAAAGACTAAATCTCAACCAAAGCCTTTTTCTCAAAATTCTTCAGTAGTTGGACCCAACTCATCAGCAGCTTCACAAACTTCTGAGGTTGAAAATCTCATGAATATGGTCAAACTACTGATGACCAACATTTGGTATGTATATAGCAACATTTGGTATGTATATAGCGGAGGCTCAATGCACATGATAGGATGCAGGTACCTGATCAACAATTTTATAAGCCAAAGAGAGGGATATGTGTCCTTTGGGAACAATGCCAAGGGATATGTCCTAGGATATGGCAATGTATCCTCTGGAAAAATGGAGTTTGACAAGGTCAATCTGGTTGAAAACTTGGAATACAACTTGCTGAGTGTCTCTCAAATGTGTGACAAGGGATATTCTTCCTTTTTCATCAAAACAGTATGCAAGATCATATCACTAGAAGGCCAAAAGTTGATACAGAAGATCATAGAAGATCATACCTTGTTAATTGCCAAAAGATGTGGTAATGTCTATGCAGTGGACATTGAAAAGGACAAGGTGTTGAACAACACTTCATGTTTCTTCTCAAAGGCATCAACTTCAGAAACAGACCTTTGGCATAGGAGGCTTGGCCATGTGAACTTTAAAACCATAAATAAAGTCACTAAAATGGGCTTGGTCAGATACCTACCCTTGAAGGAATATCAGTGTAAAGAACATTGTGTTTCCTATCTTAAGGGAAAGAAGCATAAGTCCTCATATAAGTCTATTGAAGAATAAAAAACAACTGCATGTCTTCAACTACTCCATATGGACTTATTTGGGCCAGTTAAAATCATGAGCCTTGCTAAGAAGAAGTATTGCTTGGTCATCATTGATGACTGTTCAAGATTTACATGGGTCTTCTTCTTATTTTCCAAGGATAAGGCAACTGATATTATTAAATTCTTCATTCTATAAGTAGAGAAACAATATTCTCTCTTTGTCAAAGTCATCAGAAGTGACAATGGGACAGAGTTCAGGAACAAAACTCTGGATGTATTCTGCCTATCTAAAGGGATTGTTAGACAGTTTTGCATTCCCAGAACTCCTGAACAAAATGGTGTGGTAGAAAGGAAGAATAAAACATTGATTGAAGCAGCAAGAACAAGGTTAGCCGATTCAGGCCTACCTCTTTAATTTTGGGCTGAAGCAGTCAACACAGCTTGTTACGTTCAAAATAGAGTCCTTGTCAACAAAAGACATTCCAAAACTGCTAATGAAATTCTTCATAGCATCAAGCCTTTGATCTCCTTCGCCAGGGCTTTTGGATGTCAATGCTTTATTCTGAATATCAATGACTCTATTTCAGAGTTTGCTGCAAAAGTTGATTCAGATTACTTTCTTGGTTACTCTTCCACAAGAAAATCCTACAAGGTTTTCAATTCCACAACCAAGATAGTTGAAGAAACACTGAATATCAAGTTTAATGAGTCAAAACACACTCTCATTCCAGCACATCCTGCTGAACTCTTTGATCTTGACAATTTTAATTTCAGACCTGAGAAGACTGTTATTACTTCATCTAAACCCACTTATTATGTTGATCAAGGGTTTGATGATGGTCCTCCATCATAGACTCCCAATACAGTCAAATCAACTCCTAAACCAACAGAAGTTGTACAAACTTCTATAAACCAAACAACTGCTGAAACACCATTATCTTCTGATTCAGTTCCCAAAACTTCTTAAGCTGTACAAACAGCTGAATCAGACATCATCAATCTCAGTAGTTTGTTTGAATAAGCTCAAGAGTCCACTCCTATGAGCTTACAATTGATAGAACATAGAGATCATCCATTGGAACAAATCATGGGTGACATTGCTACAGGGGTAGTTACAAGAAACCAACTCTCCAACTTTTGCTTCTTTTCTGCATTTATTTCACAGTTGGAACGAAAGAAATACCAGGAAGCCCTCAAATATAACAATTGGGTTGAATCTTTGCAAGATGAGTTGCTGCAATTTAAGAAGCAATAGGTCTGGGAAATTTGTCCCTTACCTCCTAACAAGCTACCAATTGGCACAAGATGGGCTTTCAGAAATAAACAAGACGAGTCTGGTTTAATCATCAAGAACAAGGCAAGACTGGTGGTTCAAGGTTTCTCACAAGAAGAAGGAATTTTGTTATGATGAAACTTTTTCTCCAGTTGCAAGGCTTGAAGCCATCAGGTTATTTTTGGCTTATGCTATTTCCAACAAAATCAAAGTTTTTCAAATGGATGTAAAGAGTGCCTTTTTATATGGCAAAATAAAAGAGGAAGTGTATATTTGTCAGCCACCTGGGTTTGAGGATCCTGCTCATCCCAATTGGGTGTACAAACTTGACAAGGCTCTATATGGGCTAAAACAAGCTCCAAGAGCTTAGTATGATACACTTTCAACATTTTTACTCAAATATCACTTCACAAGAGGTTCCATTGATAAAACTCTTTTCATTAAGCATGTTGGAAATCACATCCTTCATGTTTAAATTTATGTTGATGATATCATTTTTGGTTCAACTAATACAAAACTGTGTGAAGAATTCAAGAAACTCATGCAATCTAAATTTGAGATGAGTACCATGGGAGAACTGCAGTACTTTTTAGGACTGCAGATCAAACAACAAGCAAATGGAACTTTTATACATCAATCTAAATATGTTAAAGAATTATTGAATAAATTTTCTTTACAAGACTGTAAATCATGTTCCACTCCCATGAGTCCAACCACACAAGTTAAACCAGATAATCAAGGAAAACAGGTTAATCAAACCACCTAAAGATGTATGATATGTTCCCTTCTTTACTTAACTGCTTCTAGACCAGATATTATGTTTTCAACATGTGTTTGTGCTAGATATCAATCAGCTCCTAGGGAATCACACCTTTTGGCAGTCAAAAGAATTTTCAGATATCTGAAAGGAACTCCTAATCTAGGAATTTGGTATCATGCTATTAGCAGTACCAAATTGATAGCCTTTTTCAGATAGTGACTATGCAGGGTGTAAAATGTCAAGAAAATCAACATCTGGTGGATGTCAAATCATTGGAAACTGTCTTGTGTCATGGCAATCAAAGAAACAAATATCTGTGGCCACATCAACTGCTGAAGCAGAGTATATTGTAGCTGCAAGCTGTACTTCACAGATATAATGGCTTCAAAATCAATTGCTTGATTATGGAATCAAAGAAACCAAGACACCATTGTTACTAAATAGTACCTCAGCTATTAGCATAATTCAAAATCCTGTTCAGTTTTCAAAGACTAAACACATGGAAATCAGGTATCATTTCATTAGGGATTGCTATGAAAAAGGCAAAATTGAGGTCAAATATGTGTCAACAGCAAATCAAATTGCTAACATTTTCACAAAACCTCTTGACACAACAACCTTTCAAAAGTTAGTATCCATGCTTGGGATGCTAAATTTGGAGTAATTTTTGTAAGTGTTTTCATTATTCTGCACATATTTCAATTTCACTTATCTTTTTTACTCATATCAAAAAACTTCTATTGATCATAATGAGAGAAAGTACTGATGTACAAAAACATCTGTATGGGAAAATTTTTGAAAAGAGAAACTGTTGATGATAATAAAATCATCAGAAGTTAATTTTGGGTATTATCAAACAAATTTCATCAGTTGTTCAAAACTGCTGAAGAACTAAATAGGAAACTTCTGATGAACAATTGTTCATCAGAAGTTTTAGACAAAAAGGGCAAATCAGTCTTTTTCTATTTTCAAAAGTTTGACCTAGTACGGTTATTAAACTTCTCAAACCCCTCTTTTCATTATTATCGTTTCAAAAACAAAAACTTCCCTCTCTCAAACCCTCTCTGAAACCTGCAACTGTTTTATCAAACACAAATGGCTCTAGTTCTTAAACATGGACATAATCAACGAGGCTATTTCAAAAAGGAAGAAGCCTGGTCCCAATACGATGAAATCATTGATTTGGTCGTAAAATCTCAATATTACATGGCGTTCACCATTGACCCACCAATCCATACTGAAACTCTCAATGAGTTCTGGGCAAACGCTGAGACTGTTATCGAAGATGGTAAAGTCACTTTCCCGAAGACAAGGATCAAAGGAAAAGCTATGGAAATCACACCGGCAACCCTGGGAAATAGACTAGGTCTTGATGTGTGACACCCGCCACATAGCCAGATCAAAATCCGTACACTTTCTAGTCAACGTTTAGTTTTCCATGCATCATTCATATCATTTTATATGCATAATTCCCCCGAGACAGTCTAGCAATGTCCGAACGATATAATTTCACCCATATCAACAAATCTTGGTGACACGAATTTAAACAATTACGAGCTATTTTCCAAAATCATGTATCAATGCCCATTTACTTAGTAATACAATGGGAAGCGTTATAGAATTTATGTATAAAGACTAGTATTTATCCAACCAACATACCTACACATATGTGCATATGTACATGACACACATACATATACATATATATATATATATATATATATATATAGTTATGGCATATATATATATATATGCATGTACAGGTACACAAGAGCCTAGTAGACAGATTAATAACTAGCTCTTACATATCCTTTTTGTTCAATTATAAATGAACTATCTAGTTTTGATTATAAACTTAACTATAATTGGTGAAACAAGTGATCAACACTAGGATTTGTAAAGTCTCCTAACCAAAAATGATCACCACTACTTTGCTTAATGTTTTGTTCTTACTAGACATTGGAACATCATCAATGAAGTGTATAGTCCTCTTATTCTTTCTAAGACAAATTAAATATAGATTTGGTGGCTTAACCATATTTGGCATGATTCCTTAAACATCTTAGATTCATAATGTTGGATTTGCCACATTAGTTAAGTGTCCACTCCTTCCTTTTATTCTTTTTCGGCCGCCTATATCCCCCCCCCCCCCCCCATGTCAAAAATAATCTTTTTTTTAAACTAAGTCAACTCATGTTGATCACATGTTATATAATTCTCAAGAATCCACCAATGTGGTGTCACATTAGAATAAGTCTTACCTAACATCATCATGGTGCTTAGTCAACCATAAGATGTGATTTAGACGCTTGATTTGGTTGCAAGATTTGGGACAAGGTAGTAGGTACTTCTTACTCTTCATTGATGATTACATTAGAATGACATGGGTGTATTTTCTTGAAAAGAAGTCTGAAGGTTTTACAAAATATAAAGTTTTTAAGGCTCTTGTTGAAAAGAAAAGTGAAAAGTTTATTAAGGTGCTTAGAAGTGACAGGGGTGGGGAATATTGTTCTAATGAGTTTCATGCATTCTGTGAATTACATGGTATAAAAAGACAGTTAACAACAACTCATGTTGATCACATGTTATATAATTCTCAAGAATCCACCAATGTGTTGTCACATTAGATCAAGTCTTACCCAACATCATCATGGTGCTTAGTCAACCTTAAGATGTGATTTAGACGCTTGATTTGCTTGCAAGATTTGGGACAAGGTAGTAGGTACTTCTTACTCTTCATTGATGATTACACTAGAATGACATGGGTGTATTTTCTTGAAAAGAAGTCTGAAGCTTTTACAAAATTTAAAGTTTTTAAGGCTCTTGTTGAAAAGCAAAGTGAAAAGTTTATTAAGGTTCTTAGAAGTGACAGGGGTGGGGAATATTGTTCTAATGAGTTTCATGCATTCTGTGAATTACATGGTATAAAAAGACAGTTAACAGCCCCTTACACCCTTGAACAAAATGGTGAAAGTGAAAGAAAGAATAGGACAGTTGTAGAAAAGGCTCAATTTATGCTACAGGCTAAACATATGCCTAGCTACTTTTGGGCAGAAGCAGTGTCTACTGCTGTCCATATTCTTATTATGTCCCCCACAAAAGTCTTAGATGCTAAGACTCCCATTCATATGTGGTCTGGAGAGAAGCCAAAAGTAGATGGGTTAAGCGTATTTGGGAGTATAGCATATGGTTTAAAGCCATGTCAATTCAAGCACAAGTTTAAGTTCAATACAGCTAAATGTATTCTGATAGGGAGTGCCACTCCAACTAAGGGATATAGACTGTATAATCCTTTAACCAAACAGATCATTACAAGAAGGGATGTTGAATGTTTTGAAGAGTTGGAATGGGATTCGTCTAAAGTAAAAAATAAGCAGAATAAACACTTATGGGACTTAAGTGTTTTTGATGATTTGCTTGATCTAAACCATGACAACATTGCCCCTGCCACTCAAACTCAACCTGAAGCATCTTCATCAAGTGTTGGTGCAAGTGGAACTGCAGGCTCAAGTAATCAGAATGATGTAGAAAGTTCAGGAAATGGCTCAGGAGATGGTGCAGCTGCAACTGTTGATGCATCCTCTACCTTGATAAAGACAAAGGCCCTAAGTGAAGTGTATGAGCAAACAAGTCCAATGAAAGATTACATGGTATGTGAATTTGCTTTGAATATTAGTGATCCCTTAGTTTTTGAAGATGCAGTTATGAAAGAAGAATGGAGAAAAGCTATGTTAGAAGAAATTCACTGCATAGAAAGAAATGATACTTGAGAGTTGGTGAAGGCTCCTGTGAACAAGAATATTGTGGGTTTGAAATGATTGTACAGAACCAAACTTGGGCCAAATGGAGATGTGGTGAAGTTTAAGGCACGACTTGTGGCAAAGGGCTACTCTCAAAGGAAAGGAGTAGACTTTCAAGACACATTTGCTCCAGTTGCCAGATTTGAAACAATAAGAACTGTTCTTGTTGTTGCTGCTAATCAAGGTTGGAAGATCTTTCAACTTGATGTCAAATCTACTTTTTTAAATGGTAGGTTGGAAGAAGAAATATATGTAGAGCAGCCTCAAGGTTTTGAGATTAAAGGAGATGAAGACAAAGTGTACAGGCTGCATAAGGCACTTTATGGCCTTAAACAGGCCCCAAGAGCCTGGTATGCTAGAATTGATGCCTATTTCATAAGTTGTGGGTTTGCTAGAAGTTATAATGAACCAACCTTGTACGTCAAGAAGGTTGATAAGGCTGGTATTATGTATGTTTGTTTATATGTTGATGATATTATCTATACAAGTCACAATGCAACCATGTTACAAGAATTCATGGAAGGGATGATGCAAGAACTTGAGATGTCTGATCTTGGACATCTTAAATATTTTTTGGGACTTGAAGTTCAGCACTTGAAGACTGGAATGTTTGTTAATCAAGGGAAGTATGCAACTGAACTGATCAAAAAATTTTGGTATGGAAGGGTGTAAGATGGAAGAAACTCCAATGAATGCAAATTAAAAGCTGAGATGTGAAGATGGAGTTGATCCCGTGGATGCAGCTGTGTATAGAAGTTTGATTGGTGGTTTGATGTACTTACAACACACTAGGCCTGATATCAGTTTCAGTGTGAATATGTTATACAGGTATATGCAAAGGCCTAGTAAGAATCATTTTGGTGCTGCCAAGCGAGTCCTTAGATATGTTGCAGGAACTATAAAGCATGGTTTGTGGTGTGCAAAGGCAAATGAAATTAAGTTATGTGGATTTACTGATAGTGACCAGGCATGCTGCCTAGATGACAGGAAGAGTGTATCAGCAAATGCATTCAATATTGGAAGTGGGGTGATATATCCTGGTGTACAAAGAAGCAACAATCTATTGCACTGTCAAGTACTAAAGCTGAGTGTAACACCCCAACCGATGGCGGAAACATCGGGATGTCACGTATGGATGATTGTTCAGTAGCTCATGGTAAATAATAAATTTCAATAATTGAATTAAATACATTACATACAATTGCTCTACAAGAATTCGTACATCAAAATGAATAATACTAAGTACACATCTTCAAGCATTAACTCAAATCTTCAAGCAAGCTATAACCTGAAACATGTTAAGTTTGAAAATATTTTGGGTCAACAAAAGTTGGTGAGAATACATAGGTTTTCGAATATAATAGATAACAATAGTTTGTACAACAATCACAGTTGTATAATGATAGAGTATGAGTCCGACATGTAACAATGCGTCTTTTGTACAATCAAACCTTGTGTCGACTGAGACCTAACTCGCAAGTTAGTAAAAGTGTAACTGTTATCGATCATCCCTGAATTTATGCGGGGGGATGGGTTTGTCAGACCTATAGCGCTATAATCTAAACAGGCGGCTTGATCAATGTTAATGATTGTACTGTGTCTTTTTGTTACAGTCAAGTGATAGAATGAGTAAATGATAGTGTAATTGAATCACAAGTTTCAACAATGTAAGAATGAATAAATGATAGTGTATAAAATGTTTAAACATGTTTCACCCCAAAATGTAAAACAGAAAAAGGGGCTATGTAAACTCACCTTAGTGTTAGAATGATGACCCTTGTTATATAAGTAAATGTGGCTCGTGTGTATCCAAATATCACCCTATTTCAAGGTAATAAATAAGCGTTGGGGAAAACTTAATAATTCTAAGTTTTCTAGTCTAAAATGTGCTAGGGTTCCTAATTTGGGGATTAATAATTGATTATGATTAAATTTGAATAAATAAAGAAATAATTAATGAAAATTTTTTCTGACCAACATCATCTAAAAGTAATTGAATTATAATGTAATAAATGTGAAAATAATTTTTATAAAATTATTTTCTTAATTAATGAATATTTATATATAAATACTTATTTGACAAAATATAGACTTAATATTTAAAAATATTAAAAATTATAAATTTTGAATCAAAAATTTATTTTTCTGATCTAAATGATTAATAATAATTTATGTGAAATTTTGATGTAAAAATAATGAAAAATGAATTTATTATGATTTATTTATGATTAAAATAACAAAAATCGATTAAAAATATTAAATAAATGATTTTTCAGAAATAAAAATCATTTCTGGAATGTTTAATGTTTTATAAACTTAGAATAATTTTTGTGGAATTTTATAAAGTCGTTTTGATATATTTATAGAATTTTAAAATTATAAATGAATAAATTTGTAATATTTATAATATATATTAAATAAATTATTTTTGGAAATCTAAAAATTGTATGATAAACTTTGTCATGAGAATAACATAAAATAATTTTTGTGGAATTTATAAACCATTTTTAGTATTTAAAAACTATTTTAAAAGTTTAAAGATAAAATATATAAATAAAAGAAGTTAAAAAAAAATATGTTGTTGTTGGAAGGGTTCGAACCCAGGGCGTAAACCGGTCCAAAGGTTTACCCAACCCATACTCAACCAACTGCTCTACACGTCTGATGCTTTAAAATTGAACAGATTTATATATAAAGGTTAATTATGGAAACCCCAAATCGCCTAAACCCTAGAAAACGATTTCATTTCAATTGACCCATTAATTGTTACTGTTAACATAAACACGCATAGGGCTTTTAGTCTACATAAAAATCCGAACAAAACCATGTGATATAATTGAACTTACAGTAACAGAAAAAGATTGAATTGGCCTCGATAAGTATCGAACACAAAGCTTCAAAATCCACTAGTTTGAGAGTTTTTAAATGGAATGTGTATTGGGGTTTTTGTTAATCGGCCCTATATGAATGTTTCTGCAGGTTTGATTGCAATAAACATTGTTTTTATAACGAATTTGATCTTTAGTTTATAGAAGGTTATATAAACGCGTTTAATTGGTTTTGTAATTGAATGTTAATAGCTGTAATCAAGGACGTAATGAAGGGGATTGATTTGTCGGTCATTGTGGTACAAGGAAACTTTCCAAAGACGAGTTCTAAATGTGCGAATTTGCAGGGTCAATTAGCGGAGGTCTGGGTGTTTGACTTTTTAGGCCGAGTTAAGAAGGTTTAAATATATCTTGGATGATCTGATATCACAAGGAGCTGTATAGGCTAGTGGTTCATAATCTGTGCATGTATGTCCACCCAGACGGAGGCCCGGGTTCGAGACCTGGAGGCCTTTTTTTTTGTTTTTTTTTTAAACAGTAAGGGAAGGGAGGAGTGCTTGGGCCGAGCTTTTGGGCTGGTTTATTGGGTTTGGATTTGGGAAGGTTATTGGGTTTAAGACTTTAGGGTGGGTTTGGTTTGGTTAGACTTTGTTATGGTTTTCTAAAAAAATTAACATACATATATATAAATAAACTTCATAGATTTTGACATTCTAAAAAAAATTATCTGATTTTATTATTATTATTATTATTGTTATTATTATTATGAGAGGAGTTTAAAATGTATAGCTTGTTGGGAAAATTTTGGACCGACGAATAATAATGGGAACTTTTAATGAATAAAATTATTTGGGGAAAAATACAGGATGTTACACTGAGTACATCTCTACAACAGGTGTAGCATGCCAAGCCATATGGTTAAGGAGGATCTTGATTGATTTGGGAGTTGAGCAAAGGGAACCTACTGTTATTTGGTGCGACAGCAGGTCCACCATTCATTTGTCCAAAAATCAAGTGTTAGATGGGAAGTCCAAACATATTGAGCTTAAACATCATTTTATTTGAGACATGGTTGCACAGAAGCAAGTTATTCTTGTGTATTGTGGGACAAGTAAGCAAATGGCTGATGTTCTCACAAAGGCCTTGAGTAGGTAGAAGTTTCTGTATTTCAAGAGGATGTTAGGTGTTAGGGAACTTGAATTAAGGGAGGGTGATGAAATATAATTCAAGTTCCTACTTTCATGCATGCACGTGCAAGTTATGTTGAATCAAATAAAGAGACGTTGGCTGGGTTATTGGCTGTGACCGGTTATTCAGCTGGAGTCCTAGTCTTGTGGTGTGATCCGAGTCTTGTGTTAGCCGTTAGTTATATGCCTATTTAAGCTTTTGTTTTGTTTCTTTTCATTATGTACTCTCAATCAATTATCATTAACAAAAGTCGTGCATTGCAGTATATTGAGTGTTCATCTTTGTTTGTGAGTTTTATAAGTGTATGCTCATACCAACATAAATATATACAAGAACCGAATATGAATAATATCCTCTAATAAGCATGACAAATCTTACTTTTTGCATTTTCTTGTAATAGGTTTGTCTTGAAGCCCTATCATGCTGCTGTCCAAGGAAGCATTTGTCATTGGTGCAACATTTGTCGTTGGTGCAGCCCTATCATGCTGCTGTCCGAGGAAGCAGCCCCTAAACATAAATTTCATGCTGATTCCTTTTGTTAATGTAGCATAAGGCTAGGTGTGTATGGGTGGATCGCGTAGTTCCAACTCGGACCCCGCAAACACTTTTGCATAAAAACAGGCCGGGATCATGCAGTTTTGCAGGTTGACCCATCTATCTTGTTTATTTTTTTTAAAAAGTTTTGCAGCTTGACCCATCTGTGTTGTTTATGTAGACCAGCAGCAGTAGACAGAAGGGACGCGAGACTTGCACTTGAACAAGCAGACCACAAGTAGCACACCCATGTAGCAGACCACCAACCCAGCAACCGAACCGCGCAGCAGACCAGCCATAGATTCATACTTGAAAATGTAGTTTTGGTTGGGTCAGAATGGATATCTCTTATTATGTACGCATAACAGGTGTGTTCAGGTTGGGTTACTGTTGAATAAGGTAATAGACACGAATTCAATGCAACATTTGTCGTTGGTGCAGCCCTATCATGCTGCTGTCCGAGGAAGCAGCCCCTAAACATAAATTTCATGCTGATTCCTTTTGTTAATGTAGCATAAGGCTAGGTGTGTATGGGTGGATCGCGTAGTTCCAACTCGGACCCCGCAAACACTTTTGCATAAAAACAGGCCGGGATCATGCAGTTTTGCAGGTTGACCCATCTATCTTGTTTATTTTTTTTAAAAAGTTTTGCAGCTTGACCCATCTGTGTTGTTTATGTAGACCAGCAGCAGTAGACAGAAGGGACGCGAGACTTGCACTTGAACAAGCAGACCACAAGTAGCACACCCATGTAGCAGACCACCAACCCAGCAACCGAACCGCGCAGCAGACCAGCCATAGATTCATACTTGAAAACGTAGTTTTGGTTGGGTCAGAATGGATATCTCTTATTATGTATGCATAACAGGTGTGTTCAGGTTGGGTTACTGTTGAATAAGGTAATAGACACGAATTCAATGCAACATTTGTCGTTGGTGCAGCCCTATCATGCTGCTATCTGAGGAAGCAGCCCCATGCGCATATTTCAAATGCAGCAAAGTTCATCATTCCTGTGCTCTTGTTGTTTGTGCAGCCTCATAATGCTTCTGTCTGAGGAACCAGCCCCATACGCAGGCTTTAAATGCAGCAAAGTCCATCATTCCTGTGCTCTTGTCGCTGGTGCAGCCCTATATTGCTGATCTCCGTCGCTTATATTTTTTCCCATGAATTGACGGTTGAAATGATGCAAATGGGTAAGGTCTGCCCCCACCTCCACCAGCAACCACATGTATTGTACCATTTAGGTTGCATTTGTAATTGTTCTTTTCATCATTCATGCTAGTATTCTGAATCAATTCAATTTAATCACAAGGAATAATATTAGTTTTGAGAACATATAAAGCTAGTTATTTGGGGTGTAGCATTATTCAAGACTTGGTTTTAAAAAGCGCGAGGTACTATGAGGCGTTAAGGCCCGAAAGCCAAGACGCGAGGCGAGAGCTTCATAATAATTTGTCGAGTGCACTAACTAAATGTTAATTTAGTCTTAACCAGAAGTACGCATTTTGAGGAGTTGGAACATAGTGCAATAAATAAACTTCAAGAACCAACTTAACATCAAAGAATATTGTTTCAATAATCAGGGCGAACAAAACGAGTTATATTCAAGTTGCCATAAGTGATAAGATCAGTAAAAGCAATACATACATTGTGAAATGATATGACTTGTTCACAGAAGCCAAAAACAAAATGTTTCACAATGATGATAGTCGGCATTTTGGCTTAGGGATAAAAGCTTAACAATCAGTACCATAAACACGTTCATAGTCCCTTTGAGTCATAGGCCTCCTTGCTCCGCTCGGGTTAAATCGTTGACTGGGCCATGGTCGGGCCGGTCCGACCACGTGATTGGCCATAAACCTTATCAAACGACTTGGATTGCCATGAAACTTTATGTGTCTGTTCTAGTGGCTAAAAAGGGTCATTTGGAGTCACTGGCCGCCTTGCTTTGGTCAAACCGTTAAGTCGGCCATGGTCGGGCCGGTCCGACCAAATGATTGGCCCTGAACCATATCAAACAACTTGGATCGCCATGAAACTTTATGTGTCTTTTCTAATGGCTAAGTAGGGTCGTTTGGAGTCACAGGCTGCCTTGCTCGTGTCAAACCATTGACTGAGCCATGGTCGGGCCGGTCCAACCACTTGATAGGCCCTAAAACGTATCAAAAGACCTTGGACAACCACAAAACTGTATGTGTCTGTTCTAGTGGCTAAGTAGGGTCGTTTGGAGTCACAGGCCGTTTTGCTCATGTCAAACCGTTGACTGGGCCATGGTTGGGCCGGTCCAACCACGTGATTGGCCTTAAACCCCATCAAACGACCTTTTCACGGTCATTCACCGGTATGGTTAGTGTTATTTGGGTCAAACTGTTGACGAGGTACGGGTCGGTTTCATTAGGCCTTCAAGTCGGGTTCAGGCCCATTGTGTCCGGATCGCCATGTAACTTTGCATGGTTGTTCCCGGTCATGGGGGTAGACTGGTTTGGGATGTTAGCAAGGTATCTTCTTCTTGTTACCAAGCAACGGGTTGGAACGATGTGGGACTCGTGAAGCACTCCTTGTTCTCTAATGGAGCATGATGGGCTCTACATGCAATATTCGATCATTAATTGCTAGATGGTGTTGTAGTGAGTCATAATAGGTCGACAATGAAATATGATAGTTCATACATTTGTGGAGTGTAACAGGTCATAATAATCGTCAGACCACTTGATGGGTGTCAATACGCCATATTAGGTTGTAAACAACCATATTGTTTCAATGTACACTATTGTCCACCCATAGTTTATGTTGACATATGTGCGATAGAAGTAATCTATAGATTAAGTGAGAATCGTTTGTTCATTAATTTACTATTTGCAAATTATAATATTCAAATCCAAATCCACCGTATTTAACTTCGTTTAATTTATAAAAGCTCTAACTGGCTTGTATGTAGTTTTTCAAGCTCGACGACATTTTATATTTAAGAATTAATTCATTTTAATTATAAATATTAATTTATATGCAATTTATTTATTTATTTATTAATTTTTTTTTTCATAATTTTGTAAATGTAAATGATTTAACTTAGACCACCCGTAGTGGTTCAAGTTTGGGGTGCTAATGGGGCTTTTTTGCGTCCAATTGGCGCTTGAACACCGCCCCCTTTTGTTAAAGGGGCGTTAATGCCTCATGCGCGAAATATTTAGCGCTCGTCCATCCCTCCTTTCGTCCAATCATATCTTACCACGTTTATTATCCGTTGGAAAAGAATTTGACTGTTTAAAAAAGTGAACGTTGGAGGACAAAATATTACCGTTAAAAAAAAATTCAATTTATACTATAAATCCAACCTTTTACCTATATAAACCTCACTTTTCAACCCATTTTTTACACTTCACCTCAATTTTTATACACTTCTACTCTTTTTTTAAAGCAAACTTAACTATGCAACCATTTCGCCCACCTTTCGGTGTTCCATGTCGCCTGGGCAACCCAAACACATGTCGCCCAAATACCACTCAAGCTCAACCAACGTTTAACTTTCAAGATTTCGACACCAACACAATGGGGTTTTCACAATTACTAAACATGCCCCAACAATTTTTCCAAGGTCCGATGGGATACGCTAATATGAATATTAGCGTTGGGATTATGTCAGGGTCTCAAGAAGAACCCGAGCAAGTGCCGGAGATGCAACCCGAGCGACCATCCGAGAGCTCCCAACCCAAAAAATGATCGCATAAAAAAGGGAGAGCCGGCCAAACCCAAAACACGAAAGCCGTATCAAGCATGGACCAAAGATGAGGAGTACGCGTTCGCACGAGCGTGGCTAGACATTACGGAGGATCCCGAAGTTGGTATGTTTCTTTTTTTCAAACTTTTAAAAAATTAGTCTTTTAAAAAAAAACGTTTGTTTAAAAAAAGTAACCATATGGTTTTTTAGAAAAAACGTTTGTTTTTTTTTTTTTTTTTAAAACCGTTTGTTTCTTTAGAAGTACTTATTTTATTTTTTAAATGATACTAATATATGTTTTATAATTCTTGTAGCGAACTATCAAAATTCACCTCTTTTTTGGGCATGGATTCGGGGGATGTTTTTCAAGGCGATGGCTAGAGGAGAATATCAGGAACCCGACTTGATTTCGGGAAAGTGGACCGACATCAATAAAAAATTCCATGGGTTTCAAGAAGTTTATCAACATATGAATGATAACTAGGGTAGTGGTTATGGCGGCGGGAATATTTTGAAGAAAGCGTTGGAGGAGTACAACGCTGAACGTGGGATGTTCCGTACATGAGGTGTTGGGAGCTTCTAACAGGAAGTCCCAAATGAGCAGACGTACCAGGCATGAGGGCGGGTAGGCGCAAAGCCAAACAGTCGAAAACCTCTTCTTCGATTGATCTAGATACGCCGACTTCGAAGCTCAAACCATGGATTTTAATGAAGAGGTTGAAGCAGAAGAAGAAGAGTTTCCTCGACCGCCAGGTAGAAGAAGCGTACGAAAGGGTGGACGTGCGGAGTCGTCAAATGGAGGACATCGAGTTTCTGTCGAGGTCGAATGAGGGACTCACAGGAGATGCCCTAATTTTATTTAACCTTCGTACGCAACAAATTCCCGCTAAATATAATCTTTAGATTGTATATTTTTTTTAGTATGCTCGTTAATTTTTTAATATTTCCGTAATTTTTTAATGCATTTTCGTACGCAACAAATTCGCGCTAAATATAATGCATTTTATGTTGTTTATTAAATTTAAAAAAAATAGTAAGTATCATGTGGGACCCACTAGGGGCTTGAAACCATTACACCCATTTTTTGATTTCAAGCCCTTAGTGAGACCTACATACCACATGTCAAAAAATGCTTAAGTGAGGAGCTCCAAATATGTTTACCACTAGGCATGGTTTACTAAAAACTTAACATTATAATTAGGCTCCCACCTTAAGGTGGCAAAGTAAATTTACTCAACCCTAATTTTAATTATCAAAGGAAATAAAACAACTATGGATCGATCAGAGTTACCAAAACTTAACATTTTTATTGAATCCCGCCTTAAGAGGCGATTGGGCGGCAATAATATTAGGTTAGAGCTGAACCATATCTCTCGTTCTCAACAGATAGAGCAGATGATCGATCAGAATCACAATAATTGATCAGAACATCAGACGCATCGAACGAACCAACAGACCACATAATGACTAAGCAGGAGGGTTTGATTATTGTTTGATTTAATTTTCCATTTTAATTGTTGTTCTTTGATGCCAATTCTTTGATTGTTGTTATTTTTAATTTTTGTTCTTTGATCTTGATTCCTTAAGAACATTACTGAAGATGTTGATTCATTAACAGGACTAGATGTAGATTCATTAATAGGACTAGATGCTGATTCATTAACAGGACTAGATGTAGACGTTGATAGTATACAATGAGTTATAAAAACTTATGGAAAAAATACAGAAATCGTCCTTTATGTTTACATCATTTTTTAGAGGTTGTCCTTTAACTTCAAAATTGATGAAAATCGTCCTTTATGTTGTAAAATCTTGCAGCTTTCGTCCTTTAGGCCTAACCTGGTTAGAATTTTTGGTTAAGTTTGGTCATGACGACCCACATGAGAGCAAAATGACATTTATGCCCTCATCTCTATCACCACCCCCACTTACACTCTACAATAACCCCCACCACCAACCTGCTACCACTACCACAACCTACCACGAATAATCCACAGCACCACAACCTGCAATCAACAACCCTATAGTCATCGCTATTTTCGTCGGTTGACAACACCCCTAAGCCGCCTGAGACGGTGGCTACTACTGTCTCCGCCACCGAGACCAAGCATCACCTGCCACTACCACAATCCCACACCATAACTGTCACCACCTACCAATACCACACCCATTTGAACCATCACCACCACTGGCTTTTTAAAACCCCAATCCCTCCGGCAACAAGCATCACCGCCATCTTCAGCAACCTAAACACTACCTTTAGTGCCAATAAACCCCCAACATCAACCTCCTGCAACAATAATCACCGGACCTCCGTAACAAGAAGACGAAGAAGGGTCTGTGTCTGTCTGGCTGAGGTGTGAAAATCCCCAAATTTTTCTGTCAACAAATTGCTTATTTAATAATAATAATAATAATAATAATAATAATAATAATAATAATAATAATCCTTCTGCTAATCACACAAGACCACAAAAGCTCCACTCTTTCTACCCTTTTTATATTTGGTTTGCCATAATAATCATGTTTTCAGTTCTTTAATTCCATTTTACTTTCGTTAATATCTTCCCATTATTCTTATGAATAAAAGATTTGATCTTGATGCACACATAGAGGTTAGTTTGTGGAGGCAGGTTGGGTGGTGATGTTTGTTAGTTGAGGTGGTTGTCGTGGTGGTAGGTTAGGGGATTGGCGGGGGGCAGGTTGTGTTGGTGATAGAAATGGTGGTGGGTTAGTGGTGAGGAATAAAGAGAGAACAAATGTTCAGAGAGAGAGAAAGGGAGATAGTTGAGAGATATTTTTTAAAAAGGGGGAAAATGAAAAGAGCAGGTGAAATGTCAATAATACCCTCACGTGACTTTCACGTGACATAACTTAACCAAAAAATCTAACCAAGTTAGTGCTAAAGGACGAGACTTGAAAGATTTTAGAACATATAGGACGATTCTCATCACTTTTGAAGTTTAAGGACATCTACTGAAAAAATAGGTAAACATAAAGGATGATTTCTGTAATTTTTCCAAAACTTATGAATGATGATTTCTATATAGTCTGCGTTATACTTGTATATTCGTAAAATGTAAAACTAGTACACAAAGCGCACGACTCAAGCTTGAAATATCCCCCAAAAATGTGATTTTCTTTGATTCAGGACATCTTGTTTTGGATGTGCCTCACCCTACATAAAATTTCTATTGGATCAAATAGCAGGTAAGCTAAATCTATAATCAAATTTAATTGGATGCCTGCATCGATGGAGGTCACTAACATCCAGTGGCTGTATGCAAGAACTTAGTATAATTTAAAGTAGTATTTTCTTTGTTAAGATGACTAGTATTATGCCCGCGCGCTTCGCTGCGCAAATACAATTCTAAAAAAACATGGCAGCGTATTGCATTCTAATTTGGCTAAATTTCGTAAACCATGTCTCTTTCTCACTCTCATTCTCATAAGAGACGGCTTTTGAAAGTAAATTTAAGATTTAACAATCAAAATTACAATTCTTGTTTTTTTTTTTTTTTTTTTTTTTTTTTTTTTTTTTTTTTTTTTTTTGCAACCCACATATGTTTTTATGTTTATTTTGTTCATACAATCATTCAAGCTTAACTTCCTTAGTATAATATAATGAATTTAGAATTTATATTTATATTATAGTCATTTTGCAATTGATCTAGACGGCACTTTGTCTTTTTAATTGAAATCATATAAGGGTGATGAGCTTCAAAACAGCTCACATGATAGTAATGAACATTTTTATAAAAGTAGAATTTTCATAGAATACTTCAAATTTTATTTATACATAAGTACATGATAATCAGTGTACAGGCATATTAATGCGCATGTGATAATTCAAATACATTGATAAGTATCTAAATTGATTATATAGTTATAGTACAAGTGCATAATGCAATAAGGGGTATTATGGGGAACTTTTACATAGCATATCTAAGTTAAAGCATGAGTCTCTTGATATCCCATCTTAAAATGGGTGTAAAATTACTTTTCTAGATATGTCTCCTCCTTAATAAGGTAACATAGATGTATTAACTGTATGCAACAAATAATCAAATATGGATAAGAAGATTCTGAGATTTTGAAAATTACGGAAATGGGTGCATTTATGCATGCGGTGGCATACATGTGTGTTTAGAAGCATAAAACCAAATTAGTTAAAGAAAACCATCATATTATGATTCATGCCTTTGTACTGCAAGTGCAACTTTAATGCATACACTCCAAAACATGTATATTATCATGTTACTGTTGGACGATCTTTACGTGATACACAAAATAAAAATATAACAAACAGAAACGGATGATTCTTTCATGAATTCAATAGTATTACAATACGTGTTCTTCGGTTCTTTGTTATATTTTGGTTTCATAGAACTTGGTAACCGTGTTAGCGATTTATACATATATATACTACTTTCTAACGCGGTAACCGCCATAAGTATAACTAACCTACGGATATTATTATTATTACACAATTACACATATAGCCTATGTCAACATATATATCTATACTATATTAATACGGAGATAGGAGGGGTAACAATGGTCATTTGCCACTTTTTAAGGTGTACAATGTATTGATGCATCATGTACAACACAATAATGATATAACTTTAAGGATTTTTAAAGGCGCAATTGTTGAAGCATAATTTACAACTCTTTGAAGCATTGAAAAATTACATGTACATTTGGGCTCCAAATTCTGGATATTTGGGCTCCAATTTCAAATTTTGAAATTCAAAAGACACCCATATGCCCCCTAATCTTCTCCGCTCTGCTAGAGAGAGAGAGAGAGTGAGACACACAAAAAGACAGACATAGAGGAATTTTGGAGAGAGAAGATCAATGATCTCTAAATCTATCCTTCATTAGTGATTATTACCTGATATCCAAGAATCCTAAATCCAAACTCATCCCATTCGCGATTGTTACCTGAAATCGAAGAACCATAATGCTAAAATTAGGCAATTATCATCTTAAATTGAAGATTTGAAAAATGAAAGTCATCCCTGTGACACCCAGCATGTTTGGCTTAAACATTTTAGTAACATCTAAGTCTACCTTAGCGAGAAACGTTTATAAACGAACTTAACTGGGTTAGTTGAGTCGGGTCAAGTTAGGATTGTCCAGGGTACAATGATCTGGAGGATCATTGTGAGTCGTTTTGGTAATACACTAGTACCGGGTTCCGTTGTTGGTGACATTACATGAACTAATTAAGTATATGTGTAGATTATGGGTCGTGTGGTGGATTACATACGTAGATGCGTTTAAATGATGTATAAATGATTATCCATGCTTAAATATGTTAAACATAGACTAAGGTTGCATGCTTATGTGTTAAGATGTGTTAGAATGCGTTAAACACGACAAACTTGAAAATTGGTTAAAAATGAATTCTGGTTCGACCACTTCGAGTGGTCGAAGGAGAACAATTGTTTGGTTCGACCCTTTGTAAATGGGCGAACCTGGGAAGTTGGAATTGAAAGAATTCCCTTCGACTAGGACAGGGCTCATTCGACCCTGTGGAAGGGTCGAAGGAGGCCACCTTCGACCATTGATATGGGGCGAAGGAGGATTAGTATAAATACCAAACTTTGTCATTTTTCATCATTTCACAAACCCTAACCATCCCAAAACACTCTCAAACGATCTTAATTACTAAGGAAGGAGTTTTTGCTCTTCTTTTTCATAATCTAACCTATCTACAACATCTAAACAAGAATCCAAGGTGTGTTCTTAATCCTAAACCTTTTTAAAAGCATTTTAATTCGTTTTCATCTAACCCTAATTGTCCGGATCTGTTCTAAGGGTGTTTTTATGATTAAAAATCTTTTAAACATCTTTCTAAAACAAAACATTATCACTTGACATAGGTTTTCATGATGATAAACATATGTAAATTGTGTATTATGTGGTGTTATGTGTTGTTCAATGATTTGCTGCTGCATCTATGATAGAAACATGGTATAGGATTGATATTGATGCTAGATTATTGTTATTTAGGGTTAGGATTGGATAAATGATGATATTATGGGTATTTGGGGGTTTTAACGAATCTAGACTTGATGCATGATATTTATGATCAATAGAACTAATAGGGAAAGATTGAACACTCGATAAACTGAGCATTTTATATTGAATACGGATCGATTTCAAAAGTTTCCAAATTGGGTAAATTATTCATGCATGAAAGTGATGTTTCCATAATCTTTACCATTTTAGGAAAGGGCTGAAACGGACGTATTATTGGGGGAAATCGGTGGGGTTTTGTGGGGATAAGTTATTCATGCTTGACTGCTGTGTTTGATGATGTTTCGAGTCGTTTTAAATGTGTTTGAAGCGTTTTTAGGAAAATTTGCACAACAGGGGCGAACCTGGACTCCTTCGACCGATCGAAGGTGCGAAAGAGAGAATCCAGGGTCGAACCTGGGTTTTGTTTGGGCGAACGTGGTAAAACGGGCGAAGGAGGCATCAAACGGTCGAACGAAATGTAAAACGGGCGAAGGAGACTGAAAACGGGCGATGGAGACTTAAACTGACTGGTTCGACCGTTCTGATGCAGAAATGAGATTTTTGATACAAACTAAGTGTTTTATGCTTGAACCTTGTGTGTAATCTATGTGTACTTGATTAGTTAGGGTAATGGGTCACCAACGGGATGTCAGGTCGGTCTAGTGTGTCGGTTAAACATTCAAACACCTTTTAAAACATACTTAGTTACGATCTGGACAATCGGGGACTAGATAACCTTATGGTTATTAGTCGGAACACTTATGTGAACATTTTGATAGATCTCCGGTAGAGGGATTATCAAGGGCTTAACATCTTTACTTATAACTGAAGAACGCTATCTAAGGTGAGTTCACGACCCCACTTTTACTGCTTTAACCTTTGGGGGAGAAAACATGTACTAAACTATTTTGGTAACATAGTCATACTATGGTTTTGAACTTGTGTACTATACGATCTTTTAAAGTCCCGGGGGAAACCATGAATGTGCGGGGATGCACAACAGGGGAAATGTGGATAGATCTATTGGGTTTGACAAACCCCACTCGACGGCTTGGAGGGCCGGGCGGGTGCATATTGTCTCGAACTGGTAACACTCGTAGCGTGGCTACAACACATCGGGCTGAACACATGGTAACAGTCTAGTAATGGTTTTCCAATCGTAGTGGTAACAAAACATACGCCTAGATAGTGTACTTGGTAACATTGATATAGTATGGACATGGTAACATTTCGGTAACATATTGAATAAACCTGTGAACTCACCAGCATTATATGTTGACATCTTTTTGGCATGTTTTTCTCAGGTCGCTAAGGTAGCAACAAATGGAACTAGGCGCACGGGTCTGCATTGGCGTCTAGGCTTAGTTGCACGTTTTGAAATAAAAGTGTTTTGAATACTTTGGAATACTATTGCAACTGATTAAATTCTTCTTTAATGCTTCCGCTTATAAATCGTTGTTTATGTTTTTTTTTTACGTTTGCATATAGAGTTGTTCATTGTGATCGTTGACCTGGATCCCTCGCGGTAAAACCCCGCAAGTGGAAATTTGAGGGTGTGACAGATTGGTATCAGAGCCACTCCTGTGCCGTTCGGGATGGTGGGTGCATACCTTATCAAGGACGATGAGACTCTAACCTCATCAGGGACGATGAGACTCTAACGGGGGGTGAATGTGACACCCCAGGAAAATCCCACATCGGCCGTGGCTAGGAGAGATCCTTGGTTCAAAAGTAATGTCTTGCCTCTTAAATCACCAACGTGTTTTGGGGCTTAATGTTAGTGGATGAGAGGAGAACTCCACAGTTAAGCGTGCTCAGGTGGGAGAAATTCCAGGATGGGTGACCTCCTAGGAAGTCTCCACTTGGGCAACCAAAAACAAATCTGTGAGCTCTGGATGGGCAAAGCGGACAATATTGGTTGTGAGAGTGGCGAGATGTTACAGATGGTATCAGAGCGGGAAGGTTATTCCAAGAACAAGGCGGATCATGAGGAACATCTACGGTTGGTCTTGGAACTTTTGAGACAGGAGCAGTTGTATGCTAAGTTCTCGAAGTGTGATTTTTGGTTACATGAAGTTCAATTCCTAGGACATGTGGTGAATGAACTGGGAATTCATGCCGATCCAACTAAGATCGAAGCTATTAAGGGCTGGGAAGCACCAAAGACGCCATCTGAGGTGCGGCAATTCCTAGGTCTTGCGGGTTATTACCGTCGTTTCATTGAGGGATTTTCGAAGATCGCTCAACCCCTCACTGCTCTTACCCAGAAGGACCGAATGTTCGACTGGGGCGAACCGCAGGAATCGGCATTTCAGATGCTGAAGCTTAAACTTTGTTCTGCACCTATCTTATCGTTACCAGAGGGTACGGATGACTTTGTTGTGTACTGTGACGCTTCTATTCGTGGTCTCGGTTGTGTGTTGATGCAACGCGGGAAGGTTATTGCTTATGCTTCTCGTCAACTCAAAGTTCATGAGAAGAAGTACACTACTCATGACTTGGAACTGGGTGCGGTAGTCTTTGCGTTGAAAATCTGGAGACATTACTTGTACGGTACCAAGTGTGAAGTATATACCGATCACAAGAGTCTTCAGCATATTTTCGACCAGAAGGTGTTGAACATGAGGCAGCGTCGCTGGGTTGAACTCCTGAACGATTATTACTGTGCTATCAAATACCATCCTGGCAAGGCGAACGTTGTGGTGGATGCCTTGAGCAGGAAGGAGTCTGCGAATCCTCACCGTGTTCGAGCCTTACAGCTCACCATTCATTCGTCGTTTCCTGACCGAATCCGTTCTGCACAGTTGGAAGCCTTGAAGGAGGAAAACCTTAAGGCTGAGACTATGCACAGTGCTGACAAGCATCTTGAGCTTAGGACCGATGGCTTACACTATTTTGCGGGACGTGTTTGGGTCCCATTGTTCGGGGGATTGCGCGAGCTTGTTTTGGATGAAGCTCACAAATCCTGGTATTCCGTTCACCCTGGCTCTGATAAGATATATCAGGATTTGAAGATACTTTATTGGTGGCCAAACATGAAAGCTGATATAGCTTCTTATGTTAGCAAATGTTTGACTTGTGCTAAAGTCAAGGTGGAGTATCAGAGGCCGTCAGGTCTCCTGCAACAACCAGAGGTTCCGGAATGGAAGTGGGAGCGAATCACGATGGATTTTGTCACCAAGCTGCCAAGGTCACCTAGTGGTTATGATATGATCTGGGTGATTGTTGACCGGCTGACAAAATTGGCGCGTTTTATACCTATTAAGGAAACCGATGGACTCGAGCGGTTGGCTCGGCTTTACCTTAAGGAAGTGGTTGCTCGGCACGGGGTGCCTGTTTCTTTTATCTCTGATCGTGATTCTCGTTTTGCTTCGCGTTTCTGGAAGGCTCTGCACAAGGCCTTGGGTACTCAGTTGGATATGAGTACGGCTTATCATCCGCAAACTGATGGACAGAGTGAGCAGACGATTCAAACCTTGGAAGACATGCTTCGGGCATGTGTTATCGATTTTGGCAAAAGTTGGGAGATCCACCTGCCATTAGTGGAGTTCTCTTACAACAACAGCTATCACTCTAGTATCAAGGCAGCTCCGTTCGAGGCTCTTTACGGACGGAAATGTCAATCACCACTTTATTGGGCCGAGGTGGGCGAGAGCCAGCTCACTGGTCCGGAACTCGTGTACGAAACTTCGGAGAAAATCGTACAGATTCGTCAGCGTTTGGCTGCTGCTCGGGACCGTCAGAAGAGCTATGCCGATCGCCGTCGAAAACCTTTGGAATTCCAGGTTGGGGACAGGGTACTTCTGAAAGTTTCACCAAGGAAGGGCGTCATACGCTTTGGAAAGCGTGGCAAGCTTAACCCTCGTTATGTCGGACCATTCGCAATCCTGGATCGAATTGGACCGGTGGCATACAGACTTAACTTACCGGCGGAGCATGGTAGTGTGCACAACGTCTTCCATGTGTCTAACTTGAAGAAGTGTTTGGCTGATGAATCTCTCATTGTACCACTGGAGGAGATCAAGGTTGATGATCGTCTTCGCATTGTGGAGGAACCTGTCGAGATTCTCGACTACAAGATTCGTAGCCTTCGTCGGAGTAGAATCCGCATCGTTAAAGTCCGTTGGAACTCGAATCGTGGACCGGAGTTCACATGGGAACGGGAGGATCAGATGAAAGCTAAGTATCCTCATCTTTTTCCGAAACGCGCGTTTGAATCGAGGCATGTTACTGCTGAAGCGAAATGAATCTCGGGTCGAGATTCCTTTCAACGTGGGGATGATGTGACATCGGGTAATTTTCTTTTCGTTCCGTTCTTTACCGTCTCTTTCTTTTGGGGCTTTGCGCAATTTTCGGGACGAAAATTCTTTCAACGTGGGGATGATGTGACACCCGGCATGTTTGGCTTAAACATTTTAGTAACATCTAAGTCTACCTTAGCGAGAAACGTTTATAAACGAACTTAACTGGGTTAGTTGAGTCGGGTCAAGTTAGGATTGTCCAGGGTACAATGATCTGGAGGATCATTGGGAGTTGTTTTGGTAATACACTAGTACCGGGTTCCGTTGTTGGTGACATTACATGAACTAATTAAGTATATGTGTAGATTATGGGTCGTGTGGTGGATTACATACGTAGATGCGTTTAAATGATGTATAAATGATTATCCATGCTTAAATATGTTAAACATAGACTAAGGTTGCATGCTTATGTGTTAAGATGTGTTAGAATGCGTTAAAAACGCCAAACTGGAAAATTGGTTAAAAATGAATTCTGGTTCGACCACTTCGAGTGGTCGAAGGAGAACAATTGTTTGGTTCGACCCTTTGTAAATGGGCGAACCTGGGAAGTGGTATTGAAAGAATTCCCTTCGACCAGGACTGTAACAACCGGCAAAAATGAGGTAATTCCGTACAAATTAATTAATATATGATTAACGCAATTAAATACAATTATATGTGATTTAATTAGCAAGGCTTTAGGAGATAGCAATTTCCAAATAATGCATAGGAATGCATACGTTTAATGGTAAAACATGATAGGATCATGTGCGAATAAGCTATCCGGTATGGACGTTGGCGATTACCCGGTAATAATTAAATAAACGAAAAGGATCCCGGACACCCAGGATATAAAATAAAGGGTAATTTCACAAAATATAATGAGTTTTGGAACTCCAAAACCATAAGTGGAAACGTCTCATACAAATCTCCCGGTAACGAATAAAGTGCGCGTACCGCACCCGACACGCGCATAACTCATAATTTCACCCGGAAAAAGCCTAAATAACCAATTAACGCTTAAAATAGACTATATTTAAGGGTTATTAAAGGTATTTTTAATGTCCGAATAATGCGCGATTAAAATCCCGAAAAATACCCGAACGACACCCGAACGACGAGGAATTAAACTTAACTTGTTATTGGTAAATAAATTGTGTTGTGGACCCCACCTAAGCCACAAAAGGGCTGGCCTAATGGCCATAATATCCTCTTACAAGTTGTTTTAATAATAACCTACTAATCTAAGATAAAAGCATGCATGGACAAAAGACAAAGGTGTAAGATTTGGCAAGTACAAGCATGCTCCACTTGCCTTTTCCATGTAAGAATTTTCGGCCATAAGGCCATGTAATCCAAGACAAGGATGCAAGCTAATCATACCCTAGTACACACATGCATGTATAAGATCAAGTGAAGGGTTATGATAGATCACAAATATTTATCAAAGATTTACATGTAACCTCTTCCACTCTCTCTCTACCTCACGGTACACACACACTTACACATCCATCCAAGATCATTTTTGTACTTCTTAAAATCTCTTAAATCTTTGTGAAGATTATGTGCAATCCATGGAAGATTACATGTGATAGCACTATATAAACATGTGTTAGATGCTTACACATTCAAGCTTTCTTCTTTCCTTTTTCCTTCTCTTGTGGCCGTGAGTTTTACCCCATCCATACACATATTTCTTTCAAGTTTTTACGTCTTCAAATCACCTAAAACAATCCATCATCCAAACCCCTATTGTGTGTTTCAAGCTTGGAGCTTAACCATTAAGGAAGAACACACTAAACCCCTCTCAAAATCCAAGGTTTTGTCTTCCCTAGCCTTGTGCTAGTAGTAAGCTTCTTAACCTTGTATTGATTATTAATATTTATGTATGTGTTCTTAGAAGCAAGTTGTACATGAAGGGTTTAAAATGTGGTTTTGAAACATAATCTTTAATAGGTTCTACATGAGTAAAATAAATGATTAAAGATATGTAAATGGATCATGGATTTGATGATGATAAAGTAGTGTTCATGAAAATGTATAAAATTTACACATACACTAAGTAGGATGATGATTTGGTTAAGATTTGTGGAATGAACTTGAATGTATTAAAAAGTAGTGTTAATCATCTTAAAATGATCATCGATGATATAATATATGGTGGAACATATTGGAATGTCATAAATAAAGAAGTTGCAAAATTAAAGTTTACTTACTTAGAAGAATGAAATTTTGATATAATGGACAAATACATAAAACACACATATTAGTAGCCTCTTGTATGAAATATAAGACTATTAAAAGTGTTTTGATGCAAAAATAACTTAACAATAAAAAGATGAATCTTCAAAGTCCACTATTTTGAGTGAAAAATACTAACTTGGGAAGTTAGAGTGGAAAAATGCAACATTTGAAAGTTAAGGGACTAATGTTGTAACTTTGAAAGTTAGAGGACTAAAATGAACATTTTAGAAACTATTAGTCCAAAGATGCAATAATGGAAAGTTTGGTGCAAAAGTATAAGTAATAATTTTCCAAGGTTGATTTGGTAAATACTAGTAAACATACTTGGGTATTTTGTATAAAAAGTATATTTTTATAAAAGTGAAAGTTATAAAAATATGGGTTGTATTAACATAAGGATTTTTTATAAAATAGAGATTTTATAAAAATGTTAAACAAAAATTAAAAACTTGAGAAACTTATACAAAAATGAATACTTTTATATAAACGGGAATATAAAAATATTGAAAGCATTTTTGTATCTAAGTTAACAAGTTGGGTTAAAAATACATAAGTATTTTAAACCTTCCAAGTAACATGTGTTAGGAGGAAGAAATAGGAATAATATTTCTATAAAACACATGTTGGGAAAAACTTGGAAAAATTGACTATCCAAGCTAAGATGTCGAACTAAGACGCGATAACGAACCGTACACGGACAAAACATGAGAAAAATGCCATTGCGGCAAGATGAGAAAATATATATTTTTAGGAAGTAAAATATATATATACTTCATGGGTGAAAACTAATAAACACTTTCCTAAGTGTTGAAGGAATTATTCGTGGGAGAAAAACATGACGTAAACAAGTAAGACGTTAAACAAACGTATATACTTAACAAGAAAAATTACACATTTATATATATATACGCTCGTCTCGGCAAAATTCTAGTATACCTACTTAATGGGAAAGTAGATATGTGGGAAGGAAAACCGAGACGGATAGACAAAGATATATATATATATATATATATGTGTATGCCGTGCCGACAAGATCCTAGTATATTTATTTGAATGGGAAAATAAATATACGGTATGGTGAGTTGAATCGGGTGTTGAGAATATACAATCGAACGACAAGATCTTAGCATATTTGTTTAAATGGGAAAACAAATGTGCGGCAAAGTGAGTTGGGTCGAGTGTTGAAATATATATATTATATCGAGCGATGCGATCTTAAGTATAATTATTTAAATGGGAAAATAACTATACGTTAAGTGAAGTCAAGTCGATGATAATAAGGTACAAGTTAAGGAAATATTAACAAGAGTAATATATAACTTGTAACACAAAGGGTAATCTAACGCCAACGAAACCTAGGATACACGCTTAATTAAACGGAATTTGGAATAACTTGTGGTCGGGAGTTGGGTGTACAACTTGCCAAAGCACATGCACTATAGGGATAGTGACTTATACGTCTAGGACGTTTGTAGGTGCGAGACCCCTTTTGCTATCTGCTTAGTTGAGCCGGACGTCGATTCAGGTGAGTCTCACGGCCCATTTTAAACTATTTTTACGTTTTTCGGGGGAAAGATATGTTAGGGGAAAATGTTTGACGGATCTATTACTTGAGGTGTGACCGCCACTCGGGGTTGAGTCCTCGCCTCTATAATCATTTGTTCAGGGAAATGAAACCGGTGGAATATTTGAATAGTACTATTGGTGCCTGACAAGGCCCACCCCTAATCGATAGCGTCGATTATGCATTAGTGTATGCCTGGGGTGCATATATTCTGAACTTAAGTCGTAGGATACCGAGTAACGACTTGGAGCGGGGCATTATTATTATACGTCTTGGTTTGATTATATTCTCAAGTAGATTTATAGGAATTTGCAACTCCTATATATTGTCATAACATGGTATTTCCCAAGTATTCAAGTTTTGGAAACTAAAACCTGTGAACTCACCAATATATTTATATTGACGAAATTTTAAACATATCTTTCAGGTAATTAAGCGAAGACAATCATGGCAAGCTGGGTCACGGAATCCTCCTATGCGGCGTTGGATATTTTGCGGGGTTTCACCTTTATTTCCCAAGGCTATGGGATATATTTGAGAAACCTCTCCATTTGTGTTATAAACAATTTACTTTTGTGTAATGTTTTGAACAAGATTTGACGCCTAAATAAATGACCCATTTTCTTAAATTACTTGTGATTTGCGTTAACCTTGACTTTATGCTCTTGAACCGTCGCGCCACGTGTTTCCGCCATTGGCGTGGTGTGACAGAAAGTGGTATCAGAGCCAAGGTTATAGCGAACTAGAGTATTTTCTTTAAAAACTAGACTATAACCGGATTTGGTTCAAAGGATAAAGTTTTCAAAAAAAAAATGCTAAACGCAATAAAGTAATTTCTCAAGAAGCATTGGGCATGAGGAGATTCCGACCGAGCTAGCCATGGGTATTGTTATGCAGTATGTAGTATTAGAGGTTAGGAAGGATACTGATAATGTACGCCTTAACTATCTAATTTAAATAATTCATATATATATGTACGGTTCTTTTGCCAGGGATGTCTGACGCCGGGAGTATAGCGCCGAGTTATGATATTAGCCTGCAGATTATTCCCGCACCTCCACCTGAGCCAGTTGAGCTGGTTGTACTCGACGCGGAAGAAGACGATGTAGAGATGGACGTCGCCGGAGGATCGGGCGACGATAGTTCCGACGAGACGGATCCTAGCGAGGATCCTGACTGGGCTCCCGCAGGGGATGGCGCGGCCGTCGTGGCCGACGCGCCGCAGGCTGACCTACCTATCGTACCCTTGCCTGCCGCACCCTTAGCCCCACACCCCATCAAAGCCGTCAGGGACTTCCCTGAAGGCTGTGCCGGTCCGTCGCGACCTGTCCCAGCCCAGTCGGAGACAGCAGAGTCTCCATTTGATAGACAGGCTCACATTGATCACGAGCCAGTACCCGCACCACACATCCCCATTCCTCCAGGCATGAGGCTCATGCCGATTTCCCGTGGGAGGAACGGATGGATTTCAGATGACTCAGACGACGAGTCAGTGGCCTCTGTAGAGCACATGCTAGTACCTGAGATTCCAGTCGTCCAGGAGGAGCCAGTGGCTCCAATGATGGAGGACGCCCCTGCTGACCCCATAGCCCCACTTGCACCACTCGAGCCTGCACCTCAGGAGGGGCCAGCCGCAGCAGCACACGTCCTGGAGGGCAGCCCCGCCGGTAGCTCTGAGCTACGCAGGGCAGGTATGGTAGCGTTCGCCACTGCGAGCCCTCCTACCCCCACCGTAGTGGTGTCCACCCCAGAGTGGGCCACTATTACAGAGCCCCTTATGGCCCCCTTGGCCGAGCTTGTAGCACCACCCACCATAGCTATGACACTACCTATCCCCACCTTGCCCATGATGCCACCTGCACCATATCCTCTGGGTGCAGGGGACCCCTACCTAATACCACCCCACTTTACCCCCGGACCATAGGGTTTTACCCAGTTACTCTCCCACATACCGATACCAGCCCCATTTGGCCCATCCCAGCCAGTTCACCCTGACATACCTGGACCATCCCAGCCACCCAGGATGACACCATTATCCGGACCAGCTTGGTCCTCTGCTATCTCACTAGAGCGAGACTTTCAGACCCTCGCCGACACGGTGCAGCGCACCGTGAACCAGGTAGAGCAGCAGACTTGCTTGATGTGGACACGGATGATTGATACTCGAGACGCTTTAGCACACTACGCTGAAGAGTTGTTGAGCATGGATGCGCAGTGTGGGATTACCGGTGATGCGCATTTTGCGCATCGACAGTTTTTATATGAGCGCATCATGGCGATTAGTAGGACTATCAGCATGCACGCACCACAGTATCAGTTCCCGCCGCCGCCGCCACAGTAGGGACGCATCGGGGACACATGGAAGAATCACCTGCAGATGTATATAGTAGTAGCAATATGGTAGCGTAGCACGAGTTTTGACACTCGTTTGCATTTTGCCCAGCCGTGCGGGTATGCCGGCATATGATATGATGTTTTTATTTATTTCAGAACGATGTATTGTATGAGGGATGTTATCCCCTATTTTGTTATTGTAAACAAAGCATTGTACTCGTACTATTGAAATTAATGAAAAATCTTATTATTATGATGGTGAAATATGTTGTTGTCTACGATTATTATTGCTTACTCCATATATTGTGTTGTGTGTGATTGTGTGGTGATGTTGTGTTGATTATTATGTTCATGTGTTGAGTTGCTACTTATGCTTTGTGTATGTTTATATTTGTGTGAATGTTCGCCAAATTAACCTTTGATAATTATTATTGAAGAAAAATGGCACCAGCCACCCGAAGCAACAGTGGCGCAGACGGACTGCCCACTACACCAGCTGAACTCGAAACCATGATCTCGGAGCGCATAGCCCGAGCTATCGCGGAGCATGAAGCCGCCCGCTCCGAACGATCGCGTGACCTAACAGGGATAGACCGACGAGAGACCTCCCCCAATGGTAAGAAGGTTTAAGAATAATTGAAAAAGTGATGGGAGAATATCCTAAAACTCCTATCCCATAATAACATACTACTTTATTATTGCAGAAACGGCCTCGCGAGAGCGCGGCTGCACTTTCAAAGCCTTCTTAGACTGTAAGCCGATCAACTTCAACGGCACAGAAGGATCTGTTGGCCTGGTCAAATGGTTCGAAAAGACCGAGGCAATAATCCGCATCAGTGGGTGTACCCCTCGCCAGTCAGTCATGTACTCCACTAACATGTTTTTGGATCAAGCACTAACTTGGTGGAACGGCCAAGTCCAGTCACTAGGAGACGACACTGCTTACTCCCTATCATGGGCGGAACTAAAAGAACTTATGATCGTCGAATACCGCCCGGCAAGTGAGGTACAGAAGCTGGAAACAGAATTCTGGAACCTTACTATGATAGGAGCAGACGTGGCTGGATACACGTCCCGATTTCATGATCTCGCCAGACTAGTGCCTCGTTTGGTCACACCGGAAAACAACAAGATAGAGCGGTATTTGTTCGGATTAGCACCACAAATACGCAGCATGGTCACTGCTTCCAAACCTACGACCATGCGCGCGGCTATTGATCTTGCACTAAGCCTCACTGAAGATGCTATCCGCATGGGTACTTTGATCCGACAGGTTTCGGGACTGAAAATTTCTGAGGCTAGCAGTGTGGAAGGCAAGAATCAGGGGACAAGTTCAGCGGTTGTGGCGAATGAACAGGGGAATAAGCCGAGATTTGGGAAACGTAAGCGGGATGAAGGAAAGAAGGATAGAGCATCGGGTAGCTCGAACAAGAAAGGGAAAGGGTATGTTGCCACAGGGCGTGGTAATGGTGGAAAACAGGGTAACCAGGGGAGAAATAATGGGATAACTTGTGGAAAGTGCCACCGCTCAGGGCACAAAACGGAAGACTGCCGGTCAGGAGCACCGAAAAACGGAGGAGCTAGACCCTGCTTCGCTTGCGGGTCACTTGACCATTGGAAGAAGGATTGCCCCAAAGTAAACAACCAAGCCCGCGGGCGGGCGTTTGTGATTGGAGCCGGTGATGCACGGCAAGACCCCAATGTGGTCACTGGTACGTTCCCTCTTAATGGTCATTATGCCTCTGTATTATTTGATACCGGTGCTGACTTTAGCTTCGTATCCATTGAGTTTAAAAGATTACTTGGATTAAAAACTAGTAAACTAGATACACCCTACTCCATAGAACTGGCTAATGGTAAGACTATTGAAACGAGAGAAGTAGCGAGGGATTGTAAATTAGAACTCTGTGGGCACGAGTTTGGGATTGATCTTTTGCCAGTCGTGTTGGGAAGTTTTGACATAGTTGTCGGCATGGACTGGTTGTCCGCACATCATGCCGTCGTGATTTGCAACGATAAAGTCATTCAAGTCCCCCTCGCTAGCGGTGAAACTCTCTCAATTCAAGGGGAAAGGCACGGGACGCCGCTAAGGATTATTTCAAGCATGAAGGCTCGTAAGTGCCTAAGAAAAGGGCTTGTCGCATTCTTGGCACACGTAGTGGACAAGAAGGCCGACGAGCGGAAGTTGGAAGACATTCCAGTAGCTAGAGATTTTCCGGAGATATTCCCAGAAGATTTGCCGGGGTTGCCACCACCTCGACAAGTCGAGTTCCGCATCGACCTCGTTCCTGGAGCTGCTCCTGTGGCACGATCGCCATATCGATTAGCTCCATCGGAGATGCAGGAACTATCCAGCCAGCTACAAGAATTGTTAGACAAGGGTTTTATAAGACCGAGTTTCTCACCTTGGGGAGCTCCCGTCTTATTCGTAAAGAAGAAGGATGGCACATTTCGCATGTGCATTGACTATCGAGAGCTGAACAAGCTAACCATCAAGAATCGCTATCCTCTCCCCAGGATCGACGATTTATTTGATCAGCTCCAAGGATCTAGCTATTACTCCAAAATCGATCTGAGGTCCGGCTATCACCAGTTGCGTATACAAGAAGAGGATGTACCAAAGACGGCCTTTAGAACCCGATATGGGCACTATGAATTTTTGGTAATGCCGTTCGGCTTAACCAACGCACCAGCAGTTTTCATGGACCTAATGAACCGCGTGTGTAAGCCATACCTGGATAAATTCGTCATTGTTTTCATCGACGATATTTTGATCTATTCACGCACCAAAGAAGACCACGAGAATCACCTTCGGTTAATCCTTGAGGTACTACGCAAGGAAAAGCTCTACGCTAAATTCTCAAAGTGCGACTTTTGGATTCGAGAAGTTCACTTTCTAGGCCACGTGGTGAACGAGAAGGGCATACACGTCGATCCCACCAAGATCGAGGCAATTAAAAATTGGGAAGCCCCTCGAACTCCTACCGAAGTACGACAATTTCTTGGCCTTGTGGGTTATTACAGAAGGTTCATCGAGAACTTTTCCAAGATAGCACAAGCTTTAACCATGTTAACCCAAAAGGATAAGAAATTCGAGTGGACGGAAAAGCAAGAGGCAGCATTCCAATTACTAAAAGACAAGTTATGTGGCGCTCCGATACTATCACTCCCCGATGGTACGGAGGATTTTGTGGTTTACTGTGACGCCTCACATCAAGGCTTGGGTTGCGTGTTGATGCAACGAGAAAAAGTAATAGCATATGCTTCCAGGCAGCTGAAAATCCATGAGAAGAACTACACTACACACGATTTGGAATTGGGTGCAGTGGTATTCGCTCTCAAGATATGGAGGCACTATTTGTACGGAACCAAGTGCACAATTTTCACTGATCATAAGAGTTTGCAACACATCTTTGATCAGAAGGATTTAAACATGCGGCAACGGCGATGGGTCGAATTATTAAACGATTACGATTGTGAGATAAAGTACCATCCCGGTAAGGCGAACGTTGTGGCCGACGCCTTGAGTCGCAAGGAACGGGTTAAACCGTTGCGTGTCCGAGCTTTGGGTCTGACTATCCACACGAATCTGACTGATCGAATTCGTGAAGCTCAAGTTAACGCTCTTAAACCCGAGAATGTCAAAGGTGAAAGATTACGAAAGATGATTGATTCACTGGAACCAAAGGCGGACCAGACCCTGTATTTCATGAATAGAATTTGGGTTCCCGTGTACGGGGGATTGCGTGAGCTAGTATTGGCCGAAGCTCACAGTTCTAGATATTCGGTTCACCCTGGTGCAGACAAGATGTTCCACGATTTGAAGGAACTTTATTGGTGGCCGAACTTCAAAAGAGATATAGCGGCTTATGTTGCGCGATGTTTGACTTGCGCAAAGGTCAAGGCTGAGCATCAGAGACCTTCCGGTTTGCTCCAGCAACCGGAAATACCGGAATGGAAATGGGAACGAATTACCATGGATTTCATCACCAAGTTACCCAAGACAACAAGCGGCCATGACATGATCTGGGTAATCGTTGATCGATTGACAAAATCTGCACACTTCCTCCCGATTCGCGAAACGGACAAGTTAGAGAAACTGACCCGTTTGTATATTAAGGAAGTTGTGTCTAGGCATGGTGTACCTATTTCTATCATCTCCGATCGAGATAGTCGTTTCACTTCAAGATTTTGGGAAAGTTTGAATGAAGCCCTCGGTACTCGCCTCGACATGAGTACCGCATATCACCTCCAAACGGATGGTCAAAGTGAACGAACCATCCAGACCTTGGAAGATATGTTACGGGCATGCGCGATTGATTTCGGTGGTAATTGGGATACGCACTTGCCATTGGTAGAATTTTCTTACAACAATAGTTATCATACGAGCATTCAAGCTGCACCGTTTGAAGCTTTGTATGGACGCAAGTGTCGATCTTCGTTATGTTGGGCTGAAGTTGGAGAAAAACAACTCACCGGGCCCGAAATTGTTCAAGAGACGACGGACAAGGTCTTTTTGATAAAGGAACGCCTCAAAGCGGCCCGTGACCGCCAGAAAAGCTACGCTGATAAGAGGCGAAAGCCTTTAGAATTTCAAGTCGGAGACAGGGTCCTACTAAAAGTGTCACCTTGGAAAGGTGTCGCGCGCTTTGGAAAGCGCGGAAAGCTGAACCCACGATATGTTGGACCATTCGAAGTCTTGTCCAGGGTAGGCCCAGTGGCATACAAGCTCAAGTTGCCTCAAGAGCTTAGTGGGATACATGACACGTTTCACGTGTCAAATTTGAAAAAGTGCCTATCCGACGAAACTCTCATCATCCCAGCAGACGAAATCCAAATTGACGACAAGTTACATTTTGTTGAAGAACCAATCGAGGTAACCGATTGGAAGGTCCAAAAACTAAGGCGCAGCAAGATCAGATTGGTCAAAGTGCGCTGGAATGCCAAGCGTGGACCGGAGTTCACGTGGGAAAGGCTGGACCGGATGAAGCAAAAATATCCCGCCCTATTCGAGAAGACACCTGTACCGGAGAACTCGAAGTGAATTCCGGGACGGAATTCTCTTAACGGGGGGAGAATGTAACAACCGGCAAAAATGAGGTAATTCCGTACAAATTAATTAATATATGATTAACGCAATTAAATACAATTATATGTGATTTAATTAGCAAGGCTTTAGGAGATAGCAATTTCCAAATAATGCATAGGAATGCATACGTTTAATGGTAAAACATGATACGATCATGTGCGAATAAGCTATCCGGTATGGACGTTGGCGATTATCCGGTAATAATTAAATAAACGAAAAGGATCCCGGACACCCAGGATATAAAATAAAGGGTATTTTCACAAAATATAATGAGTTTTGGAACTCCAAAACCATAAGTGGAAACGTCTCATACAAATCTCCCGGTAACGAATAAAGTGCGCATACCGCACCCGACACGCGCATAACTCATAATTTCACCCGGCAAAAGCCTAAATAACCAATTAATGCATAAAATAGACTATATTTAAGGGTTATTAAAGGTATTTTTAATGTCCGAATAACGCGCGATTAAAATCCCGAAAAATACCCGAACGACACCCGAACGACGAGGAATTAAACTTAACTTGTTATTGGTAAATAAATTGTGTTGTGGACCCCACCTAAGCCACAAAAGGGCCGGCCTAATGGCCATAATATCCTCTTACAAGTTGTTTTAATAATAACCTACTAATCTAAGATAAAAGCATGCATGGACAAAAGACAAAGGTGTAAGATTTGGCAAGTACAAGCATGCTCCACTTGCCTTTTCCCTGTAAGAATTTTCGGCCATAAGGCCATGTAATCCAAGACAAGGATGCAAGCTAATCATACCCTAGTACACACATGCATGTATAAGATCAAGTGAAGGGTTATGATAGATCACAAATATTTATCAAAGATTTACATGTAACCTCTTCCACTCTCTCTCTACCTCACGGCACACACACACTTACACATCCATCCAAGATCATTTTTGTACTTCCTAAAATCTCTTAAATCTTTGGGAAGATTATGTGCAATCCATGGAAGATTACATGTGATAGCACTATATAAACATGTGTTAGATGCTTACACATTCAAGCTTTCTTCTTTCCTTTTTCCTTGTCTTGTGGCCGTGAGTTTTACCCCATCCATACACATATTTCTTTCAAGTTTTTACGTCTTCAAATCACTTAAAACAATCCATCATCCAAACCCCTATTGTGTGTTTCAAGCTTGGAGCTTAACCATTAAGGAAGAACACACTAAACCCCTCTCAAAATCCAAGGTTTTGTCTTCCCTAGCCTTGTGCTAGTAGTAAGCTTCTTAACCTTGTTTTGATTATTAATATTCATGTATGTGTTCTTAGAAGCAAGTTGTACATGAAGGGTTTAAAATGTGGTTTTGAAACATAATCTTTAATAGGTTCTACATGAGTAAAATAAATGATTAAAGATATGTAAATGGATCATGGATTTGATGATGATAAAGTAGTGTTCATGAAAATGTATAAAATTTACACATACACTAAGTAGGATGATGATTTGGTTAAGATTTGTGGAATGAACTTGAATGTATTAAAAAGTAGTGTTAATCATCTTAAAATGATCATCCATGATATAATATATGGTGGAACATATTGGAATGTCATAAATAAAGAAGTTGCAAAATTAAAGTTTACTTACTTAGAAGAATGAAATTTTGATATAATGGACAAATACATAAAACACACATATTAGTAGCCTCTTGTATGAAATATAAGACTATTAAAAGTGTTTTGATGCAAAAATAACTTAACAATAAAAAGATGAATCTTCAAAGTCCACTATTCTGAGTGAAAAATACTAACTTGGGAAGTTAGAATGGAAAAATGCAACATTTGAAAGTTAAGGGACTAATGTTGTAACTTTGAAAGTTAGAGGACTAAAATGAACATTTTAGAAACTATTAGTCCAAAGATGCAATAATGGAAAGTTTGGTGTCAAAAGTATAAGTAATAATTTTCCAAGGTTGATTTGGTAAATACTAGTAAACATACTTGGGTATTTTGTATAAAAAGTATATTTTTATAAAAGTGAAAGTTATAAAAATATGGGTTGTATTAACATAAGGATTTTTATAAAATAGAGATTTTATAAAAATGTTAAACAAAAATTAAAAACTTGAGAAACTTATACGAAAATGAATACTTTTATATAAATGGGAATATAAAAGTATTGGAAGCATTTTTGTATCTAAGTTAACAAGTTGGGTTAAAAATACATAAGTATTTTAAACCTTCCAAGTAACATGTGTTAGGAGGAAGAAATAGGAATAATATTTCTACAAAACACATGTTGGGAAAAACTTGGAAAAATTGACTATCCAAGCTAAGATATCGAACTAAGACGCGATAACGAACCGTACACGGACAAAACATGAGAAAAATGCCATTGCGGCAAGATGAGAAAATATATATTTTTAGGAAGTAAAATATATATATACTTCATGGGTGAAAACTAATAAACACTTTCGTAAGTGTTGAAGGAATTATTCGTGGGAGAAAAACATGACGTAAACAAGTAAGACGTTAAACAAACGTATATACTTAACAAGAAAAATTACACATTTATATATATATACGCTCGTCTCGGCAAAATTCTAGTATACCTACTTAATGGGAAAGTAGATATGTGGGAAGGAAAACCGAGACGGATAGACAAAGATATATATATATGTGTATGCCGTGCCGACAAGATCCTAGTATATTTATTTGAATGGGAAAATAAATATACGGTATGGTGAGTTGAATCGGGTGTTGAGAATATACAATCGAACGACAAGATTTTAGCATATTTGTTTAAATGGGAAAACAAATGTGCGGCAAAGTGAGTTGGGTCGAGTGTTGAAATATATATATTATATCGAGCGATGCGATCTTAAGTATAATTATTTAAATGGGAAAATAACTATACGTTAAGTGAAGTCCAGTCGATGATAATAAGGTACATGTTAAGGAAATATTAACAAGAGTAATATATAACTTGTAACACAAAGGGTAATCTAACGCCAACGAAACCTAGGATACGCACTTAATTAAACGGGATTTGGAATAACTTGTGGTCGGGAGTTGGGTGTACAACTTGCCAAAGCACATGCACTATAGGGATAGTGACTTATACGTCTAGGACATTTGTAGGTGCGAGACCCCTTTTGCTATCTGCTTAGTTGAGCCGGACGTCGATTCAGGTGAGTCTCACGGCCCATTTTAAACTATTTTTACGTTTTTCGGGGGAAAGATATGTTAGGGGAAAATGTTTGACGGATCTATTACTTGAGGTGTGACCGCCACTCGGGGTTGAGTCCTCGCCTCTATAATCATTTGTTCAGGGAAATGAAACCGGTGGAATATTTGAATAGTACTATTGGTGCCTGACAAGGCCCACCCCTAATCGATAGCGTCGATTATGCATTAGTGTATGCCTGGGGTGCATATATTCTGAACTTAAGTAGTAGGATACCGAGTAACGACTTGGAGCGGGGCATTATTATTATACGTCTTGGTTTGATTATAGTCTCAAGTAGATTTATAGGAATTTGCAACTCCTATATATTGTCATAACATGGTATTTCCCAAGTATTCAAGTTTTGGAAACTAAAACCTGTGAACTCACCAATATATTTATATTGACGAAATTTTAAACATATCTTTCAGGTAATTAAGCGAAGACAATCATGGCAAGCTGGGTCACGGAATCCTCCTATGCGGCGTTGGATATTTTGCGGGGTTTCACCTTTATTTCCCAAGGCTATGGGATATATTTGAGAAACCTCTCCATTTGTGTTATAAACAATTTACTTTTGTGTAATGTTTTGAACAAGATTTGACGCCTAAATAAATGACCCATTTTCTTAAATTACTTGTGATTTGCGTTAACCTTGACTTTATGCTCTTGAACCGTCGCGCCACGTGTTTCCGCCATTGGCGTGGTGTGACAAGGACAGGGCTCATTCGACCCTGTGGAAGGGTCGAAGGAGGCCACCTTCGACCATTGATATGGGGTGAAGGAGGATTAGTATAAATACCAAACTTTGTCATTTTTCATCATTTCACAAACCCTAACCGTCCCAAAACACTCTCAAACGATCTTAATCACTAAGGAATGAGTTTTTGCTCTTCTTTTTCATAATCTAACCTACCTACAACATCTAAACAAGAATCCAAGGTGTGTTCTTAATCCTAAACCTTTTTAAAAGCATTTTAATTCGTTTTCATCTAACCCTAATTGTCCGGATCTGTTCTAAGGGTGTTTTTATGATTAAAAATCTTTTAAACATCTTTCTAAAACAAAACATTATCACTTGACATAGGTTTTCATGATGATAAACATATGTAAATTGTGTATTATGTGGTGTTATGTGTTGTTCAATGATTTGCTGCTGTATCTATGATAGAAACATGGTATAGGATTGATATTGATGCTAGATTATTGTTATTTAGGGTTAGGATTGGATAAATGATGATATTATGGGTATTTGGGGGTTTTAACGAATCTAGACTTGATACATGATATTTATGATCAATAGAACTAATAGGGAAAGATCGAACACTCGATAAACTGAGCATTTTATATTGAATACGGATCGATTTCAAAAGTTTCCAAATTGGGTAAATTATTCATGCATGAAAGTGATGTTTCCATAATCTTTACCATTTTAGGAAAGGGCTGAAACGGACGTATTATTGGGGGAAATCGGTGGGGTTTTGTGGGGATAAGTTATTCATGCTTGACTGCTGTGTTTGATGATGTTTCGAGTCGTTTTAAATGTGTTTGAAGCATTTTTAGGAAAATTTGCACAACAGGGGCGAACCTGGACTCCTTCGACCGATCGAAGGTGCGAAAGAGAGAATCCAGGGTCGAACCTGGGTTTTGTTTGGGCGAACGTGGTAAAACGGGCGAAGGAGGCATCAAACGGTCGAACGAAATGTAAAACGGGCGAAGGAGACTGAAAACGGGCGATGGAGACTTAAACTGACTGGTTCGACCGTTCTGATGCAGAAATGAGATTTTTGATACAAACTAAGTGTTTTATGCTTGAACCTTGTGTGTAATCTATGTGTACTTGATTAGTTAGGGTAATGGGTCACCAACGGGATGTCGGGTCGGTCTAGTGTGTCGGTTAAACATTCAAACACCTTTTAAAACATACTTAGTTACGATCTGGACAATCGGGGACTAGATAACCTTATGGTTATTAGTCGGAACACTTATGTGAACATTTTGATAGATCTCCGGTAGAGGGATTATCAAGGGCTTAACATCTTTACTTATAACTGAAGAACGCTATCTAAGGTGAGTTCACGGCCCCACTTTTACTGCTTTAACCTTTGGGGGAGAAAACATGCACTAAACTATTTTGGTAACATAGTCATACTATGGTTTTGAACTTGTGTACTATACGATCTTTTAAAGTCCCGGGGGAAACCATGAATGTGCGGGGATGCACAACAGGGGAAATGTGGATAGATCTATTGGGTTTGACAAACCCCACTCGACGGCTTGGAGGGCCGGGCGGGTGCATGTTGTCTCGAACTGGTAACACTCGTAGCGTGGCTACAACACATCGGGCTGAACACATGGTAACAGTCTAGTAATGGTTTTCCAATCGTAGTGGTAACAAAACATACGCCTAGATAGTGTACTTGGTAACATTGATATAGTATGGACATGGTAACATTTCGGTAACATATTGAATAAACCTGTGAACTCACCAGCATTATATGTTGACATCTTTTTGGCATGTTTTTCTCAGGTCGCTAAGGTAGCAACAAATGGAACTAGGCGCACGGGTCTGCATTGGCGTCTAGGCTTAGTTGCACGTTTTGAATACTTTGGAATACTATTGCAACTGATTAAATTCTTCTTTAATGCTTCCGCTTATAAATCGTTGTTTATGTTTTTTTTACGTTTGCATATAGAGTTGTTCATTGTGATCGTTGACCTGGATCCTGGTTTGTCATGCGCCTCGCGGTAAAACCCCGCAAGTGGAAATTTGAGGGTGTGACAATCCCTCACGCGATTCAGGTATCTTGTTATTATAAACTTTTTTCAGGTTTGGTTGCTTGTTTTGTATAAGACATATTCATGTTATGTAGGCTAGGTTGTTTGCTTTTTTGTATAAGACGTCTCACCCTCATTCTTTGCTGCAACTTTTTTATTAGATAAAGTGAAGTGAAATTCATACACACTTAACTCTTCCCCTTCCCATTCCCCTTCTTTTGTCACTATCTTATGGTTGTTGTTTCTATTGTTGCAGCTTCTTATAATTGCACAAGTTCTTGATAAGCATGTAAGTTCCAATTCATTATTATCTTAAGTATTGCTGCTCATTGCTCATGCTTGTTTGCTAATTGTTCATTATAATCTTTGTTTTTGAAGTATTATCTTTGTTTTTTACATTCATATAGTTGGACGTTGTAACATCCGGCCCCTCTCACCACCAATATTGTCCGCTTTGCCCCGATGGGTTGCCTATCCAGAGCTCACGGATTTGTTTTTGGTTGCCCAGTGGAGACTTCCCAGGAGGTCACCCATCCTAGAATTTCTCTCACCTGAGCACGCTTAACTGTGGAGTTCTCCTCTCATCCACTAACATTAAGCCCCAAAACGCGTTGATGATTTAAGAGGCAAGACATTACTTATGAACCAAGGATCTCTCCTGGCCACGGCCGATGTGGGATTTTCCTAGGGTGTCACATTCACCCCCCGTTAGAGTCTCATCGTCCCTGATGAGGTTAGAGTCTCATTGTCCCTGATGAAGTATGCACCCACCATCCCGAACGGCACAGGAGTGGCTCTGATACCAATCTGTAACACCCCACCCGATGGCGGAAACATCGGGATGTCACGTATTGATGATTGTTCAGTAGCTCATGGTGAATAATAAATTTCACTAAATGATTTAAATAAATTATATACAATTGTTCTACAAGAATTCGTACATCAAAATGAATAATACTATGTACACATCTTCAAGCATTAACTCAAATCCTCAAGCAAGTAGAACCTGAAACATGTTAAGTTTGTAAATATTTTGGGTCAACAAAAGTTGGTGAGAATACATAGGTTTTCGAATATAATTCATAATAATAGTTTGTACAAGAATCACAGTTGTATAATGATAGAGTATGAGTTCGACATGTAACAATGCGTCTTTGTACAATCAAACCTTGTGTCGACTGAGACCTAACTCGCAAGTTAGTTAAATGTTGTTACTGTTTTCGATCATCCCTGAATTTATGCGGGGGGATGGGTTTGTCAGACCTATAGCGCTATAATCTAAACAGGCGGCTTGATCAATGTTAATGATTGTACTGTGTCTTTTTTGTTACAGTCAAATGATAGAATGAGTAAATGATAGTGTAATTGAATCACAAGTTTCAACAATGTAAGAATGAGTAAATGATAGTGTATAAAATGTATAAACATGTTTCACCCCAAAATGTAAAACAGAAAAAGGGGCTATGTAAACTCACCTTAGCAAAATGTTAAGTCTCGTGAAGACAGAATAAGTGTAGTCCAACGATGCCAAGTATTTATTGCCTTAATTATAGGGTAATACTTGGCATCGTTGGACTACACTTATTCTATCTTCACGAGACTTAACATTTTGCTAAGGTGAGTTTACATAGCCCCTTTTTCTGTTTTACATTTTGGGGTGAAACATGTTTAAACATTTTATACACTATCATTTACTCATTCTTACATTGTTGAAACTTGTAATTCAATTACACTATCATTTACTCATTCTATCATTTGACTGTAACAAAAAGACACAGTACAATCATTAACATTGATCAAGCCGCCTGTTTAGATTATAGCGCTATAGGTCTGACAAACCCATCCCCCCGCATAAATTCAGGGATGATCGAAAACAGTAACAACATTTAACTAAATTGCGAGTTAGGTCTCAGTCGACACAAGGTTTGATTGTACAAAGACGCATTGTTACATGTCGAACTCATACTCTATCATTATACAACTGTGATTGTTGTACAAACTATTATTATCAATTATATTCGAAAACCTATGTATTCTCACCAACTTTTGTTGACCCAAAATATTTTCAAACTTAACATGTTTCAGGTTCTACTTGCTTGAGGATTTGAGTTAATGCTTGAAGATGTGTACATAGTATTATTCATTTTGATGTACGAATTCTTGTAGAACAATTGTATGTAATTTATTTAAATCATTTAATGAAATTTATTATTCACCATGAGCTACTGAACAATCATCAATACGTGACATCCCGATGTTTCCGCCATCGGTTGGGGTGTTAGAGACGTGCACTCACTGACCATTTTTTAAGGATATTAATTTGCGCGAATATTCTGGTGTTGATGATATCTGGAAGGAGGGCATAATAAACTTCATTTTTTGATCGGATTTCAGACACTGGTTTAATCAGATTTCACCATAAGCTTATGTCATTTATCTTTTCAAAAGTTGCCCAAATCAGACTAAATCAAAGTTTTAGATTATTCCTATACTACTTTTATTGTTTTTATTCCAGGTCTTTCAAGAAACTCATATTTTAAATATCATTACATGATATATCTTGGTTGCTCGTGCTATAGACCTTTTTAAAATAAATAGGGAAGGTTGTATATTCAAGCTTGAAGCATTTCCACTGTCAGACCAACTGATAGTTTTGGTGGGCAAAGATAACCAATCATCAAGTTCCACTAAGAACAAGTATCATTCGCCAAATCTTAAATCTCAGACCATTGATACATTAGCAAGAAGATCACCGCTTAATTCTATGTCGCCAAGGAAGGGTTTAGCTCCTAAAAACTACAGGTAAATTGTGTTTATATACAGGTAAATCACCGCTTGGGTAGATGTATTAATATAATTTCATATATATGCTATATTTGAGGACTTTTCTCTCTTTGTGACATACTAAGATACAAATTTTAATACCTTATCTCCTTTTCAACCCACAAAAATCTCCTTTTCAACCCATTACCCAAACAATATTTTCTCCTTATCTCCTTTTTTATTAAGTCAATAAGTTATAAGGAGGCTAAATAAGGAGAGCCAAACATGCACTAAAGAAATCAAATTGTATCATAGAATATTAAAGAAGCTTTGTACGAGAATTGCAATTTATCTTTCAATAGAAGACTACTTCACATTTAACAAAATGGCTTCCTATTTGTTATTTGCTTTTGCAGACAAAGAATGAGAGTATGAATATTGCAAGAGGTTAGTATATTATTTATGTGGTTTGCATCGTGTGTTCCTATGGTTTAAGGTGGTCTTTGAAGACCGTTCTCTGTCTTTCCAAGTTGGGAACAAGGATCTCCAGTGCTCATGCCAAGATATCAACATTCTTCTACGTGCTAGATGAATTTAAAATTTTATTGTGTTTTTCTATAAATATTTATATCCACCAAGTCATTTCGTCTAAAGCTTATTAAAGAAATTGATAAATAATTAGTGCTAAAAATATGTTTTCAAACACTAAAGGCATATTAGGTTATTGAATGCATAAAACACAAATAGGTAAACTTATAACACTACTTAGAAGTACAAAGTTTTTTTGTGTCTGTTTGACATGCCTTGGTCCTAGCATGTTTCAACCTGTACGATGAATATCCATTTTGGCCCGTTATGCCCCTTTAAGAAAGTCTTGTGTACATTGCTTTCAATGCTATGCTAATATATAAAAAACTTCATATTTTTGTGTTGTTGAGAAGCTAAACATAGAATCTTCAATCAAAAGTCAAAATGCCTTTTTTTTAACTAAATTGCAAACCTTGATAAAATACTTATTTCCATCAAAGTAGCTATCCTAATACTTCATCCGACTAACTGAAAAAGAGTATCGCGTTGTAAAGTGTTGTCACCGCCGCATCGCGCGGGGTTCCTCCTAGTATATATATATATATATATATATATATATATATATATATATATATATATATATATATATATATATATATAAGGGAAAGTTAATTTTGAGAACACCTATATTTCGTGCGAACCGTGAGAACGGCATCTAAAACCATTCAAATTCAAAATTTCTTTTTACACTTGTCTTTATTACTAAAATACAATCTCAAAAACACAATTTACGCGTAAAATTTCAAATGTATACGAAAATAAATTGTTTTTACACATGTGTAAAAAGTTAATTTGAAAGTGTTTTTGTAAGAAAGGATGAATCATTTGGGAAAAACAATTCATTTATTAATGTTGTATTTTGATTATAATGACGTTTGTATTAAAAAATTTTGATTTTATTTGATTTTTTTACTTGTTCTCACGGTTCTCACAATATTTAGCGTTCTCAAGATAACCTCCTATATATATATATATATATATATATATATATATATATATATACACACACACAGAGATTTAGGTTCCTGTACAAAGCCAAATTTTTGTGAGAAGGGTGAGAATCAATGGAGTGGTAACATGTGGTAGCCAAGAATATTTACTAGAGAGGCATCAAGGTAAATTGCATCATAATCTTATTTTTAGAGACAAGATTGATAATAATGTTTATAATTAATTTGGAGAATTTTTAGGGATATTATTATAACTCTCAACAAATCATGCTCATTTATTATAAAATCATTCCTGCATTGCATTCATTATTCAAATGTTATTTAACATCAATTCTCGAAAATTCTTGTTGTTGTGTTTTATGTATAATATGTGTTTTATAAATCAGTCAAACCATATGCCTCATTAAAGATTACAAAAACGAAAAACTAAACACATTTTTTTGTTTGTGTATTTATTGAGAAAACAAAATTAACACCTTACATTGTGTTTTACCTTGTTTAATGGATACTAACAATTGTAGAATAAAAAACACAACAACTAACTATTGTGTTTTTTTTATCAGTCATACAGTAGTGTTTGATATTCATCTTACACGCAAAACACATTTTCTTAGTAGGTGTTCATATTCAGTAAACACAATAAAAAAAACTCAATTGTTTTACCGACTATTGTGTTTTATCATCATCATATAGAATGTGTTTCATATCCTACTAAAACCTAAAAAAAAAAAAAATTAATTACCAATCATTCAAGATGATGATAAAACACCATGACTTAAAAAAACTATAAAACCCTAGAAATCAACAACACAAAACATACCGGCGCGGATCATCAACGAGAGTGTTTTATATTCAATAACCAGTGTGTTTTATATTCAACAAAAAAATGAGAGGGTTTTTTAGATCAAATACAAAACGACTAATACAAAACACCCAAAAAACGAAGGGTATTTTAGATAAAAAAAACACAATAACAAATTACTATAAAACCCAAATTGTCTTCAGTATGCTTTTTCATCCTCTTGCATGAAAATACGATGACTTGAATGAAAACGTGATTAGTTTGAATCTTAAACACCATAGCTTAATCCCTCCTTTTGATTTAAAGTTTTCTGATTACATGTATGGATGATCTTGTAGGTTTTGTTGTGAGATAGAGAGAGAGAGAGAGAAAGAAATCGTGATAGAGAGAGAGAGAGAGAGAAAGAGAGAGAGAGAGAGAGAGAGAGAAACGAAAATTTAATGATGAATGGATATGTTTCCATCTTTTAAGGCCTCTCAATTAAATGTGGGTGTGGATTTTACAACAATACTCCTAGAGCATCTAATTTATTAACAAAAATATAACACTAATTATCAAAATGTCACTCAATTAATCTACACCATGGATTAAAATGATCTAATGGCCAAAACACATTCTCACCATTCTCACACAAAAAACACTTTGTACAGGATATTGACCGTATATATATATATATATATGTATATATATATAATAGTTATTGCTTTTGCTTTCACTTTTTGTGTATTGTGTGCATGTTAATCCAAATTTCATGCAACTATCTTTTTATTTAATTTGTGATCTTAAATCCTATTTTCTTTTCTTTTGTATACATTATATTTATTTGATTTTTTTTTTTTTTTGTGATTGCATTAAACTTTATTTTCTGAAAGGATCTTCTTGACCCATTTAAAAAAATATATTGCACTATGAATCTATGAATTTGTGGGGTTTTTATTATAAGTTATGTAATGAAAACGATATATATTGATATTATACTACATGTTTTCTAATACAGGGTATGGGTACGCGCAAAGGACTACATATAACTTCCACTGACTTTAATGAGCCTTTTGAAGACATTGTTGAAGACCATGGCGACTATGAAACTGAAAATCACCGTACCGGTAAAATGCAATGTTGTTATTTCTTGGTGCTTCTAAGCTAATTTGACCATCCTAATTTGCTACTTTTTGACTTTGATCAGGCCCAATGGCAAACAAAAACAAGAAAAAAAAAGTTTAGCAGTAGATGGCAATGAAAATGAGAAGATTAGATAGTTGACAATCCAGGGGAACCAAAACAGACTAGAAGAACTTGGAGTTAAAAACATTGTCAGGTCATTTACAAGTTTGCCAGAAAGTCGAAAAATGAAGAAAAAAAATAGTAAAGCAGAACACCCATGCTGAGGATGTAGAGTTTATTCCAGATCTAGGTGATGATAATGAGGTACATAACCAGCAACTTGCTAGAAATGTTGTACTATCTTAAAAAGGTAATTTGTTTATCAAAACTTTTGTTTTTATTTATATACTTTCTTTTCTAATGAAAATATTTTTTTACAGCAACACCGTCCATAATGATTTTTTATCATGTACTTTTTTACCCGTTACCATAGAGTACATGTAATGTTAAAAGATTGAGCCGCTCAAAGATGAAGGAGCCTCATGTTAGTGGGACAAAGTTGTTTGCTAGACTTGTTCACGAAATGGTATTATTCAATCTATTTGTGACATTTATTATTGTATTTTTAGTTGTTATTTCCCTTACTAACCATTAAAAATAAATTATAGGCGACAAAGAATAATGGTGTATATCCAACACGAGGGGAAATGTATATAACAACTCGCACTCGTAAAGATGGAAATTACATTGTTGATGATAAAGCTGCTCAAGTTGTGGTAATGTATTTAATATTCATGTATATCATGGGTGTGTGTATTTTTTTATGATTACCTATTTTATTATGTGTTTATGCTTCATTAAAAAATATTGCAAAGAACTCTACAATCACACCCGGCAATCCGGATGATTTTATGAATGATGACTACTCAAAAGTTAAAGGCCCTAAGAAAAGATGATACATTCGATTAGATGGAAGGATGCCAGCAGCAATAAGTAATGATGCTTCTTCGATAGATTCACAAACTATTGATAAGCTAACGAATGTTGTCAATGCTATGGCTGCCATCATCCAAGAACATATCCGCAATGCAAATTTGTCTTCGGTTTTTAGCAATATAAGCATCCAGCTAATTACATGTCACACCCTCAAATTTCCACTGTGGGGTTTATACCGCGAGGCGCATGACATACCAGAATCCCATAGCCATAAGTCACATGAACGACTCTAAATGCCCAAACCATTTAGTTCATTATTGTAAAACCATGTTTATAAGTTTTAACCAAACCAAATTAAGTATAGCGGAAGCGAAATAACAAAATAGTTAAATAGAATTCTGCGCAAAACACCGCGCCCAAAACCATAAGTAAATAGTTAAATATTTAAAAGTGGTTTAAGTGTTCGTAATCCCATGACATAACATGATGCATGTCCTATTCGTGCTCCATACCTAGTTACCTGCAAAAGCATGCTAGCGTGTGTCAACATAAAGTTGGTGAGTTCACAAAGTAAAGTAAATGAGTGTGTAAATGCGTTGGTTTCCAAAACCACGTAACCAAATAAAAAAGTAGGTCCTCCAGACCAAATGTTCAAGTGTTATTAGTTTAAGTGCGTCAGGGGTAGCTAACCGACGCATTGCAACTAAACAGTATTATTGGGACACATTCAGTAATATAATAGTTTGCCTCAATAACTAGTGTCTATCAACACTAGTTCTCAAATGTGGTCAGAAGTTCATGCCCATGCTCCCAGCATCGCAAACATGAGGTTGCTGCACAACCTAATAGCGCTATCAACTAATACCCCGTTTGCCTCCAGCGATTAACCCAATAATATGCAAGGACTTTTCAAGTGATAGAGTGTTTAGTTCACAAAGGACCAATAAGTTTAAACTAATCAAAGCGCAATCCTCCCCGAGGATTCGTAACGAAAACCTGACCCACCACAGGAGTCAAAACATCTCAACCCGAGATAAAACAATTGTCCCAACCCGGACAGGAAAACGTTTACCAAAGTTGTCTCACCTTGAGACGCATGCTTTTGAGAGTGAAACTCACCTTAGTATGCATGCAAATAAATCCAAACTCCAAATTAGGGTGTGCTACCAAATCCCTAGTATATGTGTCACTAAGTAAGTATATGTGTAATACCATTACACCATATAACCCGTTTGTCCAAGACGTTTAAATGTTCAAAATCGTGTAAGTGACACCTAGTGATTCTACATGCATAAGTAAACCCTACGGACCCGTTGGTGAATATGTTGGTTACTGTCACACCACGCCAATGGCGGAAACACGTGGCGCAATGGTTCAAGAGCATAAAGTCAAGGTTAACGCAAATCATAAGTAATTAAGAAAATGGGCATGTTTGATGTTCACACATAAACGAAAATTGTTTTTAATACATTAAGGAGGCTTCTCAAATATAACCCAAATCCTTGGGAAATAAAGATGAAACCCTTTCGAAACACCCGACGCCCAAATGGGAGATTCCCTGACCCAGCTTGCCACGTTGTCCATCATCTATCAATTACCTGAAAGATATGTTTAAAAAGTCGTCAATATATAAATATTGGTGAGTTCACAGGTTTTAGTTTATCAAAACTTTATTCCTTGGGAATTACCATGTAATGACAATTTATAGGAGTTGCAAGTTCCTACAATTCTACTTGAGCCTATAACCAAACCAAGACAAATAATAATAATGCCCCGCTCCAAGTCGTTACTCGGTATCCTACGACTTGATTTCAGAATACGTGCACCCCAGGCATACGCCGATGCATAATCGACGCTATCGATTAGGGGTGGGCCTTGTCAAGCACCAATAGTACTATTCAAACATTCCTTCGGTTTCATTTCCCTAAATTAATGATTATAGTAGAGAGGTCTCAACCCCGAGTGGCGATCACAACTCAAGTAATTAACCCGTCAAACATTTCCCTAACATATCTTTCCCCCGAAAAACATAAAATAGTTTAAAATGGGGCCGTGAGACTCACCTGAATCTGTTCCTGGCTCAAAAAAGGAAGATAGCAAATTTTGTGGTCTCGCACCTACAAACGTCCTAGGTGTATAAGTCACTACACCTATAGTGCATGTGCCTTGGCAAGTTGTACACCCAACTCCCCGACCACGTGTTGTTCCAATTCCCGTTTAATTAGACGCGTATCCTAGGTTCATTGGCGATGGATTACCCTTTTCTTGTGAGTTATGTATTATTCTCGTTAATATCCTTTGTAACTTGTATACTATTATTCTCGACACGACTCTACCTAATGTATAATTATTTTCCCATTTAAATAATTATACTTAGGATTGTATCGTTCGATATAATGTATTCCCAATACCCGACCCGACTCACTTTGCCGCATTTTTATTTTCCCATTTAAATAAATATGCTAAGGTCTTGTCGTTCGGTAGCATATTCTTAACGCCCGACTCGACTTACCATGTCGTACATTTATTTTCCCATTTAAATAAATATACTAGGATCTTGTCGGTATTCACATATATATAGGTACATTTTGCCTACTCGTCTCGGTTTTCCTTCTCGCATAACTACTTTCCCATTCAAATAGTTATACTAGAATTTCGTCGAGACGAGCATATATATATACATATATCGACGTGTGAATTTTCCTTGTTAAGTCCATACGTTGTTTAACGTTTTTAATTCTTTACGTTATGCTTTCTCCCACGAATATTTTCTCTAACACTTAGGAAAGTGTTATATAATTTTCACCCATGTTATATATATTTTACTTCCTAAAATATATATTTTCACGCCGCAATGGCATTTTTCTCTTGTTTGTCCGTTTATTCGTTATAGTTAGTTTATGGAACTAAGTCCGATAATTAAATTTTTCCAAGTTTCTTCCAATATGCGTTCTATAGAAATATTATTTATATTTCTAATTTCCAAACACATATTACTTGGAAAGATATACTTTTGTATTTTTAGTCCAACTTGTTAACTTATATTCCAAAAATGTTTCCGACACTTTTATATTCCCATTTATATAAAAGTATCCATTTTCGTATAAGTTTTCTCAAGTTTCTACTTTTCTCCAATATTTTATAAAAACCTTTATTTTTATAAAATCCTTATGTTAATATAATTCCATATTTTTATAAACTTCCATTTTTATAAAAATACACTTTTCATAAAATACACAAGTAGGTTACTAGTGTTTACCAAAACTATACTTGGAATATCATTATTTATGCTTTTGACACCAAACTTTCCGTTAATGCATTTTTGGACCAAAGTTTCTAAAATATCTATTTTAGTCCATTAACTTTCAAGGTTACAAATTAGTCCCTTAACTTATAAATGTTGCATTTTCCATCCTAACTTTCAAAGTTAGCATTTTTCTTCCAAACTAGTGGACTTTAAAGAATCATCTTCTTCATGTTTGGTTATTTTTACATTGTTCCACTTTTAATAGTCTTATATTTCATAAATAAGGCTAATAATATGTGTGTTTGGTGTATTTGTCCATCATATCCAAATTTCACTCATCTAAGTGAGTAGACTTTAATTTTGTAACTTCTTCATTTATGATTTTCTAACATATTCCATCTTATTTTATACTTTAGATAGTCATTTTATGATGATTAAAACTATCTCTTAACATTTTCAAGTTTCTTTCCTAAATCATGCCCAAATCATTATCCTTCTTAAGTGTATGTACATATTTTTATATTTTCTTGAAATACCACATTACTAGTATCAAATCCATGATCCATCTACATATTACTACTCTTCCATTTTACTCTTGTAAAACATATTAAGACTTATGTTTCAAAAACCACATTTTACCCATTAATGTTCAACTTGCTCATAAGAACACATAACATGAACATTAATAATCAAAGCAAGGTTAAAACTTACTACTAGCTCAAGGCTAGGGAAGACAAAAACCTTGGATTGAATGGGGTTTAGTGTGTTCTTCCATATGGTTAAGCTCCAAGCTCTTGAAACACACAATGGGGTTTTGAAAGATGAAGATTTAGAGGTGATTTGGAGGTGTTAAACTTGAAAAGAAAATGTATTTGGGGTGGGTATATGTTACGGCCAAAGGAAGAAGAAGAAGAAGTTTTTCTTTGTTGGTTCAAGTATGCTTACAAGGTTGCTTATAATATCTCTTCCAAATCCTCCAAAGATTACTTTAATCTTAATAGATTGTGTGTGATCTTAGTGAAGATAATGTAGGATATGGAAAAATCTTTGGAAGATTATTAAGGGGGTGTTGGCCGTGGATTTGAGAGAGAGAGGAGAGGTGATTTGGTGATTTCTTTTGTCCAATACTAATCCATGCAATCTCATGATTAATTATAATTATAATTGGATTAATAAGAATTTGAAGGGTTAATCATATGGGGTGGCCCTAGGCCGGCCCCTTTGGGGTGTTTGGGTGGGGTCCACTTCACTAATATTACCCATTATTTGTTATGTTTAATTCCCTCTCATTCGGGTGTCGTCCGGGTATTTTCGGGTTTTAACCGCGTGTTATCCAGATATTAAAAATACCCTTAATAACCTTTAAACATAGTCCAGTTTAAGCGTTGATAAGTTATTTAGGCTTTTGCCGGGTGAAATTATAAGTTATGCGCGTATCGGGTGCGGTACGCGCACTTTATCCGTTACCGGGAGGTTTGTATAACAAGCTCTCACTTATGGCTTTGGAGTTCCAAAACCCATTATATTTTGTGAAATTCCTCTTTATTTTGTATCCCGGGTGTCCGGGATACGTTTCGCTTATTTAATTTTTACCGGGTAATCGCCAGTGTCCATACCGGATAGATTTACTTGCACATGATCCTATCATATTTTGTCATTAAACATATGCATTCCTATGCATTATTTGGGAATTGCTATCTTTCTAAGGCCTTAGTTAAATAATCAACACATAATTGCATTTAATTACGTTAATCGCGTATAGTTAATTAGTACGGAATTACCTCATTTTTGCCGGTTGTTACAGTTACCATTAGTTCTACACTTCATATGCGTCTCATATAAGTGCCCATTCAAGTACATGTCAATTACATACCACATAGGACTCAAATTAGTCACATAAACACATAATACACAATCTGTGTTTTTAGGACAGATTATGCACCATGAAAACTAATTTATTTAAAAAACTCAATAAATGAATTAAGCTCCCAAATTTTTACTGAATATTCTTTGGGGTTTGTTTGTTAACCCATATTTTTGTTTTGTCTAAAAACTAAACACCAAAATTATAAAAAATCGTACATCACACGTATATCCAGAAGGTTTCTACAACAGGTCAGGTTAGTAGAAAACTTCCCAAAAATTGTCTATTCATCCAAAAGGGATGAATCCACTTGGAAAAGTCAAATTATTCCAATGTTAATCTACTGTAAAAATTTCATAAATTAATTCTTTATAAAACTCGATTTAGGATGGTTTAAAGTTGACTCAGTTTGTTAATCCGAAAATCTGATATGACCTTTATTCAAAGAAAATTCCAAAAACTATTCAAACGACGTCCAAATCACTCGATTTTACCAATTATGAAAAGCTAAGACCAGGTGTAATATAACCATGCAAAGAAATCATTAAAACCATCAAGTTTATGTCATGTAACAGACCCTACAAGTTGACCTAAACATTCTATCTAGATTTTAATCATGCATAAACTCTTATTTAAATGACTCACGTGTGCGTATATTCGATCAACAACAATCAATAATCATCACAAAACATTTACAAGACCTAGCATGATCAGAACCTATCATAACACATGCAAAATCATAAACCCTAACGATCAAAACATCACAAACTAGCGCAACAAGTAACCTATCATATCACTAATCGTATAGGATCATGTTTAACCCATTAAATCTTTATAAACTTCAAGTTTTAATCTTTTTAAAAAGGTTTCAGACCTGGACAAACTTAGTTATAAGGTTTTTATAACATATTAAGAAGATTAAAGCATAATAGATTAAGGATTATACCGCAAGCTCTTCGAAACAATCAACCGAATGCTCTTGAAGCTTCCCGATCGATGTTCTTGCGCCTTAGCAGGTGTTTTGGGGTTAATATTTCGTAAATATGGCAGTAGGGGTGATTAGGGTTTGAGTTTAGGAGATACAAGAGGCTTAAGGTTGCTTAAATACATGTTTAAGTCGGTTTGGTGATGTCAGACGCCCGCGCGCGGCCGCTTGTAGCCTGTGAGCGGCCGTCCACAGAGCTTTGGCCCGCGTCGGGTTACCTGCTTCGTCGTACAACGTGTTTTCATCGATGTTTTCGCTATTTTGGACCATAATACGTGTAACCCCATGTGTTAAGACCCCAACCATTTACCGGTCCTCCTATTACGATTTTTATTAACGTATTCGGTTTAAGTTCACGTAATCACATACGGTTTGCACATAGTTTCACAGAGTATCACAGAAGCATGTAATTGCAATCAATCTCAATCAATTAACTCACAATTATTAAACTTCATTGTTCACCAACGTACGAGGTTCACTAATCATGCATATAGTCTGGTAATTCCCCGAATTACCACTTCATGCAGTTATTAACCTATAACTGTGCAATGTGTGTCCTATCTAGCTAACCCTAGTTAAGTAGAATGCAAGGAATGTAACTAGAGTTTAGTTAAAGTGAGAACCTGAAATTGTGGGGTATCACATTACATACATGAACCATTATTTGGTTCTTTATGATTACTTATTGATGTACTATCATTTATTTCATTTTTATGTTTTAGGTCCCGGTATTGGTTCTTTGGTCCCTAACAACTCTTTACGAGTTAACAAATTATCATCTTCAAGAAGTCATAATGATAACGGCCATTACTTGAAAAGGATCGGATTTGTAAAATCAACTAGTTTATCACACAAGTATAAGCAATCTAGGTGTGGAAACCCTGATCACATCCAAAATGATAATATCCAGATCAGAACACGATAATATCCATGATAAGCAGGTTTTCATTAATAATCAAGTAGTGATTTAGCTTACAAAGACCTTAGATTACAATGAAAACTGACTTTGGAACCTTCTAGACTCTCTCTAGAAAAGGTTGACACATGCACCGACCCTAGCCTTGCCGGATGAGACTGAAGACTTTGTGGTATATTCGGACGTGTCACTCAAGGGTCTCGGGTATGTACTTATGTAGCACGGTCAGGTAATAGCATAGCCTCACGCCAAGTAAAACTTCACGAGGTTAATTACTCAAATCATGATTTGGAGTTAGCACCTATTGTTTTTGCACTTACACTATGGAGACATTATTTATACGGGGTTCCTTGCACTACCTACACCGACCATAAGAGTTTGAAGTATTTCTTCGAGTAGAAAGATCTTAACATTAGGCAACGCAGGTGGTTAGAGTTGATCAAAGACTATGATGTGGAGATTATGTATCACCCAGGGAAGGTTATCAAGATGGCAGACGCTTGGAGCCAAAAGGAGTGGCCTAAACCTATTTAGGTGAAGTCTTGTCAGCTTATCTTGAAGCCGGATATAGAGTGAAACAGATCTCTAGTGTTTAGAACGAAGCCTTACAGGTGGAGTGGATTATGATGGAGTGTATGTGGTGTAACATCGCATATTTTCCCTAAATTTTTAATTAATAAAAAAATGTGTTTGTTTTAAACAATATATGTTTTTAAACACCTTAAATTAATAGTTATTTAATAAAATCGTGGGATTTCCCGACATTTTTGATAATTTAAAAAATTTTCGTAACATTTTTAATCTTGTGTAATCATATTATATATATATATATATATATATATATATATATATCTATAGTATATTATAAAGCATATACGAAGGACAAAATGGTCATTTTACACCATTTTCAACATGTACAAGCTTTTAAAGCTATTTGTACAAGCAATTGTTGCACACAATGTTGAAAGTTATCTTAGAATCTCACCCACAAGCTAACCTAATCACATCCTCTTTCTTCGTCAAATTGTAAATACAGTTTCAAAATTTGAACCCTCCTCATCTCTCTCTCTCTCTCTCTCTCTCATCTCTCCGTCAAAACCACTCTTGCAACTTTTGCGCTCCCCTATTCTGGTGGCCTTCTGTTCGTGAAAACAGAATTGTGGACCTTGAATTAATGTGAGGAATAGAGAGGGAGGGTAGTTTAAGTGTGTGTGAGAGAGAGAGAGAGCACATATGAGAGGAAAGTTGTAGATCTGGTCAGTATGAACCACCCCTTGATGTTTCAAATTCTTTTAGAGCCCCAAACCCTGATCTTGTGATTGTAGATCTGGTCAGTAAGAGAATGCTGAAGAATTTCTTGTTGTAGTGGTACTTTATATCTCTCATTTTACATTCTCTTTAAATTTTTAATATAAAAAACTTAGAATTTACAGTTAATGGGTAGAATAGGACTTTCTTGCTTTCTATACCTAATGTATCAGCAACTATGAAACCTTTTTTCATTAAAACAAAATAAGCTGTCATATTTGGTGTAAACTAATAAATCACTTTACAAGATAATTACATCTCACTAACATTGGAGTAGAGATGTAATTTGTTGCTTAGTATTTTAATGAGATATTATTTAAGTATGAACATATTCACAACTTGTCAGTAAAATAAATGAACACATTCATATTATAACTATGATTAAAATCGAGTTAGTTATCAATTTATATAATTATATGGTAGGTCTAAAATTAGCCACATTAATGAATTTTGGTAAATAATTAATCTTTTTTTTTTTTATAATTTTTGGTAGTGCTTGATGTTGGTTATATAGTTTTGGATTTTTATTGAGTACAATGGCAAGTTATTTAGCAAAGGGAACCCCTTCAAATGGGCCCGGAACAGTGCTTGCCTAGGAAAATCCATGAAACAGTGACTACCAGCCGTGAAGATGACCTTTGGCCGCCGGACAAGTGATGATTGACGATGGTAGCAGCTTGGGTGGTGGTTGGTAGTATTGGGTGCGGTTGGTGGTTGTTTGGTATTTGAGGTTTGCACTTGCTTATATTTTTCAAATTAAGACTATGATTTGCCCCAAATGGGTCACATATTAGTATTTAGCTAAAGGCGAAACACAATAAAATGGATCAGATGAGTTAAACAGGTTAAAAGTTGTTTGGTTAAAGTGTATTTTAATTCATACAAATTTCTTAATATATTTATTCAAGTATTTTAGATTGTTATTGTGATAATGCATATACTATGATTGTCTTCAGCGCATTAAATACTTATAAGCCCAACCCACTTCATTTTGGCCTGTACTGATAAAGTGTTAGTTTTAAGCTGAACATGCTTTGATATTTATTGGTATGAACTACATAGTTTTGATGGTAACGCTACGAATTTTTCTATTCACAGACCTCTTGATATATGTTGGGAGCTGGCCCAGCTGGAAGACACATACATTCTGTAAGGTATGTATTGGTATAAGGATTTGAGTGAAGGTTGAGTATTTCTTATTGTGCAGCAATAATTTTATAGTAAAAGTTCTCTGTCTTTACAACTTTTGTTTTATTTAGTCCTTACTCCTTCATGGAGAATCATAGCGGCATGGCAACTGGCAAGGGCTTGTGGTGTAATGTTGTACCACTCAAATCAACTTCCTCTCAAAATATGTGAATTCAGGTACCTAGAAGAAACGTTTGATATTATTTCCATTTTACATGTTTATAATTTGTTAATAGTACAATGTTGCTAAGGTAAATAATATTGAGATTTTATAGTTTTTATGTGATAATATATATTTTTATGAGTTATGTCGATCCTAATGTTATATTAAGCAAAAATGGCCTCAATTTTAAAATCCGCTTGAGGCCACCAAAAAGGTTGAGCCGGCCCTGAAGATACTGGTTGGATTTCTTTCCCACATTTATAACGCCCATAAATGTTAAATCCAGAAAAAACCTAGGAAAGGGACAAAGGGTCATATATCAGTTTCAGCTATAAAACTAGCATTGAAAATAAGGAAAGGTTCTATATCAGTTTCGCTTCTTTGATAAAAGTTTTAATTATGTTTGTAGGAGAAGAGCAAAAGATAGTTGAGACCACACATACAAACATGCAGCAACAAGCCAACTACTCAGATGTAGCAGCAACTATTACTCAGGTGAGGTAATCTCTTTGAATATATGGATTTTAATAAACTCTATAGCTTGCATCATTTATGTATTAGGTTTAATGATTCTCTTAAGCTTGCAATTTGTTAAAAGAATAAATTTGTGTGCAAATGATTATATATTTGTATATCCGGTTTAAAGGTAAGTTCTAAGGGGGGACGGGGCACTATCGGCAAGGGATGCTTGATTAGGGTTGTTGTCCGGCAACATTACCACCACCCCTTCGGCAATGTTCAAATTTGTTACCGTTTGGCAAGATGGAACCGTTCGGAAAGATGTGATTTTAATGATTTAGGCTAGCAAAACGTTAGCCAACACCAAATTATGTCCACCAACAATAACAATAGTCCTTGCACCCCATTCTAACTAAATCGAAATTAGAATGGAGAGCATCTTGCCCATGGTAGTATGACTTGACTTGAAAATTGTGTTTAATTAATAAACCTTCAGGTTTTTAAATCATTTCATAATTCCTTTCTAACATGTTATCCGGTTTAGTTTTTAGAGTTTGTACATTATGGAGTTTAGTCTTTAAAGTTAACAAAGATCATTCTATTAAAGGTAAATAATCATTCAAAAAGATAATAAAAATTAGAGATCTCTATATGAAATCATCTATTAAAATATTATGATTGATATTTTCTTATTCGTGTATTTGTTAATATTGAGTTGAGATCTATAAGGCTTATGAAATGGATAGACTATGCCGAAGCAACAAATAGAAGAACTAATACACATATAATACAATATATGATGAGGGGATTGATAAACTAATGCAATCTCTCAACCAAGTGTGGGTTAATATGAGTTATGTTGGGTTGAGCCAAATGTATAAATAAACAATATGCCAAATATGGCTACAAAACCCATATTATTACAAAAAGAACTTAACATTAATCAGTTAAGCGATTTAGTATGTATGTACGCATTTGAGTGCACTTGGAGTTGCTATTGGCCTATCTTGACATGTTGTGGCACTATGCACAAACTGATTAAGGAGGGTGTGTGTGTGCAATTCTTGGGAACAAATGACTGCCGTTTGGTGTGGTGGTCAACTCTTCACTCCTTCAGCTCTTTAAAGCGGGTTCGAGCCTCCCCTCATCCAGGACCGGTTTACCGGCGTACACCATTAATATACAGCATGGAGTAATAAGTTTAGTTTAATGGTCGATGGTTCGAGCCTCAATTCTTTTTATTAGTGATATATTTTACAAAAAAATGGTTAATATAATGTAATTTGTAGTAATTCTCTTTGCCTCTTGAGCGAAAAGTAATTTTAGGTTGCAAATTGGTGTTCTCGTAAGATAACATTAAGTTTACATTATTGGGCAACTTGTTATTTTACATTGAATTGGCTATATTTTCTCTTCTTGGTTGAGTCCATATTATTTTGATCTGTTATAAGATCAATTGATTTTTGCATATAGTATATTCATACATGGTGGTATAAATGCAGCATTAGAAAACATGACCAAGGATGACCGGAGGTGACACATGTATGACATCGTTACGGGAAGCGATTGGCTAGGTACTTTTCTTATATGGGATTTGCTTGTATGGACTATATTAAAAAAATGAACCGTGAATATTCTGAGTGTTCATACAATATTTTAAATGCATACAACACCTTTTTTTTTTTTTTTTTTGCATATTCTCTCTAAATTCATTTTAATCTTATAGAAAATATTGTAGCAAGAGATCTTTTTTTATGATGAAAAAGGTTTTTCATTTCTATAGGTGATTATGATGCTATCCAACTTGCATTTTCTGGTCAGAGTTGACTTTGGAAACCAGGTATGGAGGCATGAATTATCTTACTTTGTATGGTCAGGTCATGAAACATTATATAGAGTTCGTTATGGATATAATGTACATGGCAAAAAGGCTTAGCATTATTGTAAACAATGTCTTCGCTCAAACACGGGCAGGAAGCTTCCGCCGCAATGCGAAAAACTGAATTGTATATTGTCGCCGCCGCCGCATCGCGCGGGTTTCCTGCTAGTATATATATATATATATATATATATATATATATTAATATAGTTTATATATATAAAAATGCTTCAAAAAATTAAGTGCTGGTACCCGGGACTCGAACCCGAGTCCAACGCAGTCCAACGTTTTAACACAAACCCACAAACCAGCTGAGCCACAAATCCTCTTGTTAATAAATCACTCACAAATAAAGATAACACCTTTCCTTCTTTAAGAACAATCAACCAAGAAAGTTGTTAGGACAAAGAGGATTGGTGAAACCACTTTTGGAAACCTTAGTCTAATTCACTTCTGTCATTTTGGCTAAGTATAGAAGTACTGAAAAGAAAACAAAGAACTGCTGAAGAGAAGATATGAGAAGTGCTGAAGAAGAAACTTCATCAGAAGTTCTGAAGTCCAAACCAGACAAGTTCACTTCAGAAGTACTGAAGACAAACTACTCATCAGTAGTTTGTCATTCATCAGCACTTAGCATCGGATATTTTCCACCGCCTTTTGCATCAGTAGTTTTATTGTTTATTATTACTTTTAGCTGTATTTGTTAGTTTCAATGTTGCAACTTGTGCAACTTGTTTCTGATATTTCTGTACTTGCTTTTTAGGCAAGATACTTGTATGTAAACGTCTATAAATAGGAGGCTTCAACCTTCTATTTTAGACATTGATTTTAATAGAAAAATCCTTCAAACACTTTCACTATTCTATTCCATTTCAGTATTTATTGTGAATCTGTCTAAGTATCTAATTCTCATTTACTGCTTAGATTCATAATAAATACTTGTCATTTATTAGTTTCAATCATCTAGGGGGAGTAATAACTCTTCCTAAGTATAAAAAGTGTTGCTTTAACTTATACATTCCGCTGTGCTTATTATCTGATATACAAGAGCTTGCTAAACACTTAAGTGTCAAGATAGCAAGTTCTTACTTAGCAAAAAGAGCAAACTGATCCAACAATTGGTATCAGAGCGTTGGTTTATCTGATCACATATCAATCTAACAAATTGAGAATCAGACACAAAGCTCTTATTGATACTCAATAAAAAGATCAAAAGTTCACTTTTTATCAACAACCATCACTTAAAAGAGTCATCTGACAAATCAATACTCTTTAAAATGGATCCACATAATACTGGTTCTGCCACTAAACCTGCCATGCTTGTAAGAAATGAATACAACATATGGCAAAAGAGAATGGCACATACCTTGTCACAAACCAACACAGGTTGTTGGAGATCTGTGATATATGGTCCTCACAAACCAGTAAATGTTAATCTTGAAACTAATGTTCAGGTCCCTAAGGACCCAAAAGAATATACAGATGATGATTTCCTAAAACTTGAGCTAGATGCAAAAGCATTCTCTATGTTGGCAATGGCTCTCCCAAATGAGATATACTCTGGCCTTTTACATTGTGAAAGTGCCAAAGAACTCTGGGATTGTCTTAAAGAACAGTTTGGAGGAACTGAAGAGGTGATTGCCAACACCAGAGAGATTTTAGCTCAACAATATGAGACATTTGCTCATATTAATGGGGAAACTTTAACTCAACAATTTGAAAGATTCTCCTCATTAATATCTGAGCTAAAGTTAAATGGTCAGACCTATACAACAGTGTCTATGCTACATAGATTTTTAAGGTCTTTACCAGACAAATGGGAAACATACTCCATTGTTTTAAGATCCTCACCAGGTTTTAGCTCCCTCACTCTTACAAAACTCCATGGGAGATTACTTACTTTTGAGAGAGAAATTGATCAAAAGAAGAAATTACAATCATCTGGTAAAACTGCTGATGACTACCTTCCAGGTAGTACAGCACTTTTGGGACAAGACTCACCAACTTGTTCCTATGGATCTTATGACAACATTGACATAATAACTGGGATCTCATCAGAAAGATCTTTCCCAGGTTATGACAATGATGACCAAAGTCAAACTGCTGATAATCTATGTTTTATCATGGATGATTTGAAAAACTTTAGTAGTGATGACTTAGAAGAAATGGACATATTACACCAACTGGCCATGCTAAGCATTAAAACTAACAAGTTTTATAAAAGGTCAGGAAGGAAATTTCCAGGATTGACCAGTAATACAAAAATTGGTTTTGACAAATCTAAACTGAGAGTGTAGAAGCTCTAGCTTTAACCAATCACAATCTGGAAATAACTATAACCCCAATTATAATAGGAATAATGGAACTTAAGGGAGTGCTCATTTTATACAGGCACAAGCTCCTCAACAGCAATACATGCCACAAGTACAATATGTTCAAATGCCTGCTCAACAGATGCAGAGTCAACAATCAATCCCTCCCTTTCCAGCTGCTCAACATCCTCCATAGCCTCAACAACCCTCTCAACAAAGTCTTTTCACCTCAGGGTATGTTGACTGGAGCAGTCTCCCTTTTGACACCACAGAGTGCAATCCTGATGCAGACAACAAGGTGTTTGACATCAACTGGGGAGAACCAGACAATGGCAGAAAGAACTTTGCCTTAATGGCATTTGAAGGCTGTACTTCAAAATCTGCATTGTCACAGGTATCAAAAGAATCTTTGACAAAACTTTGCTCAAATTCTTGCAAAGAAACTTTTGCTCTCATAAGAGAGACAAATGTGCACTTACAAGGTAAAGCCAATGATTTAGAAAGAAAATACACACAGATGAAATGTGATTTAGAAAGAAAACTGTGTGTTAAAACAAAAGAAGTTTCTAAATTAACTGACTCGGCTATTGAAACCCAAAGACAAATTAAAATCATGCTAAATGACCTAGGAGATGTCAGACAAGAGCTTGCTTACACCAGGATCACATGTGAAAAATGGGTGGAATCTTGTAAGGGGTATCAATTATTGCTAAACAAACAAAGTGCTTCAAATGTTAAGTTTGGCATAGGATACCATCATGTTGAAACACCAACAGATTTCTCTCCCAAAACTACTGAAGATGGGAGAAGAATTGTTTCAAATGAAACTTCTGAAGGGAAAGACTGCACATCTTTCCATGAAAACTTTCTAAACAGAAATCCTGGTATTTTCAAAGAAAGTACTTCAGAAGTATTAACAAAATCTGACAATAAGCCATCAGTAGTTTCATCTACATCAGGAGTTGAGATCCTGAAAACTACTGATGAGCAAAATCTTTACACTAATGTCAGAAATTTGCCTTTAGATCAAAAACAAAAGGCAAAAGAGTGTAAAATTTGTGGTCTGTTCAACCACAAAACTGAATTTTGTAGATACAGAAAAGGAATTCAGTTCAATCAAAAAATTAAACAACAGGTTGTGGGAAATCAAATCAGAAATGATTATGAAAGAATCTTTAAACCCAAGAAACAACAACCTGAAAACACCTTTTCTCAGAAAAAGATAAAATCTCAACCAAAATCTTTTTCTCAAAATTCTTTGTCAGTAGTTAGACCTGAATCATCAGCAGTTTCACAAACTGCTGAGATACAAAATCTAATGAACATGGTACAACTACTGATGACCAAGGTTGATTGTGGTCCTGAAAAGGATACCACCATGGTTCTTAATGAAAAATCCATTGCCAAAAAGACATGGATTTCTCAACCTGGTCAAGAACAAACTGTAACTGTTCTCAAGAGCAAACCCAAAGCCAAACAGGCTTGGGTTCCTAAATCTAACTAATTTGCTTTTATGTGCAGAGAGTTTCCAGGGGCTTAAACAGCATATGGTATGTTGATAGTGGAGGCTCTATGCACATGACTGGATGCAGATACCTGATAAACAACTTTATCAGCCAAAGAGAAGGATCTGTATCCTTTGGGAACAATGCTAAGGGATATGTGCTAGGACATGGCAATGTCTCCTCTGGCAAAATACAGTTTGACAAGGTCAATCTGGTGGAAAACCTTGAATACAACTTGCTGAGTGTGTCACAAATGTGTGATAAAGGATATTCTTCCTTTTTCACAAAGACAGCATGCAAGATCATCTCACCAGAAGGCCAGAAGTTAATAGAGAAGATCATTGAAGATCATACTTTGCTGATTGCCAAAAGATGTGGCAATGTCTATGCAGTGGACATTGAGAAAGACAAAGTATTGAACAAGACTGCCTGTTTCTTCTCAAGGGCATCAACTTCAGAAACAGATCTCTGGCACAGGAGACTTGGCCATGTGAACTTTAAAACCATAAATAAAGTCACAAAAATGGGCTTGGTTAGAGGTCTACCTTTGAAAGTATACCAGTGTCAAGAACACTGTGTATCCTGTTTAAAGGGAAAACAGCATAAGTCCTCCTATAAGTCTATTGAAGAATCAAAAACAACTGCATGTCTTCAACTACTCCATATGGACTTATTTGGACCTGTCAAGATTATGAGCCTTGGTAAGAAGAAGTACTGCTTAGTCATCATTGATGACTACTCAAGATTCACATGGGTATTCTTCTTATTCTCCAAGGATGAGGCTGCTGAAATCATCAAGTTCTTCATTCTACAAGTAGAGAAACAATATTCTCTACCTGTCAAAACCATTAGAAGTGATAATGGGACAGAGTTTAGGAACAAAACTATGGATGAATTCTGTTTGTCTAAAGGGATTATTAAACAATACAGTGTTCCCAGAACTCCTGAACAAAATGGTGTAGTAGAAAGGAAGAACAGAACATTAATAGAAGGAGCAAGAACAATGTTAGCTGATTCTGGACTGCCCTTGTACTTTTGGGCAGAAGCAGTTAACACATCATGTTATGTTCAGAATAGAGTTCTTGTGGTCAAGAGACATTCCAAGACTGCCTATGAAGTTCTTCATGGCATGAAGCCCCTTATCTCCTTTTTCAGGGCTTTTGGGTGTCAATGTTTCATCTTGAACATCAAGGAATCTATTTCAAAGTTTGCTGCCAAAGTTGACTCAGGTTACTTTCTTGGTTACTCTTCAACTAGAAAAGCCTACAAGGTTTTTAATTCTCACACCAGGATAGTAGAAGAAACATTGAATGTCAAGTTCAATGAGTCAAAACACACTCTTATTCCAGCACATCCTGCTGAACTCTTTGACCTTGACAACTTCCACTTTGGACCTGAAAAGACTGTTACTCCTTCCAAACCTACTTATTATGGTGATCAAAGGTTTGATGATGAGGATCCTACACCATGGACTCCTCAAACAGTCATTAAGTCAACTTCAACACCACCAGAAGTTTCACAAACTTCTGATCCAACAAATACTGAAGGCCAAACTCAAACATCTGCTTCAGCACCTGCAACTACTGAAGACACTAAAACTGCTGAACCAGATATTATAGACCTCAGTAGTTTGTTTGAAGAACAAGAGCCACCTACACCTGTCAGTGGTTTACAACAACTGATTGAACACAGAGATCATCCACTTGATCAAATCATGGGTGATATAGCTTCAGGTGTTCTTACCAGAAACCAGCTCTCCTACTTTTGCCTATTTTCAGCCTTTATCTCTCAGTTGGAACCAAATAAGTACCAGGAAGCCCTCAAAGACAATAATTGGGTGCAAGCTATGCAAGATGAACTGCTTCAGTTCAACAAGCAACAGGTCTGGGAAATCTGTCCCTTACCTCCAAACAAGCAACCAATTGGCACAAGATGGGTTTTCAGGAACAAACAAGATGAAGCTGGTATGATAATCAAGAACAAGGCAAGACTGGTAGTTCAAGGGTACTCTCAAGAAGAGGGAATTGACTATGATGAAACCTTTGCTCCAGTTGCAAGGCTTGAGGCCATCAGGTTATTTCTGGCCTATGCCATTTCCAACAAAATTAAAGTTTATCAAATGGATGTGAAAAGTGCATTTTTGTATGGAAAAATAAAAGAGGAGGTGTATGTCTGTCAGCCACCTGGGTTTGAGGATCCTTCTCATCCTGAGTGGGTGTACAGACTTGACAAAGCTCTTTATGGGCTCAAACAGGCTCCAAGAGCCTGGTATGATACACTCTCCACCTTTTTACTCAAAAATAACTTTACAAGAGGTGCCATTGATAAAACTCTTTTCATTAAACATGTTGGAAATCATGTCTTACTTGTTCAAATTTATGTTGATGATATCATTTTTGGTTCAACAAACACAAAACTGTGTGATGATTTTAAGAAACTCATGCAATCAAAATTTGAGATGAGTACCATGGGAGAACTGCAGTACTTTCTGGGACTGTAGATCAAGCAACAAACAAATGGAACTTTTATACATCAATCAAAATATGTTAAAGAATTATTAAACAAATTTTCTTTAAAAGACTGTAAATCATGTTCCACTCCCATGACACCAATCACACAAGTTGAACCTGATGATCAAGGAAAACAGGTTGATCAAACCATGTACAGATGCATGATAGGTTCCCTTTTATACTTAACTGCTTCTAGACCAGATATTATGTTTTTAACATGTGTCTGTGCTAGATATCAATCAGCACCAAGGGAATCACACCTTATAGCAGTCAAAAGAATTTTCAGATATCTGAAAGGAACTCCAACACTTGGAATTTGGTATCCTGCTTCAAGCAATACCAAGTTATCAGCTTTTTCCAATAGTGACTATGCAGGGTGTAAGATGACAAGAAAGTCAACATCTGGTGGTTGTCAATTCCTGGGTAACTGTCTAGTGTCATGGCAATCAAAGAAGCAAACATCTGTTGCAACTTCAACTGCTGAAGCTGAATACATTGCAGCTGCAAGTTGTACATCACAGATACAATGGCTCCAATATCAACTTCTTGATTATGGAATCAAAGAGACCAAGACACCTTTGTTTGTAGACAGCAAATCTGCCATTAGCATCATTCAAAATCCGGTACAATTCTCAAAAACCAAACACATTGAGATCAGGTACCATTTCATAAGAGATTGCTATGAAAAAGGCAAGATTGAAGTGAAGCATGTAGCAACAGCTAATCAAATAGCTGACATCTTCACAAAACCCCTTGACACATCAACATTTCAGAAGTTAGTATCCATGCTTGGGACGCTAAATTTGTAAGTGTTTATTTTATTATTTTGCAAATTTTCATTTTTCACTTACAAACAGACAAAAAGTCTGAAACAAAACTTCTGAAAAGAGAGAACTACTGATGAACAAAACATCAGTATGGGGATAATTTCTGAAAAGTGTGTAACTTCTGATAAAATAATCTTCAGAAGTTATGAATAAAAGTATTTATAAAAACATTTCTCATCAGCTGTTAAAACTACTGAAGAGGAAATGGGAACTACTGATGAAGTAATCCTTCATCAGCAGTTTAGTCAAAAGGGCAAATCTGACTTTTCCCATCATCAGAGGTTTGACCTAATCAGTTTAAAACTTCTGATAAAAAGATTTTTAACCAAAGGCGGTTTAAAAACTTCTAATAAAGAAGATTAAAGCGGTTAAAACTTCTGATAAATACCTTTTCTCCACACTTATCCTTTCAAACTCAAAATATCCCTCCTTCTCTCTCAAAAACTCTCTCAATAACCTAAACCTGCAAATCAACTGTTCGATCAAAACCCAAACCACATGGCTCTCGTTCTAAAGCAGGGACACAATCAAAGGGCCTTTCTTGAAAAACAAGAAGGCTGGTCCCAATACGATGAGATCATTGATCTTGTCGTAAAATCCCAATATTTTACTGCTCTCACAATAAACCCACCAATTCACACTGAAACTCTAAATGAGTTCTGGGCAAATGCTGAGACGGTGACGGCGGATGATGAAGTCATTTCCCTCAACTCAAGAATAAAAGGGAAACCACTGACCATCACACCGGCCACACTGGCAACAAGACTGGGTCTGGATGATGTAACTGCCCCTGACCATGTTGCTAATTCTGATATTCACCTAACCATGACAGAGTGTGGTTATCAAGGCACTCTCTCCCATGCTACAATCTTCAAAAAATATTTTGAACCAAAATACAAGCTTTTGTTTCATTATATTATTATGTGTTTGAGTCCTAAAACAGGGTCTTATGACCAGATGCCCTCCACTTTTCAACCAATATTTCATTCCATTGTGAATGAAACTAAATTCAGGGCATCAAAACTATTTTTCAATGAGTTGGTGTTACATCACAATAATACCATGAAAAAGTTTTTGTTGTACCCAAGGTTCATTATGCAATACATAATAGGGTACTGGGTAATGAGGTGCTTGTGGGAAAAGTTTCAACTTTAAATCCATTAATCTCACAAGCATACTCTAGGCATAACAAACCGGCTGCCTGGCCAGAAGATGATCAGGGAGAACAACAACAAGTCCCCCTGAAGCCCACATCTTCCAAACTCACACCACCAAAAGCCAAACAGCCCAAGCCAACAAAGACAAAAACCCACCAACCCAAAAGAAAAGTTGTTCAGGAGGTTGGGATGCCTGAACATGCTCATGAGCAGTTTGCTCTTCAAATAGGTGAGACTGAAACACCCTCTCAGTCTCATCCATCTCAAACCCCACCAAGAGTACCCATAACCATTTTATTCAAAAGAAAAAGACTTAGAAAAACTATTGAAACTCACTCTTCTTTTGAAACTGCTGAAAAACAAATTTCACCTATTGCCCAAACTACTGAACCAACCCCTCAAATTTCTGAACCAGAGGCAATAGAAATTGCCAAACTTCTCTCTGGGCTAAAAGAGAAGATCCCATCTGATTATGTCAGTCCCCTACAACCACAACAAATAGGGGACATAACCACAACATCAGACATGGATGTGGACATCTCTAGCCCTATCCCAAGAGATGAGGGTGGACCAGAGTCTTTAAGCCCAATTTTAGAGACTCTTGGGGCATCTGAGGCTGCTACTAATCAGTTACCACCCAGTGGTGGATCTGAGGATAGAAGTAACATAGCTAAGACCTCAGATGTGGCAACTACTGATGAAGGCTTAATGCCTGAAGTAGGAAATCCTCAGAAACAAGAACAAGAGGTTCATGAGAGAACTGAGTTGGGCTCAGCTCATGATTTAACTGAGACAGTCCTCATTCAGGACAACATCAGGGATTCAGATGATTCCATTAATTTGGATGATGTTTCAAAAACATAAACTACTGAATTGACGGCACTTTATGAAGGTCCCGCTTCAGGGGTATCCAGGCTCAAGAAGCTAGTCACCCCTGCACAGGTTAAAGCCCACTCAATCCCTAAAACCCCTAGAGTGGCATCCTCTGTACAACATGAGGATCACCCAAAAACACCCCCTTCACAACAAATGCCTACCCAATTCCCTGGGCAAACAAGCATAGACCTGAACCAGCTATGCAGTCCAGAGGGTCCCCTGTACCACATGATGAACACTCTCATCAGAAATCACTTCCAAACATACACAGCTAACTTGGAGCTATCTATCAAGAATCAATTTGGAGTGATCAAGACAAAGATGAATGATCTGTCCAACAAGATAGACTTCAACAGCAAACAGATTGCTCATCTTCAAGGTCAATTCTCCCAACCCTCAACCTCAAAACTTAAACTTGATGAATCCAAAAAGGGGGAGAAAATCAGGGAACCTAAGTAGTCATTCCAAGCCAGGATAAGGGCAAGAGTGGCCATCCTTAAAAGAGATCAGAAAGATCAAGCCAGGAAAGAAAAACTGGCCAAACAGTTTGGTGTCTCAGTGGAAGAGATTGAAGCCACAGAAAAAGAAGATGAGACCCAAACCTCTGAAGAATCCCTAAGGCATAATGAAGAAACTTCTGATGGCAAAAGTTCTGATGAAGAATCAGAAAGTACTGAAGACAATCCTTCAGTAGTTGACAAACCATTAGCAGTTGTCAACCCATCAGAGGTTAACACTTCCAAACCTCAAACTGCTGACCCTTCTAGAACCACTGCTCCCATTCAACCAACATCTGATCCTATCAGGCCTACTACAGTTACAACAATGACTGTACTAAACCCTTCTCCTATCTCTCAATCAGCTGAATTACTAGAGAAGAGCTTAGTTGCAGCCAACAAGAAGGCCAGAGAAGATCTGATCTGGAAAACTCTGGAAGAAAGGGATGATCTAGACTTAAGCCATGAAGAAAAACTTCAGGCTTATGAAGCTGAACTACAATGGCAGGCTAGCCTTGATGAGATTGCTGAACAAGATAAAAGACAACAACTGGTGTCTTACATTACCAAGAACAGCAAGACTAAAGCCTATACACTCAAAGGACTCTCTATGCAAGAGCTGACAAGAAGAGCACAACTGCTTGCAGACAAACTGGCCACAAGCAAAGAAGGAAAGGCCAAGAGAGCCCAGATAATAGAAGAATTAGTAGCAGAGGGCTATGGTTCAAAAGCCTCAGTATCCAGATGGAAAGAAGAAAGACTAATGGATACTTACAGAAAATACATGGCTGCCAAGGCTGCAAATCCAGAGAAGTTTCAAACTGCTGATCCTTCAAGATCAGTAGTTAGAACTTCTGGTGTATCAACAAGAAGACCTGCTACTCAGAGAAAGAAAGCAGAGGACAATGTCAAAACTGATTTCAAAATGGTACTACTTGAAGGAAGTTCAATAGTCCATTCAGATTTTGACATTGAGGAGAAACCTCTGTTAACACAATTCAGGGATCCTTCCACTTTTGCCTACCAAATACAAAAGACCATCAAAGAAAAGATGCATACCAAGGTAGTGACTGAACACCATCTCCCAACTGTTCAGATGCCTGATATGCAACAACAACAAGGAAGAGACTCCCACCTGAGGTTAACTGAAACTGAAAGCATCCAACACTCAGGACCATCAACCCAAGGGACAAGTCTGGTTCCCTATTCTTCTGACTTTAACAAGTCAAAGATACCTATCATCAGATGGTCACTTACTGATAACAACTCAGTATTGTTAACAAGAAGAGACCTCTCAAGCAGGGCTTACAAGAAGATCAGTGATCTGAAGAAACTGTCAACACAAGACCTGCTCACAATTCAACATCTGGAACCACAGAGAGGATCTCTATCTGATGGACAGTTAAACCAGCTCAAGAACACCATGTACAAAGAGATATGGAAGATTGTTCAAGACAGAAGAAAAACATAAGGAATTAGTAAGGTTTCGGCTTCATCAATCCAGGGGGAGATTGTTAGGACAAAGAGGATTGGTGAAACCACTTTTGGAAACCTTAGTCTAATTCACTTCTGTCATTTTGGCTAAGTATAGAAGTACTGAAAAGAAAACAAAGAACTGCTGAAGAGAAGATATGAGAAGTGCTGAAGAAGAAACTTCATCAGAAGTTCTGAAGTCCAAACCAGACAAGTTCACTTCAGAAGTACTGAAGACAAACTACTCATCAGTAGTTTGTCATTCATCAGCACTTAGCATCAGATATTTTCCACCGCCTTTTGCATCAGTAGTTTTATTGTTTATTATTACTTTTAGCTGTATTTGTTAGTTTCAATGTTGCAACTTTTGCAACTTGTTTCTGATATTTCTGTACTTGCTTTTTAGGCAAGATACATGTATGTAAACGTCTATAAATAGGAGGCTTCAACCTTCTATTTTAGACATTGATTTTAATAGAAAAATCCTTCAAACACTTTCACTATTCTATTCCATTTCAGTATTTATTGTGAATCTGTCTAAGTATCTAATTCTCATTTACTGCTTAGATTCATAATAAATACTTGTCATTTATTAGTTTCAATCATCTAGGGGGAGTAATAACTCTTCCTAAGTATAAAAAGTGTTGCTTTAACTTATACATTCCGTTGTGCTTATTATCTGATATACAAGAGCTTGCTAAACACTTAAGTCTCAAGATAGCAAGTTCTTACTTAGCAAAAAGAGCAAACTGATCCAACAAAAGTCAACACCCATCTTAATTCCTTCCAAATCAAGTGTTTAACCGCGTTTTGGGATCATGATCTGATATGGAAAGTAATTATCGGCCTTCAGCGTACTCTACACGGTGTAATTATCATTAAAACATTCCATTGTTGAGCCTTATACGCCTTTTTAAAAAGGGAATGGGTCAAATCTTCCAAATCTATAAATCGTACGTATTAGTATAAATTGAAACCTGCCTAACAACCTCTGGGCACCGATTAAGCTTTCCCCCACTTCAAATTCCACGCAAAACAACCAATTGTTCGTTTTTTTGAACTTTTGAATCAAGATACTCGTGGCCGCGTTTCATCTCTATCGGGCTTGGTAAATCTCAATTCAATGTTTCTGTATTATAATCGCCCCTTATTAATCCTTAATCCCATGCTTAATCGGCCTATAAGGTTGTGTATAAACAAATCGTGATTCTAGGGTTCTTATGTTAATAGTTTAGGGAATATGACACATATTCGTATATGTATAAAATCTTTCTGCAACAAAATAGGACAACCATCTGATGTAGATCAGATGGTTGTGCACTCTATTTTACAATGAAGGGGCTTGGGTTCGATCCCAACCCCAAGCGATTTTTTTTCCTTTACTTGAAAATATAAGATTAAACACTAAGAACACAATATAAGAGTTCGAATCTGAGTATAATCGTTCTCAGGGTCCAGCCCAGTTGGGGCTGGGCTTGTGATTAAAACCTAAAACGGCCAGAGACTCGGGTTCGAGTCCTGGCACATAACACATTTTTTTAAGCTTTTCTTCTATAATTATACTATTTAATTTTTTTTAAAATAGTTTTTAAATACTAAAACTGGTCTATAAATTCTATGAAAATTATTTTATGTTATTCTGATGATAAAGTTTATTATACAATTTTTAGTTTTTCAAAAATCATTTAGTTAATATATATAAAATATATTACAAGTTTATTCATTTATAAGTTAAAAATTCTATAAAAATATCTAAACGATTTTATAAAATTCCACAAAAATTATTTTAAACTTATAAATCAATAGATATTCCAGAAATAATTTTTGATTTCAGAAAAAGGTTTATTAAATATTTTTAATTAATTTTCACTCTTTTAATCTTAGATAATTTATAATAAATTCGTTTTTCACTATTTTTACATCAAAATTTTACATAAATTATTTTTGTTCATTTAGAACAGAAATATAAATTTTAATTTGAAATTTTATTAATTTTAATAATTTTGACACTAATACTATATTTTGACAAATAAATATAAAGATACTATATATTCAATTATTAAGAAAATAATTTTATAAAAAATATTTTCATATCTACAACATTATAATACAACCATCCTTAATCAAAATTTTTTCAAAAATTCTTTTTATTTATTTATTTTAAAATTTCTTTTATTTATTAGTTCATTAATAATTTTACTTAGATAACAATTAAACATTTCCCTATCACCAAATTAGAAACCCTAGAAATAATTGTAGACTAGAAAAACTTAGACTTATTGATAACCTTAAACATAGGGTAATACTTGGCAACGTTTGGACCACACCTATTCCATTACAAAGGACTTGATACTTTGCTAAGGTGATTTTACATCCCTTTTTCTGTTTTACATTTTGGGGTGAAACATGTTTAAACATCTTATAAACTATCATTTACTTATTCTTACATTTTTGAAACTTGTTGATTCAATTTGACTGTAACAAAAAGACACAATACAATCATTAACGTTGATCAAACCGCCTGTTTAGATTATAGCGCTATAGGTCTGACAAACCCATCCTCCCGCATAAATTCAGGGATGATCGAAAGCAGTTACACTTTTACTAACTTGCGAGTTAGGTCTCAGTCGACACAAGGTTTGATTGTACAAAAGACGCATTGTTACATGTCGGACTCATATTCTTACATTACTCATTATTATACTTCAACTATGATTGCTATACAATATATTGTTTTCAATTATATGCAAAACCTATGTATTCTCACCAACTATTTATAGTTGACCCCCTATCTTTCCAACTCAACATGTTTCAGGTTTTACTTACTATTGGAAGTTGTACAAGTCTTGGATCACATAGTAGATTTGGACCTAGTTATGTAAATCTAGTTTATGTATTTATTAAAGTGCATGACAAATTGTAAATTGTTTAGTAATAGTCAACTTCAATTTAGTACCATGAGCTATTGAACAATCATCACTACGTGATACCTCGATGTTTCCGCCATCAGTTGGGGTTTTACAGATTGGTATCAGAACCATGGTTATAGGGACTTAGGTTATTAGAAAAATAATCTAGTCTATAACCTTAGAATTTTAGCCAGTACTAGCTTCTCTTACTTGCAACTCTACATGTTTCTATTCTCTATCTCCATCCTACTTCTTATCCCTACCTAACCTCTACAAGATGATTACTCTCCATCACTAGATTTACCATTAGACTAATAGGACAAATTCTCAAGTCCTAACCTGAACTACTTTGATAATCTCGTCGAAGCTCTATATTCTAATAACGAACACGTGCAATCTGGAAGGGGGAATGCATGTATTATGAGTTTTCTGTCTAGGACTGGCATTGAGCATATATCCCAATCAGACAAGGGACCTGGATGCCTACCTGAGAATTCTCGGGATGAGTGTTCACTTATAGGCTAAAGCATGTCTTCACTATGTTATTAGAATTTAGAAGCTTTGACAAGTCAATGTTTTCATTTATACGTTTCAATTAATGAATAAATGATTGCACTCCTCATTATATCTCGTTATCCTTGATTTATCCTATGTCTCATTGAAACCTTCATTGTATAGATAATGCCTCCTCGTCGTAGCTCTCGTATTAACAACGATCATGATGGTGAAAGCATCATCATCAACAACAACAACCATGACAACGATGTCCAACTCGTTGCGATCATTTCCCAGTAAATGGCTCAACAGATAGCGACGTTAATTCCCAACTTGGTGGCTCAAGTCGTTCAAACGAATTGAAATGGAAATGGCAATGGAAATGGGAATGGTAATCACAAGGGGAATGGCAATGAGAACGGGAATGCTCACCCAGTTTGCACCCTCAAGCACTTCAACACTTGCAACCCTCCCATGTTTAGCGGAGACAAAGGAGCCACTGCCCTCCTTCAGTGGTTTGAAGGTATCGAAATAACCTTCATTAATAGCGAGTTCCCTAACAATCTCAAAGTTCGCTATGCTATTAGTGTCCTCCACAAGCGGGCACTCACATGGTGGAACAAAGAGAAACGGACTCGCGGAGCTGAAGTCGCACTGGCTTTGACTTGGGAGCAAGCTAAAGACATCATGAAGGCGGAATTCTGCCCTCGTAATGAAATCAAGAAGTTAGAGGATGAGTTTCATGTTCTGGTTCAGGACAGTGGGGAGAATTTGGCCTACAACACTCGTTTCCATGAACTGAGCCTATTGTTACCACATAAGGTCACACCCCTACCTATTGCTATCGAAAAATATATTGGTGGCTTACCCATGCAGATTCAGGACACGGTGTGGGGAAGGAACCCTGCTACCCTTGAAGAGGCCAAGCGTCTAGCAGCCACCTTAACTGAGAGTCACGTAAAGAACGGGACCTTATTTCGGAAAGGCGAGAAAGCAAGTATTGTAGCCGCAGTAACTACTCAGAACCAGAAGCGCAATACCAGGGATCTTGATGCAAACCTCACTACATAAGCTTCTAACAAGAAACCTTATACGGGAAACTGTCCTTTGTGTAACACATGCAAACGTCATCATCCCACCGTTTCACCATGTCGCTTGTTCACCAATTGTGGTAAGTATGGCCATCTGGTCAACACATGTCGTGAAGCCCCAAACCCCAAACCTCAATACCAACCAACCCTGCTTAGGCTTCTAATCCTAATCGTCCCGGCAGATACAACTATGGTCAGTGCTATGAATGTGGAGACCCAAACCACTTTCGTAACCGGTGCCCTAACTTAAACCGAGATCAAGACCCTCCAGCTGCTTAACAACAAGCTCTACCATTAGAATGTATTTGCTCTTAAAATTCTATGTATTGATGAATTTTGATTCAAGTAATAAATCCTAGTACTGAAAATTTTGTCTTTTACATAAGGGTTGTTTATCTAGTACGTTCATGACACTTGAATACATGCCTGGTTAAGTGTGATATTAATATCTAAATCTATACAATTTCAACTCACATACTATATTTGTTACACTTATAAACTTGCTTACATGAACATATTATCAATTTGCAATTTATGTGTGAAATAATTGTTACACTTAATCAACAATTGGTAGAGGATGAAGTACTTGCTCAACAGTTAGTAGAGTACCATATAACCTACTCAACGATTGGTAGAGGTCCTAACAACTAGCTCAACAATCGGTAGAGGTTCTTACTCACTGACTGGTAGAGGTCTTTTTCCTGCTCCACAGTTGGACTCATTTTTTGATACATTGTAAGATTCAATCACAAGGTTATTTTGCATTACTTGTTTTACATGTGTGTTAAGAGTCATAGAATGACACAAAACCCTAATGTAAAGTAAATTGGTGATTGCGGTCCGGAACGTAATCATGAATTTATAGGAACGTTAAGGTAGTGTGAAATTCTATCAAGGTTTTCGGTAGATAATCAATTATAAACTCTAGTTACCTGGTAGTTCATTTGGTCTTTCTATGGTCAATCAACTCATGCATTTCCTTTAGAATTCCTAAAACTTAAGATTAGTGTTTTGCTAGATTCTTTTCTCCTTGCTATTCCAGACGAACCTAATCCAACCTTAAAACTCACATATATCAAACCTCTTATCAAATTTATTCAAAACAGATTATTCTATTACCTATAAATTCAAGTGGTTGCCCTAATTCCTACCCAATCACCCTCAACCCTGTGTTTTTAATAACTTCGGGATAAAGTTTCCAAAAGTAGGGGAGACTGTAACATCGCATATTTTCCCTAAATTTTTAATTAATAAAAAAATGTGTTTGTTTTAAACAATATATGTTTTTAAACACCTTAAATTAATAGTTATTTAATAAAATCGTGGGATTTCCCGACGTTTTGAATAATTTAAAATTTTTTCGTAACATTTTTAATTTTGTGTAATCATAATATATATATACGTATATATATTAATATAGTTTATATATATATATATAAATCCTTCAAAAAATTAAGTGTTGGTACCGGGACTCGAACCCGAGTCCAACCCGGTCCAACGTTTTAACACAAACCCACAAACCAGCTGAGCCACAAATCCTCTTGTTAATAAATCCCTCACAAATAAAGATAACAACTTTCCTGCTTTAAGAACAGTCAACCAAGAAAGTCAACACCCAGCTCAATTCCTTCCAAATCCAGTGTTTAACCGCGTTTTGGGATCATAATCTGATATGGAGAGTAATTATCGGCCTTCAGCGTACTCTACACGCTGTTATTATCATTAAAACATTCCATTGTTGAGCCTCATATGCCTTTTTTAAAAAGGGAATGGGTCAAATCTTCCAAATCTATAAATCGTACGTATTAGTATAAATTGAAACCTCCCAACAACCTCTGGGCACCAATTAAGCTTCCCCCCACTTCAAATTCCACGCAAAACAACCAATTGTTCGTTTTTTAAGCTTTTGAATCAAGATACTCGTGGCCACGTTTCATCTCATTCGGGCTTGGTAAATCTCAATTCAATGTTTCTGTATTATAATCGCCCCTTATTAATCCTTAACCCCATGTTTATTCGGCCTATAAGGTTGTGTATAAACAAATCGTGATTCTAGGGTTCTTATGTTAATAATTTGGGGAAGATGACACGTATTCGTATATGTATAAAATCTTTCTGCAACAAAATAGAATAACCATCTGATGTAGATCAGATGGTTGTGCACTCTGTTTTACAATGAAGGGGCTTGGGTTCGATCCCAACCCCATGCGATTTTTTTCCTTTACCTTAAAATATAAGATTAAACACAAATCACACAATATAAGAGTTTGAATCAGAGTATAATCGTTCTCCGGGTCCAGCCCAGTTGGGGCTGGACTTGTGATTAAAACCTGAACCGGCCATAGACTCGGGTTCGAGCCCTGGCACATACAACATTTTTTTAAGCTTTTCTTCTATAATTATACTATTTATATTTTTTTAAAAATAGTTTTTAAATACTAAAACTGGTCTATACATTCTATAAAAATTATTTTAAGTTATTATGATGATGAAGTTTATTATAAAATTTTTTGTTTTTTAAAATACATTTAGTTAATATATATATATATATATATATATATATAATATTACATGTTTATTCATTTATATGTTAAAAAATTTATAAAAATATCTAAACGATTTTATAAAATTCCACAAAATTATTTTAAACTTAAAAATCAATAAATATTCCAGAAATAATTTTTGATTTCCGAAAAACGTTTATTAAATATTTTTAATTAATTTTCACTATTTTAATTTTAAATAATTCATAATAAATTCATTTTTCACTATTTTTACATCAAAATTTTACATATATTATTTTTGTTCATTTAGAATAGAAATATAAATTTTAATTTGAAATTTTATTAATTTTGATATTTTTAGACACTAAGACTATATTTTGACTAATAAATATAAGTATACTATATATTTAATTATTAAGAAAATAATTTTATAAAAATTATTTTCATATCTACAACGTTATAATACAACCATCCTTAATCAAATTTTTACAAAAAATCTTTTTATTTATTTATTTTTCAGATTTCTTTTATTTATTAGTTCATTAATAATTTTTCTAAGATAACAACTAAACATTTTCCTATCCCCAAATTAGGAACCCTAGAAATACTTGTAGACTAGAAAAACTTAGAATTATTTATTGTCTTAAAGATAGGGTAATACTTGGCAATGTTTGGACCACACCTATTCCATTACAAAGGACTTGATACTTTGCTAAGGTGAGTTTACATTGCCCCTTTTTCTGTTTTACATTTTGGGATGAAACATGTTTAAACATCTTATACACTATCATTTACTCATGTTTACATTGTTGAAACTTGTTGATTCAATTTGACTGTAACAAAAAGACATAGTACAATCATTAACATTGATCAAGTCGCCTGTTTAGATTATAGCGCTATAGGTCTGACAAACCCATCCCTCCGCATAAATTCAAGGAGGATCGAAAGCAGTTACACTTTTACTAAGTTGTGAGTTAGGTCTCAGTCGACACAAGGTTTGATTATACAAAAGACGCATTGTTACGTGTCGGACTGATATTCTTACATTACTCATTATTATACTTCAACTATGATTGCTATACAACATATTGTTTTCAATTATATGCAAAACCTATGTATTTTGACCAACTATTTATAGCTGACCCCATCTTTCCAACTCAACATGTTTCAGGTTTTACTTGCTATTGGAAGTTGTACAAGTCTTAGACCACATAGGAGATTTGGACCTAGTTATGTAAATCAAGTTTATGTATTTATTAAAGTGTATGACAAAATGTAAATTGTTTAGTAATATTCAACTTCCATTTAGTACCATGAGCTATTGAACAATCATCACTACGTGACACCTTGATGTTTCTGGCATTGGTTGGGGTGTTACATGTGGGGGCAGCAGGGACTATTGGAAAGTAATGGAGACAGGGTTATGTTCATGAAAGAGCGGATGTGGATACCTAGATATGGTGGGTTTAGGGAGAAAAAATCATGGATGAGGCACATAAGACCCGCTATTCTATTCATACGGGGGCGACCAAAATGTATCAAGATCTCAAGAAGAACTATTGGTGGCCAACAATGAAGTACGAGGTAGCGACATATGTGAGTAGGTGTTTGACGTGTATACAGGTTAAGGCAGAACACCAGAAACCGTTTGGAAAGATCCAACCTTTGGAGGTACCAGAGTGGAAGTGATCACTAAACTACCCCGTACGTCTAAGGGGTTTGACACTATTTGGGTGGTGGTGGATAGGATGACCAAGAGTGCTCACTTCTTGCCGATACGAGAGACCATTAACTCTGAACGGTTAGTAGATTTGTTTATTCGGGAGATTGTATCACGGCATGGTGTACCAGTGTCTATTGTTTCTGTTAGGGACACTAGTTTTACGTCGAAATTTCGGAAGAGGTTTCATGAAGAAATGGGTACTAAGCTACACATCATCACCACGTATCACCCACACACAAAAGGTTAGTCAGAAAGGACAATCCAAACTTTTGAGGATATGTTGCGGGCATACATTATTGATTTTGGGGTTAGTTGGGATTATCACCTACCTTTGGCAGAGTTTTCTTATAATAATAGCTATCACGCCACTATTAGGATGCCACCGTACGAGATGTTATATGGGCGCAGATGCAGGGCTCTGATTTGTTGGGGTTCCATTGGGCAGAAGCAATTGCATAGTTTGGAAGTAGTCGAGGCAACCACCGAAAAACTTGGTAAAATTAAAGCTTTCATGAAGGCAGCTCAGGATCGACAGAAGTCTTATTCCGATAAGAGGAGGAGGCCTATAGAGTTTAACGTGGGTGACTGCGTCTTATTGAAGGTCTCCCCTTTGAAGGGAATCATACGCTTTCACAAGCGTTAGAAGCTCAGTATGAGGTTCATCAGACCTTTCCGCATTCTTGCACGTGTAGAGGAGGTGGCTTATTAGTTAGATTTACCCAGGGAACTCAAGGGTATCCACCCAACCTTTCACGTGTCACATTTAAGGAAGTTCCTGGCGGATGAAGAAGCTCATATACCGCTTGATGATACAGAACTGGATAAGAAGTTAAACTACATCGAGGAGCCTATTGCCATTCTTGATTGTAAGGAAAAGAAATTGCGCAAGAAAGTGGTTAAACCGGTGAAGGTATAGTGAAAACACATAAGGGGGTCGGAAGCTACTTCGGAGTCCGATTCAGAAATGATGAGACTCTATCCACACTTGTTTCCCTTGCAGCAGGATTTGGGGATGAATCCACACTTGTTTCCCTTGCAGCAGGATTTGGGGATGAATCCTAATGCAACCGGGGGGGGGGGGGAGACTTGTAACACCCGTAGATTCCCGGACTTGTCTTTCGTCTTGTAAAGTTTTTCACTTGCATTTTCCAATTTTAGTTTAGCTGAGGGGGCTCTTTGGCGTTTTAATAAACTCTTTTGAGTAGCTTTCGGAACAAGTTACATGGATATCAAAGTGGAGGGACCTAATTGTAAAATATTACAAGATGAAAACCCTAATGCTCCTCCTTCCCTTTTTTACAGTTCACGGTGCAAACAAGGGCCCCCAAACCAGAATTATTTTTGATATTCAACAGCCTCCCAAGCATCATTCGACTTCCCCAAGGCATCCCTTCAAAACATATATTAATCACTACGCAATCATGAGTTAATCCGAGTTATTAATCATGGTTTTCTTGGCGAATTAGGGTTGGATTCGGCTCAAACAATTGGATTTCGATTAAGTGATAATATTTGGGGATTTTTCCTCTAAGTTAGCCTGCAAGGTTAGTTCTTCATTCCCTAATTGAATCCTTAATCAATTGTTGTGATAAATCATTATTGATTGGATTTCTTGAACTAGGGTTTGTAAAGCGGCCCTAATCAATTGAGCCAAGTTTGAAGGTTATTAAAAGGTTAGTATATGAAGTCCCTAAGTGAATTCGTGATTAATTTTGACGTTATGATCCATTAATTGATTGAATTTAAAACTATGGTTTTGAAATCGGCTTAGCTAGTTCTTGGAAGATTTGGTGGATTTAATTGGGTGTTTTGCTTCCAAACCATCCTAAGGTATGTGATTAACATCATATTAAAAATGGGGGACATTGGTGAAGGTTTGGTGGGTCAATTGATTAAATTGTGATTCTAGGGTTCTTGATTTGGGAATTTTTGAGTTGTTTGTGTTAATAAATTAATTAGTTGTTTAATTCAGCCCTAAGTCCCCATTTAGGATATGTTTTAATATAAATTATGTCTTCGCATGATTAAAAAGTTTATTGGTTAACAATGGTAAAATCGGGGTATTCGGCTTGTAAGAAAATGGGCAATTTGGAACAAGGTGTTGTTGTGCACACGCCACCCAAATATGAAGTTTAAGGGCTGAATCGACCAATTACACCTTTCTAGGAACTCAATATTACCCAGTTGACCCGTTAGAAACCATAAAAGTCTTATAGGCCTATCTTGTAATATAAATTGTTACTTGGCAGGTGTTTGATTGTGTGTGTAGCCTCCCGATATCAACTTGCTAGTTGCGTGTTTGTTCTCGCTTTCAAGTGAATTCATGAAGCCCATTTTACTGTTTTTAAACATTTTGGGCTAATATGCTTGTCTTGAAAGTGTACGTCGGACCTTGCTTGTTAGATTGGGATTTTCCTTGATTTATACTTGTTTAGGTTAAATGCGTTACTATATATTTATATTTATATAATTGAGCTATGATAGTTATACAGTATGTCTGCTCTGATTTATAGTTATGGTTTGAGTCTTAGTAGGCGAAATGCGCTTATGTAGACTTGTTGTAGTTTTGTGACAAATAGGCGGAATGCGCTTATTGTAGATTTAAAATAAAGTCTTATGTTAAGTAGGTAGATTGCGCTTATTCTAGACTTTACATTTGCTTAGGGAACATATAGGTGAATTACCCTTATTGTAACTCTAAGGTTAAGGAATTTGTAAACTTATATTTTGACAATTTACTTATTATTTAAGAACATCATAAAACTTGAATTCACTCAGCTCGTCTGACTTTGCGTGCATATTAGCTTGATTTTCAGGTTTTGAAGAATAAAAATGATGCCTTGGCATGTTGCAGGACTACTCAGATGCGGTTGACATTTTGAATAAGAAGTGTCTAATTTATTTGCTTGAAAACTCTTTTTCTAAAACTATTGTTTTGGTTTAACAAATATGCTTTGAACCGTTATGGGAATTTCATGTTTGAATTACTTAAACTATTTACTCCCCGTTACGTGTTTTCTAATAATAAAATAAGACTTCTTGAGTACTAATTATGGTTTTGGTCTTTGAATGCCAACTGTTTGACACCCGGATTTAGGGATCTTCCACGTCTATCCTATCCTTACCTGTGGGCATGGATGATTTCGTGGGTTATTGTGATGCTTCGCGTCAAGGCTTGGGTTGTGTTCTGATGTAACATGACAGGGTGATTTCTTATGCCTCTAGACAGCTGAAAATTCACGAGTTAAGGCAAACATGGTTGCGGATGCCTTAAGTTAGAAAGAACATGTTAAGCCTTTGCATGTTTGTGCTTTGGGTCTGACCATTCATATGAAGTTGACTGATCAGATTCGGAAGCCCAAGGTAATGCGGCTTATATGGCTTGTGGCTTGACTTGTTCCAAGGTTAAAGAAAAATATAAGAGACCATTGGGACTACTTCAGCAACCTGTGATTCCTATGTGGAAATGGGAATGCATTTCTATGGACTTTATCACTAAGTTTCCCAAGACATTAAATCGTAATGATGCGATTTGGGTGATTGTTGATCACTTGACGAAGTCTGCCCATTTTCATCCTATTCGCGAGACCAATAAGATGGGTAAACTAGCTAACTTGTATATCAAGGAATTGGTTTCTAGACACGTAGTGCCTGTATCTGTTATATCGAACCGTGATAGTTGTTTTACTTTGAGGTTTTGGCAAACCTTCCAATAGGTTATAGGTACCCGTTTGGATATGAGTACCACATACCGCCCTCAAACGGATGGGCAGGGTGAGCGAACCATCCAGATGTTAGAGGATATGTTGCGTGCTTGTGCGATTAGTTTTGGTGGGAATTGGGATTCTCACCTACCGTTTGTAGAGTTTTCTTACAACAATAGTTATCACATGTCACACCCTAGTCAGAGGACCCCCTTGCGTGCGACGTGTTGGTACCTGGATATACTTATTTATTTATAGATATTGCAGCGAAATTTATTGGTCCCAAATAAGTAATAAGAAACTTTTATAAAAAAAAACTTTGATATATATTTTGGGATTTAAAAACCCATAGTACAAAATATTTTATCAAAACATCCTGTTTTAACACAAGTTTACAGCATAAAAGGAAATAAACTTTCTTAGGCATGAGGAGTTGATATATCCCTTCAGTGTTTATTCCTATCTATATATTTTAAGCCACCAAGTATCTTATGCCTAGGGAACCTATATATCCTTTCAGCATGCACATGAGCCTAAAATATCTTTATTCATCACCTGAAAATGTTTTAAAAAATAATACGTTAGCAAAACTGGTGAATAGCGTTTATGTGACACAAATGATCATTTTAGACATGCAGCATATTAAATTGTTTAAGCATAGCTGGAATTAGTAATCTACACATTCAGAATAACTATTGTATACCCTGGCATAAGAATTCAAGTGATCCAAACTTTAAGATACACTACTATCGGTGTCTTTAGGTATTTTACACCTCTGGACTACTGCTTTATTTATGCCAGACCCACTAGATCATAATCATCGTGTGTGTATTATTTGATCAAATCATACGTATACATTATAGCCTCAGTGTTATCTATAGATTACCTAAAGACATTGTTCTAAATCATTTGACAAAAGATTGGTTTAAAATATCCCAGATGCCTGTGCACATCTTCAAGTTCCATGATCCTGTAATTCAATAGCACACGCGTGTGTAAGTAATCATACAACTTAAACACTAGGCTTACTTATGTGTATGATGTGTCTGGCATGGAACTTGTGGAGCGCATCAGGATGAATGATATTTTCCATCTCATGAAAACGTTTTGAAAACCGTTTTGTTTAAGTTATAGTTTGACTCGAAAAGGAATCTTAGTTCGCTATAACCTCGTGCTCTGATACCAATCTGTCATACCCTGCCAAGTCGAAAACATGGGATGTAAGTTTGAAATGTTTTCGAGCACATAAGTCACGTAAGCATCAATTCATAAATTCGGAGATATATTAAAAGATATCATTATTTAACATTTGAACAAGATAATATTGTCATAAAAACCATACTTCCAATGACATTGTTCTAAATCATTTGACAAAAGATTGGTTTAAAATATCCCAGATTCCTGTGCGCATCTTCAAGTTCCATGCTCCACGATTAATTGCCTGAAAAAAATGCAAATAAAATATGTCAACAATAAAGTTGGTGAGTTCATGGGTTTTGATGTATGTGTAAACCATGGAAGAGTAAACCATTGGCTTGATAAGACAATGATCGTTATATGACTGACATGAACCTGTAACCAAACCTTGATGAATGTTGTGCCTCACCGATTGTACACTAAAAACAATGAATAAATGTGAAATATAAGCACTCTCTTGATGGCTGTAATCCAGTTAGAGCGACTAACCAAGTGTAACATTACGCATTTATACTTGTACGTTACTATTATCATGAATAAAAACGTCAAGTTTCATTATTATTATTCGTCTTTAAATATTATTGTGACGTATTTGGAACCCTAATACTATATTAATTATATATAATATACATATATATAAGAAATAAATGTCAAAAAAATTATGCTTGGGCCGGGAATCGAACAGGCGCCCCAAGCCGGGTCACATACACAACAAACCCAACCATCTGGTCTACACACACATCTCGTTTTATTCTCAGCATGCAATTATTATATAACAAACATAGTTCTTCACAGTTGACTAGGAAAGTCAACTGTGATGTCAACTTACCAAAATCAAGCCTATTATACGCGTTTTGATTCCAGATTTGGTATAATTTCATGATTGCCGGTCCATTACGCGTAAAACCCACGAGCAATCACCATCAATTCATTCCAATAATGGCCAATCATCCGCGTCATCATCTTTATGAGGGTCAAACTTACCAATTCATTCATCCAGACCCTCTCCCTATAAATTGGACATCACAAAACCTTCTCACATCGCCGAATACTCTCTCTCAATCCCCAATTTCAAATTCAATTCAACTGTTCTTGAGTTTTGGTTCGAAGTTTGACTTTCGGATTGACTGAACAATTCGTATACAATTCGTTCCTGTAAGTGCTCTTTTTCATGTGGGTTTTGTTCTTTGGCAATCACACAACAATAACCCTATGATTAATTGGGTTATTGTTGTGTGAATCGTGTGATTGTAAAATCTAGGGTTCGAACGTTCATTTTGGGGAAGAACACTATTCAGTACTTGGTTTTATAATTAAAATGAACTAGAATCAAACACAACCACTAATCTAGATCAAGTGGTTGTGTCTGATGTTTGTTTTTCCATACGCGCGGGTTCGAGTCCCCGTATAAGCAGGTTTTATTCTTTTCTTTTAATTGTATATAAATCAGAATTTTCGTATATTATATAATTAAATTAATCTGAAACTAAACGTTCTCAGGGTCCAGACCAGTTGGTCTGGGCTTGTGATTTAAAACCAACGAACCGGCCAAGGGCCCGGGTTCGAACCATGGCATCAACAAACATTCTTTTTAATTAAGTATATATATATATATATATATATATATTCCTTTATATTTTTAAAAAATTCATTTTAAAATATTAAAACTCTTTTATAAATTCTACAAAAATTATTTTATATTAATCTATTGAAAAAGTTTAACATACAATTTTTAGTTTTCAAAAATTTATTTATTTAATATATATAATAATTAATTCAATTTTATTCTATTTTATTTATAAAATTCTATAAAAATATCAACACAATTATATAAATTTCCACAAAAAATATTCTGAGTTTTTATAACAATAAACTTTTCTGAAATGATTTTTATTTCTGAAAAATCATTTATTTAATATTTTTAATCAATTTTTGTTATTTTTAATCATATATAAATCATAATAAATTCATTTTCCAATATTTTTGCACCAAACTTTTATATAAATTATTTCTATTTATTTGGAACAGAAATACAATTTTTAATTTAATAATTCTTTAATTTTAGTATTTTTAAATATTAAAGTTATAGTTTAACAATTTGTAATAAATAGATTTAATATTCTATTTTTAAGAAAATAATTTTATAAAAATTATTTTCATACTTAAAACTTGTTATTGTGACCATCTTTAATTTAAAATTTATAAAAATACTTTTGTTTATTTATTTATCACATTTCTCTTATTATTCAAACCTTTTATTTATTAATCAAACGAGCACTTATCCCCAATTCGAAGCCCTAGAATATATTTGTAGACTAGAAAGACTTAGACATATTTATTACCTTAATTATAGGGTAATATTTGGCATTGTTGGGCAACACATATTCTATTTTTCACAAGACATAACATTTTGCTAAGGTGAGTTTTACATAGCCCCTTTTCTATTTATCACCATTTTTGGGGTGAAACATGTTATAACATTTCTATATGCAATTCAATCATAAAGTGTCTATGTGTTTTTCTATGTTGCATTATGTCTTAAACATGACTAGGGTAAGCACAATATTCTAGCATAATCATTAACATTGATCAGCCGACGGTATACAATGATAGATCTATTGGACTGACAATCCCACCCGGATACGTGCCTCCTACATAGGTAGCGTGGGTGATTGTTATCGCATAACATAATCGAGTGAACCATGAGCGTATGGGATGTACCACAATATAACAGTCACAATGGTTGATTATGCACTCGATTTACTTCTAGTATGTTTTTACATATGGACTAGATTTGCCATGACACTTGAATTGTACAAGTTTTATTCGATTATCAAAACCTATGTAATTCTCACCAACTTTTGTTGACCCAAAAATATTTTCAAAATTAACATGTTTCAGGTAACAATGAAGCTGAGGCTTGAGTATGCATGAGGATTTATCATGAAGTTTTTATTTGAAGTTATTTGAAGTTGTTGCTTTATTTGATATCATGTATTTGGATTTCTAGACATCACTTTATTTTGGATATTTATGTTATGAATAAATTATTTAAAATTCAATTTATACCATGTGCTACTGAAACAATCATCAATACGTGACATCCCGATGTTTGCGCCATTGGTTGGGGTGTTACAGATTGGTATCAGAGCCTTGGTTATAGGGAATTAGGTTATTAGAAAATAATCTAGACTATAACCTTAGGGACTTAAACACTACTTGCTTCACTTACTTGAAATCCTAATTGCTTCCTTAATCTTATCCCTACCCTATACAACCCTAAGCCTACAAGTGACTACTCTTATTCGTCTGCTGCAATCCTGATCCACCATTAGATTAATAGGACAAAATCCTCAGGTTTATCTTGAACCACCTTGTGATCCCGTCGAAGTTCTAGATTTTAATAACGAACACGTGCAATCTGGAAGGGTGAACGCCTGTATTCTGAGTCTTCTGTCTAGGCTGGCATTGCGCATATATCCCAACCAGACGAGGGACCCGGATACCTACCTGGGAATTCTCGGGATGAGTGTTCACTTATAGGCTAAAGCATGTCTTCATATGTTATTAGAATCTAGAATCTTTGATAAGTCAACGTTTTCGTTTATTCGTTTTAATTAATGAATAAATGATTATATTCCTTATATAACCTCATTCATTTCATTGTGTCTCTTACAGATCATGCCTCCACGTCGCAGCACTCGCCTTAACAGTGGTGACAATCAAGATGAAGTGAATAGCAACAACCACGACGCTAACCACAACAACGACAATAACAACAACAACAATGGTGTCGATGCCCAACTGGCTGCGATCATTTCTCAACAAATGGCGCAGCAAATCGCGACTCTGGTTCCTAACTTACTAGCTCAACTCATCCAGATGAACGGCAACGAGAACGGTAACGGCAACGGAAACGGTAATGGAAACAGAAACGGAAATGGAAACCACAACGGGAACGGGAATGGTCTCCCAGCCTGCACTCTTAAGCACTTTAATTCCTGTAATCCCCCTAAGTTCAGTGGAGAAGAGGGAGCTACGGGACTTCTACAGTGGTTCGAGGGTATTGAGAATACCTTCATTAACAGTGAGTGCCCTGACAACTTTAAGGTTCGTTACGCCATGAGTGTTCTTCACAAACGAGCACTCACTTGGTGTAATGAGGAAAAGCGCACCCGTGGAGCCGAAGTTGCACTTGCTATGACATGGGATCAAGTCAAGGAGGTTATGAAGGATGAGTTCTGTCCCCGCAATGAGGTTAAGAAGCTAGAAGATGAGTTCCACACCCTTGCTCAAGATAGTGTGGAAAACCTTGCATACAATACCCGCTTTCACGAGCTTAGCTTATTGTTGCCCCATAAAGTCACTCCCCTACCTGTAGCCATCGAGAAGTATATCGGTGGTCTACCCATGCAAATCCAGGACACAGTGTGGGGAAGGAATCCCGCCACCTTGGAGGAAGCCAAACGTCTGGCGGCTACTCTCACTGATAATCATGTGAAGAACGGTACTCTCTTCCGCAAGGGCAGTAAGAAGACAACTGCAAAAGACACTCCTCAGCCCGCTATTGAGGTTAAACCGGAGACCTCAAGCAACAAGAAGAGCAAGGCTAGGAAATACATGGTTGCTACCACCCCACCTGCGGCACAAAACCCAGCCAAGAAGCCATACACCAGACCTCACCCCTTGTGAAACACTTGCAAATACCATCATCTAGCACAGGTGCCATGTCGTTTTTGCACTAAGTGTCAAAGGTATGGTCACCTTGTGAACATCTGCCGAGCTCCTCCTGCTAACGGCCCTGCTGCCCAAAACAACAATGCCCCAGCTCCTAACCAACAAAACAACAGGCCTGCTCGTGGTCAGTGCTACGAGTGTGGCAGCCCTGACCACTATATCAATAATTGCACCAATCGTAACCAAAACCAGAACCAGAACCAGAACCAAAACCGCAACCAAAACCAGAACCGCAACAAGAACCAAGGTGCTCGAGGTCGCGCCTACAATCTCAATGCTAACCAGGCCCGTGACAACAACGAGGTGGTGAATGGTACGTTTCTCATTAATAACCGCTATGCATCCATATTATTTGATTCAGGAGCTGATAAGTCATTTGTATCACTGAAGTTTGAATCTTTACTTAACTTACCCCAAACTAACCTAGAGGAACCTTTAGTGGTAGAGGTAGCTAATGGGAAGTCTATCTCGATCGATTCTATTATTCGTAACTGTGTGCTGAACCTCGACGGACATACTTTCTCTATCGATCTCATCCCTATGCATCTTGGGAGTTTTGATGTCATAATAGGCATGGACTGGTTGTCAACCCATCGTGCTGAAATTCTGTGTTTTGAGAAAGTCATTCGCATTCCTCTCGAATCTGGTGAGATTTTGAAGATCTATGGTGAGAAGCCTTGTGGCGAGCTTAAGCTCATGTCTTGTACTACTGCCCAAAAATACTTACGAAAGGGGTATACAACTTTCTTAGCTAACGTGATAGAAAAGAAGGAAAAGGGCAAAAGTATCCAAGACATCCCAATCATTCGGGACTATCCTGAAGTCTTTCCAGAGGATTTACCTGGTTTGCCTCCTGCTCGACAAGTGGAATTTAGAATTGATCTTGTTCCTGGTGCTAATCCTGTCGCCAAAGCTCCTTATCGTCTTGCACCCTCTGAGATGCAAGAACTTGCCAGTCAACTACAGGAACTTTCTGATAAAGGTTTCATTCGCCCCAGTTCTTCTCCATGGGGAGCCCCTGTCTTGTTCGTTAAGAAGAAAGATGGATCTCTCAGGATGTGTATCGACTATCACGAACTCAACAAACTCACCATCAAGAATCGTTATCCATTGCCTAGGATTGACGATCATTTCGATCAACTTCAAGGAGCAACCCACTTCTCGAAGATTGATCTTCGTTCTGGTTATCATCAGCTTAGAGTCCACGATGAAGACATTCCCAAGACCGCCTTTCGTACACGTTATGGTCACTATGAATTCATGGTCATGACTTTCGGATTGACCAACGCTCCCGTAGTGTTTATGGATTTAATGAATCGGGTCTGTAGACCCTACCTCGACAAATTCGTGATCGTCTTCATCGATGATATTTTGATTTACTAAAAATCAAAATTCGATCACGAACAACATCTTCACTCCATTTTGGGTCTCCTAAAGAAAGAACAACTGTATGCCAAGTTCTCGAAATGTGAATTTTGGCTTAAGGAAGTTCAATTTTTGGGACATGTCATTGATATGAACGGAATTCATGTTGATCCTGCAAAGATCGAAGCTGTGAAGGATTGGAGTGTTCCTAAAACTCCAACTGAAGTCCGTTCCTTCCTTGGTTTGGCTGGTTATTATCGTCGATTCATTGCCAACTTCTCTAAGATCGCCGTTCCTCTCACTGCTCTAACTCACAAGGGTAAACCCTATGAGTGGGGACCAAAGCAAGAGGAAGCATTTGAAACTCTTAAGCTGAAACTCTGTGAAGCTCCTATCCTGTCTCTACCTGATGGTAATGATGACTTCGTGGTCTATTGTGATGCATCAAACCAAGGTCTTGGTTGTGTTCTCATGCAACGAGGCAAGGTTATTGCTTATGTGTCTAGACAACTCAAGACTCACGAAAAGAATTATACCACCCATGATCTTGAATTGGGCGCTGTCGTCTTTGCTCTTAAGATTTGGAGACACTATCTTTATGGAACCAAATGTGTGGTTTTCACGGACCACAAAAGTCTCCAACATGTCTTCGACCAGAAAAAATCTTAACATGAGGCAACGGCGTTGGGTTGAGTTACTTAACGACTATGATTGCGAAATTCGCTACCATCCTGGCAAAGCAAATGTTGTGGCTGACGCACTCAGTCGTAAAGAGCGTATCAAACTTCATTGTGCGAGAGTTCGTACTGATCTTCAGGATCCTATCCACCAGGCTCAACATACTTCAGTCACCCAAGGTAACATGTACGACGAAATGTCTTGTGGTGCTGAGACTCAACTTGAAACCAAACCCGATGGTCTACTCTATTTACTTAATCGACTTTGGATTCCTGACCATGATGATCTTCGTACCTTTCTCATGAACGAGGCCCATAAGTCTCGTTATTCTATTCATCCTGGAGCTGACAAGATGTACCAAGATCTTCGTTATTCATATTGGTGGCCTGGTATGAAGAAAGATATTGCTCTTTTCGTTGCAAAATGCCTCACTTGTTCAAAGGTCAAGGCTGAACATCAACGACCATCTGGTATGCTCGAACAACCAGAAATTCCTGTATGGAAATGGGAGAGCATAGCAATGGACTTCATCACTAAACTCCCTCGTACACCCAAAGGTTTTGACAGCATTTGGGTAATCGTCGATCGTTTGACCAAGTCAGCCCACTTCTTACCTATTCGTGAGAAGTATTCTGTGGAAAGGTTGGCAAAGATGTACGTAAGTGAAATCGTATGTCGACATGGTATACCTTTGGACATTATCTCTGATCGTGATGGTCGTTTCACCTCTCACTTTTGGGATTCTTTACAAGACGCTTTGGGTACCAAGTTGAACCTGAGTACTGCTTATCACCCTCAAACAGATGGTCAGACTGAACGGACCATCCAAACACTTGAGGATATGCTCAGGGCATGTGTCATCGATTTTGGTGGCGCATGGGATTCTCATCTTCCTTTGGTCGAGTTTTCATACAACACCAGTTATCATGCCAGCATTAACATGGCTCCTTTCGAAGCACTCTATGGTCGTAAATGTCGTTCACCTGTCTGTTGGACTGAGGTTGGTGAAGCCCGGATCATTGGACCCGAACTAATCCAGGAAACCACAGACAAAATCCAACTCATTCAGGATAATCTTCTCAAGGCTAGAAGTCGTCAGAAGAGCTATGCTGATAAACGTCGTAAACCCTTGGAATTTCAAGTTGGGGACCTTGTACTTCTTAAGGTATCCCCTTGGAAAGGAGTGATTCGCTTTGGTAGAAAGGGAAAACTAGCTCCTCGATACGTAGGCCCATTCAAAATTCTTGACAGGATTGGAAAGGTGGCTTACAAACTTGATATTCCACCTGAGCAAAGCAATGTTCACCCGACTTTTCATGTTTCGAATCTCAAGAAATGCTTAGCAGATGAGAACCTCCATGTTCCTCTTGAATACGTGCAAATCGATGAAACTATGCACATTATCGAGAACCCCGTCGAGATGGTTGATACTGGAGTCAAGAAACTCAAGCGCAGTCGCATTCCGATCGTTAAGGTTCGTTGGGAATCTAAACGAGGTCCAGAGTTCACTTGGGAATGTAAAGACCAGATAAAGTCTAAGTACCCACATATTTTTCCACCAGACTCTCCAACTCCAACTTCGGGACGAAGTTCCTAAAAGTAGGGGAGACTGTAACATTACGCATTTATACTTGTACGTTACTATTATCATGAATAAAAACGTCAAGTTTCATTATTATTATTCGTCCTTAAATATTATTGTGACGTATTTGGAACCCTAATACTATATTAATTATATATAATACACATATATATAAGATTTAAATGTCAAAAAAATTATGCTTGGGCCGGGAATCGAACCCGCGCCCCAAGCCGGGTCACATACACAACAAACCCAATGTAGCACCCCAACCGATGGCGGAAACATCGGGATGTCACGTATTGATGATTGTTCAGTAGCTCATGGTAAATAATAATTCTCGTTATATGATTTAGATAAATTACATGCAATTGTTCTACAATAATTCATACATCAAATTGAATAAAACTATGCACACATCTTCAAGCATTAATTCAAATCCTCAAGCAAGTAGAACCTGAAACATGTTAAGTTGAAAATATTTTGGGTCAACAAAAGTTGGTGAGAATTACATAGGTTTTGATAATCGAATAAAATTGTTGTGCAATTCATGTGTCATGGTAATCTAGTCCATATGTGAAAACATACTAGAAGTAAATCGAGTGCATAATCAACCATTGTGACTGTTGTATTGTGGTACATCCCATACGCTCATGGTTCACTCGTTTATATTGCAGTAACAAACACCCACACAACCTTTGTAGGAGGCACGCATCCGGGTGGGATTGTCAGTCCAATAGATCTATCAATGTATACCGTTTGGCTGATGAATGTTTATGCTAGAATTGTGCTTACCCTAGTCATGTTCAAGACATAATGCAACATAGAAATACACATAGACACATTGATGTTTGAATTGCATAAATAATGTTGTAACATGTTTCACCCCAAAAATGGTGATAAATAGAAAAGGGGCTATGTAAAACTCACATTGGCAAAATGTTATGTCTCGTAAAAAAATAGAATAATGTGTTGTGAATGTATGCGAGGCGAATCCCAAAGACTCAACAACGTAGCTAGTCCAAATTGAAGAAAACGAAAAAGAAAGAATATCAAGCTTCCAATTCGCCAATTACAAGAGCTTATAATCAAAGCTTCAATTGTAGAAGTAATAGACTATAGAAGAAAGGTATGAGGGAAAGTTTAATCGGATTGAAACAATCGATTTAGAGGTGCAAAGTATGATGGGTCATAGGTTGGTTTTTATACTAGTTTTGGAGTCAATTAGCCATTAAAATTGGTCAACACCATAAAGTAAGGTTTTATGATGAATTGACTATTTGACTAAGACTTTGACTGTTTGACTAAGACTTTGACTAGGACTTTGACTATTTGACTCAAGGCTTTATTTAAAAAAAAAATAAAAAAAATCTTGTATGTGAAAAAAAAAAAAAGAATTTAGAATCATATTATTATTATTATTATTTATATACATTTATGTATGTATATAAGTTGTGAGTTAGGATAAATAAAGACTTAGGCACATTTGTATAATATTAATGATAAAGGTGTAATAAAAAAAATATATATAAGGGCTTTTTATGTATTAAAATTTTGGGGAAAATTTTGCGATGTTACAGTCTCCCCTACTTTTAGGAACTTCGTCCCGAAGTTAAAAGAAAAACACCAGGTATACAATTGGTCGACTACCGAAAACCTTGATAAAATTTCTCACTACCTTAACGTACCTGTAAATTCATGATTACGTTCTGGACCGTAATTATCAATTTACCTTACATTAGGGTTTTGCGTCCTTTTATGACTCTACCGATTGTTGAGCAGGTTCGATAGTCCCCACCAGTCGTTGAGCAGGTTGTAGGGCCTCTCCCGACTGTTGGAAAGACATGATGACCTCTACCAATCGTTGAGTAGGTTGTTTGGTAGTCAACTAATTGTTGTACAAGTAAGCAAGTATGATTATAGATATAGCAATTAGTTCACATTCAAACAAGCATGCACTCAGATGTTATGATAATACTTGAATTTATTACTTGAATCAAAAAGTGTCAATACATAGAATTAAAAAGTAGACATCATTCAAATGGTGGGGTTTGCTGTTAAGTAGCTGGAGGGTCTTGATCTCGATTTAGTTTAGGGCATCGGTTACGGAAATGATTTGGGTAATGAATGTTCAATAAGATATGGGTTGAATAAAGGACAATGAGGTAATATAAGGAATGTAATCATTTATTCATTTAATTAAAACGAATAAACGAAAACGTTGACGTATCAAAGATTCCAGATTCCAACAACATAGTGAAGACATCCTTTAGCCTATAAGTGAACACTCATCCCGAGAATTCCCAGGTAGGCATCCGGGTCCCTCGTCTGATTGGGATATATGCGCAATGCCAGCCTAGACAGAAGACACAGAATACAGGCGTTCACCCTTCCAGATTGCACGTGTTCGTTATTAAAATCTAGAACTTCGACGAGATCTCAAGGTGGTTCAGGCTAAACCTGAGGATTTTGCCTTATTAGTCTAAGAGTGGATCCAGTGATGGAGAGCAACCTTCTTGTAGGGATGAAAGTAGGGATATGAAATAGGAGGGAGATAGAGAATAGCAAGTAAAAGAAGCAAGTACTAGTTAAATCCTATGGTTATAGACTAGATTATTTTTCTAATAACCTAATTCCCTATAACCATGGCTCTGATACCAATCTGTAACACCCCAACCGATGGCGGAAACATCGGGATGTCACGTATTGATGATTGTTCAGTAGCTCATGGTAAATAATAATTCTCATTATATGATTTAGATAAATTACATGCAATTGTTCTACAATAATTCATACATCAAATTGAATAAAACTATGCACACATCTTCAAGCATTAATTCAAATCCTCAAGCAAGTAGAACCTGAAACATGTTAAGTTGAAAATATTTTGGGTCAACAAAAGTTGGTGAGAATTACATAGGTTTTGATAATCGAATAAAATTGTTGTGCAATTCATGTGTCATGGCAATCTAGTCCATATGTGAAAACATACTAGAAGTAAATCGAGTGCATAATCAACCATTGTGACTGTTGTATTGTGGTACATCCCATACGCTCATGGTTCACTCGTTTATATTGCAGTAACAAACACCCACGCAACCTTTGTAGGAGGCACGCATCCGGGTGGGATTGTCAGTCCAATAGATCTATCAATGTATACCGTTTGGCTGATGAATGTTTATGCTAGAATTGTGCTTACCCTAGTCATGTTCAAGACATAATGCAACATAGAAATACACATAGACACATTGATGTTTGAATTGCATAAATAATGTTGTAACATGTTTCACCCCAAAAATGGTGATAAATAGAAAAGGGGCTATGTAAAACTCACATTGGCAAAATGTTATGTCTCGTAAAAAAATAGAATAATGTGTTGTGAATGTATGCGAGGCGAATCCCAAAGACTCAACAACGTAGCTAGTCCAAATTGAAGAAAACGAAAAAGAAAGAATATCAAGCTTCCAATTCGCCAATTACAAGAGCTTATAATCAAAGCTTCAATTGTAGAAGTAATAGACTATAGAAGAAAGGTATGAGGGAAAGTTTAATCGGATTGAAACAATCGATTTAGAGGTGCAAAGTATGATGGGTCATAGGTGGGTTTTTATACTAGTTTTGGAGTCAATTAGCCATTAAAATTGGTCAACACCATAAAGTAAGGTTTTATGATGAATTGACTATTTGACTAAGACTTTGACTGTATGACTAAGACTTTGACTAGGACTTTGACTATTTGACTCAAGGCTTTATTTAAAAAAATAAAATAAAAAAAATCTTGTATGTGAAAAAAAAAAAAAGAATTTAGAATCATATTATTATTATTATTATTTATATACATTTATGTATGTATATAAGTTGTGAGTTAGGATAAATAAAGACTTAGGCACATTTGTATAATATTAATGATAAAGGTGTAATAAAAAAAATATATATAAGGGCTTTTTATGTATTAAAATTTTGGGGAAAATTTTGCGATGTTACACCCAACCATCTGGTCTACACACACATCTCATTTTATTCTCAGCATGCAATTATTATATAACAAACTTAGTTCTTCACAGTTGACTAGGAAAGTCAACTGTGATGTCAACTTACCAAAATCAAGCCTATTATACGCGTTTTGATTCCAGATTTGGTATAATTTCATTATTGTCGGTCCATTACGCGTAAAACCCACGAGCAATCACCATCAATTCGTTCCAATTATGGCCAATCATCCGCGTCATCGTCTTTATGAGGGTCAAACTTACCAATTCATTCATCCAGACCCTCTCCCTATAAATTGGACATCACAAAACCTTCTCACATCGCCGAATACTCTCTCTCAATCCCCAATTTCTAATTCAATTCAACTGTTCTTGAGTTTTGGTTCGAAGTTTGACTTTCGGATTGACTGAACAATTCGTATACAATTCGTTCCTGTAAGTGCTCTTTTTCATGTGGGTTTTGTTCTTCGGCAATCACACAACAATAACCCTATGATTAATTGGGTTATTGTTGTGTGAATAGTGTGATTGTAAAATCTAGGGTTCGAACGTTCATTTTGGGGAAGAACACTATTCAGTACTTGGTTTTATAATTAAAATAAACTAGAATCAAACACAACCACTGATCTAGATCAAGTGGTTGTGTCTGATGTTTGTTTGTCCATACGCGCGGGTTCGAGTCCCCGTATAAGCAGGTTTTATTCTTTTTCTTTTAATTGTATATAAATCAGAATTTTCGTATATTATATAATTAAATTAATCTGAAACTAAACATTCTCAGGGTCCAGACCAGTTGGTCTGGGCTTGTGATTTAAAACCAACGAACCGGCCAAGGGCCCGGGTTCGAACCATGGCATCAACAAACATTCTTTTTAATTAAGTATATATATATATATATATATATATATATATATATATATATTCCTTTATATTTTTAAAAAATTCATTTTAAAATACTAAAACTCTTTTATAAATTCTACAAAAATTATTTTATATTAATCTAGCTAAAAAGTTTAACATACAATTTTTAGTTTTCAAAAATTTATTTATTTAATATATATAATAAATAATTCAAGTTTATTCTATTTTATTTATAAAATTCTATAAAAATATCAAAACAATTATATAAATTTCCACAAAAATTATTCAGAGTTTTTATAACAATAAAATTTTCTGAAATGATTTTTATTTCTGAAAAATCATTTATTTAATATTTTTAATCAATTTTTGTTAGTTTTAATCATATATAAATCATAATAAATTCATTTTCCAATATTTTTGCACCAAAATTTTATATAAATTATTTCTGTTTATTTGGAACAGAAATACAATTTTTAATTTAATAATTCTTTAATTTTAGTATTTTTAAATATTAAAGTTATAGTTTAACAATTTGTAATAAATAGATTTAATATTCTATTTTTAAGAAAATAATTTTATAAAAATTATTTTCATACTTAAAACTTATTATTGTGACCATCTTTAATTTAAAATTTACAAAAAGACTTTTGTTTATTTATTTATCAAATTTCTCTTATTATTCAAACATTTTATTTATTAATCAAACGAGCACTTATCCCCAATTCGAAGCCCTAGAATATATTTGTAGACTAGAAAGACTTAGACATATTTATTACCTTAATTATAGGGTAATACTTGGCATTGTTGGGCAACACATATTCTATTTTTCACAAGACATAACATTTTGCTAAGGTGAGTTTTAGATAGCCCCTTTTCTATTTATCACCATTTTTGGGTGAAACATGTTATAACATTTCTATATGCAATTCAATCATAAAGTTTCTATGTGTTTTTCTATGTTGCATTATGTCTTAAACATGACTAGGGTAAGCACAATATTCTAACATAATCATTAACATTGATCAGCCGACGGTATACAATGATAGATCTATTGGACTGTCAATCCCACCCGGATACTTGCCTCCTACATAGGTAGCGTGGGTGATTGTTATCGCATAACATAATCGAGTGAACCATGAGCGTATGGGATGTACCACAATATAACAGTCACAAGGGTTGATTATGCACTCGATTTACTTCTAGTATGTTTTCACATATGGACTAGATTTGCCATGACACTTGAATTGTACAAGTTTTATTCGATTATCAAAACCTATGTAATTCTCACCAACTTTTGTTGACCCAAAAATATTTTCAAAATTAACATGTTTCAGGTAACAATGAAGCTGAGGCTTGAGTATGCATGAGGATTTATCATGAAGTTTTTGTTTGAAGTTATTTGAAGTTGTTGCTTTATTTGATATCATGTATTTGGATTTCTAGACATCACTTTATTTTGGATATTTATGTTATGAATAAATTATTTAAAATTCAATTTATACCATGTGCTACTGAAACAATTATCAATACGTGACATCCCGATGTTTCCGCCATCGGTTGAGGTGTTACACCAAGAGTGGGGGTGTCAACCCAATAGATCTATTCCAGTGTTTCATGGCTAAGTCCATAGCTAATGGTTTCAGTGAAATGAATGACACGAGGGCTTATGAGTACTCTGAACCTTGTTGTCTCATGTTCACATAATAGTCAAATTGTAACTGAACTTGTACGCATGTTTTCCCCCAAAAGAATGAAAACAGTAAAAAGGGGTCGTGAGAATTCACCTGATGTCTGACTGCTAAGATGGGACTGAATCTAATGTGGGAATGTCCGTACAAAGGTGCCCTAGATTAACAATGATAATTTAAGTCAATGTATTGGATTATTTACCATGCAAGTTGTTCACCCGATTTTGTTTGTCTATGGACTATGTGTTTTTTTGTAGAGTTGTGTACGCATGTTACGTATTGTGGTGTGTACTTTTGAAAGAGATGTATAAGTTAAGCTTGTGTATCTTGAAAATGCTCGTTTTTGTTGTTATTTGTGACTATAAATAACCATTGGTGTCAAATCGGTATCTTGCTTTATTACAACATGTTACCCTATGATACATATGTTAAAGATTGCACATAACATGGTATGTTAACATATGTTTTAGATCTTTTGGTGTGAAAAATGCCATTAAGACATGTTCTTTGGCCTTTAACACATGTGATCTTATTTAACATATGTTTTTCGGTTTCTAACATATGTTCTTAATATCTCCATTTTATGTATGTTGCATCTTAAGTTTCAAAACGACATTTTGCGGCTTTGGTTTGATTCTATATATATATATTTACAATGGATGTGATTATATTATATTGATTGTGGTTTAACCACACTTATATATATATATATATACTAGTAAAAAACCCGCGCGATGCGGCGGCAAAAACGTTTTTAAAGCGTTACTTGTTTTCTGCTTGTTCATCAATCCTCTCGTTCCTGAATAAAAATTTAATTGCTCGTGAATCGTCAAGGATGAGTATTGATGTTTATTTAGAGAGTAAGTCTAGAGATGTCAAAGCGTGTGGTCGTGTGGAAAAGGAACCTAGCCAACCGATGTTTGCAAACTTATTACACTTCTAGAGGCCTGATAAAGCTCTGATGACATCAATAAGGCATGACTAGGGCAAATATTCGGTAGATTATATAGTTGTCAAAAGTGTATTACAATGTATACTCAAATAGTATTAAATACATTAACTTTCAAATAAAATAAAACATCGGTCAGACAAGTGTTGGCGAGCCAATTGAAGTCCGACCTGATTCAAACCTATTTGACCCATCACCCAACCACTGTAAAGTAAAGTGGGTAGAAAGTGGTTTTCACAAAAACTTCACTTCATGTTATGCTACCTAGGGTCACTGAGGCATAAAATATGATTGTATACTATACTAAATTAGATTTATGACCATACTGCACATGGAGATAAAATAGGGGAAAATAAACCATATATGTGATAGCATCAAATTCCTGTACATGCATTATTGCACTTCCTAGTTCCTACAAATTGAATAACACTAATTATGCTGCTATATCAGATTGCCTTTAAAATTCAGGGCTACACAAAATTATCTTTTTATTATTTAGGCATATTTATATGATAGCAAAAGAACCTTACTGAAATAAGATTAAAAAACAACATTATACTTCAACTGTTAACCTAGATGATAGTATTTCACTTATAATGCTAAAAATATAAAAATGACATTCTAAATATTTAGAAAGACACGGTGTATTATGGATGAAGTTTTGGACCAATCAATGAGGTCAGACTACATAATAGTAAACTAAGGTATGATTATTACCTAAAACAACCGACAAAAGCGAATACATCCAGCACCTTCGGTCACCAAAACATTAGTAATCCTTGCTTCGTGTTGTCAGAACTTCAAATAAAAATAGCACAAATTAAGAATAAACTACTTAAAAGACATAACTGAATCAAAAGTGTCTATTTGCCAGCTGAAGGGTCGCAAACATAGCTGGTGCAATAACCTGTTAGGACTAAGTTGGATCTGATAGCTTGGACAGCCTTGAGCCTTTGTTTGACATCTTAAGATGAGTAGAGGGAATGGAACCAGTCCAATCAAAGAGAAAAAGTGCAAGTAACTTTAGAATGAAGCAAAGCTCTACAACAGATTTCAGGTCCTTAGCAACACTGTAAGCAATAAGCCATTAAAGGATCTTGTTAATTGTGAACCAACAATGCATTAGCTTCCTTTTATATTAAGACCAAATTAGCCAAAAAATTACCTAAAATTTGCAAACCTGCAACTTTTGTAATGCAACAATTCACCCAGATTCGACATGGTTTTTCACGACGTTCGCTTCAACACTTCCTCGAAACTGGATAATCCGAGAGGAGCCACCTGCTTATTACAATTGTGACAAAATTAGACGGGGTACGAACCGATAAACAACATTGCAAGAATAATGTATTCAGTAAGGCATACGAAATACTTGATGTTATAAAGTAATAGCAAAACACACTTTATGACAAAATCGTTACACGGATTACAAATGCGACATGTTTCTCATTATCACAAAAGCTTCTTCGGCACCTTTATAGCATGGATTAATTAAATCGTATAATAACCTCAAAGCAGGCTAGGAAGAATTTCAAGAACTTACAAAAATGCTTCGTTAGTATGATGATTTCGAATGCTAAAATCTTGTTACCATATCTTCTTACTATTTTTATATTACATTGCTGCTCAATACAATTGATTAAATCGTATAAGGGTCAAAAATGAATTTTCTGAAGTGGCGAGTGCTATGGTCTTTTGGGAGGAGAATGGCCATAGAGAAAAAGAGGCCAGATCTAGGGTTTTTTTTGGAAGAGCGGGGATTCAAATATGGTTGAGACAAAATAAAAACGCATCTTATTCAAATTTCAAAACCCAGTTTTGATTTCTCTGGATAACACATTTGGGTAGGATACCTTCTTTCTAGGTTTTGGCTTCTAGTAGCTTCAACACTTTCTCAACATTTGAAGCTTAAATTGCTTGTACAATAAGCTCTAAAGAGTTGTACATGTTGAAAATTATGTCAAATTACCATTTTAGCCTTCCAATATGCTTTATAATATAGTATAGATAGTTGAAATTTTGTGTGTTTACATGATAGATTTGTTGAAATGCATTAACTCATGGTTACAGGGTTCATGGTGTTGGGTCAAATCATTGATATCATATGTATGGATAATAATAACATGGTGTTAATAACATAAAATGTCATGTGTTAATTCTTTTTTCACTACAAGAAAATGAAGCTAATGCAACTCCAATAAAATGTTGCCTTAGGCCTCTAAAAGGTTGCATAAAGCCTAATGCAACCTTTTATCAAGAGCTGCATTAGGTGAAGTTGCATTAGATATAATGCAACCTTTTTATTAGATAATGTAACCTTTTTTGAAAGGGTTGCATTTATTATTCAAATGCAACCTTTTAATGTTACAACCTTTTTATATACTAATGCAACTTTTTTACTTTCAAATGCAACATTTCTAACACTCAAATACAACCTTTTGTTACCTCAAATGCAACCATTTTTTACATAAAATGCAACACTTTTTTACATTAAAATGCAACTCTATAACATTGTTTAAACCACTAAAATTTCTATTAAAATGCAATAGTATTTCAATTACACCAACAAAATAATAACATAAATATAATAGAGATCTTATACGGTAACTTAGCATATATCCAAACTCAATATAACAATGTGATTAAAGAAAAGTTATATTTAAAGTGATAGGAATTAATGAAAACCTCCTACACATTTATAAGATCCTAAAGTATAGGTAGCTTTTCCATAATGCTTCGCATTGTAGATTCATTGGTTTCTCATTGGCTGTCAAAATCTTTTTGCGTAGGGGTGTTCTTCAGGTTACAAATTTGCAAAATAATACCACCCCACACTTTCCATCTGTAATATCCTCAATTATCCAGCTTCAGTTATATTCACGTTAGGCTGCAAATGTGATAGTCAACAAGTACCTAAATCTGCTTAAAAAAAAGCTCGACGACATACACTTGTTGTTCTGAAAGTGTTTCCTTGTTGCAACACTATTTATAAGCATTTTGAGCAGATTCTACATATTGTATGGTTTCCCTCCACATCCTACACAAAAATGAATATTCAACTTAACACATTAGAAACCAAAAACTTTTGCTTTAAATATAGTTTTTGCAACAATATTGGACAACTGGCACACTGAGTTGTTAGATAAACTGGTCAAGAGCTTTTGGTCAACTCAACTTGTCTTAAGTAATCCATAGATGTCCATCATGACCAGTCAGTCACCTAACCCACCCTTTATGCCACATTAACCAAATATGAAGTTTACCAAATTATGCTTGTTGGGTTCATCAGAGTAGATGGCACATATGAGACTACCTTAAATATAATCCATGAAGTTGAATATTCACATCATGCTTCCTACAAGGAAACCGAGCTACTAACGAGTAGACTCCAAAACCTGCTGACATTGTAAAAGTTCATAACAAATGATCATTCAATAGCTTTTAATAATCTTCAATCTGAATATCCATTAGAGATTTTGGTGAACTTTCAGTTTTAGGCAGCTTTTTTCTCAACAAAACTCATACTAGTGGAATTATTGCTGCAAATATCATGAAATAGCATCTATACCTGAAAACAATTTCTGTGATTGCATTTTTAATTTAAGGTTACATTGTATGTCTGTTATTAGGAATTGTGTGTAACTGAAACTAAGATGTGTCCTACCGATTAGTAATACCTTTGATGATGCTCTTCAATTTGCTTGCTGCTAAACTTAAATCTTCTTTATATCCATCATTGTTTGCTTTATACATGCCACCTATTTTGTTGCTCTCCATAAAAAAAAGTAGTTTCATTGCGTTTCTCATCCTCATTTGTAGGTCACATCTCTTGAGATTAAGATGATGCATATATAATGAATAGAACAAACACCACAAAAAAAGATAAATGACAACAAGTTATGTTATATGCTGACAAAAGTCAAGGTTTTAGTCTAATATAATCATAGATGGGTACATATCAACTTCTATACAAGCAATGATATAAGAAGTGACTTTCAACACTCTTAATAGTAGCAACTTCAGTTTCCTTGAAGCATGGTTACGTTTCCGCATCAAAGTAAACTATAGTACCTCGTTCTTGGGTTGACATATATTGCTACTTGTTTTGACAATCAAACTATCCATAACAATGGGATTTCCCCGTTTTCTTCCCAATTGAAATATCCTATGTTTCGGCAAAACGTAATTAAAAAAGCCAATCAAATATTAATCAGTAGCAAACTTCAAACCAAAGTCCAAAATTACCCCTGCCCATTAGCAATAAATCAAAACAATAATTGCAAGGATTTTGGACTAGGAGACTCACCTATATTCTTTTACAAGACTCTATTTCTAGAAATTTGCCACTTGTGATCATTAATTCTATTTTAGGCTTAACAAACCTTATTTTTAACTAGATTTATGATTACATACAAAATGATTACATACAAACCTTATTTTTAACTAGATTTATGATTACATACAAAATTTATACATACATGTACAACAGCATAATATGATATCAAATATTATGGAATAATAGAAGAACTGCAAAGAAAAGAAAAAACCTTCACTTGCAGTTTCTTATTAGGGAGTAACTTTGAAATTCACGTGAAGTCTAATACAATCACCAAAAATTACCTCTGGCGATAGAATTACATACAATCATCAAAAAAATTTAGTTTCCCTCTCAGCTAATTTAGAGCGTTACGATTTTAGAGGGAAACTAATCTTTTTAAATTGCCCTAATTTAGGTTTGATATTGGTTTCGGAGGGAGAAAGTGAAACTTCAAATTTTACTAGTGAAACTGCCGCTAGGTGGGCCTGTGTGCGGGGACTTCTCATTAGGGTGCAAACGAGTCGAGCCGCTCGTGAGCTACTCGAGCTTGGCTTGGTAAAAAGCTCGAAACAAGCCGAGCCTTATTGAGCTCGAGCATAAAACAAAGCTCGTTTAATTATCGAGCCTGACATGTGAAACTCGTTAGGCTCGTCGAGCCTTATCGAGCGTAGTGTAATATGATTTTTTAAAATATTTAATAATATTTACCACTCATTTAATGTTGTGTAGTAAACAAGCCCGAGCTCGAGCATCACTTATCGAGCGCACGAACCTTAAACGAACTATTATTTATATTATTATTATTTAATATATTAATTAATATATAATAAATGAGCCAAGCTCGAGCTCTTATAAGTTAATCGAGTTTGAGCTCGGGCTCAGCTCGACTCGTTTGCAGCCCTACTTCTAATGCACAGGTTAAATATGGTGTTAAACAGGTCATGTTTTTGGGTTGGCGGGTGTGACCTAAACCTAACACGACCTGAACCCAAAAATTTTGTTAGACATATGTTTGCCTCAATACTTACTAAAAATGATATTTCTTTTATTTCATCAATTTTACTTAATTATCACATCAAACCGATATTATAACGGAACACATCGGTTTAAAATTCAAACAAAACGATGAGAATTATTTTGTTTTTTTATTGATACGATTAGGGAAAGAAAAAGTAAAATATACCATACACAATCAAGGCTTGTGCATAGAGCTCATGGAATTGTACATAAAGGTTTGTGGATGTAATGTGGCATTCCTATGTTGAACACCAATATTGAATAGTGTTTTGTAAGAAACTTATTTTATATAATTAAAAAGGGCATACTTGATACATTAGGCCCCCATTTTGTTGAGAGTTTGAGGTGGGGTTGGTCACTTCGCAATTGGATATACGCAACCTTACCTCACAAAATGCAACATTTCTAACAAAAGTTACAAAGTTTAATAAGATTTGCAACCTCTTGGGAAAAGGTTGCAATTTTTAGTAAATTTTGCAACTTTTAAAATAAAAGGGCTGCAAATTCAATATAGTATTGCAACTTTTATAGAAAAAAGTTGCATTAGATCTTCTAATGCAACCTTTATCTCTAGTGAAGTTGCATTAGAGTCAAATGCAACTTATGTATAAAAGGTTGCGTCTAAAAAGTTGCATTAGACCTATTTTCTAGTAGTGTTTCAAACATATGTTGTGTTCATGTTTTAACTTGTGTTACATATGTTTTTGAGAATTGAATCCATAAATTGTAAAATTTCATAATCTTATGTTTCGGATATTCACAATTATCTTATCGATGCTCAGGAATTGATTAGTTTCCTAATTACACAATGTTAAGTGTAATATGGTTTTGTTTGTGCGTTATAATCAAGTATTCGATTGCTCTTTGTTGAGCATGTGATTGACTTGACTATCATTGTTAATTGTTTTAGGATTGTTCATGTGTTGCATGCATAAATGGAAAATGTAATGAATTCCTGAGCTATCTTGGGCTTTGCTAGACTCGAGGTGACACATGTACTGTAAAATTTCTGTTGCATGACTGAAAATGACAAAAGCCGTGAGAGTGTGTACGGATCTTGACCTGAAAATTCGCCCGTATAAGGTTACATATTAGTTCCCAGTTTATATATATATATATATATATATATATATATATATATATATATATATATATATATATATATATATATAGGGTAAGGATAATTTGGAAACCCATTGTTAGAGTGAAAACCTTGGAAACTCAATCTAGACTATCAATCTCATTAGATCAATGGATAGGATTAAATCTTCTTACTTTGTGGTAAGAGAAATAATATTTTATTAGATAAAAAGACATGGAAGGGTATTTTTGGTAAACCATCTCTCCTACTTTATGTCAAGACAACATCACTATCTCTCTCATCTGTTCTACTTTTTCACAAATCAACATCACCATCTCTCTCCTCTCTCATACTTTTTCATAAGTCAAGATCATCATCTCTCTTCTCTTCTCATTCTTCATCTTCTTAGTTTGAATCTTATAAGAATCCTTCAACAACCATCTTCAAGAATGCAAACAAGCATACACCTCCGACAATATGTGGGTTTTAGTTTTTTTTTATTACCATGATATATTGGATGAGCTATGTAAAAAAGAAATGAATTTTGTTAGTTTTTTGTGGTATTCTAATATAACAGAAGTATACAGGTAGTTGCATGTATTTTTACAAGGGTAACATGTGTTATTTGGCCAAATCAACATGCCTAGTAGGTAACATGTGTTATTTGGACAAATCAACATTCCTAATAGGACGGAAAATCAACGTGCATATAGGGTAACATGTGTTAATGTTGCATAAGAGGGTCACATGTGTTATTTGGTCAAATCAACGTGCGTAGTAGGACGGTAAAAATAAGTATATACCTACATTCAAATAACAGTAAGCATAAAAAAGATTCAAAAGGGCCCAATAAAGGTCACTTGTTTTTTTTGTGACACATGTTTCAAACAAGAATGTCAACACTAGCAAAAAAAAAAAAAGAAAAAAAAAGAAGGGTAACATGTGTTAGTTGGACATAAAGGGCTAACATGTGTTATCTAATATGATAAAGTTAAACATGTTGCCCCCATATACCCATGAGAAAATATAACATTTGTTAGTATGAGTGGTGTGGTAACATATGTTAAACCTGTATCATTTGTCCTTTTTGTCTTTCTTACCACTCCTGTTTTCACTTCATAAGTTTACAAAGAAATAAGTAAATATAGCATACATACTATTAACACACATTATTAAGACGTGTCATAATAAAATATTGACCATTTTGTGTTTGTATATTTACATTATCAAGGGCCTAACATGCGGTCCCACCAATAGTATTCCCACATGAGGACATTCACACACACTATAACTTTAACATATGTTAGTATAGGTGTGTCAACAAGAATGTCAAACACTAGCAAAAAAAAAAAGAGAGGTAACATGTGTTAGTTAGGCAAAAAAGAGGTAACATGTGTTATTTGAAATGATAAAGTTGACTAAGTAGCACTGTAAAAATGAAAAAAAAAAAGATATACCTACACAGAGCATTCAAATATCCCTTTGCATAAATAGGATAACACGTGTTATCTGACCAAGTCTGTGTGCTTGGTAGCAATGTCAAGATGAAACAGAAGAAAAACCTACCCAGAACATTCAAATGGACTGCATGGATGGGTAACATGTGTTATTTGGCCAAATCCACATACCTAGTAGGTGGTGAAAATAAAAAAAAAAGTATATACCTACATTCAAATAATGGCAAGCATAAAAAGAATTCAAAAAGGACACAGTAAATGTCACTTTTTTGTGACACATGTTTCAAAAAAGAATGTCAACACTAGCAAAAAAAAAAAAAAAAAAAAAAAAAAAGAAGGGTGACATGTATTAGTTGAGCATCAAAGGGTAACATGTGTTATCTGATCAGAAAAGTTAAACTGTTGGAAATTTTTCATGTGTTAGCTTAGCATAAAATGGTAACATGTGTTATCTGATCTGATAAAGTTGAACTGTTGGAAGTTTTTCATCGTTAACATATGTTACATCAATGAATGACTATTGTGTGAAACTGTCGGAAGCTTTACAAATACAAAATTGGAGCAATCGTACACTTCTTCATCCGATTAACATGTGTTATAATATATGCATATAATAATTGGTTTGAAAATGACAACACATCTAGTATATGTGTAAAACTTGTATTTATTGTAAGCCTTTTTTTTGTCTTGCTTACCACTATAGTTTTCACTTCATAAGTTTACTGAGAAATAAAGCATACAAACTATTAACACACGTTATTACAAAGTATCATTACAAACTATTGACCACTTTAACAAAATAAATCGAATAATTCTATACATTGAGTACCAAAAAGAAAACGTTATTCAAAGGTTTTTCTACATATTTTTTCGGCTTCATTATCAACTGTAAAACAATAGATGAGATTTTAGCCGGTTTGACCAACTCATCATCTAAAATACTAACAGAAGTAACACATGTTAGTCAGGGCTCAATATGCGAACATGTTACCCCTAAAATAAAAAAGGAAACATTAAAAATGTTTTAGTCAACAGTCAAAGAATTGTTGTTTTGAATTTATAATATAACAGTCAGATAACAAAACAATATAACTATCAATAAACCCTACAAAATATATAATATTGTAGTAGAACTAAATCATACCCTAAAGCAATTCCACTTCCTCTCTAAACCATCTTATGTCTTAACTTTAAACTTTTGCTCTCCTAATAACTCACCACCTCATTTACATGAAAATTTATAATTATATGATAATTATTAAATTGTATTTTTTTAATCTAATAAGCACAATTCACTAGAAAATAAAACCAAATATAATTTTGAATGCCAAAAAATAAAATAAGAACAAATTGTGATAAGTAGAATCAGATTGAATATCTTGATCTTATAACGAAAAAGAAAATAATATGAGTAAACTACAACAAAAAGATAAAAAAATAACAACCCAGATCTGTCATCGAAATCGATCCGTTTTCTTGTGCAAAAATAAAAGGCTTTAAAAAAACCTAGATCTAATATCAAACTCGAGATTCATCATATGTTGAGTTGGAGGTGTGGTGATTTCCATGCCATTTTTTAGTGTGAGAGATACAGAAAAAAAAGAGTAAAATTCACGAACTTTCATCGAACTGTAGAGATGTTCTGTAACTCATGATCCATGTTGGGTGATGACTAATTATAAGACAAAACCAATTGTGACGAGTTTTGTAAGTCATGATCCACAGCGTAAGAGAAAGAAGCTATGTTAAAATCCAAGGAAAAGGTTGAAGAAGTTATGTAAATGGTGGGGTTTTTTAGAGGTTAAGGAGAATGATAATGGTGGAATTATTAGGAGATTGAAGATGATGATATTGAAATATGATGTTGTTTAAAAGAGCGTGCAAGTTGTCAAAAAAAAAAGCTTGGTAAAAGTAGGTTGCAAGTTGTCACCCTGAAAAGAAAAAGTGAAACATGGGGAAGTGGGACAAGATAGTTGATTAAGAAGGTAAATTACCTTACTACCCTAATTGTATTATTAAATTGATTTTTGATTGTGATGATGTGGCTTGATTGTAACCACATGATGGGTTTCTAACGTTTTCACTATAAGGAGGGTTTCCTTCATATACTCATGTATGTGAGGATCGAATTGTCAAAAACAAAGACTTTGATCAAACAAGTATATCAATTCAGGTGCGGAATCCCTGAATCGATTACGAAATGATAATAATACTAGCAAAACACACAAATCACTTTCAAAGTTTCCATTTCATTGATAAACATGTTGATTAAGCTTACAAATTGATGTTTACAATGATATAAAGTAAAATCAGACACAAAGAAACCCTAGGGAGAAAACACACTTAAAGGAGGGAAACAAAATGACAACTATTAACTTTAGAATCTGTTGGATCAGTTAGCTCTTTTTGCTAAGTAAGAACTTGCTATCTTGACACTTAAGTGTTTAGCAAGTCCTTGTAGATCAGATTATAAGCACAGCGGAATGTATAAGTTAAAGCAACACTTTTTATACTAAGGAAGAGTTATTACTCCCCCTTGATGATTGAAACTAATAAATGACAAGTATTTATTATGAATCCAAGCAGTAAATGAGAATTAGATACTTAGACAGATTCACAATAAATACTGAAATGGAATAGAACAGTTGAGAGTGTTTGAAGGATTTTTCTATTAAAATCAATGTCTAAAATAGAAGGTTGAAGCCTCCTATTTTATAGACGTTTACATACATGTATCTTGCCCAAAAAGCAAGTACAGAAACAACAGAAACAAGTTGCACAAGTTGCAACATTGAAACTAACAAAATAGCTAAAAGTAATAATAAACAATAAAACTACTGATGCAAAAGGCGGTGGAAAATATCTGATGCTAAGTGCTGATGAAAGACAAACTACTGAAGAGTAGTTTGTCTTCAGTACTTCTGAAGTGAACTTGTCTGGTTTGGACTTCAGAACTTCTGATGAAGTTTCTTCTTCAGCACTTCTCTTATCTTCTCTTCAGCAGTTTCTTGTCTTCTCTTCAGTACTTCTATACTTAGCCAAAAATGACAGAAGTGAATTAGACTAAGGTTTCCAAAAGTGGTTTCACCAATCCTCTTTGTCCTAACAATCTCCCCCTGGATTGATGAAGCCAAAACCTTACTAATTCCTTATGTTTTTCTTCTGTCTTGAACAATCTTCCATATCTCTTTGTACATGGTGTTCTTGAGCTGGTTTAACTGACCATCAGATAGAGATCCTCTCTGTGGTTCTAGATGTTGAATTGTGAGCAGGTCTTGTGTTGACAGTTTCTTCAGATCACTGATCTTCTTGTAAGCCCTGCTTGAGAGGTCTCTTCTTGTCAACAATACTGAGTTGTTATCAGTAAGTGACCATCTGATGATAGGTATCTTTGACATGTTAAAGTCAGAAGAATAGGGAACCAGACTTGTCCCTTGGGTTGATGGTCCCGAGTGCTGGATGTTTTCAGTTTCAGATAGCCTCAGGTGGGATTCTCTTCCTTGTTGTTGTTGCATATCAGGCATCTGAACAGTTGGGAGATGGTGTTCAATCACTACTCTGGTATGCAGCTTTTCTTTGATGGTCTTTTGTATTTGGTAGGCAAAAGTGGAAGGATCCCTGAATTGAGTTAACAGAGGTTTCTCCTCAATGTCAAAATCTGAATGGACTATTGAACTTCCTTCAAGTAGTACCATTTTGAAGTCAGTTTTGACATTGTCCTCTGCCTTCTTTCTCTGAGTAGCAGTTCTTCTTGATACACCAGAAGTTCTAACTACTGATCTTGAAGGATTAGCAGTTTGAAACTTCTCTGGATTTGCAGCCTTGGCAGCCAAGTATTTTCTGTAAGTATCCATTAGTCTTTCTTCTTTCCATCTGGATACTGAGGCTTTTGAACCATATCCTTCTGCTACTAACTCTTCTATTATCTGGGCTCTCTTGGCCTTTCCTTCTTTGCTTGTGGCCATTTTGTCTGCAAGCAGTTGTGCTCTTCTTGTCAGCTCTTGCATAGAGAGTCCTTTGAGTGTAAAGGCTTTAGTCTTGCTGTTCTTGGTAATGTAAGACACCAGTTGTTGTCTTTTATCTTGTTCAGCAATCTCATCAAGGCTAGCCTGCCTTTGTAGTTCAGCTTCATAAGCCTGAAGTTTTTCTTCATGGCTTAAATCTAAATCATCCCTTTCTTCCAGAGTTTTCCAGATCTGATCTTCTCTGGTCTTCTTGTTGGCTGCAAGTAAGCTCTTCTCTAATAATTCGGCTGATTGAGAGATAGGAGAAGGGTTTAGTACAGTCATTGTTGTAATGGATGTAGGCCTGATGGGATCAGATGTTGGTTGAATGGGAGCAGTGGTTCTGGAAGGTTCAGTTGTTTGAGGTTTGGAAGTGTTAACCTCTGATGTGTTGACAACTGCTGATGGTTTGTCAACTACTGAAGAATTGTCTTCAGTACTTTCTGATTCTTCATCAGAAGTTTTGTCATCAGAAGTTTCTTCATTGTGCCTTAGGGATTCTTCAGATGTTTGGGTCTCATCTTCTTTCTCTGCTGCTTCAATTTCTTCTATTGAGACACCAAACTGTTTGGCCAATTTTTCTTTCCTGGCCTGATCTTTTTGATCTCTTTCAAGGATGGCCACTCTTGCCCTTATCCTGGCTTGGAATGACTCCTTAGGTTCCCCGATCTTCTCCCCCTTTTTGGATTCATCAATTTTAACCCTTGAAGCAGAGGGTTGGGAGAATTGTCCTTGAAGATGAGCAATCTGTTTGCTGTTGAAGTCCAGTTTGATGGACAGATCATTCATCTTGGTCTTGATCACTCCAAATTGATTCTTGATGGACAGCTCCAAGTCAGCTGTGTATGTTTGGAAGTGATTTCTGATGAGAGTATTCATCATGTGGTACAGGGGACCCTCTGGGCTGCATAGCTGGTTCAGGTCTATGCTTGTTTGCCCAGGGAATTGGGTAGGCATTTGTTGTGAAGGGGGTGTTTTTGGGAGATCCTCATGTTGTACAGAGGATGCCACTCTAGGGGTTTTAGGGATTGAGTGGGCTTTAACCTGTGCAGAGGTGACTGGCTTCTTGAGCCTGGATACCCCTGAAACAGGACCTTCAGAAAGTGCCGTCAATTCAGTAGTTTGTGTGTGTGAAACATCATCCAAATTAATGGAATCATCTGAATCCCTGATGTTGCCCTCAATGAGGACTGTCTCAGTTAAATCATGAGCTGAGCCCAACTCAGTTCTCTCATGAACCTCTTGTTCTTGGTACTGAGGATTTCCTACTTCAGGCATTAAGCCTTCATCAGTAGTTGCCACATCTGAGGTCTTAGCTATGTTACTTCTGTCCTCAGATCCACCACTGGGTGGTAACTGAGTAGTAGCAGCCTCAGATGCCCCAAGAGTCTCTAAAATTGGGCTTAAAGACTCTGGTCCACCCTCATCTCTTGGGATAGGGCTAGAGATGTCCACATCCATGTCTGATGTAGTAGTTATGTCCCCTGTTTGTTGTGGTTGTAGGGGACTGACATGATCAGATGGGACCTTCTCTTTTAGCCCAGAGAGAAGTTTGGCAATTTCTATTGCCTCTTGTTCAGAAATTTGTGGGGTTGGTTCAGTAGTTTGGGCAATAGGTGAAAGTTGTTGTTCAGCAGTTTCAAAAGAAGAGTGTGTTTCATATGTTTTTCTAAGTCTTTTTCTTTTGAATAAAATGGTTATGGGTGCTCTTGGTGGGGTTTGAGATGGATGAGACTGAGAGGGTGTTTCAGTCTCACCTATTTGAAGAGCAGAATGCTCATGAGCATGTTCAGGCATCTCAACCTCCTGAACAACTTTTCTTTTGGGTTGGTGGGGTGTAGTTTTTGTTGGCTTGGGCTTTTTGGCTTTTGGTGGTGTGAGTTTGGAAGATGTGGGCTTCAGGGGGACTTGTTGTTGTTCTCCCTGATCATCTTCTGGCCAGGCAGCCGGTTTGTTATGCCTTGAGTATGCTTGTGATGTTAAAGGATTTAAAGTTGAAATTTTTCCCACAAGCACCTCATTACCCAGTTCCCCTATTATGCATTGCATAATGAACCTTAGGTATAACAAAAACTTTTTCTTGGTATTATTGTGATGTAACACCAACTCATTGAAAAAAAGTTTTGATGCCCTGAATTTAGTTTCATTCACAATTGAATGAAATATTGGTTGAAAAGTGGAGGGCATCTGGTCATAAGACCCTGTTTTAGGACTCAAACACATAATAATATAATGAAACAAAAGCTTGTATTTTGGTTCAAAATATTTTTTAAAGATTGTAGCATGGGAGAGAGTACCTTGATAACCACACTCAGTCATGGTTAGATGAATATCAGAATTAGCAACATGGTCAGGGGCAGTTACATCATCCAGACCCAGTCTTGTTGCCAGTGTGGCCGGTGTGATGGTCAGTGGTTTCCCTTTTATTCTTGAGTTGAGGGAAATGACCTCATCATCCGTTGTCACCGTCCCAGCATTTGCCCAGAACTCATTCAGAGTTTTAGTGTGAATTGGTGGGTTTATTGTGAGAGCAGTAAAATATTGGGATTTTACAACAAGATCAATGATCTCATCGTATTGGGACCAGCCTTCTTGTTTTTCAAGAAAGGCCCTTTGATTGTGTCCCTGTTTCAGAACTAGAGCCATGTGGTTTGGGTTTTGATCGAACAGTTGATTTGCAGGTTTAGGTTATTGAGAGAGTTTTTGAGAGAGAAGGAGGGATATTTTGAGTTTGAAAGGATAAGTGTGGAGAAAAAGGTATTTATCAGAAGTTTTAACCGCTTGAATCTTCTTTATTAGATGTTTTTGAACCGCCTTTGGTTAAAAATCTCTTTATCAGAGGTTTTAAACTTATTAGGTCAAACCTCTGATGATGGGAAAAGTCAGATTTGCCCTTTTGACTTAAACTGCTGATGAAGGATTACTTCATCAGTAGTTCCCATTTTCTCTTCAGTAGTTTTAACAGCTGATGAGAAATATTTTTATAAATACTTTAATTCATAACTTCTGAAGGTTATTTTATCAGAAGTTACACACTTTTCAGAAAATTATCCCCATACTGATGTTTGTTCATCAGTAGTTTCTCTCATACTGATTTTTGTTAATCAGTAGTTTCTCATTATGTTTTTCAGAAGTTTTGTTTCAGACTTTTGTCTTTTGTAAGTGAAAACCAGAAAAAAGAAAAGGTAAACAGGATGGAATCAGGGGTGGAAGGAAGAAAGAAAAAAAATTTGTGATGTTTTATGCATAACAGTAGTAGATAGAAGTGATTGATGTAGAAGTTTGATGTAGAGTTGGGTAGAATCAAGTGTTAACTTGGATTCTAACTGATATGCATATATGTTTTAAAAAAAAAATAAAAAATAAAGTAAACACTTACAAATTTAGCATTCCAAGCATGGATACTAACTTCTGAAATGTTGATGTGTCAAGGGGCTTAGTGAAGATGTCAGCTATTTGATTAGCTGTTGCTACATGCTTCACCTCAATCTTGCCTTTTTCATAGCAATCTCTTATGAAATGGTACCTGATCTCAATATGTTTGGTTTTTGAGAACTGTACCGGATTTTGAATGATGCTAATGGCAGATTTGCTGTCTACAAACAAAGGTGTCTTGGTCTCTTTGATTCCATAATCAAGAAGTTGATATTGGAGCCATTGTATCTGTGATGTACAACTTGCAGCTGCAATGTATTCAGCTTCAGCAGTTGAAGTTGCAACAGATGTTTGCTTCTTTGATTGCCATGACACTAGACAGTTACCCAGGAATGACAACCACCAGATGTTGACTTTCTTGTCATCTTACACCCTGCATAGTCACTATCTGAAAAAGCTGATAACTTGGTATTGCTTGAGGCAGGATACCAAATTCCTAGTGTTGGAGTTCCTTTCAGATATCTGAAAATTCTTTTGACTGCTATAAGGTGTGATTCCCTTGGTGCTGATTGATATCTAGCACAGACACATGTTGAAAACATAATATCTGGTCTAGAAGCAGTTAAGTATAAGAGGGAACCTATCATGCATCTGTACATGGTTTGATCAACCTGTTTTCCTTGATCACCAGGTTCAACTTGTGTGATTGGTGTCATGGGAGTGGAACATGATTTACAGTCGTTTAAAGAAAATTTGTTCAATAATTCTTTAACATATTTTGATTGATGTATAAAAGTTCCATTTGTTTGTTGTTTGATCTGCAGTCCTAGAAAGTACTGCAGTTCTCCCATGGTACTCATCTCAAATTTTGATTGCATGAGTTTCTTAAAATCATCACACAGTTTTGTGTTTGTTGAACCAAAAATGATGTCATCAACATAAATTTGAACAAGTAAGACATGATTTCCAACATGTTTAATGAAAAGAGTTTTATCAATGGCACCTCTTGTAAAGTTATTTTTGAGTAAAAAGGTGGAGAGTGTATCATACCAGGCTCTTGGAGCCTGTTTGAGCCCATAAAGAGCTTTGTCCAGTCTGTACACCCACTCAGGATGAGGAGGATCCTCAAACCCAGGTGGCTGACAGACATACACCTCCTCTTTTATTTTTCCATACAAAAATGCACTTTTCACATCCATTTGATAAACTTTAATTTTGTTGGAAATGGCATAGGCCAGAAATAACTTGATGGCCTCAAGCCTTGCAACTGGAGCAAAGGTTTCATCATAGTCAATTCCCTCTTCTTGAGAGTACCCTTGAACTACCAGTCTTGCCTTGTTCTTGATTATCATACCAGCTTCATCTTGTTTGTTCCTGAAAACCCATCTTGTGCCAATTGGTTGCTTGTTTGGAGGTAAGGGACAGATTTCCCAGACCTGTTGCTTGTTGAACTGAAGCAGTTCATCTTGCATAGCTTGCACCCAATTATTGTCTTTGAGGGCTTCCTGGTACTTCTTTGGTTCCAACTGTGAAATAAAAGTTGAAAATAGGCAAAAGTTGGAGAGCTGGTTTCTGGTAAGAACACCTGAAGCTATATCACCCATGATTTGATCAAGTGGATGATCTCTGTGTTCAATCAGTTGTTGTAAACCACTGACAGGTGTAGGTGACTCTTGTTCTTCAAACAAACTACTGAGGTCTATAATATCTGGTTCAGCAGTTTTAGCTTCTTCAGTAGTTGCAGGTGCTGAAGCAGATGTTTGAGTTTGGCCTTCAGTATTTGTTTGATCAGAAGGAGAAACTTATGATGGTGTTTTAGTTGACTTAATGACTGTTTGAGGAGTCCATGGTGTAGGATCCTCATCTTCAAACCTTTGATCACCATAATAAGTAGGTTTGGAAGAAGTAACAGACTTTTCAGGTCCAAAGTGAATGTTGTCAAGGTCAAAGAGTTCAGCAGGATGTGCTGGAATAAGAGTGTGTTTTGACTCATTGAACTTGACATTCAATGTTTCTTCTACTATCCTGGTGTGAGAATTAAAAACCTTGTAGGCTTTTCTAGTTGAAGAGTAACCAAGAAAGTAACCTGAGTCAACTTTGGCAGCAAACTTTGAAATAGATTCCTTGATGTTCAAGATGAAACATTGACACCCAAAAGCCCTGAAAAAGGAGATAAGGGGCTTCATGCCATGAAGAACTTCATAGGCAGTCTTGGAATGTCTCTTGACCACAAGAACTCTATTTTGAACATAACATGATGTGTTAACTGCTTCTGTCCAAAAGTACAAGGGCAGTCCAGAATCAGCTAACATTATTCTTGCTCCTTCTATCAATGTTCTGTTCTTCCTTTCTACTACACCATTTTGTTCAGGAGTTCTGGGAACACTGTATTGTCTAATAATCCCTTTAGACAAACAGAATTCATCCAGAGTTTTGTTCCTGAACTCTGTCCCATTGTCACTTCTAATGGTTTTGACAGATAGAGAATATTGTTTCTCTACTTGTAGAATGAAGAACTTGATGATTTCAGCAGCCTCATCCTTGGAGAATAAGAAGAATACCCATGTAAATCTTGAGTAGTCATCAATGATGACTAAGCAGTACTTCTTCTTACCAAGGCTCATAATCTTGACAGGTCCAAATAAGTCCATATGGAGTAGTTGAAGACATGCAGTTGTTTTTGATTCTTCAATAGACTTATAGGAGGACTTATGCTATTTTCCCTTTAAACAGGATACACAGTGTTCTTGACACTGGTATACTTTCAAAGGTAGACCTCTGACCAAGCCCATTTTTGTGACTTTATTTATGGTTTTAAAGTTCACATGGCCAAGTCTCCTGTGCCAGAGATCTGTTTCTGAAGTTGATGCCCTTGAGAAGAAACAGGCAATGTTGTTCAATACTCTGTCTTTCTCAATGTCCACTGCATAGACATTGCCACATCTTTTGGCAATCAGCAAAGTATGATCTTCAATAATCTTCTCTATCAACTTCTTGCCTTCTGGTGAGATGATCTTGCATGCTGTCTTTGTGAAAAAGGAAGAATATCCTTTATCACACATTTGTGACACACTCAGCAAGTTGTATTCAAGGTTTTCCACCAGATTGACCTTGTCAAACTGTATTTTGCCAGAGGAGACATTGCCATGTCCTAGCACATATCCCTTAGCATTGTTCCCAAAGGATACAGATCCTTCTCTTTGGCTGATAAAGTTGTTTATCAGGTATCTGCATCCAGTCATGTGCATAGAGCCTCCACTATCAACATACCATATGCTGTTTAAGCCCCTGGAAACTCTCTGCACATAAAAGCAAATTAGTTAGATTTAGGAACCCAAGCCTGTTTGGCTTTGGGTTTGCTCTTGAGAACAGTTACAGTTTGTTCTTGACCAGGTTGAGAAATCCATGTCTTTTTGGCAATGGATTTTTCATTAAGAACCATGGTGGTATCCTTTTTAGGACCACCATCAACCTTGGTCATCAGTAGTTCTACCATGTTCATTAGATTTTGTATCTCAGCAGTTTGTGAAACTGCTGATGATTCTGGTCTAACTACTGACAAGGAATTTTGAGAAAAAGATTTTGGTTGAGATTTTATCTTTTTCTGAGAAAAGATGTTTTCAGGTTGTTGTTTCTTGGGTTTAAAGATTCTTTCATAATCATTTCTGATTTGATTTCCCACAACCTGTTGTTTAAATTTTTGATTGAACTGAATTCCTTTTCTGTATCTACAAAATTCAGTTTTGTGGTTGAACAGACCACAAATTTCACATTCTTTTGCCTTTTGTTTTTGATCTAAAGGCAAATTTCTGACATTTGTGAAGAGATTTTGCTCATCAGTAGTTTTCAGGGTCTCAACTCCTGATGTAGATGAAACTACTGATGGCTTGTTGTCAGATTTTGTTAATACTTCTGAAGTACTTTCTTTAAAAATGCTAGAATATCTGTTTAGAATGTTTTCATGGAAAGATGTGCATTCTTTCCCTTCAGAAGTTTCATTTGAAACAATTCTTCTCCCATCTTCAGTAGTTTTGGGAGAAAAATCTGTTGGTGTTTCAACATGATGGTATCCTATGCCAAACTTAACATTTGAAGCACTTTGTTTGTTTAGCAATAATTGATACCCCTTACAAGATTCCACCCATTTTTCACATGTGATCCTGGTGTCAGCAAGCTCTTGTCTGACATCTCCCAGGTCATTTAGCATGATTTTGATTTGTGCTTGGGTTTCAATAGCAGAGTCAGTTAATTTAGAAACTTCTTTTGTTTTAGCACACAGTTTTCTTTCTAAATCACATTTTATCTGTGTGTATTTTCTTTCTAAATCATTGGCTTTACCTTGTAAGTGCATATTTGTCTCTCTTATGAGAGCAAAAGTTTCTTTGCAAGAATTTGAGCAAAGTTTTGTCAAAGATTCTTTTGATACCTGTGATAATGCAGATTTTGAAGTACAGCCTTCAAATGCCATTAAGGCAAAGTTCTTTCTGCCATTGTCTGGTTCTCCCCAGTTGATGTCAAACACTTTGTTGTCTGCATCAGGATTGCACTCTGTGGTGTCAAAAGGAAGACTGCTCCAGTCAACATACCCTGAGGTGAAAAGACTTTGTTGAGAGGGTTGTTGAGGCTGTGGAGGATGTTGAGCAGCTGGAAAGGGAGGGATTGATTATTGGCTCTGCATCTGTTGAGCAGGCACTTGAACATATTGTACTTGTGGCATGTATTGCTGTTGAGGAGCTTGTGCCTGTACAAAATGAGCACTCCCGTGAGTTCCATTATTCCTATTATAATTGGGGTTATAGTTATTTCCAGATTGTGATTGGTTAAAGCTAGAGCTTCTACACTCTCTAGCAAAGTGTCCCAACTTCTGACACTTGTGACATCTCAGTTTAGATTTGTCAAAACCAATTTTTGTATTACTGGTCAATCCTGGAAATTTCCTTCCTGACCTTTTATAAAACTTGTTAGTTTTAATGCTTAGCATGGCCAGTTGGTGTAATATGTCCATTTCTTCTAAGTCATCACTGCTAAAGTTTTTCAAATCATCCATGATAAAACATAGATTATCAGCAGTTTGACTTTGGTCATTATTGTCATAACCTGGGAAAGATCTTTCTGATGAGATCCCAGTGGTTATGTCAATATTGTCATAAGATCCATAGGAACAAGTTGGTGAATCTTGTCCCAAAAGTGTTGTACTACCTGGTAGGTAGTCATCAGCAGTTTTACCAGATGATTGTAATTTCTTCTTTCGATCAATTTCTCTCTCAAAAGTAAGTAATCTCCCATGGAGTTTTGTTAGAGTGGGGGAGCTAAAATCTGGTGAGGATCTTAAAACAATGGAGTATGTTTCCCATTTGTCAGGTAAAGATCTTAAAAATCTATGTAGCATAGACACTGTTGTATAGGTCTGACCATTTAACTTTAGCTCAGATATTAATGAGGAGAATCTTTCAAATTGTTGAGTCAAAGTTTCCCCATTAATATGAGCAAATGTTTCATATTGTTGAGCTAAAATCTCTCTGGTGTTGGCAATCACCTCTTCAGTTCCTCCAAGCTGTTCTTTAAGACAATTCCAGAGTTCTTCGGCACTTTCACAATGTAAAAGGCCAGAGTATATCTCATTTGGGAGAGCCATTGCCAACATAGAGAATGCTTTTGCATCTAGCTCAAGTTTTAGGAAATCATCATCTGTATATTCTTTAGGGTCCTTAGGGACCTTGACATTAGTTTCAAGATTTACATTTACTGGTTTGTGAGGACCATATATCACAGATCTCCAACAACCTGTGTTGGTTTGTGACAAGGTATGTGCCATTCTCTTTTGCCATATGTTGTACTCATTTCTCACAAGCATGGCAGGTTTAGTGGCAGAACCAGTATTATGTGGATCCATTTTAAAGAGTATAGAATTGTCAGATGACTCTTTTAAATGATGGATATTGATAAAAAGTGAACTTTTGATCTTTTTATTGAATATCAATAAGAGCTTTGTGTCTGATTCTCAATTTGTTAGATTGATATGTGATCAGATAAACCAATGCTCTGATACCAATTGTTGGATCAGTTAGCTCTTTTTGCTAAGTAAGAACTTGCTATCTTGACAAGTGTTTAGCAAGTCCTTGTAGATCAGATTATAAGCACAGCGGAATGTATAAGTTAAAGCAACACTTTTTTATACTAAGGAAGAGTTATTACTCCCCCTTGATGATTGAAACTAATAAATGACAAGTATTTATTATGAATCCAAGCAGTAAATGAGAATTAGATACTTAGACAGATTCACAATAAATACTGAAATGGAATAGAACAGTTGAGAGTGTTTGAAGGATTTTTCTATTAAAATCAATGTCTAAAATAGAAGGTTGAAGCCTCCTATTTTATAGACGTTTACATACATGTATCTTGCCCAAAAAGCAAGTACAGAAACAACAGAAACAAGTTGCACAAGTTGCAACATTGAAACTAACAAAATAGCTAAAAGTAATAATAAACAATAAAACTACTGATGCAAAAGGCGGTGGAAAATATCTGATGCTAAGTGCTGATGAAAGACAAACTACTGAAGAGTAGTTTGTCTTCAGTACTTCTGAAGTGAACTTGTCTGGTTTGGACTTCAGAACTTCTGATGAAGTTTCTTCTTCAGCACTTCTCTTATCTTCTCTTCAGCAGTTTCTTGTCTTCTCTTCAGTACTTCTATACTTAGCCAAAAATGACAGAAGTGAATTAGACTAAGGTTTCCAAAAGTGGTTTCACCAATCCTCTTTGTCCTAACAAAATCTGATTCAGCCTATTTATAGAACTGCACTTTCGACCATACGTATGGGCGAATGTGCACGTTCGACCATTCAAATGGGCGAATCAACAATATACATTACAAAACATTCCTTCGACCTTGAGCTTCTCCCTTCAACCATTATCTTTCACCTTCGACCATGTTTAATTCCACCTTCGACCATTCGATTATGACAAAACAAGATTGTATTAGCAATACAATAGCACTAGTCGCATAATATGTATCAACAAACTCCCCCTCGACTATTGCTTGAATTGCATAAGCCTTCGATCTTCGTCCATTCTCTTGTTCATTAGCTTGATGTGCAGTAAGGTCTTCTGCTCTTTCGTCATTACTGGTTCATGAGTTTGCTTCGGTTTCTTCTTTTCTTTCTTTTGAACTTGAACAAACTTCCCCAGTTTCTTATCATAGTCGCACCCCGCGTTAACATCCCATGCAAAACACAAAAATACCACACGTTGGTATTTTGCAGCCTGTTCACTGTCTTTTTCTTCACAGTATATTAGGTTGTAATACAGCATGATAATATCTTCATGAGAGCAGTTTATCAACCACATTAGATCAAAGATATGTATCTTCTTGAAATCATTCTTCCCATCTTTCAACAAGATAATAGCCTCCGCCGTCTTCCAATCATAATACCACCACATAAAGTCTTTCAAAAAGTGTTGTGGAATAGGCATCAAAGGTGTATGATTCAAAACTGTTGGTGGATCATATTTCAAAGTAACCTTGTTCAACCCCGTTATCTGATCTTTAATATTCTTATGGACAATCCTCCTCGGATACTGTGGGGTAAACACATCCCATTTCGTCCTACTCTCTTTCACCATGCGATCTGCAAAGTATCCAACAGCGTCGTTGTTCACAGTAGCACTTGACAACGTGTGTCTGCAGACATCGCGTACAGCCCAGTAAGGTAGTGTTTTTATGTCATGGAATCTGTGAAAATATAGAATTCCCTTCTCCCACTTCACTGCAACACACCTCAGCTGTCTCAAATATTTCCACCCGAGAATTTTACCTTTAAACAGTTCATTATGTAATTTATAGAATGTATGCGCGTAGGATCGTCTAAACAACAAAGATAATGATCAAACAAGTTCAATTCAGGTGCGGAATCCCTGAATTGATCACAATATGATAATAAAACTAGCAAAACACAGAAATCATCATAAACATATTCAATTCATTCACTTTGATAATCAATTACACTTGAAAATGTAGTTTATAATGATAAAAACACTTTTACAGACTCAATAATAAACCTAGGGAGAACACACACAGGGAGGGAAAACAAAATGTCAAAAGTTACAATTCAAAAATCAACTTGACCTTATATAGGCCTGCACATTCGCCCAAATCACTTGGTCGAATGTGCAGGTTCGACCATTCGACATGGTCGAACCAAGACATACATAATCTAATTTCTTCCTTCGACCTCCCTATGTACCTTCGACCCTTTAGCTCCACCTTCGACAGTTCTTAATTCTTCATTCGACCGTTCGACAATTGACAAAACATTATGAAATCCGCAATCCAATAGCATTACTCGCAATATATGCATCTACATAGAAACCACCCTGAATCTCAGTCTTTGGTTGGTTGTCCTCTTTCTCTTTCAGCTTCCTTAGCAAGTTCTTCAGATCATCAGATTGTTCTTCATTCGGTTTCTGACAATCTGAGTTCTTGAAAACTTCATCAACGAACCTTTTGCTTTTCTCACGTGCAAGTTTCTCAGCTTGGCTTAACAGTTCTTCAGAAAATTCAGGAAATCCAGAATCCTTATCATTTGTAAAGTATTCTAGATATTCCTCACTTGTAATATCCTCTATCTCAACATTTTCAAAAACCGGAGTATCTCTATCATCAGAGTGATTTCCGGCTTCTTTCTACGGAATATTTGGAATGTAATTCTCACTCATTAACTCTTCAAGAGATTTCTCAAGCTGTTTAGCCAATCCTTCAAGTATTTCTTTCGAAACACCTACAGAAACTTCACCGTCTTCAGGATCAGGATCATTGTACTCAAGTTCAAATCTCATGTCATCTGATTCAAATATTTCTGGAAATCTTCCTGTCATCTCAATCGTCCACACTCTATTTGTTAACATCTGACGATATAGCTTCTTATCCTCCTCAGATAAAGATCTGATCTTCTCATTCCAGAATATATCATCATCATTAGTATTGCCACCAGGAGCTTTCGAACTAGATTCTCCTGCATCTTTTCCTGATTCTCTCTTTTCATACTTTTACTTATCAGTATCATCATCATCATCGTCATCATCATCATCATCATCATCATCATCATCATTCGCAGAGCTATTATCATTTCCATAATCATCACATGAACCATCATTATCATCACCATCCTTCTTCTTCTCAGGAGCATCACCTGCATCATGTTCAAGTTCTTTATCATCTTCTTCATCTTTCTCAGACTCAGATGGTTCAAAATCAACAAGCTCTTCATCACGTTCTTTGTCTTCCTCACCTTCCTTCAACTAAGGAGCTCTTTCATATAAGTCATCAATCAGCTTCCTAAGCCTTTGTTATCTTTCTTCACTTTCTTGTTTTCAAGTTTCAAAGCAATGAATCTTCTAGTATTTCTCTGTTCATGCTTTAACAACTTTTGATACTCTTTCTAGAGTAGTTTGATCTTAGCTGCTAACTCTTCCTAACTGTCTTGTGAAGATTCAACAACATCCAACATTTTTCTATCATTCTTTCTCAACTGATCAATTTCTTCTTGTTGCTGGTTAATAATTTTCATCATTTCAGTTAGCTTCTGATTAACTGCATCCATCACATCTCCTGATACAGTAACCTTAGGAGTTGAAGCCTCAGCAACTGGAGTCTTTTTCTTAAACTTGTTTAAGACTCTATCCAACGCAGCATTAAAATCATAGTTGGAATATCAGTTTTCTCAACAGCAGATACTTTATGTTTCTTAGCTGCTGGGGATGTCACGGGAGACTTCGAGCTAGATACTTCAGGAACTTTCTTTCCTGCAATCAGACTTTCAATATCCTTAGCTCTCCTCTTCTTAGGCTTTTCAATTTCAACAGCCTTAGCTTTCTTCTTGTAAATTGGATTCTTCTGTTTTTCTCCAGCCTTTGGTGATCCACCAAAATCTTCAGAACCCATTCCCATAATTATATCAATATCATCCATCACAACTGGACTCTTCATCCTCTATTCTTCCAAAGTTTGATTAAGACTCTCAGATTCACCAGCCACAGTGGCCTTGGGCGTGGTGGTCTTAACAATCTCATCAGTAGAATCCCATATCTCTTCCTCCTGAGTCTCTTCAGAATCAATAGACTCCTCATCCACCAAATGTGTTCCTTTCTTTGCAACACTCTTCTTTCTTTAAGATGTTTTCTTTGGCGGTTCTGCTTCAACTTCTTTCTCCTTACCTTTACCTTTACCACTCTTAGCACCAACAATAACAACTTGTCGCTTTCTTTTGGCTTCAAAATCAGCAGGACATAATGGATCATCATTATCAGATTCACTATTCTCATTCCTTTCCTTATCAACACCTGGATCTTTGTAATCTGGATTGATCAAGTGTCTAAACAGATTCTTCAAAGGTGGTCTTTCATTTATAGGTACACCTTTATATCCTATCATTCTCACCAATGTGCTCAGATTCATATGATCCTGTACCACAATCTGAGTTGGATCTTTCCTCAACTTCTTGTATTTCTAATCGAATATCATCTGCAGGAATCTTGGATAAAGTAAAAACTTTTTACTTTTCACGCCTCTCAACGGTTCAAGCATGTGATCAAGTATCATCCCTGATACGTTGAATGGTTTGTTCAGAATCAGGGCAACCATTAAAGAGCTAATACTCTTTCTCATGACATCATATCCTCCACTCATAGACGGAGCCCTACATAAAAGTAAACTGGCTCATAGCATCACATGAGCCAAGTATTTAAACTGTGGGCACAATTTACCTTTATGTAGGGCTCTGTCTGTGATCGGCCCGTTATATTTCATCCTTAAAAAGCACTTCCTCTGTTCTATCCAGGATAAGCATCTTGGATCAGTCTTCTTGTCTTTCAACTTCAAAGCTTTCCTGATGTCACCTTCTGATACAATCACCATCTCCCCCTGAATCTTGCTGATAATAGCTGTTTCATTATCCCAAAAGTCGATTCATGCATTCTTCCAAAACTCTTTCTGATTATCTCTATAAATGATAGCAGGAGTGGCAATAGCGTCTACGACTCTGCTTCGCTTCAGAAACTCAACAATACCAGTGAATTCGGTATGTTTCTTCAAATCTCTAAGAAAGGCGCAACAGTTGTGAGCTTCTTCAAAGGTAGCTCTTCTTCTGGCTTCTTCCCGGCAGCCTTTTCAGATGAACCTGCTGGAACATCAGTACTTTGAGGTTCAACCATTGATAATCTGCAAAAACAGAACACGAAAACACATTAGAAACGGACAAAATATACAAAATTGAAATTTTGGGTTTTGGAATTCCACCTTCGACCGAACGTGGGTTCGAATGTGGAAAATATAAGGTTCGAATCTGGAAATTGTAACACCCCAACCGATGGCGGAAACATCGAGGTGTCACGTAAGAATGAGTATACAGTAGCACATGGTATTCAAGTTTTAATTGAAATTTATTTAAAATAGAAATATCCAAAATTTGAAAATACATAACAAGTCTTGAATGAAATTCTAATACATCAAAAGCCAAACAAAGCATAAACTTCAAATTGTCTCCTCATGCTAGCTCTAGACTTCAAGCATCATTATTTCCTGTTGAGTTGTAAAAATTGGGGGGGGGGGCAACTAGAAGTTGGTGAGAATACATAAGCCATGACAAGCAATTAAGTTTAAGAATAAAAGTTTAGCAATTCATATGTCTATCGTAAGTTTAAGTCTACATGAATAAACATGAAGTGTTGTATGCACATAATCAAACCTCCGACTAGTTTAGGTCCATCCCGTCATCCACGGTTCACCTTAATATCACGTTGGAACGATAACAATCACCCGCGCTCCCCATAAAAGATGGTCAACGAATCTAGGTGGGATTGTCAATCCAATAGATCTATTATAGAGTATCGCCGGCTTGGCCATAGCTAATGATTATGTATGTTGAAGTTTAAGTCTAACAGTAGTTGTCTAAGTCATGAGGCATTAAAGTTTACAACTAGACATGTATGTAGAATTGCTTAAGTATAATGTTGCAAGTATAAAGAATTGCATAATTGCTTAAGTATAATGTTGCAAATATAAAGAATTGCATAAACATGGTTACGTAAACTCACCTTAGCAAAGTATTAAGTCTCGAGAAATAGAATATGTGTAGCCCCAAAGTTGCCAAGTATTACCCTATGTATAAGGTAACAAATAAGTTTAAGTCTTTCTAGTCTACAAGTATTTTCTAGGGTTTCGAATTTGGAAATAAGTATTCGTTTGATTAATAATTAAATAGTTTAATATATAAGAGAAATTCAGTAATTAAATAAAAAAAAGTCTGTTTGTAAACTCTAGATTAAAGATGGTCACATTATAAGGTTTTAAGTATGAAAATAATTTTTATAAAATTATTTTCTTAAAAATAGAATATTTAATCTATTTATTTCAATTTGTCAAAATATAACTTTAATATCTAAAAATATTAATATTAAAGAATTTTTAAATTAAAATTTGTATTTTTGTTCTAAATGGACAGAAATAATTTATATAAAATTTTGGTGCAAAAATATTGAAAAATGAATTTATTATGATTTATTTATGATTAAAAACAACAAAAATTGATTAAAAATATTAAATAAATGATTTTTCAGAGATAAAAATCATTTCCGGAATATATAATGTTTTATAAACTTAGAATAATTTTTGTGGAAATTTATATAATCGTTTTGATATTTTTATAGAATTTTATAATTATAATTGAATAAACTTGTAATATTTATTATATATATTAAATAATCAAATTTTCCAAAAATAAAAGTTACATAATAAAGTTTATTAGTCATATTGTATAAAATAAATTTTGTAGAATTTACATATCACAATAACTATTTTAAATGTAATATACATTAATAATGCAAAAGAATAGATAAAACGAAAATAAAATAAAAAAAGTGTAGCTTATGGGACTCGAACCCAGGCCCTTCGGCCGGTTCGTGTCTTTGGGTGTAAGAACATATCCAACTGATCTGGGCAGCAGATCTGTATGGGTTTCAGTTTTTAAAATATTTATTAGTTACGTGAATTGGTCATCTTCCCCAAATTAAATGATAAGAACCCTAGTTTTCTAATAATTCAAATCATCAAACGATAACCCCAGAAATCATGGGGTTATCAGTCGCATAACAACAAAGAACAAAAACATAAGTTCGATTTATTCATACCAGTCAGAATCGAAGGCGGAATGCTTAGTCAACCAAAAAGTCAACTACGAGTGATTCTTGACTAGAAACGAATTGTTTGTAGAAATTAAGGGTGGGGGTTTGTTAATCGCCCCTTTCAGAGATTGTGTGTGAGTTTAATTGGCTTAAAAACGAGTATTTATACAGATTTCATTCGAGTTGATTTGGAAGGTTTATTAATGGTATTGAATCGCATATTAAACGCGTTCAATCACGCGTGATGTTGTTTTAGGAAGGAGAGATGATTAGGGTGCGTAATACTCGGGATTTGATATGATGATGGCCGCGTTTTTGGATTAGATTGATGGGTTCTTGGTGTGGGTTACTTGCAGCGTTCGAAGAAGAAGAAAGGTAAGAAGTTTAGTGGCCTTATATACATAATGGATTGGAATTAAAACAAAAGAGCAGCGTGGCTCAGTTGGTTTGATGTGTGAGTGTGTTATGCTGACCCGGCTCCTGGTTCCGGTTCGAGCCATGGCAGCAACAAATTTTTTATTTTTTTTAACTAAGTGAGGTTGGGATAGGGATTAGTGGGCCGGTCATGATTTGGGCCTGTTTTTAGTTTGGGCTTAGGGGTTTGGGCTCCAAATATATAAGGTGTTGGGGTAGTTTGGGTTGGTTTATTTTTATGGTTGGGTTTAAACTTTTATAAACTAACTTCAAATATTTTGATAAAACTTGAATACTATTATTATTAGTATTATTATTATTATTATTATTATTATTATTATTATTATTATTATTATTATTATTATTTATATATAAGTTGTGTGTTAGGAAAATCAATACTTAGGCACATATGTATAAAATTAATGATAAGGATGCATAAAATAAGGGCTTTTATGAATAAAAATTTGGGGAAAAATTTTGTGATGTTAAAGTCTCCCCTACTTTTAGAAACTTCGTCCCGAAGTTTATTGAAAACACAGGGTTAAAGGGGATTGGATAGAAATTAGGACAAGTGTGATCTGGAGAATTTTGTGTTAAGGCACGACATGAATAGAATAATCTTGTTTCAAATAATTTGGATAAGAGGGTAGGATTAGGTGTGTCTTGAAATCGCAAGGAGAATAAGAATCTTAAGTTTTAGGAGTCCTAAAAGGAATGAGTTGATGGGCTATTGAAAGACTAAATGAACTACCAGGTAACTAAGGTTTATAATTGGTCAACTACCGAAAACCTTGATAGAATTTCACACTACCTTAACGTACCTGTAAATTCATGATTACGTTCCGGACCGCAATCACCAATTTACCTTACATTAGAGTTTTGTGTCCTTCTATGACTCTACCGATTGTTGAGCAGGTTCGATAGCCTCCACCAGTCGTTGAGCAGGTTGTAGGGCCTCTCCCGACTGTTGAAAAGGCATGATGACCTCTACCAATCGTTGAGTAGGTTATTTGGTACTCAACTAACTGTTGAACAAGTACTTCATCCTCTATCAGTGTAGCATTTATTGCAAATTGATAGTATGTTTATGTAAGCAAGTTTATAAGTATAACGAGTAGTTGTATAAATTTAGATATTGATATAGCAATTAGTTCACATTCAAACAAGCATTCATCCAAGTGTTGTAATCATACTAGATAAACGACTCTTATGTACAAGACAAAAAATTCAATACTTGAATCAAAAGCGTCAATACATAGAATTTTAAAAGCAAAATAACATTCAAACAGTGGTGCTTGTTGTTAAGTAGCTGGAGGGTCCCTAGCAGGGTTATTCGGAGCAGCAAGGGCATTTGTAGCAGGATTTCGATAAACATCCGCAAGATGCCCATACCTTTGACAATTGGAACACTGACGGCAGGGCACTTGGGTTGGGTGGTGATACTGACAGGTGTCACACTTAGGTTGGTTCCCGTTATATTGTTTCTTGTTAGTTGGGACAGTGGCGTCTATTGCAAAATTCCTGACCTTGCGCCTTCCGTTGGTTGAGGACTCAGTTTTAATTTCAATAGCAGGTTGGGGAGTATCCTTCGTAACAGTTTTCTTTTCCCCTTTCCGAGTCAGGGTTCCTGCCTTCACATGGTTATCTGTCAGGGTGGCCGCCAAACGCTTTGCTTCCTCGAGAGTAGCAGGGTTCCTTCCCCACACTGTGTCCTGAATCTGCATGGGTAAGCCACCAATGTATTTTTCGATCGCAATAGGCAAGGGGGTGACCTTGTGTGGTAGTAGTAGACTAAGTTCGTGAAATCGAGTGTTGTAGGCAAGGTTTTCTCCACTGTCCCGAACAAGATCATGAAATTCATCTTCTAACTTTTTGATTTCATTACGAGGGCAGAACTCCGCCTTCATAACATCTTTAGCTTGTTCCCAGGTTAAGGCCAATGCGACTTCAGCTCCACGGGTGCGCTTTTCCTCATTCCACCAAGTGAGTGCTCGTTTGTGAAGAACACTCATGGCATAGCGGACCTTAAAGTTACCGGGACACTCACTGTTAATGAAGGTATTCTCAATACCCTCGAACCATTGCAGAAGACCCATTGCTCCTTCATCTCCATTGAACTTAGGGGGATTACAGGTATTAAAGTGTTTTAGAGTGCAGGCTGGGAGACCATTCCCGTTCCCATTGTGGTTTCCATTGCCGTTTCCATGTCCATTTCCATGTCCATTTCCATTTCCATTCATCTGGATGACTTGAGCCACCAAGTTAGGAACCAGAGTCGCTATTTGTTGCGCCATTTGTTGGGAAATTATCGCAGCTAGTTGGGCATCGACACCATTGTTGTTGTTGTGGTTGTCGTTGTTGTTGTTGTTGTTGTTATGGTTGTCGTGGTTGTTATTGTTACTATTTCCTTCATCATGATTGCTGCCATTGTTAAGGCGAGTGCTGCGACGAGGAGGCATGATCTGTAAGAGACACAATGAAATGAATGAGGTAATATAAGGAATGTAATCATTTATTCATTAATTAAAACGAATAAATGAAAAAGTTGACTTATCAAAGATTCTAGATTCTAATAACATAGTGAAGACATGCTTTAGCCTATAAGTGAACACTCATCCCGAGAATTCCCAGGTACGCATCCGGGTCCCTCGTCTGATTGGGATATATGCGCAATGCCAGCCTAGATAGAAGACTCAGAATACAGGCGTTCACCCTTCCAGATTGCACGTGTTCGTTATTAAAAATCTAGAACTTCGACGAGATTTCAAGGTGATTCAGGCTAAACCTGAGGATTTTGTCCTATTAGTCTAAGAGTAGATCCAATGATGGAGAGCAATCTTCTTGTAGGGATTAAAGTAGGGATAAGAAGTAGGAGGGAGATAGAGGATAGCAAGTAAAAGGAGCAAATACTGGTTATAATCCTATGGTTATAGACTAGATTATTTTTCTAATAACCTAATTCCCTATAACCATGGCTCTGATACCAATCTGTATCACCCCAACCGATGGCGAAAACATCGAGGTGTCACATAAGAATGAGTATACAGTAGCACATGGTATTCAAGTTTTAATTGAAATTTATTTAAAATAGAAATATCCAAAATTTGAAAATACATAACAAGTCTTTAATGAAATTCTAATACATCAAAAAGCCAAACAAAGCATAAACTTCAAATTGTCTCCTCATGCTAGCTCTAGACTTCAAGCATCATTATTTCCTGTTGAGTTGTAAAAATGGGGGGGGGGGGGTCAACTAGAAGTTGGTGAAAATACATAAGCCATGTCAAGCAATTTAGTTTAAGAATAAAAGTTTAGCAATTCATATGTCTATCGTAAGTTTAAGTCTACATGAATAAACATGAAGTGTTGTATGCACATAATCAAACCTCCGACTAGTTTAGGTCCATCCCGTCATCCACGGTTCACCTTAATATCACGTTGGAACAATAACAATCACCCGCGCTCCCCATAAAAGATGGTCAACGAATCTAGGTGGGATTGTCAATCCAATAGATCTATTATTGAGTATCGCCGGCTTGGCCATATCTAATGATTATGTATGTTGAAGTTTAAGTCTAACAGTAGTTGTCTAAGTCATGAGGCATTAAAGTTTACAACTAGACATGTATGTAGAATTGCTTAAGTATAATGTTGCAAGTATAAAGAATTGCATAAACATGGTTACGTAAACTCACCTTAGCAAAGTATTAAGTCTCGAGAAATAGAATATGTGTAGCCCCAAAGTTGCCAAGTATTACCCTATGTATAAGGTAACAAATAAGTCTAAGTCTTTCTAGTCTACAAGTAATTTCTAAGGTTTCGAATTTGGGGATAAGTATTCGTTTGATTAATAATTAAATTGTTTAATATATAAGAGAAATTCTGTAAATAAATAAACAAAAGTCTTTTTGTAAACTCTAGATTAAAGATGGTCACATTATAAGGTTTTAAGTATGAAAATATTTTTATAAAATTATTTTCTTAAAAATAGAATATTTAATCTATTTATTTCGATTTGTCAAAATATAACTTTAATATCTAAAAATATTAAAATTAAAGAATTTTTAAATTAAAATTTGTATTTTTGTTCTAAATGGACAGAAATAATTTATATAAAATTTTGGTGCAAAAATAATGAAAAATGAATTTATTATGATTTATTTACGATAAAAACAACAAAAATTGATTAAAAATATCAAATAAATGATTTTCAGAGATAAAAATCATTTCTGGAATATTTAATGTTTTATAAACTTAGAATAATTTTTGTGGAAATTTATATAATCGTTTTGATATTTTTATAGAATTTTATAATTATAATTGAATAAACTTGTAATATTTATTATATATATTAAATAATCAAATTTCCGAAAATAAAAGTTGTATAATAAAGTTTATTAGTCATATTGTATAAAATCAATTTTGTAGAATTTACATATCACAATAACTATTTTAAATTTAATATACATTAATAATGCAAAAGAATAGATAAAACGAAAATAAAATAAAAAAAAGTGTAGCTTATGGGACTCGAACCCAGGCCCTTCGGCCGGTTCGTGTCTTTGGGTGTAAGAGCATAACCAACTGATCTGGGCAGCAGATCTGTATGGGTTTCAGTTTTTAAAATATTTATTAGTTACGTGAATTGGTTATCTTCCCCAAATTGAATGATAAGAACCCTAGTTTTCTAACAATTCAAATCATCAAACGATAACCCCAGAAATCATGGGGTTATCAGTCGCATAACAACAAAGAACAAAAACATAAGTTCGATTTATTCATACCAGTCAGAATCGAAGGCGGAATGCTTAGTCAACCAAAAAGTCAACTGCGAGTGATTCTTGACTAGAAACGAATTGTTTGTAGAAATTAAGGGTGGGGGTTTGTTAATCGCCTCTTTCAGAGATTGTGTGCGAGTTTAATTGGTTTAAAAACGAGTATTTATACAGATTTCATTCGAGTTGATTTGGAAGGTTTATTAATGGTATTAAATCGCAAATTAAACGCGTTCAATCACGCGTGATGTTGTTTTAGGAAGGAGAGATGATTAGGGTGCGTAATACTCGGGATTTGATTTGATGATGGGCGCGTTTTTGGATCAGATTGATGGGTTCTTGGTGTGGGTTACTTGCAGCGTTCGAAGAAGAAGAAAGGTTGGAAGTTTAGTGGCCTTATATAAATAATGGATTGGAATTAAAACAAAAGAGCAGCGTGGCTCAGTTGGTTTGATGTGTGAGTGTGTTATGCTGACCCGGCTCCTGGTTCCGGTTCGAGCCATGGCAGCAACAATTTTTTTTTTTTTTTTTATAACTAAGTGAGGTTGGGAGAGGGATTAGTGGGCCGGTCATGGTTTGGGCCTGTTTTCAGTTTGGGCTTAGGGGTTTGGGCTCCAAATATAAATGGTGTTGGGGTAGTTTGGGTTGGTTTATTTTTATGGTTGGGTTTAAACTTTTATATTCTAACTTCAAATATTTTGATAAAACTTGAATACTATTATTATTATTATTATTATTATTATATATATATATATATAAGTTGTGTGTTAGGAAAATCATGACTTAGGCACATATGTATAAAATTAATGATAAGGATGTATAAAATAAGGGCTTTTATGAATAAAAATTTGGGGAAAAATTTTGTGATGTTACAGAAATAAGGTTCGAATCTGAAAAAGTTTTTTTTTTTAAATTGTACATTCGATCTTTTGTCCACTTTCGACCGTTTAAACAAGCCACCTTCGACTAACAAGTCACTTTCGACCCTTTTGATATGGTCGAATAGGCTGTTCATCTTCAAAAGTTTCAGATTTTGATTTTGACAATTTTAACATGTCATTTTGATTTGTTTAGTTGCTGATAGGTCCGATATAGCTTTATCAACAATCAATTGTTATTATTATTCAATGATTAAGTGATTTTCCCCAAAATCTAGGGTTCGAAGGGTTTTAATAATCAAATCAACAATCTGATATGTTATAACCCTTGATTTTGTTATCTTCTCCCCGTAAAACACTTAAGTATTGAATCCTAATCAAAATTTATGTCTAAAACACCCTCTAAATCCACAATTGATTCACTGTTAGAGTTCGGACACAAAATCATCGATTCATTCTTCAAAACTTGATGATTACCTGCAAATCTTTTGTATAAATGATCAAACAATGACAAGGAACACAATGATAAGGTGTAGAATGATCGGGCAACAAGGGGGTGTAATCTCAGAAATTTGAAAACTTTTTGAATGAAGGTTCGAATGTGCAGAAGTGGTTATATAGGCTCCACATTTGACCCTTTTAGTTGGGTGAATGTGAAGATATTTCCACTTTAGACCCTATTTAAAGGTTCGAAGGAAAAAATATGGTTCGAATGTGAAAAAGACATAAGAACACTCACATTCGATCGTTTAGAAAGTTCGATGTAAAGGGAATATTCCACATTCGACCCATCGAAGGGGCGAATGGAGATTGGAAGTTTTGAACTTTTTACCAAATCTTAAAATCGAATCCCGTTCAATATTTTTCTTAACATTTAAGCATCCGACATTCATCATTTCTCATTTTAAAGATCACAAAACTCAAATGGTCCATCAAGTTTCAGAAAATCACCATCAACCACCATCGATTATCAAAAATAAGATAGAAATGTAAAATCTTTTGGATTGTCTGAAAGTTTTTGTTAAAACACACCTAAAATCTTTTTGAGTTTTTGTATTTTTAACAATGTAAAGATAAAACAGTAAATGTTTTGTGATTTTCGGTAAGAGGATCATATCAGTTATTGAGAAATCTAATCACACCGTTGATCTTTTGATTTATATTATCATTAATGACAATGTGTGATCCGGAAATTGTTGATATTGTTGTCCACATAAGCTCACATGCAGACTGTTGTGCAGTGCTTTAGACTGATACGGCTATCTATAGTATAAACACAATTGTCTGTGGTTCCCACACACGACATACTCCCGTATCAAGGAATAATTGCACAAAGACCCATTGTAACGCGTGATTATGCTTTTGTTATCTGCAATTTACAAGGTATGAGGCACAGAGGTATACAGGTCAATGCTACAAAGTAACTTGTGCACTCTACCTGGTTGAGGGCTGATATCAATCATGATTTACATCAATGATTGGATACGATGCATTAGATAATCTTTGATTATCGTCATACATTGAAAGTTCCTTAATTCGGTAACTTTAGGTTTTGGCATTAAAGATCTTTTATAAAGATACCCTGTCTGATCTAAGTCCGTAATGACTTACGACAGAAGATCAGATAGGCTACCCCAGATAACTAATAATATAACGACCCGAAACCTCTGAATTTTGTACAAATACCCTATCAAACGAAATTACGGTACTAAGACCATATGCCAATGAGGAGTTTATCCACATAACAATTCGTTTGATATGTATGTATCAGGCACGCAGTAATAGGTCTACGAAGCCTACCAGCACATCACACAGACTCAAACACACGCCTTATATTGCATTACACTTCTTTAGCATGTGTCAGATCCCCACTGTTGTACTATCATTTCCTCTTTTTCTCCTGGAAATCATTTTGGGTTTTTCTAATTTTTATGACTTTTTGACTTTTTCAATGTTTTTTGGTGTTTCTAAAAATAGACTCCCCCTAAAATGAAAAACATATTTTTGTGTTTTTGAATTTTTCTGAAAAACAGGAAAAACTAAAACTAAAAAGTGATAAACCGAGGTGATGATTAGTCTTGTTTCTCTTTTATACCATTAGCTTTTAAAAGATATTCAAATGTTGTTTTATCAAAAGCTTTGGTAAAAAGATCTGCACGTTGATAATCAGTGTGGATTTTGACCATATCGATCAACTCTTTGGCATAACAATCACGGATAAAATGGAATTTAATCCGAATATGCTTAGCTTTTGAGTGATTGACTAAGTCTTTAGTTAATGCAATGGCGGCCTCATTATCATAGTAAATAGGGGTTTTATGAAATTGCTAACCGTAATCAACCATCTGTTATTGGATCCACAGAACTTGTGAGCAGCAGCTTGAAGCTGAGACATATTCTGCTTCACATGTTGATAAGGTGACTACAGTTTGTTTCTTGCATTGCCAGGTAACGAGCCTGCTCCCCATAAACTGGCATCCAGCCGTTGTGGACTTGCTGTCTTTGTCACAGCCTCCCCAATCTGCATCACTAAAAGCAATTAGGTCAAAATTATCATCATTAGGGTACCATAGTCCTCTCGACGGACTACCCTTCAGATATCTTAGGATCCGTTTGACAGCTGCTAAATGACATTGTTTCGGCTTCGATTGATAATGTGCACAGAGACATGTGGCGAACATTATGTCTGGTCTAGATGCGGTGAGGTACATCAGAGATCCGACGATTGCTCTGTATGTAAAAGGATCAGTCAGCTACCCCTTAGCGTCAACTCCAATCCCGTGATTAGGTTGTATCGGGGTATCCATCGACTTCGAATCTTCCATCTGGAATCGGCTCAAGACTTCAGATACGTATTTGTTTTGGTGAATAAAGATCCCCATTGGTCTTTGGTCCACCTACAAGCCTAGGAAAAACTGCATTTCTCCCATCGCACTCATTTCGAACTTTTACTACGTAACCTTTTCAAATTCTCTGCACAAAAGTTCGTCAGTAGATCCAAAAATAATGTCATCAACATAAATCTGCACTAGAAGCAAGTCATCCCCTGTTCGTTTTGTGAACAGTGTGCAATCTACCAAACCTCGTTTAAATCCTTTGGATAGAAGATATGTGCTCAGCTCCTCATACCATTGCCGTGGAGCCTGGTGCAACCCATAGAGAGCTTTCTTAAGAATGTAGACCTTATCCCGGTGGATAGGATCCTCAAAGCCTGGTGGTTGATCTACGTAAACTTCTTCCTTGACCACACCATAAAGAAATGCGCTTTTAACGTCCATTTGATACACCTTGAATTTCTTGTATGATGCAAATGCTAGAAACATGCGAATAGCTTCTAAGCGTGCAACCGGTGCATAAATCTCGTTATAGTCGATTCCTTCCACTTGATGAAAACCTTGTACAACCAGTCGAGCTTTGTCTCTCACGATTACTCCTCTGTCATCCTTCTTGCACTTGAACACCCATTTGGTTCCAATCTTTTTCCTTCCTGGAGGTAAATCTGTTAGTGTCCACACTCCCAGTTTCTGAAATTGCAATAACTCCTCTTGCATTGCCTCTATCCAAGCGTCATCCAAAAGAGCATCCTTGTATGTCCGCGGCTCAACCTGCTAAACATAACAAGAAAAAGACCAGTCATTCTGACAACCTGATTTCTGAATTTTAGCATATAAAGCTAGAGCCCCAAGATTTTGTTGTGAGTTTGCATTCCTAAGTTGTCCTCTTGTGATAACAGGGCTTCCACGATCACCAATAACTTGCTCGAGCAGGTGAATACGATGAATCTGAGATTCCGGATGATCAGGTACTTACACTCCCGTTTGAGTAGTCAAATTCTATGTAGAATCCATATCAATACCCAAGTTTGATGATGAAGCACCATTTGGATTTGGGTTCACTAGAGGTGTCTCTATAGCCTGTTCTGGAATAGCTTCACTTGTGACTTCATCATCATCTTCAGATTCTGATGAATTAAGAGTTGTGGAAACTTCCTGGAACACTTCTTCTTCTGGTGCAGGAACATTGGCATCATTAGAAGCTGTTTGAGGAGTTACGGTGATCGGACGCACTAACGGTGATGTTACTGCGTTTTCACACTCGTAATATAATCTTAATACAGCCTCTTCAACCAAGTCATCTAGATTGAATGATTCAAAGAAATCTTTGTAATCAAACATCCAATCTGGACAGCTACCCTGTACATTCTGAGTATACCGCTGAACTTCAACGTTAGCCCACTCCTCTACCTGACGAGTTTGTTTGTTGAATACCCGTTTGAGGGGGGTTGCATATCCAACAAAGAATCCTTCTTCAGCTTTCGGTGCGAACTTCTCAGATGGATTAAGCATAGTACACGGTGCTCCAAATTGTTCTAGATACTCTAAGTTCGGCTTTCGTCTGTTCAACAGTTCATAAGAAGTTTTGCCAAACTTCTTCACTGTTACCACTCGATTCAAAGTATAACATGCTGCGTAAATGGCTTCATTCCAGAACATTACTAGAAGGTTGGAATTCGCAAGCATTGTTCTAGCCGCTTCAATTAGAGTCCCGTTTTTACGTTCTATGACACCGTTCTGTTGAGGGGTATACGGAGCACTATATTCATGATGAATTCCTTTGTCTTCACAAAGAGTATCCATCTGTGCGTTTTTTAACTCCGTCCCATTATCTATCCGAATTCTCTTGATCTTCAGACCATAGACATTTTCTAAACGAGTGAACAGAACCTTTAGCTTGTTAAACGTGTCGCTCTTATGATGTAAGCACATTACCCACGAGAATCTAGAATAGTCATCAGTAACCACAAGACAGTACAATTCACCAGCATGACTTTTACGCTTAACCGGTCCGAATAGGTCCATGTGCAAACTCTCTAGCGGCATCTCAACTGAATTTACTTTCTTTGGTTTGTGGGATTGCTTGTGCTGCTTTCCTTTCTTGCAACTCACACACTTGTCGTTTAAATGGAAATGTTTAACATTTACACCTTCGACAAGTCCATTCTTCACCAGATGGTTCATTTTTCTAAGGTGAATGTGTCCCATCCTCCTATGCCACATAACAGATTCTTTTTCAGTAGCCTTGGAGAGGAAACACGTGACTTGGCCCTGGGTTGTCATTGCCTTTGACATATCGAGAATGTACAGATTATTCACTCTCGGTGCTTTCAGCATTATCCACTCTTTTGGATGTACGAAACCGGGCTTGAGAATGTAGCAAGATTTGACTGTTTGTCGCAGATTTGACTGACACTAAGCAGATTATAGTCTATTTGCTTCCCATACAATATCTTCTCAAAACTCACTATCCCATTACTCACACTACCCTCCATAGTAATGTATCCTCCTTTGTTCCCAGCAAATGCTACATATCCGCCATGGATGTTTCTAATGTCGAACAGCAGTGATAAATCCCCCGTCATGTGACCAGAAGCTCCACTGTCAACAATCCAAAGACTGCTAATAGGGCCAGCTGAAGCTCCCTGCACATATCAAGTAAAGAGATTAGTTCTTTCGGGGGACCTAAGCCTGCGTGGTCTTGGGTCTTTGAACATTTTGTTTCAAAGATTCTTTTACAAAATGTTTTGAATTTGAATTGATCTTTTTCTGATCAATTAAATTCTTTTCATTCTCATATTTCTCATGTTCTTTTGAAGTCGAAGAACCTTGAGATCCCACTGGTGACCAGAATTGTTCCGAACATTTCAAGATCCGGATCTAAGATTTTGGAGTCTCAGTCGGTTTCTTTACTTCATTCTTGAAGGAAACTTTCTTGGTTACCTTCTCTGATTTAATAGAGACAGGTCCAACTGTTGGTTTAACTGTAGGTTTTAATGGTACCTTTTGCTTCTCAACAGTTGTATTCATCACTGGTTTCTTTAAAGGTTTTTCCATTGCGATCCGGTTACGACGATCATATGTCATCTGACGATTATCCCTCTTTTGATAATAACGGCTTTGATTATAAAAAGGTGCTGGTTGAGGGACAAAGCGTCTTTGTGGATAACAGTTATTATCGACTGGACTTTGATATTTTTGCTTCACTTCAACCTCGTGCCTCTTGTGCCTCATGTACGGGCAGTGAGAAAGTAAATGCCCTCTCTCCCCGTACTTAAAGCACGCACGGTACTCCTTAAAGTTGTTCTTGGCGTTCGACTTTGCATAAGTAGTGATAGGATATTGATCATCCACACACCATCTTCTTAAACTCTCAGGAGTTGGGTCCTTTGAGTAAGTCGGCTCAAGAAAACTATTCGCCTTCTCCTTTGGCTTAATAAACTCTGTGACATGAACCTTTGGTTCTTTTGGAACATCCAAATAAATTTTCTTCAAAATCTCTGGAGATACATCATTGGTCCTTTCGTGTTTTGGGAACCAAATGGTACTCTCCTACCAAAGTTTCTCAATCTTAAAGTAATTGGCAAACTTAATTGGATATTCCTCGTCAGAAATAATCTTATCGGATCCTTTCATCCGATAAAACACTTTAATGGGTTTGTCACTCGGTTCATTCTTTTCAACCTGCCTAACTGACTGATTCACTCGATGAGCGTTAGCCATTGGATGAATAATCTGAGAAGGTGACACTGGTTCATTGGTGATAATGTGATTTTCAATTGGAATATCACTCACTTTCTTAGTTTTATCATCCTCAGAGTCAGAATCATCAGTTACAGCTGTCACATCCTCAGCATTCAGTCCCAAAATAGGTCTAACATCGGAATTTGGATCTCCCACACTGGAAGTGTTAGACTTATCATCCGATGTAGAATCAGACTTAACTGAACTCTCTGGTGTTATTGAATGTAAAGTATGATTTTCAAACAACACTGGAGATGGGACAGCCTTGTAGTTTGCACTACTTGGTTGTGAGGGTTCCTCAATAATATGGTCTACAACATATGCAATATGTTTGTAGCTTTCACGCTTCTTGTTGACTTTCTCAGCAAAGCACTTGATGGTTGCCATTTCAAGTTTAGTTTCTTCCAATTCATTGATGTAATTGTTAATGGCCAATTAATTTAAAGAAAGTGTTTTCTTAAGATCGGAAATATCTTTCTTATAACCATCAAGAACCTTATTGAATTCATGTGCTTCTTTTTGATACGATTGACAGTTGATTCTGGCACTCTCGAGTTGAACCCTGAGTTGCTTATTATCCTCTGTCAATCTATCACATACACCACAATATTTATCACTGTTCTTGTCTAAAGTAGAATCAGAACTTAGCTGTTTCGGAGGCTCTGTCATTGCCATCAAAGCAAAGTGTGCTTCCTTTCCAAGAAAGAATTTAGAATAATCAACTCTGGTAAAAGCATCATCCACTATGCAAGATTTGCGGGTCATAAGAAAATCAGCTTCGGCTAGAAGTTGATCAATGTCATCATCTAGTGAGTTAGCACTAGCTTCAAAATCAGACTCGCTCTCCGAATCAGAATAAACTGAGTCACACTTTTCAGGAATATCAGTGACCGAGTCAAGAATCAATCCTGACTTCTCTTCAACACAAACATCGGTTTCTTCCACCAATTCCTCAATCTTCACCTCAGATTTCTCCTCAATCTCCAATTCTTCTTCAACTAACACTGGCTCCTCCAAATCTTTCTTCTGAGCAACACACGCCACATTACCAACGGTAATCTCCTCAACACCAAGTTGCATACCAGTCCAATCAAATCCTTCATCCTTCTGAATTACCAAAGCCTGGTTCTGGTTATCTAATTGGGTTTGGATATTTGGTGTGGAAATTGGAATGATTGTTCTGGTTGGATTATGTGATGTTTGATTTTGGTTCTGGTTTGGTGTAGTGGTTTGTCTAACAGAATTATTTGGTAAGGCGTTTTGTCGGTTTTGGTAATTATTTTGTGGTTGGTAGTTGGAGTTGTTTTGGCTTTGATAAGATACCTGGTTTTGAGATTGACTGTTCTGGTAATTAGTGTTGAAAGGATTCCTGTTTCCCTGTTGTGCTGGCTGTGTACATTCTCTCTTGAAGTGACCTTTCCCACCACAGTTAAAACATGTGACTTTGGCTTTGTTGAAGCCATATGTGGTGTTGGGAGATGTAGAAAGATCGGTTCTACCCGTCTTCTCTATAAACTCAGTCGCTCGTCTCATAACACTAGCAAATGCCCACTGAATGTCATTGAGCTCCTTCTCTTCTTTATCAATTTGAGCATAGTCTTCACCGGTTAGGTTGTTGTTACCAATTTGACTAGCTACCAAACCATTATACGAAGCGACCATAGCAGATACCAAAGCTACATGTTGCTGTGCAACTTCAACAGTGACATTGTTAAAATTTGATGTCTCCAACACAATTGGGTTTTGATTTGGTTGGCTTGGGTTCATTTGAGTGATGTATGGTTGTTGTTGGGGTTGGTTCAAACTAGCTGAATAGCAAGCAACTTGTTGCATAGGTGAAAATGGTGGGATGAAAGTAGTAGGAAATGATGGTGGTGTGTAAGATGAAGTTTGAGCTAGATAGTTGATTGGGATTTTGGTTGGTTCAACAATGGAGAAGTTGAGAAAAGAGTTCGAGAATTTTAGTTATATGGGTAATGAGACATTAAAGGAGTTGATTCCGAGGTGGTGCACGACCCGAACTGATGTAGAAGATTAGTGTTAATAGCCTGGGATAGTTGTGAGAACGCCTTCTTCTCCACCGCAAACTTTTTCTTCTCATCCTCAGCTAAGCTCTCTAATGGAATCGGCTCACAAGTGTTCTATAAAACTGGTGCTACATAACCCTTAGCAATCATTTGCCAAGCCTCAGTGCCTTCCATTCCCATTCCCTCCAAATGAATCTTGAACTTGGTCTTCCATTGATTATAATCCACCATCTCCATCAGCTTTGGTGGACGGCTCCCACTACCTGAAGATAAGTCATGAATTAGCGTAGAAATAGCATTGGTAGTTTGAGAGTGTACCGCAGCTGCTGCAACTCCCCAATAGTCAGCCATGGGTTGTTGTGGTGGTTGTGTAACTTGTTGTGGCATCGAACTAGTCATCGCCAAGTAGTTGATTGGTTGAGATGATTGACTAGTCCTCTTCTGAGCAGCTACCGACCAAGGATCCATTGTCACTTGCTGTTGTGGTGTTGTATTAGGTCTCGGTGTTGTTGGAAAGTTCCACATATCATCTACAAAGTTTAAAACACGAAGCGATTAGAAAAATTTTCAAACAGTTTCTACTTTCGACCTTTTATCACAAAGCGTGGGGTCGAATGTGGAATTATGTCCAGGTTCGACCCTTTCTGAAGACTCGAAGGTAGAATATAATAAACTCTTCTCACTTTCGACCAAAGTAACCCACTTTCGACCTCACGATGGATCGAATGTACAACAAGTGGTCGAATGAACAACAACACACTAAAAACTTCTAGGTTCGACCGAAATAAAGTCCACGTTCGACCTAAAATCTCCTGGTTCGACCTAAAACACACACTCTCAACCGTTTCTCCCTAGGTTCGACCCTTGCATTTTGAAAAACGGTTATTCTTTGAAAATCAGTTATTTTGATCCAAAATTTTTAAATGTTGATGAAATTTGATGATGTTTTGCAGGTTTTGATTCGGAATTGATTTGGAACAAGTTTAATAAAGAGAATTTTAGATTTTATCCATGAAAACTAGTTCAAATCAATCAATATTCATCAATTTCAATTGTTCTTTGAAAACATAAAAGTTTTGATCAAAATTGAGTCCAAATCAGCTCAAATATTATCAAATCATAGTTGTTTGATCCTTATGGCTCTGATACCACTTTGTTTGTGAGGATCGAATTGTCAAAAACAAAGACTTTGATCAAACAAGTATATCAATTCAGGTGCGGAATCCCTGAATCGATTACGAAATGATAATAATACTAGCAAAACACACAAATCACTTTCAAAGTTTCCATTTCATTGATAAACATGTTGATTAAGCTTACAAATTGATGTTTACAATGATATAAAGTAAAATTAGACACAAAGAAACCCTAGGGAGAAAACACACTCAAAGGAGGGAAACAAAATGACAACTATTAACTTTAAAATCTGATTCGGCCTATTTATAGAACTGCACATTCGACCATACGTATGGGCGAATGTGCACGTTCGACCATTCAAACGGGCGAATCAACAATATACATTACAAAACTTTCCTTCGACCTTGAGCTTCTCCCTTCGACCATTATCTTTCACCTTCGACCATGTTTAATTCCACCTTCGACCATTCGATTATGACAAAACAAGATTGTATTAGCAATTCAATAGCACTAGTCGCATAATATGTATCAACAACTCATACTATATATATATATGTGTGTGTGTGTGTGTGTGTGTGTGTGTGTAGAACTCATAGGTAATATATCTTATAAGTAAGTACCCATGGGTACACCCCATGCATATGCAGACTCTTATGTAATGAAAACGTTTCAAGGACATGTTCTAGTAGTTGTAGTCTAGACTCGAGTGTAAATTCTAGTTCAATATAACCGCATGCTCTGATACCAATCTGTCACACCATGCCAATGGCGAAAACGCAAGGTGTGGCATGAAAGGTTTTTTAAGCATCCGATACAAGCAAACATATATATGTGTATGTGTGTATATATAATGTTTAAATCATCATCACCATATTATGTTTAAATTACAAACTATCATAGTATGTTTAGTTTGCAACATGAATAAATAAGTTTAAGTTTTCAAAAACCACCGAGTAAAGTTTAAACAACTCGAGAGTCAACAACATAGAATCCATAAAAAAAGTGTTGACGTTCCAAAATGCATGCATGATGTAAACTGCACCCCACTCAATTACATGGAAAACATGCTTAAAGGTATCAACAAAGTTGGTGAGATTCACAAGTTTTAACGTATTAAGTACCTTCCAAAGGTTTACAGAAAGTGGTATATTTTGGGATATTAAGCACGATGATCATATTAGTGTTTAATTATAACACTAACATATGTGCCCACATGAGCCTATAACCAAACCATGAAAACGTAGTATGCCTCGTATACCACACCATAGGTTCAGTATAATCCTTATGATAACAATTACACCTTTTAAATGTCGGTTAGGGCTACCGATCAAGGGCGGGGAGTGTCAAACTCTATAGTGCTATTCAACTGATCCTCGGTCTAAAGACAAATGGTAACAGTAGTGTATGTACTATGAGGACTCCTGAGCTCAAACCCATATAGTCTCATGCACACATAATGATATGATGATTTCATCCCAACCAATATACCCAAACCAAGCATGTAAATCCCCCGATTATGTTTAAGAATAGTGAAACAAAAGGGCCATGAAAACTCACCTAAAGCAAATGAAGCTAGAAAATCAAGTATCTGATAAGTGATCCTGGCCTACAAGTGTCCAAAACCGTATAAGACACTAAGGTCTAAAGATGTATCGACCCGACTAGTTAATAATTGAGTTTTGATGTCAGTTAGGGTTCAGTCACAATATCAATGATTAAGAACTGTTTAGTTAATGATAACCTGCAAATGATATATCAAAATGATCAGCAAATCAATACGAACACAATGATATAATTTTTAATGCATGGGCAACAAGATCACTTTATCTCAGAAATTTGATAAAAATTGAATATGGGGGTCGAATGTGCAGATCAGGTACATATAGGCTCCACATTCGACCAAACGACTAGGGCGAATGTGAAACTTTTTCCACCTTCGACCCTATTTAAAGGTTCGAATGTAGAAAAAGGGTTCGAATGTGAAAATATCACATGAACACTCACATTCGACCGTTTGAAAAGGTTCGAATGAGCAGTTAAAATTCCACCTTTGACCCAACGAAGGGGCGAATGAAAATTGGAATTTTTGAAATTTTTTACCAAATTTCAAAAACGAGTCCCGTTCAAAATATTTTTTCAACTTTTAAGCATCTGACATTCATTATTTCTCATTTAATGATGACAAAGCTCAAATGGTCCATCAAGTTTTAGAAAATCATCATCAACCACTATCAGCTATCAAAAATAAGATAGAAATGTAAAATCTTTTTGGATTTTCTAAACTTTTTGTTAAAACACACCTAAAATCTTTTTGAGTTTTGTATTTTTGACGAGAAATGTAAAATGCTAAAAATAAAAAGATAAAGCAGTAAATGTTTTGTGATTTCCGGTAAGGGGATCATATCAAGAAGTAAATGCACAAAGACTCATTGTAACGTGTGATTATGCTTTCGTCATCTGTAATTACAAGGAATGAGGCACAGAGGTATACAGGTCAGCAAATCAATGCAACAAAGTAACTTGTGCACTCTACCAGGTTGAGGGCTAATATCAATCATGATTTGCATCAATGATTAGATACGATGTAATAGATAATCTTTGATTATCGTCATACATGGAAAGTTCCTTAATTCGGTAACTTTAGGATTTGGCTTTATAGCTCTTTTAGAAAGACACCCTATCTGATCTAGGTCCGTAATGACTTACAACAGAAGATCAGAGAGGCTATCCCCAGACAACTAATAACATAACGACCCGAAACCTCCGAATTTTGTACAAATACCCTATCAAACGAAATTACGGTACTAAGACCATATGCCCATGAGGAGTTCATCCACACAACAATTCGTTTGAGATGTATGTATCAGGCACGCAGTATTAGGTCTACGAAGCCTATCAACACATCACACAGACTCAGACACACGCCTTATATTGCATTACATTTCTTTAGCATGTGTCAGATCCCCACTGATGTACTATCATTTCCCCTTTTTCTCCTCGAAATCATTTTGGGGTTTTCTAATTTTTATAGGTTTTTGAATTTTTCAATGTTTTTGGTTTTTCTGAAAATAAATCCTACCTAAAACTATAAAACGTATGGATTTTTGTATTTTTCTGAAAAGCAATAAAAACTAAACTAAAAAGCGATAAACTGAGGTGGTGATCAGTCTTGTTTTTCTTTTATACCATTAGCTTTTAAAAGATATTCAAATCTTGATTTATCAAAAGCTTTGGTAAAACGATCTGCACGTTGATAGTCAGTGTGGATTTTGACCATATCGATCAACTCTTTTGCGTAACAATCACGGATAAAATGATATTTGATCCAGATATGTTTAGCTTTCGAGTGATTTACTAAGTCTTTTGTTAATGCAATTGCGGCTTCATTATCACAGTAAATAGGGGTTTTAAGAAATTGCAAACCATAGTCCAACATCTGTTGTTGTATCCAGAGAACTTGTGAGCAGCAGGTTGATGCTGAGACGTATTCTGCTTCACATGTGGATAAGGCAACTGCGGTCTGTTTCTTGCATTGCCAAGTCACGAGCCTGCTCCCCATAAACTGGCATCCAGCCGTTGTGGATTTGCTGTCTTTGTCACAGCCACCCCAATCTGCATCACTAAAAGCGATTAGGTCAAAATTATCATCAATAGGGTACCATAGTCCTCTCGACGGACAACCATTCAGATATCTAAGGATACGTTTGACAGCTGCAAGATGACTCTGTTTCGGCGTCGACTGATAGCGTGCACAGAGACATGTGGCAAACATTATATCTGGTCTAGAGGCGGTGAGGTACATCAGAGATCCGAGGATTGCTCTGTATGTAAAAGGATTAGCTAGCTCCCCCTTAGCGTTAACACCAATCCCGTGATTAGGTTGTATTGGGGTATCCATCGGCTTTGAATCATCGATATGGAATCGGCTCAAGACTTCAGAACCATATTTCGTCTGGTGAATAAAGATTCCCGTTGGTCTTTGCTCTACTTGCAAGCCTAGGAAAAACTGCATCTCTCCCATCGCAGTCATTTCGAACATTTCCTACATAACACGTTCAAATTCTCTACACAGAAGTTCATTAGTAGAACCAAAAATAATGTCATCAACATAAATCTGCACTAGAAGCAAGTCATCCCTTGTTCGTTTTGTGAAGAGTGTGCAATCTACTAAACCTCGTTTAAATCCTTTTGTCAGAAGATACGTGCTCAGCTCCTCATACCATTGCCTTGGAGCCTGGTGCAACCCATAAAGAGCTTTGTTAAGAACGTAGACCTTATCCCGGTGAATAGGATCCTCAAAGCCTGGTGGTTGACCTACGTAAACTTCCTCCTTGACCACACCATAAAGAAACACGCTTTTAACGTCCATTTGATACACCTTGAATTTCTTATAAGATGCAAACGCCAGAAACATTCGGATAGCTTCTAAGCGTGCAACCGGTGCATAAATCTCGTTGTAATCAATTCCCTCAACTTGATGAAAGCCTTGTACGACCAATCGAGCTTTGTTCCTAACAATCACTCCTCTATCATTTTTCTTACACTTGAACACCCATTTTGTTTCTATCTTTTTCCGTCCTGGGGGTAAATTTGTCAGTGTCCACACTCCGAGTTTCTGAAACTGTAATAACTCCTCCTGCATAGCCTCTACCCAAGCGTCATCCAAAAGGGTGTCCTTGTAAGTTTGCAGCTCAACCTGCGAAACATAACAAGCAATAGACCAGTCATTTTGAAAACCCGATTTTTGAATTTTGGCATATAAAGCAAGAGCGCCAAGGTTTTCTGGTGGGTTTGCATTCCTCAGTTGACCTCTCGTCATCACACTGCTACCAGGATCACCAATAACCTGCTCGATCGGGTGAATCCGATGTATCCGAGATTCTGGATAATCAGGTACTTGCACTCTTGTCTGAGTAGTTAAGTTCTCTGTTGAATCCAGATCATTACCCAAATTTGATGATGAAGCAACATTAGGATTTGGGTTCACTGGTGGTGTCTCTGTAGCAAGATCTGTAACAGCTTCAATTGTAACATCATCGTCATCTTCAGATTTCGATGAATTAAGAGTTGTGGAAGCTTCCTGAAATACCTCTTCTTCAGCTGCAGGAGCATTGGTATCATTAGAAGCTGTTTGGGGGTTTACAGTGAACGGACGCACCAACGGTGATGTCACTGCATTTTCGACCTCGTAGTATAATCATAGTACAACTTCTTCAACCAAGCTATCTAGATTGAATGGTTCAAAGAAATCTTTGTAATCAAACATCCCGTCTGGACCACTACCCTGTACATTCTGAGTATATCTCTGAACTTTGACATTAGCCCACTCCTCGACCTGACGAGTTCGTTTGTTGAAAACCTGTTTGAGCGGGGTTGCATATCCAACAAAGAATCCTTCTTCAGCCTTCGGTGCGAACTTCTCAGATGGATTAAGCATTGTACATGGAGCTCCAAACGGTTCTAGATACTCTAAGTTTGGCTTTCGTCGATTCAACAGCTCATAAGAAGTTTTGCCAAACTTCTTCCCCGTTAAAACACGATTAAGAGTATAACAAGCTGCGTAAATTGCTTCGTTCCAGAACATTACAGGAAGATTGGAGTCCGCAAGCATTGTTCTTGCCGTTTCAATTAGAGTCCTGTTCTTGCGTTCTGCGACACCGTTCTGTTGAGGGGTATACGGAGCACTGTATTCATGATGAATTCCTTTGTTTTCACAAAGAGCTTCCATCTGTGCATTCTTAAACTCCGTCCCATTATCACTCCTATTTCTCTTGATCTTGAGACCATAGACATTTTCCAATCGAGTGAACAGAACTTTCAAATTATCAAACGTGTCGCTCTTATGATGCAAGCACATAACCCATGAAAATCTGGAATAGTCATTGGTAACCACAAGACAGTACAATTCACCAGCATGACTTTTACGTTTGACTGGTCCGAACAGATCCATGTGCAAACGTTCAAGTGGTAGTTCAACGGAATTGACTTTCTTTGGTTTATGGGACTGCTTGTGCTGCTTTCCTTTCTTGCAACTCACACACTTGTCATTTAAATGAAAATGTTTAACATTCACGCTTGTGACAAATTCATTCTTCAGCAATTGATTCATCTTTCGAAGGTGAATGTGTCCCATCCTCCTATGCCACGTGATTGATTCTTTTTCAGTAGCCTTGGAGAGAAAACACGTGACTTGGCCTTATGTAGTCATAGCTTTTGACATATCGAGAATGTACAAATTGTTCACTCTCTGTGCCTTTAACATCACCCACTCTTTTGGTAAAACGAATCCCGGCTTGAGTATATAACAAGATTTGTCATCAAAGAATACTGAAAACTGCTTATCACAAATCTGACTGACACTGGGCAGATTATAATCGATTTGCTTCACGTACGAAATCTTCTCAAAACTCACTATCCCATTACTTACACTACCCTCCATGGTAATGTATCCACCCTTGTTTCCGGCAAACGCTACATAACCTCCATTAATATTTCTGATATCGAAAAGTAGCGATAGATCCCCTGTCATGTGACCAGAAGCTCCACTGTCAACAATCCAAAGACTGCTCACAGGGCCAGCTGAAGCTCCCTGCACATATCAAGTAAAAGATTAGATTTTTCGGGGGACCCAAGCCTGCTTGGTCTTGGGTCTTTGAACTTTGAGTTTCAAAGATTCTTTCTCACAGACAGATTGATTTGAAGATCTTTTTCGGATCAATTAAATCATTTTCAGTTTCAGTTTTCACATTCTCATTCACTTGTGAAGATGAAGCACCTTGAGAACCCTTTGGTGACCAATACTGTTCCGAACGGTTCAAGATCTGGATTTGAGATTTTGGGGTCTCAACCGATTTCTTTACTTCGTCCTTAAATGAAACTTTCTTGGTTACCTTCTCTGATTTAACAGAGACAGGTCCAACTGTTGGTTTGACAGCAGGTTTTACAGGTACCTTTTCCTTGGACTTTGGTATGTTTGCTTCATTTCCACCTCGTGCCTTTTGTGCTTAACATACGGGCAGTGAGCAAGTAAATGCCCTCTCTCCCCGCATTTATAACACGCACGGTATTCCTTAAAGTTATTCTTGGCATTCAACTTAGCATATGTAGTGATAGGATATTGATCATCCACACACTTCCTTCTAAGACTCTCAGGAGCTGGGTCCTTGGAGTAAGTCGGCTCAACATAACTATTAGCCTTATTGTTTGGCTTGATAAATTCTGTGACATGAACTTTTGGTTCTTTCGGAATATCCAAGTAAATTCTTCCTAAAACCTCTGGAGGTACATCATTTATTCGCTCATGCTTTGGGAACCAAATGGTACTCTCCTGCCAAATTTTCTCAATCTTGGAGTAATTGGCAAATTTGATTGGATATTCCTCGTCAGACATTATCTTATCGGATCCAATCATCCGATAGAAAATCTTGACGGGTTTGTCACATTGATTATTCTTTTCAACAGGTTTAATTGATTGATTCGCTCGATGAGCGTTAGCCATGGGATGCACAATCTGAGATGGTGACACAGGTTTATTTGTAATTATGTGATTTTCAACAGGAATATCACACACCTTCTCAGATTTGTCATCCTCAGAGTTGGAATCATCTACAGCAACTACACCTTCATTGTTTAGTCCCAATATTGGTCGAACATCAGACTTTGAGTCTCCCACACTAGAAGTGTTCGACTCATCATCCGATGTCGAGTCAGACTTAACTGAGCTCTCTGGTGTTATTAAATGCAAAGTATGGTTTTCAAATAACACTGGAGATGGGATGGCCTTGTAGTTTGCACTACTAGACTATGAAGGCTCCTCTATGATATGATCAACAACATAAGCAATATGCTTATAACTTTCAAGTTTCTTATTCACTTATTTGAAAAAGCACTTGATGGTAGCCATTTCAAGTTTTGTATTTTCTAAATCATTGATGTAGTTGTTAATGGCTAGTTGTTTCAAAGATAAAGTCTTTTTGAGTTCTGAAATGTCTTTCTTGTAACCATCAAGCACTCTGTTAAATTCACGTGCTTTTTTCTGATACGATTGACAGTTGATCTTAGCACTCTCAAGCTGAACCCTGAGTTGCTTATTATCCACTGTCAATCTATCGCATGCACCACAATACTTTTCACTATTCATATCAAGATTAGATTCAGAACTTACCTGCTTTGGAAGCTCTGTCATCGCCATCAGTGCAAAATGAACTTCCTTACCAGCAAAGAATTTAGAATAGTCGATTCTGGTACAAGCATCATCCACCATGCATGATTTGCGGGTTATCAGAAAATCGGCTTCAGCAAGCAGTTGGTCGATATCATCATCTAGTGAGTTAACACTAGCTTCCGAATCAGAATCACTCTCCACATCAGAATACGCTGAATCATACTGTTCTGGCACATCAGTAACAGCGTCAAGAATCAAACCCGACTTCTTCTCTACACAATCATCACTTTCTTCACTCAATTCCTCAATTTTCATTTCATATATCTTCTCAATCACAGCTCTTCTTCAACACATACCGGCTCATCCAAGTCCATTTTATGTGCAACACATGCCACATTACCAGTGGTAATCTCCTGAACACCCAACTTCATACCCGTCCAATCAAATCCCTCATCTTTCTGTATCACCAAGGCCTGGTTTTGGTTATCTGTTTGGCTTTGTGTGTTTGGTGTAGAAATAGGAATGATTGTTTGGTTTGGATTTTGTGGTGTTTGGTTTTGGTTCTGGTTTTGTGTAGTGGTTTGTCTAACAGTGTTGTTTTGTGAAGTGTTTTGGCGGTTTTGGTAGGTATTTTGTGGTTGAAAACTTGAAATATTTGGACTTTGGTAAGATACCTGATTTTGGGTTTGACGGTTTTGGTAGTTGATGTTGAAAGGATTTCAGTTCCCCTGCTGTGCTGGCTGTGTACATTCCCTCTTGAAGTGACCTTTCCCATCACAATTGAAACCTGTCACTTTGGCTTTGTTGAAGCCATATGTGGTGTTTGGAGAAGTAGAAAGATCAGTTCTGCCAGTCTTCTCAATGAATTTAGTAGCTCTCCTCATAACACTAGCAAATGCCCACTGGATATCAATGAGCTCCATCTCTTCTTTGTCAATTTGTGCGTAGTCTTCACTGGTTAGGTTGTTGTTAACAATTTGACTAGCAACCATCCCGTTATAAGAAGCTACCATAGCCGACACCAATGCTACATGTTGTTGTGCAATCTCAACAGCAACATTGTTAAAGTTCGAGGTCTCCAGCACAATCGGGCTCTGATTAGATTGAGTTTGGTTTATCTGTGTTTGATTCATTTGAGGAATATAAGATTGTTGTTGAGGTTGGTTTAAGCTTGAAGAATAACAAGCTACTTGTTGCATTGGTGAAAATGGTGGGATGAAAGTTGTTGTAGGATATGATGGTGGGGCATAAGATGAAGTTTGAGCAAGGTAATTGATGGGTGTTTTGGATGGTTCAACATGGTTAGAAACGCACGCAATGTGTGGAGCAACACTAGAACTTGAACTAGAAAGAGATGAAGATGCACTACCATGGTATAACTCCGGATTCTGAGGAACTTGAGTTCTTTTCGCCTTCCTCTTTTCTTCCGTCTCTTTATTCTCAAGCTTCTGGATAAACTCGTTAATGGTCCAGTATTGGTACGCATCCTTTTCCTTGAGTACCTCGATGTGTTGATTCCAGTATGGTGGCAACGCATCAGCAAACTTGTCCGCCAGCTCAGACATCGGTATGTTAATCTCATAGCTTGAAAGCTCAGTAAATAAGTGACAATACCTTGGAATCAACTCCTTCAGCGTCTCATTCCCCATATAGCTGAAGTTCTCACACTCTTTTCTTAACTCCTCCATTCTCAACTTCCTTGTCTTCTCATTCCCATCATGACGATTTCTTAACATGTCCCATAACTGTTTAGAAGTGGTGCAAGACCCAAACTGATGTAAGAGATCAGTATTAATGTCCTGCGACAGTTGGGAAAACGCCTTCTTTTCCACCGCAAATTTCGTTTTCTCATCCTCAGCAAGACTTTCCAACGGAATCGGCCCACCCGTGTTCTCCAAGATCGGAGCAACATAGCCTTTAGCAATCATTTGCCAAGCTTCCGTTCCTTCTAATCCCATTCCCTCAAGATGATTCTTGAACTTGGTCTTCCATGTGTTGTAGTCTACCATTTCCATCTACTTTGGTGGACGGCTTCCACTACCCGAAGATAAGTCTTTAATAAGAGTCGAAATCGCGCTGGTAGTCTGAGAGTGTACCGTCGCTGCTGCTACTCCCCAATAATCAGCCATCGGTTGTGGTTGTGGTTGTGCAACTTGTTGGGGCATAGAACTAGTCATCGCCATATAGTTAATCGGTTGGGATGGTTGACGAGACTTTTGAGCAGCTACTGACCAAGGATCCATGGTTGTCTGCTGTTGTGGTGTTGTATTAGGTCGTGGTGTTGTAGGAAAATTCCACATATCGCTCTGAAAATGATTAAACATGAAACGATTAGAAAAATTTCACAACAGTTTCTACGTTCGACCCTTTTGAATGATCGCGTGGTCGAATGTGAAAATTAGTCCACGTTCGACCGTTTGATAAAGTTCGAATGTAGAAAATAACAGACTCAGTTCACTTTCGACCGTTTAAACCCACGTTCGACCACTCGATTGGTCGAATGTACCCAATAAGGTCGAATGAACAATAACACACTAAAACTTTCTAGGTTCGACCAAATAACACTCCACGTTCGACCAAATAATCCCTGGTTCGACCTAAAACTCTCGCTTTCGACCAAATCTCCCTAGGTTCGACCCTTCATTTTTGAAAAACGGTTATTCTTTGAAAATCAGTTATTTTGATCAAAATTTTTCAAATGTTGATGAAATTTGATGATCTTATGAAGGTTTTGCTTCGGATTGGATTTGGAACAAGTTTAACAAAGAGAATTTTTAGTTTTATCCATGAAAACAAGTTGAAATCAATCAATTTAACACCAAATTCAATTTATCAACGAAAAACAGAAAGTTTTGATCAAAATTGGGTCCAAATCAGCTGTAATATTGTCAATTTGTGGTTTTTTTGATCCAAATGGCTCTGATACCACTTTGTAAGCGCGTAGGATCGTCTAAACAACAAAGATAATGATCAAACAAGTTCAATTCAGGTGCGGAATCCCTGAATTGATCACAAAATGATAATAAAACTAGCAAAACACAGAAATCATCATTAACATAATCATTTCATTCATAATCATAATCATTTACACATCAAAATGTTGTTAATAATGATAAAACACGATTACAGACTCAAAAGATAATCCTAGGGAGAAACACACACAGGGAGGGAAAACAAATGACCAAAAGTTATATTCAAAAAGTTGATTCGACCTTATATAGGCCTGCACATTCGCCCAAATGACTTGGTCGAATGTGCAGGTTCGACCGTTACTTAGCACAGTTTCACATAATCATATACATGTATATTATACACTCAACACAAACTGTCAAGAAAAATATATATACTTATATATTATTCAAAAGTCGGTGAGTATCTCCCTGTCTTCAAAAACAAAGATGACGACTTGGATTTATTGTTACGAGATATTTTTTGTGTCCAAATAGTTTCAAAATATATATTTTTAGTTCAAAATATAGTAAATACTCTGAGACTTGTATTTCTTATAAAAACATCCATTTTTTTCACATGAAATGGCGGTTTTTGTTGAAACTAAATATACTTTTGGAAAATGCATTTTTGTGAAAATAATCATTCTAATTATGAAAATTAGTCAAGTATTAGGTTTATTAATCCAAAATAATTATTTATAATAATGGAAACACATAATCACAATCCATGGCATGAACACATACAACTTAGCATTTTTAAGCACCATTATCATACTAACAAGCCTAAAAATGAATGGTTGATATGTTAACTCCCAATTTTCACAAACATCACTACATTTAGTCCTTAATAATATGCAGGGGCTGTTTTGACATCATAACATAGTCCTTATCTTTTCAAAATACAAATTTGGAAGATTAGGGTTTTAAGGTTATCCTAAACATCATGAACATGTCTAAGCCACCTAGGATCATTCTAATCATGGTTAATCATATTTTCACACTTGTTTTAACTCAAAATAACCCATTTTAATGTAAAAAATTAGATTTGTGTCCAATACATATCCATTTCAACTTTTATGTTGCAAGCACCCATTTTAAGCAGTTTGTAAGCCCATGAAAATCTAAACTTTAATACATGTTACATTCAACTAGTTTCACATCTAAACAAACATTAATCATCATTAACATCATCTAATAACAATTAACACATTCCAAAACATTAACCATGTAAAAACATCATTTATGCTACATATGTAACACTTAAAGTTAAAATAAACATCAACACCCCCCATAACCTATGACCCAAAACCCAAAACCCCAATCCTAAAACACTATTTAAGCATAGTTAAACCACTTTAACTCTTTGTATTGCATATCAATCTCATCATGTATACAAGGGTGTGTCACAATCTTGTATTTTAGACACCAATAGGTTATTAAAAAAAAGATTAAGAACACTTACAACTAGCTTATAGCTAGGGAAGTAAAACATGGATTTGGATGGGGATCTTAATGAGGTTATGAGATAATCCTCATTATTAAAGCTCCAAGACTTTCAAATTATGTCAAACCTAAGTACGATGACCTAAACTAGAGTGATATGTGAGTGTCTAAGGGTTGAAATGAGAGGAATAGGGTAGGATAGGGCTGGCCGTAAGTTTATGTGTGTGTGTGTGCGCGCGCGGTGAGGTGCTGGTGTTAAAGTTCTTTTCAAAAAGGGCAAAGTCCTGAAGGAGGTGCCAAAAGCGTTGGTAAAAAGGTTGTTAAGTGAGGAAACAGAAAGACACTTACAAGTTTTAAATTTATGATTTAAAATGATAGTTGCTCAACGTTCTAGACCCAACACAACAGGCAAGCGTACCTATTGTGTATAGTATAGAAATGTGCAAGTACTGAGTATCAAATCTGTGGACACGATTTTTACTACTCAGCTTTCCTAAAAATTGCTTAAGAGACTTTTAAAATGAGAAAAGAAAAGTAAAAAGAGAGATGTAAATTTTAAGAGAAATCAATGACAAAACAATGGTGTTGCTTCGGGATCAGATGGAACCTAGTATGCTAATAGTAATCTTTTATTAAATTGGTGTGTTTAATTTCCGCACTTGTGCTTTAACTTAGAGTTGCATAACTACATTCTCTAGAGGTGACTGTTTTTACAAAACTGTATAAACGACTCGTGTTCTTAATGTTTTATGAGAGTCTCCCAAACCGGGTAGATCATATCTCAACAATGGAAAGAAAATGACTCGAGACTGTGTCAACTCAACCTTGAAATACCTACCTCCCAGTGTTGCGATATAAACATCTAACTACTATAGACTTTTATGAATAACTTGTCGGTGGCCGGAACATGACCGAACAAGTTACCACTTAATATCATAGAGGAGTCCTGACTAACCCAAAAAACACGCATATCCCCTACTTGATTTAATTAATTTATCAAAAAGTGAGTGGTTTATTACTAATTGTGTGGCAATATAGTAATGAAAGAAAATAAAGACCGTTTTCTTTCATCATGAGTTCATAAATCCATAACTTGCGCCAAAGCTTTCGCATAGACAATGAAGCTAAGTCGCAGAATTAAGTCTTGACTTATGACCAGGACCGATAGTAGAGGATTAAGCCACTAAGTGTGTGTATTTCTACCAATAAATGGGCTAATCACTACTCGCGGGATTAGGTTAGCTCATAAGTGCATGGGTTGTTACACACCATGGGTACACTCATGAGTCCTCCCACTTCCTATCAAGACACCCGCAAGACCAAATACTAAGTGATTTATTAATTAACTATTAAACAATGTTTAGAATAGAAAGAATTCTTAAGAACACAAAACACCACTTTTTAATAAAAGGTAAGATATATTGATTCATACCAAGTTTCCATCATCACCCTAGCAACACCAAAAGGAATCTAGCCTAGCATGGTGGATACAACAAGCTCACAAGGTTGGGTTTGTGTACAAGACATGGTGGAAGGTTGTATGAAGATTTCTAAGGGTTTTGGGTGATTTCGGGTTGTTTCTCTCTTGATTATGGTGTTTATGGAGTGATCCTAGGCTCCAAAGGACACCTACAATCCTCAAGGATGACTGAAACTTCGTGGAGAAGTGTTGGTTTTCGAGTGAGAAGGGATGCTTCAAAATGTGGGGTGGATGCCTCTATTTATATGCAAATCAGCTCAAGCACGCCCATGCTCACACCCTAGCACGCCCATGCTCGGCAGCAGGTACTGTTGCAGAGTCCTTTATGTAGAAGATGTATGTCCTTAGGTCAACCACGCCTGTGCCAAGGTCCTTGGCACGCCGGTGCTTCACGGTACTTGTAACCGTCTTGTCAGTTTTGGTCGGTTTAAGCCATGGGGAACACGTCTGAGTAAGCATGCCCGTGCCCTTGTGGTTGGCACACCCGTGCTGTTCCTCAAAAGCTGATTTTGGCCTCTGTTGACTTAGAAATGTTGACTTGTTGATCCAGAATAGTTGCACGGTCGTAAGCACGGCTGTGCGACATCTGGCAAAGCTTCAAAGTCTTCAAATCTTCGTCTCTTAGTGCCGTTTTGTGCTGGTTTCCACTTCTTTTCACTCCTGACCTCTGATCGTGCAATTATCAACGAAGAGAGATAAATCATGATAAAACAGAGATAAAAGCATGATTTTTAGTATAAGATAGGTGATAATTATGTCAATTTCTAGGTACATCATAACACCTCAACTTACCTCCTAAGAGTCCCGCTTAATAGACTTTCGGGATTTCAGGCTTGGCTTTCAGTGAGACTTTTAAAACAATTCCTAAGGTGCCCCTTTTTCCTTTTTCCTTTTTCCTTTTTCCTCACTCCTCTCATTCACTCAGGTTTTATTTGAGGGTGAACACTCAAATTCAACCCGATGGATGACACTGATCAGAGGCTTGTGTGCAAATCGCAACTCTACCACTTTTATTGAGGTGAAGCGTGTGAATCAAAAGGACTTTTTAAGGGTTAGTTTAGTGAGTTAACGGAATATGGGGTAGGAATGGAGTCTACCACCATGACTGACATCAGGTTTGGCGCTTGAGGTGTTTGTCGGAATCTCGTTGCTCTTCTATGTTGGCTTTGCTGATCTCTCCTTGGACTTCATAGCTCGAGTGTAGCCTACTCTTGTGATTTGTTCGGCGCGAGGGCCACCTAATAGCATCCAATAGGTTTGGTCGATTACTTGGTCTCTCTAGAATGTCTTACAAAACTTTACTTTTGAAGTTCTCTCAATTAGGGATGGCACCCGATGGGTAAACCCGAAACCCGACACAATTGGGATGGGTTTGGGGTCGGGTAATCGGGTATGGGTCCGGGTATGGGATTAGTTTTTATTTTTTTTGCGGGTTTAGGATTTGATGAAATACCCGTATACCCGACCTGATTACTCGATAAAGTATACCCATTTACCCGATTAGATACCCAATATAATTTCTAATATATCTTTTTAAATATGTATGCATGATATATCTAATTGTCTATCTAGATTGTCATCTTGTGCTAAAAATTACCAAAAATTAGTGTATACTATTTGTTATCTATGTTTTTGAGTGTTTTTATATCATTTATGTATTTTATATTTATACAGTGTAATCATTTACATATATATTTAATAATGCTAAATGTAATTGATTAATAGTTACCTAATAGATACCCGTCGGGTTTTTGTTCGATATACCCAATGGGTAAGTTTTAAAAATTAATGGTTTTACCCGAAACCCACGGGTATACCCGATACCCGATGGGTAATTACCCGACAGAAACCCGACGGGTTTGGGACAAGCATACCTAATCGGGTATCGGGTTGGGATTACCTAAACCCGTCCCAAACCCGATCCATTGCCATCCCTACTCTCAATTCCTTTAGTTCCGCAACATCTTTATTCACATTTTTAAGAACACAAATTTCACTTGATGTTTGCCGGACGATTATTGATACTTGGTACGCTCTTTTGATTTCTTTCACTTGTAGCCTTTTCACGATCGAGATTTTGAATTCTTGATGTGCGTCTTATGCTTCAAAGTCCCAAATTGCCAAAGAGCTTCCTCAGCACCTCAACACTTCCCTAGTTTCGTCAAGGCGGGGGCTAAATGGATGCAAGGAAATGAAAAGGCTAAGGCTCAAAGATGGGTGGCTAGGGGTGTGGAAAATATATGGAAGGCCAATGGTAATGGAATGGCTAGATCATTTTCACACACTCACCTCTGATGTGGTCTTGTAGCGCAAAGTCACACAAGTTATAATGGTGGCATGCCAAAGGGGAATATCTCTCAAGACAAATGAACGAGCATGTGTAGTATATATATAATGGTGTGCTCGATAAGGCTCAATAATACTCACATGTAGGGGTAAGGCTTATTTAAGGAATCGGGAATACCTTATACTGCTCTTTTGACTACCAAAAACCTCACTAATCTCCCGCAAGGTCGTATGGCGGACTCAAAGGGTTTGAAAATGTTTTTGTTTCCAAAAACTCCTTTTTTTAAAAACATTGCATTTTTAGTTACGGTTTGCCGACTGCCTTGAGGTGTTTTAAATTTTACAAAAATTTTAAACACCTCACAATTAATTATTTTACACAATTTTTAAATTAATAATACTGATATGTGTGTGCAAAGAAAAAGTATGTAAGTCAAAAGGAAAAAGTATCTCCCATTTTTGTTCTCCAGCAGTCTGCGTGCAGTCGATCCCCGCAGCTCCCTCGACACGAATGCTTCCTTGAAAGAAACCACTTGGCATGAACTTCAATAATTTATTAGTAACCAAAATAGAAATGAAAATAAGATACTAGTCCTAATGCCGAGAGGGCATACCTGGGTGATACAAAGTAACAAGAGTGAACGACCATACCTGATGGTTCTTGACCGACTCTTCTACCGTATGTACCAACCTCTCAACTTATTCGTCCTAAGCTACTGATCCGGGTTGCCTCCACGGTAGCGCTACGTTTTACTTCTTTGTCTGGACAACACGTGTGATGCTCAGGCTGCTTCCTTCCTTGCCTCTAGGACACTGATGGTGTTTTTCTTTCGTCCGCTTCTTTTTGTCCATCTAGTCCTCTGACGGTTTCCCATTATTCGTCTATCCACTTGGTGTTGTCAAGCCCCACTGCTGACTCGTCTGGTGGTATCACTGCTGCGCCTTTGGCTTTTTTCAATTGATAATCTAGTTGTTTATCAATGAAGTGGGCCACGTTAAATGGGTCTTCAGATGCGTATTCTTTTCCACCAGGTGTATAGTGCAACATGTTGTTCCCAACCCAAAGTGTAAGAATCTGCTCACTCATATCTATGGTTGCTCGGGCAGTAGCTAAGAACGGCCTACCAAGAATAATAGGAATATTACTCTTGCCCACGTTGAGGATGACAAAGTCGACGGGAAAAGCAAATTTTCCTATTTTAATAAGCACGTTTTCGACAATCCCTCAGGCTTCTTTATGGTGCCATTCGCCAACTCGATCGTAGCTATCAAAGGTCGTGGGTCGCCAAAGTTGAGTTGTGTGTAGATATAAGTGGGCATAACATTCACACTCGCACCAAGATCTGCCAAGGCATAATTTGTAGGCAAGTTACCTGTGTAGCATGGCAGAGAAAACTTCCCTGGATCGGTCATCTTTGGAGGAAGACTTTGCTGGAGTATTGTCGCGCACTCCAGTGTGTTACCCCTGATTGCTACCTCAAGATTCCTTTTGTTGCTCAAGAAGTTCTTCAGAAATTTTGAGTATTTGGGCATTAGCTGAATGACTTCTATTAAAGGAAAGTTGACATGGATTTAACTTAGGAGTTCAGTGAACTTCTGGTAGTGCTAGTCCATCTTCTGCTTCATCAATCGTCCAGGATAAGGTATGTTAGACCAATATTCCTTTCATGCCGTCTTTGCTGGTGGTTTTGGTGGTGGAACAACTGGAGGATTCTGGTTGGTTGCGGGGCCTTCATTAATCAGCATTGGTGAATTGGCGGTAGAGTTTTCTGGTGTGACGATATTGGGAATGATTATGGTTGGAGCGGGTTCATTTGTGATTGGGTTGGGTGGTATAAATTCTTCATTGGCAGGTACTGTTGGTTCGGGATAAACGCGGCTGCTTCGAAGAGTTATGGCACTTACATTGGCTTTTGGGTTAGTTTCAGTGTTGCTCGGAAGGCTTCCGACGGGTCTTTCTGCTAGAGACTTAGCCATTACGCCCAATTGTACTTCTAGGTTCCGGATAGTGGACTCGATTCCTTGAAGCCTCTTGTCGGTATTGTTGAATTTCTCGTCCATTCGTGCTGCTGATCAGGCCTCGAGTTTTTGCATGGCTGTCATCCATGGATGGGTAACCGTTGTTTGGAGGGCGTTGCTGGTTTGTTGTCGACTGCACCCGGGTGGTTGCATGGTGGTGTTTTTCTTTTTCCACCCGAAGTTTGGATGATCACGCCAGCCATGATTATAGGTATTGCTGTAAGGATTGTTCGGCGGGCGGTTTGTACCCAGAAAGTCAATTTGTTCCACGGTGGCCCGAGGAAGATTCCTATCTTGCGGCTGCAACTCTGCTGCGGTGATGGCATTGACTTGCTCTTTGCTCAATTGGTTGAGGCGAGTTGGCAACGCCTCAGTTTGAGCTTGCAATGAAGTGGTGGAATCAATCTGATTGAGGCTGGTCTTTGACGGCCGACTTCGAGGGTTGTACCACTGATAGCTGTTGACTGCTATTTCTTCGATGAGATCATAGGCTTCCTGCGGTCTCTTTTTCCCGAAAATACCTCTTGCGGTCGCGTGAAGAGTCTGCCTAACTTGATTCTTCAGCCCATTGTACAAGGATGAAACTTGTAACCAAATTTCAAGTCCATGGCGTGGGCATTTTATCAACATATCTTTGAATCTCTCCTAAGCTTCATAGAGTAACTTCCCCTCTTCTAGACAAAAGGTGGTGATGTCGTTCCTTAGCTTTGCGGTTTTGGCTGGGGGAAAGTATTTTGAGATAAAATTTTGGGCAAGGTCAGCCCAGGTGGTGATGGAGCCTGCGGGTTGTGAGTTTAGCCATGCTTTGGCACGATCCTTTAGTGAGAAAGGAAACATGCGAAGTCGGATAGCGTCAGGAGTGACGTTATGCAACTTTAAAGTATCACAAATTTCAATGAAATTTGCGATATAAGCATGGGGATCTTCATCGGGTATACCATGAAAAATGCAGTTTTGTTGTATCATGTGGATGACATAGGACTTAATTTTGAAATGGTTGGCATCAACAGCGGGTCTAGCTATGTTAGGACCCAAAGCATTGATGGAAGGTCTAGCAAAATCAGAGATGGTTCTATCAACTTGTGCCATTTTAAATTTTTGTTCTTTTCTTCTAGCTTTAAAATATCTTTCGGGTTCTTCAAGAGGAGGTGTATGAATAGGCGAGGGATGCAAGTTCATACACTACTTGAGAACCTTTAAGATAAAACTTTTAACGAAAATACTAAGATAAAGAAAACGTAAGTAATTTTAAGAACACCTTTCTCTAAAACAGTTGTGTCCCCGGAAACGGTACCAAAAATTGGTGGGGTGGTGGTGTTTCATAAACTTCTTTTCAAAAAGGGAAAGTCCCGAAGGAGGTGCCAAAAGCTTTGGTGAAAAGGTTGTTAAGTGAGGAAACAGAAAGACACTTACAAGTTTTAAATTTATAATTTAATACGATAGTTGCTCAATGTTCTAGACCCAGCACAACAGGCAAGCGTACCTATCGTGTTTAGTATAGAAATGTGCAAGTACCGAGTATTGAATCCATGGACACAATTTTTATTACTCAGCTTTCCTAAAAATTGCTTAAGAGACTTTCAAAATGAGAAAAGAAAAGTAAAAAGAGAGAAGTAAACTTTTAAGAGAAATCAATGACAAAACAATGGTGTTACTTCGGGATCAGATGGAACCTGGTATGATAATAGTAATCTTTTATTAAAGTGGTGTGTTTAAGTTGCGCACTTGTGCTTTAACTTAGAGTTGCATAACTACATTCTCTAGAGGTGACTGTTTTTGCATAACTATATAAACGACTCGTGTTCTTAATGTTTTTATGAGGGTCTCCCAAACCGGGTAGCTCACCTCTCAACAATAGAAAGAAAATGACTCGAGACTGTGTCGACTCAACCTCGAATTACCTACCTCCCAGTGTTGCAATATAGACATCTAACTACTCTAGACTTTTATGAATAACTTGTCGGTGGCCGGAGCATGACCGAACAAGTTACCACTTAATATCATAGAGGAGTCGTGACTAACCAGAACACGTGCATCCCCTACTTGATTTAATTAATTTATCAAAAAGTGAGATGTCTATTACAAATTGTGTGGCAATAATGTAATGAAAGAAAATAAAGACCGTTTTCTTTCAACACGAGTTCATAAATCCTTAACTTGCGCCAATGCTTTCACATAGACAATGAAGCTAAGTCGCAGAAGTAAGTCTTGACTTATCACCAGGACCGAGTATAAAGACCGTGTAAGACCCTAACCCGTAAACCTGAGATTTATCATTTAAACTTCCGAGTTTAGGCCTTAACTAAAATCACTCCTGATTAAAACTTTGGTAATTACAAAAGCATAACTCAATGAATCCTGACAATTTTTGTTTTTACATTTTTATCTACTAAAAACTTGTATTACAGTTTGTGTTTTAAACGGGACAGTCTATTGTGGAAGCTTTTTGAATGTTCGGGTGTGCCCGGTTTTCCTCGCGACTTGATCCTTGCTCCGGAATACCCAAAACATGTATACCTAGCACCATTACAGAAAGAATGGTTAGTAGGATTGATAATAATGCATTTAGATTAGTCAATATGCTAATATGTATCTAATGGAACGAGTATGGTCAAATGACCAAACAAACAAGTTTATAAGATGTTCCGACGTAGGTTACGGCAATAAAGTCTCCCTTTCGGGTGTTCAAAGGCTTGTGTCCTTTTACATCCAAATCTACTCAGAAGGCCTAAACGGTCGTTAACTGGGCCAAAACCCTTTTTGACAATTCTAAAAACATAAGAATCATATTGTCATCCCATTGGGCACTTATTTCATCTAAAAACATAGTCCGGTTTGCCTCATTATGACCTGGTTCTCAAATGTAAATGTTTATGTCGATTTTACCCAAATCGACCTGTTAAGGTCATGGGTTATACAAAATGCTATTTGACCACACAAAAGCGTAAGGGTCATATTGTCAACTCGTTGGACACTTGTTTAACTTAAAACATTATCCGGATTGTTTCACTATGACCCAGTTCTTAGGTTTAACCTTTAGTAAATTTTTCAATTTAGCCATCCATAGTGACACTACTTGATTCAAATCCATTGTTTTCAACTTGATAACTTATTTGAATGTTCTTAGCCCTCACGAACTTAGTTTGATTACAAACCCATAATTTAACTATGGCTTTAGCCATACTTAGCGCCGAGGCGCGCATTAAGCTTAGTTAGAATAATACTTACCGAATTGGCCTTCACACCTCTTATAAGTTGTTTTTGAATTGAATACACTTTGCCCAAAGGCTTATATCTAACTACGAACTTACCAGGTGGTGTTGACCCATACCTTGCATCCATTGTGATTACTTAGGCATCGAGTGCCCACTTTTCAAGTACTCTCCTGCATACATTCTAGATTGAACACGTTAGTCTCTCGAGACTCAATAGTGATATATTTACCATTGGATCCATTAACCACGAGATTCCTAAAGCTAGAATACTGGCTTTGAATGTCGGGTTCGAATGATGAGAAAGATCACCATTTGACCCATTTAGGCTCATGGTTTATAACACTTTGACATTCCAACCTTTAACTATGGGGAAATGGCAATCCTATTTGACCTATTTACAAGGTTGCATAATTTCCTTATTCGAGTGATTTTCTTATCAATAATCTTGAGTTTAGACTCTTGCTAACCACATAGTTTTATTTATAGACCCACTTGATGATTTTCATCAACTGATCAGAACACTTTGATTCCTTTATTACCATCAATCCTGTTTTGACATGAATTCGCATGATCTACTCGTTTAATAGGTTTCACCCCTTGGGGTCGTATCTTTGTCTCACATCAAAGTTTAAAGACCAAAGTATACAACACTTAACCCCATGTTCATAGTCTAATAGTGTAAGGAAACTTACCTTGTATTCACCCTAATTTCCTTGCACTTGAGGCTTGTATTCGCTTGACTCGTTTGCTTGTTGATCCATTCTTTCCAAGCTTGCACCTAGCTTGACAATGATGCACACAAGTACTAGGTTTTTATTCCCTGTACTCATCTCATCCAAAACAAAATTTAGTGTTAAGGAAATGGGTATCTAGACAATCACATGTGTTAAATTCATAAAACACCTTATTTTCATTGTTGTACTTTTTACGCAGCAGCTGTTCGGGTAACATTTACCCCTTCTAAAACCCATAATTTGACTTCGACTTTCAAATAAGAAATGTGCTTCGTTCAAAGCCCTTTCCAGTCATATAAAGAACACCTCCTAACAATGTTTCTATGATTTTATATGATTTATATAAGATCAAGCCAGAAACATATTTCTGACCAAACAGCTTTGCTGTCAAAACAGAAATGTCAACTTTACATGCTGTTTTGACCCACTAAAACTCAGAATTAGATTTTCATGACTAAATATGAAATGTAATATGTGAAACAAGCTTTTCAACGATATAAGGATCGTCTTCTAGCTCCTTATAACGAATGAGATATGGCATTTACAAGATGACTATCTAAGGCTATCAAAAGTGATGAATTTCGTACAATTTTACACGATTTTACTTAATTCAAGTTTCATGTAGGCATTTTATCAAGCACCTTATATGCAACATTTTTTATTATGTTAATTCAAGGTGTTCAAGACTTTCTAGACTCCACCATGGCTTAATTAACCATTTACACATGATCTATTTACCAACTAGCACACATACATGATATTAATCATATAGAAATTGCAAGATTTTACCACATGCTAGAGTAATTCATGTTTAGGGTAAAAACTCACTACTTATACATAACACACATTCACCATTTCATATGAATCAACAACATATAACACTTTATAACGTTTTATAGTTCCTATGATGTATACTAACACATAGAAACCTATAGAAGCTCAAAATTCACATTTTTATAAAAACCCCAGAATTATAATCTTCCATAATCCATGGATTTTGATGAATCAAACGAGTTCTAGAGACACCTTAAAACGAATAGAGCACTAGATGATCATAATTTCCATCATGCATTGATAAGAGCTCTTGATTTTACCAAGGTTTGGGGCTGAATTGGATGAGCTTCTTATGTGTGTGTTTTGAATGTGTTTTGAGCTTGGAAACCTCTTGATGACATCGAGATACACACACCTTGTGTGTGTTTTTCATGGTTCTAACTTTATTAATAATTTCAAGTTTGGCAAATTAGCAACCATAGTCCTTCCACTAGTCCCCAATGTCATTTTCTTAAAAAACTAGCAAATCAAGCTATTCTTCTTATATTATTTGCTAATTTCTAATATTAATAACATTAACTAGATTATTTCCATATTAAAACATAACCCAAGTTCTTATTGTTCGAGTCTCGTTTTATTATTTTGCTAATCACGCCTAATGGTGTAATTAGACAAAACAGGTGATTTTGGGCCGTTACAAGTCTACCCCCTTAAAGAGGTTTCGTCCCCGAAACCTTTCTTGTGTTGATGTTTTGGTCACACCAAAGAACCTTAGTGTCTCTAATTAACTGTGAACACCGCTCAATCCTTTGACATTCTATAGTATAATAATTAGTACTATACACTTAGGGTTTGTATCCCTTTACTCAGCCTTCTAACTTTTATTATATGAAAGCCTTAGCTTTCGTAATGTGACTCGTGTTATTCTCTTCCTTCGGTTAACTTGGGGCAATATTTACATGCTTACCCCTACGAGGCATTTTAGCTACACATGTTCCTCATAGGCCTTCCTTAGAACCATAGACTATTCCCCGTCTACTATTATCCCGAAGGATATAATGATTTAAGGGTCCGTTCTATTGTACCCCCCTTAGGCATCTACTGGGTTACTAGATTGCATTATGCATACATGCACATGCCTATGCATCTATTAACAACAAGTAATTTATCTTGGTTTCCAAGACTAACCCAGCTTTTTAATCATAGCCGTTTTCTAGCCCCCCATGGATTCATCCTCGAATCCGACTCGCGTTCCTTTTTTGTTTGCTAGTATATTATATACAATCCTTGCTTTTACACTAACGTTTCCCTTTTCTTGGCTAATCCAATGTTAAGAATTTTCCATCTATTGGGTTCCTCCTACCCTTCGTAATTATTGTGGAAATTGTTACCTAATCCCCGCATCTTACCCAGCCAGTTTGCCAGGCTCCTATGTTTTCAAGTATCATAACCCTAGGTACGATCCATTATGGTTCACCCTGCTTTTAATCTTAGACCGAGTGAGTTGTTCAGCTTACTATGCGTGGGCTTTACCCATAAAATATCTAATTCGTGTCTGTCAGTTTGAATTTGAGTTTCCCAAGTTCCCGGTTTGCTAACTCGATTGGGTGCCCCAACTGACCCATTTAAAGATTTTTGAGTTTTAGAGTTCAAAAAATTTATTTATTTGGAACGCCTATTTTCTTAAAATCCTTTTTCTAATTTACCAATCTCAATATAAGTTGAGTTTGGATCTCTTTTCATAACACACAATGTCGATTGGTCTTTACCACGAATGGTATCGACTAATCTCCTATTATCACAATTTGCATCAGGTTGTACTGACTATTCAACCTAATGTTATCACAGTTTTCACTTTTTCATCCCTAACCCAAGGGTGGAATGATCTACTAATTTATCACTGCCTACATCCGCGGTTTATGTCATTAATCTGAAGATTTATGACTTACCCGCATGTGATCATGACTCAACCTTGATTAAAGTTCAAGTCTATCTCTATATCAACCAACAAAGCTCATATAGTATATTGCCCGTTTTGCTAGCCTAGTGTACAAGTTGGTACCTCGCTCAAGGTCTTGCATGGATCGCATCCCTGCCATGTTAGACAGTGGACTATGCCCAAAAACGCTTCAGTATATTGTCCTCCTTGCTAGCCCAGCGTATTTCAACTGGTGCCTCGCTCAAGGTTTCGCATGGATCGCATCCCTGTCGTGTTAGACAGTGGACTACGTCTGAACGCATCCTTCAGAGATGAAGGATTTTCCCCCCAACACCTCACACTTACTACGCCTTTGCTACATAGATTGCAAATGTATTAATTATAAGAAACCCATCGTATCATATGTTTAACACTTACTTGGCTAGGGTAAGTAATTCGCATATGGTATACACGGACTTTTTATATTTAAGGCATCTCATCCTATGCAAGCAAATTTTCAGCTCGTGCCTGTGTCCCCTATTATTTTGGTATAACTTTTTTCTTGATGTATGTTTGATATTTGGTTTTACCTTTGCTCATTTAAAACCAACAATGTGTTTTCGTTTCATAAAACTTTGTGTGTTCATATCCATTGATATGACCACTACGCAACACTAGCATTTCTTAGATTTTTAAACGTTAGTTTGGGATGATTACCCCCAACCCGGTTTTGACATTCAAGTTAAGTTTGTGCATTGATCATTCATTATCGTGAACTATGCACCTTTCCCATTTTGCTCTTTGATTGTGTATGCAATTACCACGCTTCGTGTGATAATTGGCTACTAGTGCACTTACAATGATTTAGGGTGTATACCTGATTGATACGTGCTCTTGTGTTCCCCTCTTTTTTTTATCAATCCTCTAGTCTAAGTCGTTACTTGACTTGGTCCTTGGTGAGCATGCCTTCCGCCGTGCTCCCGGACCCTCCACCACCTCATTGGGTGAATCATTCGATCCTATCTCGATCGAATAAAATGTTCTCATTCCTGTCAAATTGAAAATTTCAATTGATTAGTAACATGACATGTCGGTATTGGTATGCATCATTACAGTAATAATGTTAGAATTCTTTGTATGCGTAAAGGATCGGCTAATCAACAAAGAATATGATCAAACAAGTTCAATTCAGGTGCGGAATCCCTGAATTGATCACAAAATGATAATAAAACTAGCAAAACACACAGATCATCATAAACGCATTCATTTCATTCAATAATGTAGATGCATTTTGTGCGACTAATGCTTTGAATTACTATTAACATATGTTTTTGTGTTTTGACGGATGGGCGAAGGAAGAATATATGGGCGAATGAGGATTTCTAAAGGTGCGAAGGAGAGAGAGGAGGTCAAAGGTAGATTAGTTGTTAATGTATAGCTTGGTTCGACCATGATGAATGGGCGAAGCTGCACATTCGACCAAGCAAAGTGGGCGAATGTGCAGGCCTATAAATAGGTCAAGTTCATTTTGAATGTAAGTTTTGGTCATTTTTGTTTCCCTCCTGTTTGAGTCTCTCCCTAGGGTTTTGTGTAAACTTAATTCACGTCTTATTTTGATTGTAAAGCTTATTATAACGTGTAATTGAGTTTGTTTATCAATGAAATGAAGATTTTAAAGATGATTTCTGTGTTTTGTTAGTATTGTTATCATTTTGTGATTGATTCAGGGATTCTGCACCTGAATCAAACTTGTTTGATCACTATCTTTGTAGATTTGACGATCCTACGCGCAAACAAAGTGGTATCAGAGCCAATATAGATCAAACAACCACAAATTGATAATTTTACTGCTGATTTGGACCCTATTTTGATCAAAAACTTTCTGTTTTCATTGATAAAACTGAATTGATGATAATTTGATTGATTAGAGCTTGTTTTCATGGATAAAATGCATAATTCTCTTTGATAAACTTGTTCCAAATCAAATCTGAAGCAAAACCTGATTCAATGTTTAATCTCCTTTGACATTGCCGCGGAAACTTCACCATCTTCTAAATCTGGATCATTATAATCCAATTCAAGCATCCTGTCACTAGATTCAAAGATTTCAGAAAATCTACTGGTCATGTCTATCGTCCAGACTCGATCAGTTAGCATCTGGCGATACATCTGTTTATCATTTTCAGACAATGACTTCAGCTTTTCATTCCAAAAGATCGTATCATCATCAACCAATCCTCCAGGAGCTTTTGAACTGCATTCACCTCCTTTTCCAGATCCACGTTTCTCACATTTGTATTTATCTATATTATCATCATCATCGTCATCACTATCAAATGCAGAGCTGTGTCCTTCACCAGATTCACCATCCGAACCATCATCATCTCCATCATCCTTCTTCTTCTTCTTTTGAGGAGCATTTCCTGCATCTTCATCAAGATCCTCATCATCCTCCTCCTCATTATCAGATGGTTCAAAATCAACCTGCTCCTCATCTTGTTCTTTGTCCTCTTCACCTTCTTTTAGCTGAGGAGCTCGAGAGTACAAGTCATTTATCAAGTTGTCCATGTTCTTGTTAATCTCTTTTAGCTTCTTATTGTCTTCTTTCAAAGCTATGTATCGTCTGGTGTTCCTCTGTTCGTGTTTCAACAACTTCTTGTTTTCTTGGCGAGGTCGTTTAATTTCAGCTTCAAGTGCTTCCTGATTGTCATGAGATGTCTCAACAACGTTGTAACATTTCGCATTAAATTATTTATACGTTACGATTATTATTAATAAAACGTCAAAGTTTCACCATTTATCGTCTTTTAAAAAAAATATTTCGTGACGCATTTGGACCCCTTATACTATACTATATACTTATAACATCTAAATATTTTGGAAATAATTATCAAAAATAAAAGGCTTGGGCCGGGATTCGAACCCGAGCCCATAGCCGGTTCAACATGCACACACCACACAACCAACTGAGCTACACTATTTTTTCTGTCATGAATCCACGCGTTTTATTAATATAACATGTTTGAAACCTAGCAAGTTGACTTAGAAAATCAACTGCAACATCGATTTACCATAAATCACCCATCCAAACGCGTTTTGATCCTGATATGGAATGATTGAGGATTCGTTTGACTAATACGCGTTCAATACACAATCAATTGTCATCAAAACCTTCCAATTTTTACCAATTATCGCGTCACCACATTTATTAAAGTCAAACTTACCAATTCGTACACCCGAGCCCTCACCCTATAAATTGAACCCTCCATTATACTCTCACCTCGCCGATCACTCTCTCTTCACCTCCAATTTCTGATTTAAATCACCTTTCAAAGCTTAATTTCGTTCGCAATTGACTTTTCTGTTTAACCGATTAATCAACACGATTAAAGCTTTGTAAGTATCAATTCTATTGTAGGTTTTGTTCATCGGCCACTACACAACAATAACCCTATGATCAATTGGGTTATTGTTGTGTAAATCAGATTATTGATTAAGCTAGGGATCGAAAGTTTTGAATTGGGGAAGAACACGTTTGCAGACATGATGATATATTTAAAACAAAAACAAACCAAACACAATCACTGATCTAGATCAAGTGGTTGTGTCTGTTTGTTGTGAACGAAGGGACGCGGGTTCGAGTCCCGTATCCCACAAATTTTTGCTTTTAATTTTAAAAGGATTATAAATCCGTTTTACGTATACTATATAATTAATTTCAAACCTAGTTTAATCGTTCTCAGGGTCTAGCCCAGTTGGTGGCTAGGCTTGTGATTAAAACACGAACCGGTCCCAGACCCGGATTCGATTCCCAGCATCAACAAAACATTTTTTTTACCATTTAAACTTTATATATATATATTCACCTATATTTTTAAAATTGGTTTTAAAATACTAAAACTCTTTTATAAATTCTACAAAAATTATTTTGTATTATTCTAATAGAAAAGTTTAACATACATTTTTTAGTTTTCCAAAAGTTATTTATTTAATATATATAATAAATATTTCAAGTTTATTCTATTTTATTTATAAAATTCTATAAAAATATTAAAACGATTATATAAATTTCCACAAAAATTATTCTGAGTTTATATAACATTAAACTTTTATGAAATGATTTTTATTTCTAAAAAATCATTTATTTAATATTTTTATTCAATTTTTGTTAGTTTTAATAAAAAACAAATCATAATAAATTCATTTTTCAATATTTTTGCACCAAAATTTTATATAAATTATTTCTATTCATTTAGAATAGAAATACAATTTTTAATTTAAAAATTATTTCATTTTAATATTTTTAGATATTAAAGTTATATTTTGACAATTTGAAATAAATAGATTAAATATTCTATTATTAAGAAAATAATTTTATAAAAAATATTTTCATACTTAAAACTTTATAATGTGACCATCTTTAATCTAAAATTTACAAAAAGACTTTTGTTTATTTATTTATCAAATTTCTCTTATTTACTAAACGTTTTATTTATTAATCAAACGAATACTTATCCCCAATTCGAAACCCTAGAAAATACTTGTAGACTAGATAGACTTAGACTTATTTGTTACCTTATACATAGGGTAATACTTGGCAACTTTGGGGCTACACTTATACATTTTCTCGAGACTTAATACTTTGCTAAGGTGAGTTTACGTAACCATGTTTATGCAATTCTTTATACTTGCAACATTATACTTAAGCAATTCTACATACATGTCTAGTTGTAAACTTTAATGCCTCATGATTTAGACAACAACAACAGTTAGACTTACGCTTCAACATACATAATCATTAGCTATGGCCAAGCCGGCGATACTCAATAATAGATCAATTGGATTGACAATCCCACCTAGATTCGTTGACCATCTTTTATGGGGAGCGCGGGTGATTGTTATCGTTCCAACATAATATTAAGGTGAACCGTGGATGACGGGATTGGCCTAAACTAGTCGGAGGTTTGATTATGTGCATTCAACACTTCATGTTTATTCATGTAGACTTAAACTTACGATTGACATATGAATTGCTAAACTTTTATTCTTATACTTAATTGCTTGACATGGCTTATGTATTCTCACCAACTTCTAGTTGACCCCCCCCCCCCATTTTTATAACTCAACAGGAAATAATGATGCGTGAAGACTAGAGTGTTAGCATGAGAAGGCAAATTGAAGTTTATGCTTTATTTGGTTATTTGATGTATTAGATTTCCATTCAAAACTCATTATGTATTTTCACTTATGGATATTTGCACTTTAAATAAATTTCAATTAAAACTTGATTACCATGTGCTACTGTATACTCATTCTTACGTGACACCTCGATGTTTCCGCCATCGGTTGGGGTGTTACAGATTGGTATCAGGGCCTTGGTTATAGGGAATTAGGTTATTAGAAAATAATCTAGACTATGACCTTAGGGACTTAAACAGTACTTGCTTCTCTTACTTGTAACCCTAATTGCTTCCTTAATCTTATCCCTATCCTATACCTTATACAACCCTAAGCCTTACAAGTGACTACTCTTATTCGTCTGCTGCAATCCTGATCCACCATTAGATTAATAGGACAAAATCCTCAGGTTTAGCCTAAACCACCTTGAGATCTCGTCGAAGTTCTAGATTTTAATAACGAACACGTTTAATCTGGAAGGGTGAACGCCTGTATTCTGAGTCTTCTATCTAGGCTGGCATTGCGCATATATCCCAATCAGACGAGGGACCCGGATGCCTACCTGGGAATTCTCGGGATGAGTGTTCACTTATAGGCTAAAGCATGTCTTCACTATGTTATTAGAATCTAGAATCTTTGATAAGTCAACGTTTTCGTTTATTCGTTTTAATTAATGAATAAATGATTACATTCCTTATATAACCTCATTCATTTCATTGTGTCTCTTACAGATCATGCCTCCACGTCGCAACACTCGCAATAGCAATGGTGAGAACCATGAAGAAGGTGGCGACAACCATAACCATAACCACGACGCTAACCACAACAACAACAATAACAACAACAACAATGGCGTTGATGCTCAACTGGCTGCGATCATTTCTCAACAAATGGCGCAACAGATCGCGACTCTGGTTCCTAACTTACTGGCTCAAGTCATCCAGATAAACGGAAACGGCAACGGCAATGGAAACGGCAATGGAAACCACCATGGAAACGGGAATTGAAACGGGAATGGTCTCCCAGCTTGCACTCTTAAGCACTTTAATACCTGTAATCCCCCTAAGTTCAGTGGAGAAGAAGGAGCTACGGGTCTTCTACAATGGTTCGAGGGTATTGAGAATACCTTCATTAATAGTGAGTGTCCGGATAACTTTAAGGTCCGTTACGCCATGAGTGTTCTTCACAAACGAGCACGCACTTGGTGGAATGAGGAAAAACGCACCCGAGGAACTGAAGCTGCACTTACTATGACCTGGGATCAAGTCAAGGAGGTTATGAAAGATGAGTTCTGTCCCCGCAACGAGATTAAGAAACTGGAAGACGAGTTCCACACCCTTGCTCAAGATAGTGGGGAAAACCTTGCGTATAATACCCGCTTTCACGAGCTCAGTTTGTTGCTGCCCCATAAAGTTACTCCCTTACCTATAGCCATCGAGAAGTATATCAGTGGTCTGCCTATGCAAATCCAGGACAGGGTATGGGGAAGGAATCCTGCCACCTTGGTGGAAGCCAAACGCCTGGCGGCTACTCTCACCGATAATCATGTGAAGAACGGTACTCTCTTTCGCAAGAACACCAAGAAGACTGCTGCAAAAGACACTCCTCAGCCCGCTATTGAGGTTAAGCCTGAGACCTCAAGCAACAGGAAGCGCAAGGCTAGGAACTACATGGTTGCTACCACCCCACCTGCAGCACAAAACCCAGCCAAGAAACCGTATGTCGAGAACCAACCTCTTTACAACACTTGTCAATACCACCATCTTGCTGACAGACCATGCCGCCAATGTAATAACTGCAAGTGGTATGGACACTACACCAATGCTTGCCAAAACCCTGCCACCCAAAACAACCCTGCCAGAAATAATCTCGCTCCTAATGCTCAAAATGGTAGGCCTGTTCGTGGCCAGTGCTATGAATGTGGAAGCACGGAGCATTATAGGGATGCTTGCCCTAGACTTGGAAACCAGAACCAAAACCAAAACCGCAACCAAAACCAAATCCGCAACCAAAACCAAAACCTCAACCAAAACCAGAACCGCAACCAGAACCAAGGTGCTCGAGGTCACGCCTACAACCTCAATGCTAACCAGGCCCGCGACAACAACGAGGTGGTTAACGGTACGTTTCTCGTTAATAACCACTATGCATCCATATTATTTGATTCGGGTGCTGATAAGTCATTTGTATCACTAAAGTTTGAACCCTTACTTAACTTACCCCAAACTAACCTAGAGGAACCTTTAGTGGTAGAGGTAGCTAATGGGAAGTCTATCTCGATCGATTCTATTATTCGTAACTGTGTGTTGAACCTCGATGAACATACTTTCTCTATCGATCTCATCCCTATGCATCTTGGAAGCTTTGATGTCATAGTAGGCATGGATTGGTTGTCAACCCATCGTTCTGAAATTCTATGCTTTGAGAAAGTCATTCGCATTCCTCTCGAATCTGGTGATATTTTAAAGATCTATGGTGAAAAGCCTTGTGGCGAACTTAAGCTCATGTCTTGTACTACTGCCCAAAAATACTTACGAAAGGGGTATACGGCTTTCTTAGCTAACGTGATAGAAAAGAAGGACAAGGGCAAAAGTATCCAAGACATCCCAATCATTCGGGACTACCCTGAAGTCTTCCCAGAGGATTTACCTGGTTTGCCTCCTGCTCGACAAGTGGAATTTAGGATCGATCTTGTTCCTGGTGCAAATCCTGTCGCCAAAGCTCCTTATCGTCTTGCACCCTCTGAGATGCATGAACTTGCCAGTCAACTACAGGAACTTTCTGATAAAGGTTTCATTCGCCCCAGTTCTTCTCCATGGGGAGCCCCTGTTTTGTTGGTTAAGAAGAAAGATGGATCTCTCAGGATGTGTATCGACTATCGCGAACTCAACAAACTCACCATCAAGAATCATTATCCCTTGCCTAGGATTGACGATCTTTTCGATCAACTCCAAGGAGCAACCCACTTCTCGAAGATTGATCTTCGTTCTGGTTATCATCAGCTTAGAGTCCACGATGAAGATATTCCCAAGACAGCCTTTCGTACACGTTATGGTCATTATGAATTCATGGTCATGCCATTTGGATTGACCAACGCTCCCGCAGTGTTTATGGATCTAATGAATCGGGTTTGTAGACCCTACCTCGACAAATTCGTGATCGTCTTCATCGATGACATTTTGATTTACTCAAAATCAAAATCCGATCACGAACAACATCTTCACTCAATTTTGGGTCTCCTATAGAAAGAACAACTGTATGCCAAGTTCTCGAAATGTGAATTTTGGCTTAAGGAAGTTCAATTTTGGGACATGTCATTGATATGAATGGAATTCAGGTTGATCCGGCAAAGATCGAAGCTGTTAAAGATTGGAGTGTTCCTAAAACTCCAACAGAAGTCCGTTCCTTCCTTGGTTTGGCTGGTTATTATCGTCGATTCATTGCCAACTTCTCTAAGATCGCTGCTCCTCTCACTGCCTTAACTCACAAGGGTAAACCTTATGAGTGGGGACCAAAGCAAGAGGAAGCATTTGAAACTCTTAAGCTGAAACACTGTGAAGCTCCTATCCTGTCTCTACCTGATGGTAATGATGACTTCGTGGTATATTGTGATGCATCAAACCAAGGTCTTGGTTATGTTCTCATGCAACGAGGCAAGGTGATTGCTTATGTGTCTAGACAACTCAAGACCCACGAAAAGAATTATACTACCCATGATCTTGAATTGGGCGCTGTCGTCTTTGCTCTTAAGATTTGGAGACACTATCTTTATGGAACCAAATGTGTGGTTTTCACGGACCACAAAAGTCTCCAACATGTCTTCGACCAGAAAAATCTTAACATGAGACAACGACGTTGGGTTGAATTACTTAACGACTATGATTGCGAAATTCGCTACCATCCTGGCAAAGCGAATGTTGTGGCTGACGCACTCAGTCGTAAAGAGCATATCAAACTTCATTGTGCGAGAGTTCGTACAGATCTTCAAGATCGTATCCTCCAGGCTCAACATACTTCAGTCACCCAAGGTAACATGTATGACGAAATGTCTTGTGGTGCTGAGACTCAACTTGAAACCAAACCTGATGGTTTACTCTATTTTCTCAATCGATTTTGGATTCCTGACCGTGATGATCTTCATACCTTCCTTATGAACGAGGCTCATAAGTCTCGTTATTCTATTCATCCTGGAGCTGACAAGATGTACCAAGATCTTCGTTATTGGTATTGGTGGCCTGGTATGAAGAAAGATATCGCTCTTTTCGTTGCAAAATGCCTTACTCGTTCAAAGGTTAAGGCTGAACATCAACGACCATCTGGTATGCTTGAACAACCAGAAATTCCTGTATGGAAATGGGAGAGCATAGCAATGGACTTCATCACTAAACTCCCTCGTACACCCAAAGGTTTTGACAGCATTTGGGTAATCGTCGACCGTTTGACCAAGTCAGCCCATTTCTTACCTATTAGTGAGAAGTATTCTGTGGAAAGGTTAGCAAAGATGTACGTAAGTGAAATCGTATGTCGTCATGGTATACCTTTGGACATTATCTCTGATCGTGATGGTCGTTTCACTTCTCACTTTTGGGATTCTTTACAAGACGCTTTGGGTACCAAGTTGAACCTGAGTACTGCTTATCACCCTCAAACAGATGGTCAGACTGAACGGACCATCCAGACACTCGAGGATATGCTCAGGGCATGTGTCATCGATTTTGGTGGCGCATGAGATTCTCATCTCCCTTTGGTCGAGTTTTCATACAACAACAGTTATCATGCCAGCATTAACATGGCTCCCTTCGAGGCACTCTATGGTCGTAAATGTCGTTCACCTGTCTGTTGGACTGAGGTTGGTGAAGCTCAGATCACTGGACCTGAACTGATCTAGGAAACCACAGATAAGATCCAACTCATTCAGGATAATCTTCTCAAGGCTAGAAGTCGTCAGAAGAGCTATGCTGATAAACGTCGTAAGCCCTTGGATTTTCAAGTCGGGGACCTTGTACTTCTTAAGGTATCCCCTTGGAAAGGAGTGATTCGCTTCGGTAGAAAGGGAAAACTAGCTCCTCGATACGTAGGCCCATTCAAAGTTCTTGAAAGGATTGGAAAAGTGGCTTACAAACTTGATCTTCCACCTGAGCTAAGTAATGTCCACCCAACCTTTCATGTTTCGAATCTCAAGAAATGCTTAGCAGATGAGAACCTCCATGTCCCTCTTGAAGATGTGCAAATCCATGAAACTATGCATATTGTCGAGAAACCCGTCGAGATCGTGGATACTGGAGTCAAGAAACTCAAGCGCAGCCGCATTCCGATCGTAAAGGTTTGTTGGGAATCTAAACGAGGTCCAGAGTTCACTTGGGAACGCAAGGACCAGATAAAGTCTAAATACCCACATCTTTTTCCACCAAACTCTCCAACTCCAACTTCGGGACGAAGTTCCTAAAAGTAGGGGAGACTGTAACATTTCGCATTAAATTATTTGCACGTTACGATTATTATTAATAAAACGTCAAAGTTTCATCATTTATCGTCTTTTAAAACAAATATTTCGTGACGCATTTGGACCCCTTATACTATACTATATACTTATAACATCTAAATATTTTGGAAATAATTATCAAAAATTAAAGGCTTGGGCCGGGATTCGAACCCGAGCCCATAGCCGGTTCAACGTGCACACACCACACAACCAACTGAGCTACACTATTTTTTCTGTCATGAATCCACGCGTTTTATTAATATAGCATGTTTGAAACTTAACAAGTTGACTTAGAAAGTCAACTGCAACATCGATTTACCATAAATCACCCATCCAAACGCGTTTTGATCCTGATATGGAATGATTGAGGATTCGTTTGACTAATACGCGTTCAATACACAATCAATTGTCGTCAAAACCTTCCAATTTTTACCAATTATCGCGTCACCACGTTTATTAAGGTCAAACTTACCAATTCGTTCACCCGAGCCCTCACCCTATAAATTGAACCCTCCATTATACTCTCACCTCGCCGATCACTCTCTCTTCACCTCCAATTTCTGATTTAAATCACCTTTCAAAGATTAATTTCGTTCGCAATTGACTTTTCTGTTTGACCGATTAATCAACACGATTAAAGCTTTGTAAGTATCAATTCTATTGTAGGTTTTGTTCATCGGCCACTACACAACAATAACCCTATGATCAATTGGGTTATTGTTGTGTAAATCAGATTATTGATTAAGCTAGGGTTCGAAAGTTTTGAATTGGGGAAGAACACGTTTGCAGACATGATGATATATTTAAAACAGAAACAAACCAAACACAACCACTGATCTAGATCAAGTGGTTGTGTCTGTTTGTTGTGAACGAAGGGACGCGGGTTCGAGTCCCGTATCCCACAAACTTTTGATTTTAATTTTAAAAGGATTATAAATCAGTTTTACGTATACTATATAATTAATTTCAAACCTAGTTTAATCGTTCTCCGGGTCTAGCCCAGTTGGTGGCTAGGCTTGTGATTAAAACACGAACCGGTCCCAGACCAGGGTTCGATTCCCAGCATCAACAAAACATTTTTTTTACCATTTAAGCTTTATATATATATATATATATCCACCTATATTTTTAAAATTGGTTTTAAAATACTAAAACTCTTTTATAAATTCTACAAAAATTATTTTATGTTATTCTAATAGAAAAGTTTAACATACAGTTTTTAGTTTTCCAAAAATTATTTATTTAATATATATAATAAATATTTCAAATTTATTCTATTTTATTTATAAAATTCCATAAAAATATCAAAACGATAATATAAATTTCCACAAAAATTTTTCTGAGTTTATATATCATTAAACTTTTCTGAAATGATTTTTATTTCTGAAAAATCATTTATTTAATATTTTTATTTAATTTTTGTTAGTTTTAATCATAAATAAATCAAAATAAATTCATTTTTCAATATTTTTGCACCAAAATTTTATATAAATTATTTCTATTCATTTAGAACAGAAATACAATTTTTAATTTAAAAATTCTTTAATTTTAATATTTTTAGATATTAATGTTATATTTTGACAATTTGAAATAAGTAGATTAAATATTCTATTTTTAAGAAAATAATATTATAAAAATTATTTTCATACTTAAAACTTTATAATGTGACCATCTTTAATCTAAAATTTACAAAAAGACTTTTGTTTATTTATTTATCAAATTTCTCTTATTTACTAAACGTTTTATTTATTAATCAAACGAATACTTATCCCCAATTCGAATCCCTAGAAAATACTTGTAGACTAGATAGACTTAGACTTATTTGTCACCTTATACATAGAGTAATACTTGGCAATTTTGGGGCTACACTTATACATTTACTCGAGACTTAATACTTTGCTAAGGTGAGTTTACGTAACCATGTTTATGCAATTCTTTATACTTGCAACATTATACTTAAGCAATTCTACATACATGTCTAGTTGTAAACTTTAATGCCTCATGATTTAGACAACAACAACAGTTAGACCTACGCTTCAACATACATAATCATTAGCTATGGCCAAGCCGGCGATACTCAATAATAGATCTATTGGATTGACAATCCCACCTAGATTCGTTGACCATCTTTTATGGGGAGCGCGGGTGATTGTTATCATTCTAACATAATATTAAGGTGAACCGTGGATGACGGGATGGACCTAAACTAGTCGGAGGTTTGATTATGTGCATTCAACACTTCATGTTTATTCATGTAGACTTAAACATACGATAGACATATGAATTGCTAAACTTTTATTCTTAAACATAATTGCTTGACATGGCTTATGTATTCTCACCAACTTCTAGTTGACCCCCCCCCCCATTTTTACAACTCAACAGGAAATAATGATGCGTGAAGACTAGAGTGTTAGCATGAGAAGACAAATTGAAGTTTATGCTTTATTTGGTTATTTGATATATTAGATTTCCATTCAAATCTCATTATGTATTTTCACTTTTGGATATTTGCACTTTAAATAAATTTCAATTAAAACTTGATTACCATGTGCTACTGTATACTCATTCTTACGTGACACCTCGATGTTTCCGCCATCGGTTGGGGTGTTACAAACATCTAGCATCTTCTGATCGTTGTTTTTCAATTTCTCATCTCTGCTTGCTGCTGATTGATTATCTTCATCATGTCAGCTAGCTTCCGGTTCACAGCATTCATCACATCGCTATCAACTGTGACCTTTGGTGTGGAAGCTTCAGCAACAGCAGGCAGCTTTCCTTTCTTAATCTTCTTTAACACTCTATCCAGTGCATCATTAAATTTATCAACAGGTAAATCAGTCTCTTTCTCAGTTAATGATGATGTTTTCTGCGTCTTAGTAACTGGACTTGCAACTGGTAATATCGAGCTAGATGCTGGTGGAAGTTTCTTTCCAGCAATCAGTGATTCAATCTCTCTAGCTTTCTTTTCCATGGGCTTTAATACCTTCTCTTTCTTTTTAAACTGGGGCTTTTTCTATTTCTCCCCCTGTTCTGTTGATCCATGAAAATCTTCAGCTCCCAAACTAAGACCCTCATCAGCTTCATCTAAACGAATAGGGCTCTTGTTTCTCTGTTCTTCCAAAGATCTATTCAGACTAGCAGACTCACCAGCCACAGTGGCCTTGGGTGTGGTGCTCTTTACAGTCTCTTCATCAGAATCCCATCGCTCATCTTCTTGCGTCTCCTCAGAATCAACCGACGCTTCATCCACAAGATGTAATCCTTTCTTCGCCATACTTTTATGCCTTCTTGACACTTTTTTCTTAGCTGGTTTGGCTTCAGTCTGAACTTCAATCCTAATCTCTTTCCCTTTACCTTTACCACTCTTTGCTCCCACATTCACTACCTGACGCTTTCGTTTTGCCTCAGGGTCAACTGGATGTAACGGATTGTCTTCGTCAGATGCACTGTCAGCATGCCTCACCTTATCTTTACCAGGATCCGCATAATCAATCTTGACTAAGTGACCAAATAAACGTCTCACTGGTGGTCTTTCATTCACAGACAACCCCTTATAAGCCTTCATTCTAGCAAGAGTATTAATGTTCATATGCTCCTGAACAATAATCTGCTTTGGATCTCTCTTCATATTCTTATACTTTAAATCGAAGATCATCTGAAGGAATCTAGGATATAACAGAAACTTCCTAGTTCTTCTACCTCTCACTGGCTCCAACAAGTGTTCCATAAGCATTCCAAATACATTGAACGGTTTGTTCAATATAAGTGCTACCATCAAAGAGCTTATGCTTTTCCTCATCAGATCATAACCACCAGTTGCTGACCCGAAGACATGTATCATAACATGTGCTAAGTACTTGAACTGAGGACAGAGCTTTCCTTTGTGTAACGAACCATCAGTAATCGGTCTGTTATACTTCATTCTGAGAAAGCACTTCCTTTGTTCAGTCCAGCTGAGTTCTCTGGGATCTGTCTTGACATCTTCAAGTTTCAACGCTTCCCTAATATCATTCTCTGACACAATAATCAGCTCTCCTTGAATCTTGCTGACCAGAGAAGATTCACCATCCCAGAAGTCCATTTTAGCGTTTGTCCAGAACTCCTGTAATAAATCTCTGTAAATAATAGCGGGTGTAGCAATTGCATCAATCACCCGGCTCCTCTTCAGAAACTCTATTATCCCAGTAAACTCTGTATGCTTCTTCACATCGCCAAGATATGCACAGCAGTTGTGTGCATTTTCAAACGGTAGAATATCAGTCTTCGCTGTTTCGGCAGCCTGTGAGGATGATCCAGCAGGAACACTCGCACCTTCCTGTTCAGACATGGTTAAAACTACAAAACAAATCAAATAAACGCGTTAGAAACAAACAAAAATTGAAAATTTGGATTTTCATTTCTTCATTCGCCCACTTAATGGTTCGAATGATAAATTTCTAGGTGCGAATGTGAAGTTTCAAATGTGAAAAGTTTTAAAATTTTGTTTCATTTGACCATTAATCTTCATTCGCCATGTTAAACTTTCTCCTTCGCCCGTTTTAGCACGTTCGACCATTCGTAAAAGGGCGAAGGTGTCAGTTCATCATTTCAAATTTCAATTTTGAAATCCAGAATGCTTTAACTTGTCATTTTGATTCATCTAGCATATAAAACCTCTGATAAAGCTTTTCTACACAACAATTTTATCAGTTAAACATTGATTAAGTGTTTTTAATCAAAAACTAGGGTTCATTGGTTTTAAACAATCGATTATACTAACTGTTGATGTTTAACCCTATGTTTCTGCATATTCCCCCAAAATTATCATCATTAGGGTACCATAGTCCTCTCGACGGACAACCCTTCAGATATCTAAGGATACGTTTGACAGCTGCAAGATGACTCTGTTTCGGCTTCGATTGATAACGTGCACAAAGACATGTGGCAAACATTATATCAGGTCTGGAGGCGGTGAGATACATCAGAGATCCGACGATTGCTCTGTATGTAAATGGATCAATTAGCTCCCCCTTAGCGTCAACTCCAATCCCGTGATTAGGTTGTATTGGGGTATCCATCGGCTTCGAATCATCCATCTGTGCATTTTTAAACTCCGTAATCGCTTTTAGTGATGCAGATTGGGGCGGCTGTGACAAAGACAGCAAATCCACAATGGCTGGATGCCAGTTTATGGGGAGCAGGCTCGTGACCTGGCAATGCAAGAAACAGATCGCAGTTGCATTATCCACATGTGAAGCGAAATACGTTTCAGCATTGAGCTGCTGCTCACAGGTTCTTTGGATCCAACAACAAATGGTGGACTACGGTTTGCAATTTCTTAAAACCCCTATTTACTGTGACAATGAAGTCGCAATCGCATTAACAAAAGACTTAGTAAATCACTCAAAGGCTAAACATATCCGGATTAAGTACCATTTTATCTGTGATTGTTATGCTAAAGAGTTGATCGATATGGTCAAAATCCACACTGATTACCAACGCGCAGACGTTTTTACCAAAGCTTTTGACAAATCGAGATTTGAATTTCTTTTGAAAGCTAACGGTATTAAAGAAAAACAAGACTGATCACCACCTCAGTTTATCGTTTTTAGTTTAGTTTTATTGCTTTTCAGAAAAAAAAAAAACATTGAAAATTTTCAAAATCCATAAAAATTGGAAAACTTCTTTGCTGACTGCTATATCTTCTTCACTTAGATTAATGCCATCAGATTTCTGTGAACAAACGATATCTGGGCAGTCACATATTTGAAATGCTCCAGCTTATCCTTGGGAACAGTAAATTCAAAAATTTATAAAAATCAGAAAAACCAAAAATGATTTCCTGGAGAAAAAGGGGAAATGATAGTACATCAGTGGGGACCTGACACATTCTAAAGAAATGTAATGCAATATAGGACGTGTGTCTGAGTCTGAGTGATGTGCTGATAGGCTTCGTAGACCTATTACTGCGTGCCTGATACATACATATCAAAACGAATTGATGTGTGGATTAACTCTTCATCGACATATGGTCTTAGTACCGTAATTTCGTTTGATAGGGTATTTGTACAAAACTCGGAGGTTTTGGGTCGTTATGTTATTAGTTGTATGGGGATAGCCTCTCTGATCTTCTGCTGTAAGTCATTACGGACCTAGATCAGATAGGGTGTCTTTAAAAAAGAGCTTTAAGCTAAATCCTAAAGTTACCGAATTAAGGAACTTTCCATGTATTATGATAATCAAAGATTATCTATTACATCGTATTAATCACTGATGCAAATCATGATTGATATCAGTCCTCAACCTGGTAGAGGGCATATGTTACTTTGCTGCATTAATTTGCTGACATGTATACCTCTGTGCCTCATACCTTGTATATTACAGACGACGAAACCATAATCACGCTTTACAATGAGTCTTTTTGCATTTACTTCTTGATACGGGAGTATGTCGTGTGCGTGGGAACCACAGATAATCACGTTTATACTATACATAATCGTATCAGTTTAAAGCACTGCACAAAAGTCTGCATGTGAGTTTATGTGGATCACAATATCAGCAGTTGCCAGATCACACATTGTCTTTAATGATAATAATCAAAAGATCAACGGTGTGATCAGATTTCTCAATAACTGATATGATCCCTTTACCGGAAATCCCAAAACATTTACTGCTTTATCCTTACATTTCTGCATTTTATATTTCTCGTCAAAAATTGCAAAACTCAAAAAGATTTTAGGTGTGTTTTAACATAACTTTAGAAAATCCAAAAAGATTTTACATTTCTATCTTATTTTTTTGATAGCTGATGGTGGTTGATGACGATTTTCTAAACCTTGATGAACCATTTGAGCTTTGTAATCTTTAAAATGAGAAATAATGATTGTCGGAAGTTTAAACGTTGGAAAATATTTTGAACGGGACTCGATTTTGAGATTTGGTAAAATTTTCAAAAATTCCAGTTCACTTTCGCCCCTTCGTTGTGTCACACCCTCAAATTTCCACTGCGGGGTTTATACCGCGAGGCGCATGACAAACCAGGATCCCATAGCCATAAGTCACATGAACGACTCTAAATGCCCAACCATTTAGTTCGTTATTGCAAAACCAAGTTTAATGTTTTAACCAAACCAAATATAAGTATAGCGGAAGCGAATGAAAAACAGTTAAATAAAATCTGCGCAAAACACCGCGCCCAAAACCAAAAGAAAGTAGTTAAATGTTTTAAAATAGTTTAATGTTTGAGACCCATGATATGATGCATGCCCTAACTGTGCTCCGTTCCTAGTTACCTGCAAAAGCATGCTATCGTGTGTCAACATAAAGCTGGTGAGTTCACAAAGTAACGTAATTGAGTATGCAAATGCGCTGGTTTCCAAAACTACGTAAACAAGTAAATTGAGTTGGTTCCTAGAACCGTGTAACCACTAGTTCGTCGCATGTCAAGGGTAGCTAGCCCATTCATGATAACTAACACCGAATATACCGAACTGCTATGTACGTGTAGCCACAAATGTGAGCCGCATGCCTGACATCATTGCCTATCCACAATGATAAAGTTCGTTAAGTTATAGTTCACGCCCGCGCACCCCGAGCCGGTGTGAGGTTTGAAAGACCTAATAGCGCTATCAACTAATAACCCGCTTGCCATAACCCGGCAACTCATTCGGTACGTGAGGACTTACAGATGATAGAGTTGGTTTAGTTCATCAAGGACACAGTTTGAGAACTAGTAAAAGCCGACCCACACAAGGATCCATAGCATCCCAACCCGGGATGTGTAAGTAGTCCCAAACCGGACTAGAAAACGTTTACCAAAGTTGTCTCACCCTGAGACGCATGCTTTTGAGAAAAGAGTAGTGAAACTCACCTTAGTGTGCAAGCAAAAGAAATCCAAATTCCAAGTAAAGTGCGCTACCGACTCCCTAGTAATAGTGTCACTAAGTAAGTATAGGCATAATATCATTACACCATATAACTCGTTTGTCCAAGGCGTTTAAACGTTCAAAAGTGTGTAGGTGACACCTAGTAATTCTACATGCATAAGTAAACCCTACGGGCTCGTTGGTGAATATGTTGGTTATAATTAATTTTCACATTCCATATGTGTCTCATACAAGTGCCCGTTCAGTTACACATCAATTGTATAACACCTATGACTTCAATTAATCATATAAGCACATAATACACAATCTGTGTTTTTAGGACGGATTGTGCGTCATCAAAACTAATTTATTTAAAATAGTTAATTAGTGAGTTAATCTCCCAAATTTTTACTGAATTTTCTTTGGGATTTGCTTTGTCTTAAATCCAAACACAAAAATAATTAAAATTCGTTCAACACAGCTATGATCAGAAAACTTTCATAACAGGTCAGTTTGGTAGAAAATTTCCCAAAAATTGTGTATTCATCCAAACGGGATGAAACCACTTGGAAAACTCAAGTTACTCCAATGTTAACCTTCTGTAAAAATTTCATAACCCAACGCTTTATAAAACTCGAGTTATGATGACTCAAAGTCGACTAAGTTTATTAACCCGAAATTCTGATATGACCTATTTTCAAAGAAAATTCAAAAAACGACTCAACCGACGTCCAAATCACTTGATTTTACCCATTATGAAAAGCTAAGAGCAGGTGTGATTTAACCATGAAAAGAAAATACCAAAATCATTATGTTAAAGTCGTGTTACAGCCCCTATAAGTTCATCTAATCATTCTGAACAGATTTTAGTTACGTCTAAATCTTTCTTTAAATGACTACCGTGTGCATGCAAACAATCAACAATCATCAATAACCATTACCAAACATTCCTAATACCTATTGTGATCAGATTCTATCATTATACATGCAACGATTACAACTTTAGTGATCAAAACTTCAACAACTTGCGCAACAAGTAACCTATGATATTACTAATCGCCTATCATCATGTTTAATTTGTTTAATCTTTAAAAACCTCAAGTTTTAATAATTATCAAAAGCTTTCAGACCTGGACAAACCTTGTTATATGATTTTTATAACATAAAAATAAGATCAAAGCGTAAAGGATTAAGGATTATACCCCAAGCTATTCGATACAATCAACGGAACGCCTTTGGAGCTTACCAATCGATGTTCTTGAGCCTTAGCAGGTTGTTTGGTGTTAATAATTCGTAGGTAGGGCAGTAGGGACGATTAGGGTTTGTGCTTTGGTGTTACAAGAGGCTTAAGGTTGCTTAAGTAGGTGATTGAGGCGGTTTAGACTCATCAGACATCCGCGAGCGGCCGCTCGGGCTCTGTGAGCGGCCGCTCACAGGCCCCCGGCACGCGCGGTTGGCCTGTTTCGTCTCCCGACGTGTTTTCCTTTGACGTTTTCGTTATTTCGTACCGTAATAAGTGCAACCCCATGCGTTAAGACCCAAATCAACCTAATGATCCACCTTTAATGATTTTATTAACGTATTTGGTTTAGGTTCACACAATCACATATGGTTTTCACATAATTTCACCGAATATCATAGAGACACATAATCACAATCAATCCAAATTAGTTAACTCATTATTATTATACTTCATTATTCACCAACGTCCGATGTTCACTAATCATGTATACAGTTATTAACTCACAACAATGCAACGTGTGTCCTATCTAGCTAACCCTAGTTAAGTATAATGCAAGGAACGTAACTAGAGTTTAGATAAAGTGAGAACCTGAATTTGCGGGGTATCACATCATCTTCAAGTTGAAAAGAATTTCGTCCAGAAATTCAGCAAGTAAACAGTAAAGCCAGCTAGAAAAGTGTGCGCTTGGTTCCCGGATGTCACATCATCCCCAAGTTGAAAGGAATTTCGCCCCGAAATTCACTTTGAGCGAGTTGGTTTATGTTCGGCATTCGATCTATGCACAGGTTCAGGTTCAGTAAAGAGTTGTGGATATTTGAGCCGCACCTGATCTCTGCGCTCCCACGTGTATTCCGGTCCTAGACGGGAATTCCACCGTACCTTAACAATAGGTATAGTGCTTTGTCTGAGTTTCTTGACGCCCTGCTCAAGAATCTCCACTGGTTCTTCCACGAACCGTAGCTGGTCGTCCACCTGGATCTCCTCCTGTGGCACTACCAGTGTCGTATCCGATAAGCATTTCTTCAAGTTCGAGACGTGGAATACATTGTGCACTCCACTGAGTTCATCTGGTAGATTTAGCTGGTAAGTTACCAGACCAATCCTTTTGACAATCTCGAATGGTCCAACGTATCGTGGGTTCAATTTTCCCCGTTTCCCAAAGCGTATCACCCCTTTCCAAGGTGACACCTTTAACAAAACCTTGTCCCCAATCTAGAACTCCAAAGGTTTCCTACGTTTATCAGCGTAACTTTTCTGTCGATCCCGAGCAGCAGCCATCCGGTTTCTGATTTGCACTATCTTCTCTGAAGTCTCGTGAACGAGTTCGGGACCTGTTAGTTGGCTATCCCCAACCTCAGTCCAACAGATGGGAGACCTACACTTGCGTCCATAAAGGGCCTCAAAAGGCGCACACTGTATCGAAGTGTGGTAGCTGTTGTTATAAGAGAATTCAATCAAAGGCAAGTGCTTATCCCAACTGTTGCCAAAATCCACCACGCACGCTCGTAGCAGATCTACCAATGTTTGGATGGTACGTTCACTCTGTCCATCCGTCTGTGGGTGATAGGCTGTGCTCATATCTAGGCGAGTTCCCAAAGCATCTTGGATAGTAGTCCAGAAACGGGAAGTGAATCGCCCATCGCGATCAGATATAATAGAAGTAGGCACCTCATGCCTAGAGACTATCTCCTTGATGTAAAGGTTCGCTAGTTTCTCCAATTAGTCAGTTTCCTTTATTGCCAGAAAGTGGGCCGATTTGGTTAAATGATCCCCGATAACCCAAATCATGTTATGGCCCGTTGGCGTTCTAGGAAGCTTTGTAATAAAATCCATGGAAATCCCATCCCATTTCCACATAGGGATTTCTGGTTGTTGGAGTAGGCCTGAAGGTTTCTGATATTCAATCTTAACCTTCGCACAAGTCAAGCACTTACTAACATAAGTGGCTATTTTAGCTTTCATGTTTGGCCACCAGTAAAGAGTCTTAAGATCTTGGTACATCTTGTCCGAACCAGGATGTACCGAATATCGAGAGGTGTGTGCTTCATCAAGCACCAGTTGCCTGAGATCCCCAAAACGTGGTATCCAGACTCGATCCATGAAGTACTGAAGGCCATCCGTTTTTAGTTCCAAGTGCTTATCAGCACCATGTAAGGTTTCAAGCCCGATGTTTTCTCCCTTCAAGGCTTCGCCCTGGGCTTCACGTATCTTATCAGGTAGATTAGAATGAATGGTGAGTTGTAAAGCTCGTACCCGTTTAGGTTTCGTTTCCTTTCGACTGAGGGCATCAGCTACTACGTTAGCCTTCCCTGGATGATACTTGATGGCACAGTCATAATCATTCAAAAGTTCAACCAAGCGACGTTGTCGTATGTTCAGCACCTTCTGATCAAATATATGCTGAAGGCTCTTGTGATCAGTGAAAATGGTGCACTTCGTTCCATACAGGTAGTGCCTCCAGATTTTGAGAGCGAAAACTACCGCTCCCAGCTCCAAGTCATGAGTGGGGTAATTCTTCTTATGGACCTTTAATTGTCGTGATGCATACGCGATTACCTTATCACGTTGCATCAGCACACACCCTAAGCCTTGGATAGACGCATCACAGTACACTACAAAGTCCTCTGTACCCTCAGGTAATGATAGTATCGGTGCACTGCAAAGTTTTGACTTTAGTAGCTGAAAGGCAGATTCTTGGGCATCTCCCCACTTATAAGTAATACCTTTCTGTGTTAGGGCGGTGAGAGGTTGAGCGATCTTAGAGAATCCCTCAATAAATCTGCGATAGTATCCCGCGAGACCAAGGAATTGGCGCACCTTAGTAGGGGTCCTAGGAGCCTCCCACTTTTTGATAGCGTCAATCTTGGCGGGGTCAACATGTATTCCTGCCTCGTTGACTACATGCCCAAGAAATTGGACTTCTCGAATCCAAAAATCGCACTTAGAAAATTTTGCATACAACTGCTCATTTCTCAATAGTTCCAAGATTAACCGCAGGTGTTGCTCGTGCTCTTCCCTACTCTTGGAATAAATCAATATGTCATCTATGAACACTATGACGAATTTGTCCAAATAAGGCTTGCACACGCGGTTCATTAGGTCTATGAACACAGCCGGTGCATTAGTTAGCCCAAATGGCATCACTAAAAACTCATAATGTCCATAACGTGTTCGAAACGCCGTCTTTGCCACATCCTCCTCTCGGACTCTCAGCTGATGGTATCCTGACCACAAGTCAATCTTAGAGTAGAAACTCGACCCTTGCAGTTGGTCAAACAAGTCATCAATACGAGGCAGAGGGTAACGATTCTTAATCGTCACTTTGTTCAACTCCCGGTAATCTATGCACATACGAAAGCTCCCGTCTTTCTTCTTCACAAATAGAACTGGAGCTCCCCATGGCGAAGAACTAGGTCTAATGAAACCCCTATCCAATAGCTCTTGGAGTTGGGTAGATAGTTCTTGAAGTTCGCCCGGTATGGTGGGCGTGCAACTGGTGCTGCTCCAGGTGCAAGATCAATCTGGAACTCCACTTGACGAACGGGTGGAAGTCCAGGTAATTCCTCAGGGAAGACATTTGGGAAATCTCGGACCACTGGGATGTCCTCAATCTTGGTTTTAGTTTCAGCTCGTGTGTCAGAGATGTTAGCCAAAATGGCTGGACAGCCCTTACGAATACACTTCTGGGCCTTCAAATAGGAGATGATGCCCACCATGGCACCACCTCGATCACCCTGTATAGATAAAAGTTCTCCACTTGGGAGGGGAATACGGACAATCTTCTCCTGACAGAGAATTTCAGCATGCTGCTTGGACAACCAGTCCATGCCAACCACGAGGTTAAAGCTACCTAGGGTGATAGGTAAGAGGTTGATGGCGAACAATTGCCCATTCAACTCGAGCTTACAGTCACGATGTATATGGGTTACCTCGACAGGCTTCCCATCAGCCAATTCAATAGAGTATGGGGTATCTAGAAGAGTAGGAACTATCCCTAGTTGTTCACTAAGTTTTGATGAAACAAAACTATAGTCCGCACCAGTATCATATAAAACAGAAGCAAGAGTGTCGTTCAAGGAGCACGTACCCGTCACGAGGTTATTATCAGTCCTAGCCTCCCCAGAGCCAATCACGAATGCTCTACCGTGAGCCCCATTGTTGTTGTTCCCGTAGTTGTTGCTGTTCCCAGCATTAGTGGTGTTGTTGTTTCCTGCCCTGTTACCACCACCGTTGTTGTTGTTACCCCTGTTGTTGCCATTACCATTTCCATTCCCCTGACCATTCAGCTGTGGACAGTCCCTCCTGAAATGATTCTCACTTCCACACTGAAAACAACCTTTACCATTACCCTGTTGCTGCCCTTGCTGAGCTGTTGGCTGGTTTCCACGAGGGTTGGTCCTACATTCCTTAGCCAAGTGTCCCATTCGACCACAGCGATCACATTTGTTATTGTTACATGCCCCGGTGTGAGGCCTATAGCACTTATTGCACTTAGGTAGGATTCCCTGATAACCTCCCTGTGAGTTGTTGCGGTTATTACTACCGCCTTGGTTGTCATGCCTCTTGTGCTGCTGCTGCTGACTGCCATTTCCTGGGGGTTTGCCAGATGCATTCTCCCACTTCCTCTTGTTATCATTGGTACCAGAAGATGAAGCACCACGAGGAGGTAACAATCCCTCTTCCACCTTCTGATCAGTCAGCTGATGAGCCATTCGAATAACCTGCTGAATGGTATTGTGGTTAGCAGCAGTGACCATGCTCTTGATTTGGGGCACCAAGCCCTTGATGTATAACTCGATCCTCTTGTAGGGCGGGTTGGAGTAATTTGGGCACATTGCCGCTAGTTCATGCGATCTGGTGGTATATTTCTCAATCTCCGATCCCACCATCTTCAAATTGAGATACTCAGTCTCTAACTTTTGGATCTCATCTCGAGGACAGTACTCCTCCTTCATCGGTTCCTTGAAATCTGCCCAAGGTGTTGCGTTAGCCACTTCCACACCTAGCATCTGCACTTGAGAGTTCCACCAGGTTAATACCAAATTTTCGAGAGTAGTAGTGGCATACTTCACTCTGTCAGCTGGTGGACAGTTACACATAGCGAAGCAAGATTCCAATTTTTCGAACCACCGCAGTAGCCCGACAGCCCCTTCAGAGCCTCCAAAGTTACGAGGCTTGCAGTCCATGAAGGACTTGTAGGTGCAGGCTGGAGGGTGATGCCCAGGTTGACCTGAGTTACAAAAAGCGAAGAAACCACGAATGAATAAAAGAGCGTAACGTTGGAGTCTAGAGGAAATTTTAGAGCAAGATAGAGTTACCAGCTTGAAAAGTTGCGAGGGCCTCCACCACCCTGTCGTTGACAAGTGCATTCAACTCCGCTTGAGTCATGTTGATGTTGCCTCTCCCGTGTCCGCTTCCCGCCATAGTAATTCTACATTTACACTATACTCATGAGAAAACAATAATATGTCCCACATACAATCGTTCGCATAGTACAAGTAAGCTAGAATATAAATAACATGCGCAGGAATAGAATAAAGAAATTAATTAATAGTAGTAAATAAGAATCCAATCACAGAATAAAGAATCCTCAAGTCTCACAACGATAAGGAAAAACAAAAGTCATAGTAAGAGTGTATATGAATAATAAAAAAATATATAGATAAAAAGAATCAATCGTCCTCGCGATCCATGGAGATGCATGAGCCCTCATCCTCGCTCTCATCCTCGATCTCTATCTCCAGTGGCTCCTCCTCCTCAGGCTCAAGCTCTTCCTCGAGCGCCGCATCTAACGCTGCCTCGAGAGCATCAAATCCTCCTACTGCAGGCTCTTCCTCGGGATCCTCTTCGGGATCCTCCTCTGGCTCTACCTCTGGTTCTGCACCATTTTGAGCTAGAGCTTCCTCAAGCTTGTTACGGACCAGGGTCAACTCCTCCCTTAACAGTGCTATCTCCTGAATAGCAATTGACCTCTCATGTCTATCCTCTGCAGCTTCCTTATTAACCCTTTCCAATTCACCAAACAAGTGGTCGATTTCTCTTTCCATGCGTTTAATAGCCCCATCGGCATTCTGCCTCCAAGACCGAAATTGCCTTACAGCATTATAGGCATTCTCTAGCTCTGTATGCACGTGCCTAACCATCCCTGCCAAAGACCTCTCCAATGAGTCAATAATGGGAGGGACCTGAGCTGGCACTCCGTACCCTACAACCCACGAGTGTAGCATGTCTGTGAACCACACCCAGCGATTGGTATTCTCATCTGGGTTCCTGTCTGAGCTGGTTGTTCATACGGGTTCAAAGATGTATTTTGCGAACTCCCAAGAGGACGATATGAAGAGTAATTATGATGAGCGGGGTTAGTCATGTTTTCCTACAATACGTTAGATCAGTATACGTATCCAAGCAATAACAAGTAGTGTGCTGAGGATAGTGTGTGTACTAATACTTATGCTATGATGATTATAGACTAGATGCAATTCCTAGTTCACTATAACCAATGGCTCTGATACCAATCTGTCACACCCTCAAATTTCCACTGGGGGTTTATACTGCGAGGCGCATGACAAACCAGGATCCCATAGCCATAAGTCACATGAACGACTCTAAATGCCCAACCATTTAGTTCGTTATTGCAAAACCAAGTTTAATGTTTTAACCAAACCAAATATAAGTATAGCGGAAGCGAATGAAAAATAGTTAAATAAAATCTACGCAAAACACCGTGCCCAAAACCAAAAGAAAGTAGTTAAATGTTTTAAAATAGTTTAATGTTTGAGACCCATGATATGATGCATGCCCTAACTGTGCTCCGTTCCTAGTTACCTGCAAAAGCATGCTATCGTGTGTCAACATAAAGCTGGTGAGTTCACAAAGTAAAGTAATTGAGTATGTAAATGTGTTGGTTTCCAAAACCACGTAAACAAGTAAATTGAGTTGGTTCCTAGAACCGTGTAACCACTAGTTCGTCGCATGTCAAGGGTAGCTAGCCCATTCATGATAACTAACACTGAATATACCGAACTGCTATGTACGTGTAGCCACAAATGTGAGCCGCATGCCTGACATCATTGCCTATCCACAATGATAAAGTTCGTTAAGTTATAGGTCACGCCCGCGCTCCCCGAGCCGGTGTGAGGTTTGTAAGACCTAATAGCGCTATCAACTAATAACCCGCTTGCCATAACCCGGCAACTCATTCGGTACGTGAGAACTTACAAATGACAGAGTTGGTTTAGTTCATCAAGGAAACAGTTTGCGAACTAGTAAAAGCCGACCCACACAAGGATCCATAGCATCCAACCCGGGATGTGTAAGTAGTCCCAAACCGGACTAGAAAACGTTTACCCAAGTTGTCTTACCCTGAGACGCATGCTTTTGAGAAAAGAGTAGTGAAACTCACCTTAGTGTGCAAGCAAAAGAAATCCAAATTCCAAGTAAAGTGCGCTACCGACTCCCTAGTAATAGTGTCACTAAGTATACGCGTAATATCATTACACCATATAACTCGTTTGTCCAAGACGTTTAAACGTCCAAAAGTGTGTAGGTGACACCTAGTAATTCTACATGCATAAGTAAACCCTACGGGCTCATTGGTGAATATGTTGGTTATAATTAGTTTTCACATTCCATATGCGTCTCATACAAGTGCCCATTCAGTTACACATCAATTACATAACACCTATGACTTCAATTAATCACATAAGCACATAATACACAATCTGTGTTTTTAGGACAGATTGTGCGTCATCAAAACTAATTTATTTTAAAATAGTTAATCAGTGAGTTAATCTCCCAAATTTTTACTGAATATTCTTTGGGATTCACTTAACAACCTCTATTTTTTCTTTGCCTTAAATCCAAACACAAAAATAATTAAAATTCGTTCAACACAGCTATGATCAGAAAACTTTCATAACAGGTCAGTTTGGTAGAAAATTTTCCAAAAATTGTGTATTCATCCAAACGGGATGAATCCAATTGGAAAACACAAGTTACTCCAATATTAACCTTCAGTAAAAATTTCGTAACCCAACTCTTTATAAAACTCGAGTTATGATGACTGAAAGTCGACTCAGTTTATTAACCCGAAATTCTGATATGACCTATTTTCAAAGAAAATTCCAAAAACGACTCAACCGACGTCCAAATCACTTGATTTTACCCATTATGAAAAGCTAAGAGCAGGTGTGATTTAACCATGCAAAGAAAATAACAAAATAATTATGTTAATGTCATGTTACAGCCCCTATAAGTTCATCTAATCATTCTGTCCAGATTTTAGTTACGCATAAATCTTTCTTTAAACGACTACCGTGTGCATGCAAACAATCAACAATCATCAATAACCATTACCAAACATTCCTAATACTTATTGTGATCAGATTCTATCATTATACATGCAACAATTACAACTTTAGTGATCAAAACTTCAACAACTTGCGCAACAAGTAACCTATGACATTACTAATCGCCTATCATCATGTTTAATTTGTTTAATCTTAAAAACCTCAGGTTTTAATAATTATCAAAAGCTTTCAGACCTGGACAAACCTTGTTATATGATTTTTATAACATAAAAATAAGATTAAAGCGTAAAGGATTAAGGATTATACCCCAAGCTCTTCGATAATCAACCCAACGCCTTTGGAGCTTCCCAATCGATGTTCTTGAGCCTTAGCAAGTTGTTTGGGGTTAATAATTTGTAGGTAGGGCAGTAGGGACGATTAGGGTTTGTGTTTTGGTGTTACAAGAGGCTTAAGGTTGCTTAAATAGGTGATTGAGGCGGTTTAGACTCGTCAGACATCCGCGAGCGGCCGCTCGGGCTCTGTGAGCGGCCGCTCACAGGCCCTCGGCGCGCGCGGGTGGCCCGTTTCGTCTCCCGACGTGTTTTCCTTAGACGTTTTCGTTATTTCGGACCGTAATAAGTGCAACCCCATGCGTTAAGACCCTAATCATCCTAATGATCCACCTTTAATGATTTTATTAACGTATTTGGTTTAGGTTCTCACAATCACATATGGTTTTCACATAATTTCACCGAATATCATAGAGACACATAATCGCAATCAATCCACATTAGTTAACTCATTATTATTATACTTCATTATTCACCAACGTCCGAGGTTCACTAATCATGTATACAGTTATTAACTCACAACAATGCAACGTGTGTCCTATCTAGCTAACCCTAGTTAAGTATAATGCAAGGAACGTAACTAGAGTTTAGTTAAAGTGAGAACCTGATTTTGCAAGGTATCACACGTTGGGTCGAAGGAGGAATTTTTTGTTCATTCGTACGTTCAAATTTGGGCGAATGTGAGAGTTCTTAAGACAATTTCTCTTTCGAACCCTTATGTCTCATTTAATTAGGGTCGAAGGAGACAAAAGCTTCACATTCGACCGGTATGAACGGTCGAAGGAGCAGCCTATTTATACCCTTATCTGCTCATTCGACCCATTCAAAATTTTTTTCAAAAATTCTGTTGATAAGACCACTTGTTGCTCGTTGTTTTTAAATCATACCATTGTGTTCGTCTGCTTATACTGATCAGTTTGCTCCTATAATCACAGGTTTTCATCCATTAATGACTGTTTAATCAATGATTTTGTGTTCGAGCCCTAACTGATATCGAACAGGGATTTAGACATGATAATTGGAATTGATGTTGATAGGGAATCATTGTTTAAGTGTTTTAGAGGGAGATTATCCAAAAACATAGGGTTAAACATCAACAGTTAGTATAATCGATTGTTTAAAACCAATGAACCCTAGTTTTTGATTAAAAACACTTAATCAATGTTTAACTGATAAAATTGTTGTGTAGAAAAGCTTTATAGGAGATTTTAGAAGGTTTGGCGAAGCAGGTTGGGAAAACGTTGGAAGAACTATTGGCTGATAACCAGATTCCCAATCTACCTGAAAAGGAAGCTGGTAATCATTCTGATGATCGTGACGTACCTGCATTTGAGGAGATTGAAATTGAAGATATAACCAGTGAAGAGTATCCAGAATATTTCAAGAAAGATAAAGTTTCTGGATTTGCTGCTTTCACTGAAGAGTTACTAAAAGAAGCCGAGAAACTTGCTCGAGAAAAGAGTGAAAAGTTTGTTGAAGAAGTGTTCAAGGGGCATGATAAACCGAACATTGAACAATCAGACAGTTTGAAAGAGTTACTGAGGAAACTGAAAGAGAAAGAAGCCAATCGTCCCAAAGCAGAGATTCAGGGAAGTTTTTATATGCTTCACAACGAGATGTTTAAAGGAAGAGCGTTGGGATGGAAGTTTGTAAAACAGTTGAAATGTATTTTGACAGATTTCATGATCTGAAGACTCTCCCGTACTGGGCTATTCATGATGTTTGTAGACATCGATTGACTGGATCTTCTACGATCACATTGATTATTTTGCTGATCGAATGGCGAGGGAAAGCAGGACGAGATGGAACTTATTTGAACCTCAGTATCCGAAGCGGATTGTTCACAAGAAAGACATTGATACTATTACCGGTTTGCCCAAGGTAACTTTGAAGTACAAACCACCAAAAGTGTTGAAACATATTCCACTATTGTAGATTCCACAACACTTTGCAAAAGATTTTATCTGGTGGTATTATGATTGGAAGATTGCAGAGGCTGTGATTGTGTTGAAGGATGGAGAAAAGAATTTCAAGAAGATACACATATTTGATCCTATGTGGTTGGTTAATGGTTCACATGAGGATATCATTATGTTGTATTACAATCCGATATACAGTGAGGTGAAGGATGCTGAACAAGCAAGTAAATACCAGCGTGTGGTATTTCTGTGCTTTGCTTATGATATAAACGCTGGATGCGATTTTGATAAGAAGCTTGGGAAGTTCGTGAAGATTCAAGATGTTCCTGATGTCAAAAAGAAAAAGACGAAACAAGTGTTTGAACCGGTGATGACCAAAGAACAAAAGACGTTATTGCACATAAAGCTTATGAATAAAAGGATGGACCAAGAGCGTAAACAATCCAAGCAATAGTCGAGGGGGAGTTTGTAGATGCATTTTGTGCGACTAATGCTTTGGATTACTATTAACATATGTTTTTGTGTTTTGACGGATGGGCGAAGGAAGAATATATAGGCGAATGAGGATTTCTAAAGGTGCGAAGGAGAGAGAGGAGGTCGAATGTAGATTAGTTGTTAATGTATAGCTTGGTTCGACCATGATGAATGGGCGAACCTGCGCATTCGACCAAGTAAAGTGGGCGAATGTGCAGGCCTATAAATAGGTCAAGTTCATTTTGAATGTAAGTTTTGGTCATTTTTGTTTCCCTCCTGTTTGAGTCTCTCCCTAGGGTTTTGTGTAAACTTAATTCACGTCTTATTTTGATTGTAAAGCTTATTATAACGTTTAATTGAGTTTGTTTATCAATGAAATGAAGCTTTTAAAGATGATTTATGTGTTTTGTTAGTATTGTTATCATTTTGTGATTGATTCAGGGATTCCGCACCTGAATCAAACTTGTTTGATCACTAACTTTGTAGATTCGACGATCCTACGCGCAAACAAATAGCATAATCAATTACACTTGAAAAGCTTGTTTAAAATGATATAACTTGATTACAGACTCAATAAAAACCCTGGGGAGAAACACACACTGGGAAGGAAACACAATGGCCAAAAGTTAAACATTCAAAATTGAGTTTGCCTTATATAGACCTGCACATTCGCCCAAATAGCTTGGTCGAATGTGCAGGTTTGACCGTTCATATAGGGTGAACTTGGACACATATATATACAGATTTACGTTCGACCTCCCATAGTCTACCTTCGACCGTCTGTTTCTACTTTCGACCAAAACTTTCCACCTTCGACCACTCGAAATTAGCTATACATCTTGAAATTCGCAATTCAATAGCACTAGTCTCCCTTTCGTGTATCAACAAACTCCCCCTCGACTATTGCTTGAATTGCTTCAGCCTTCGCTCTTCATCCATAGTCTTGTTCATCAGTTTGATACGCAATAACGTCTTTTGTTCTTTCGTCATTACTGGTTCATGAGTTTGTTTTGGCTTCTTCTTTTCAACATTCTGAATCTTAACAAACTTCCCCAGCTTCTTGTCAAAATCACAACCCGCATTGACATCCCACGCAAAACATAGAAATACCACACGTTGGTATTTAGATGCCTGTTCACTGTCTTTCTCTTCACAGTAAATCGGATTATAGTATAACATGATGATATCCTCGTGCGAGCAATTGATCAGCCACATTGGGTCAAAGATATGAATCTTCATAAAATCCTTCAAACCATCCTTCAGAACAATAATAGCCTCTGCTGTTTTCCAGTCATAATACCACCACATAAAATCTTTCGAAAAATGTTGTGGAATTTGCATCAAAGGAATATGCTTCAACACTTTTGGTGGTTTATACTTCAAAGTCACCTTGTGCAACCCCATTATCTCATCCTTCTCCTTCTTGTGAACAATTCTTTTAGGATACTGTGGGGTAAACACGTCCCATTTCGTCCTGCTCTCCCTCGCCATGCGATCTGCAAAGTAACCAACAAGATGGTTGTTTACCGAAGCACCTGACATTTCATGTCTGCAGATATCACGAACAACCCAGTACGATAGTGTCTTAATGTCGTGGAATCTGTTGAAATACAGAATTCCTTTCTCCCATTTAACAGCAACACATTTAAGTTGTCTCAAATACTTCCAGCCGAGAGCTTTGCCTTTGAATAACTCGTTATGGAATTTGTAGAAACTACCTTGAACTTCAGTCTTTGGACGGTTAGCTTCTTTTTCTTTAAGCTTTCTCAGTAATTCTTTCAAATCATCAGACTGTTCAACATTTGGCTTCTGACAATCTGTATTCTTGAACACTTCTTCAACAAACTTTTTACTCTTCTCACGAGCAAGTTTCTCAGCCTGGCTCAAAATTTCATCAGGGAATTCAGGAAATCCAGAATTTTTATCATTCTTGAAATATTCTGGATATTCCTCACTTGTAATATTCTCTATCTCTACCTCTTTAAACACTGGGACATCTCTATCATCAGAGTGAATACCTGCTTCTTTCTCAGGTATATTCGGTATCTGGTTTTCACTCATCAACTCTTCCAGAGATTTACCAACTTGTTTCGCCAGTCCTTCTGATATCTCTTTCGATACGGCTGCAGAAACTTCTCCGTCTTCTAGATCAGGATCATTATATTCCAACTCAAAACGCATATCGTTTGACTCGAATATTTCTGGAAACCTACCAGTCATCTCGATCTTCCAGACTCTATCAGTCAACATCTGGCGATATAATTTCTTATCTTCTTCAGATAAGGCTCTTAATTTCTCGTTCCAGAAGATATTATCATCGTCAGTAGTGCCACCAGGAGCTTTCGAGCTAGATTCTCCTGTGTCTTTTCCCGATCCTCTCTTTTCACACCTATATTTATCAGGATTGTCATCATCATCATCATCATCATCATCATCATCATCATCATCACTATTATAACTAGTAGAGCTATTACCATCACCTGAATTATCACCTGAACCATCATCGTCACTATCATCTTTCTTCTTCTTTTTAGGAGCATCACCGGCATCCTCATTCAACTCATCATCATCATCTTCTTCTTCATCTGATGGTTCAAAATCAACCTGCTCCTCTTCACGTTCTTTATCTTCTTCACCAGCTTTTAGTTGTGGAGCTTTAGAGTACAAATCCTTTATCAGATTATTGATACTCTTGTTGTCTGCTCTCAACTTCTTGTTCTCCTCTTTCATATTGATGTACCTTCTGGTGTTTCTCTGCTCATGTAATAAAAACTTCTGATTCTCTTTCTGAAGTCGTTTAATCTTTGCTTCCAGAGCTTCTTGATTTTCATGTGAAGATTCGACAACATCCAACATCTTTCTATCATTATTCCTTAACTATTCAATCTCTGCTTGTTGCTGATTAATGATCTTGATCATATCTGCAAGCTTCTGGTTTACTGCAGTCATCATATCACTATCTACAGTAACCTTTGGTGTTGAAGCTTCAGCAACTGGAGTCTTTCCTTTCTTCAGCTTTTTCAAGACTCTATCCAAAGCATCATTGAACGCATCAGTTGGCAGTTCAGTATGCTCAGCAGCAGATGATGTCTTCTGTTTCTTTGCTACTGGGGATGTAATGGGTGATTTAAAGCTAGATGCTACAGGCGCTTTCTTTCCTGCAATCAAGTTCTCAATGTCTTTAGCCCTTTTCTACATCGGTTTTACAACTTTCTCTGCCTTTTCTTTCTTCTTATATGTAGGCTTTTTCTGTTTCTCTCCCGTCTTTGGCGATCCTCCAAAATCTTCAGATCCCAAACCTAAACCTTCATCAATCTCATCCAATGCAATAGGACTTTTTGTCCTCTACTCTTCTAAAGACTTGTTTAGACTTTCAGACTCACCAGCCACAATGGCCTTGGGCGTGGTGCTCTTAAAAGTCTCATTTGTAGATGCATTTATGCGACTAATGCTTTGGATTTACAATAAACATATGTTAATGTTTTGAGTCGAGTGGGCGAAGGAGTCTTTATGTTGGCGAAGGAAGATTTTCAAGGGTGCGAAGGAAGAAGATCATACGAAGGAGAGACAGGAGGCGAAGGAAGATTTAGTTTGTTATGTATTGCTTCATTCGACCAGGCTGTTTGGTCGAATGTGCACATTCGCACCTACATGGTGGGCGAATGTGCAGCCTATAAATAGGTCAAGCTGATTTTTGAATGTAGTTTTTAGTCATTATTGTTCCCTCCATTTTCAGTGTGTCTCTCTAGAGTTTTGTTAAGCTTAATTCACGTTGTGTCTTTAATGTTTTGATCATATTAACGTGTAATTGAGTTGTTTATTAATGAGAAAAGCTTTGAATGATGATTTGTTTGTTTTGATCTGATTGATTATCATTTTGTGATTGGTTTAGGGTTTCCGCACCTAAATCAAACTTGTTTGATCATTTCTTTGTTGATTTATCGATCCTCTTAGCACATACAAAGTGGTATCAGAGCCATTCTGGATCAAACAACCACAAATTGATAGTTTCTCAGTTGATTTGGACCCAATTTTGGTCAAAAAGTTTATATTTTCATAGAACAAACTGATTTGATGAGTTTTTGATTGATTACAACTTGTTTTCATGGTTAAAATGGATAATTCTCTTTGATAAACTTGTTCCAAATCAATTCTGGATCAAAACCTGATTAAAATCATCAAAATCTATCAACATTTGATCAACATGATCAAAATTAACTGATTTTCAAAGAATAACCGTTTTTGAAATAGCAGGGTCGAACCTAGAGAGAACGGTCGTAGGTGTGAGTGATTTTGGTCGAACGAGTGATTTTTTGGTCGAAGGTGTTGATTTTGTGGTCGAACGTAGAGTTTCATAGCTTATTGTTGTACATTCGATCATCAGAGTTTCATTCGACCAATCGAACGGTCGAAGGAGGGAACAAACGGTCGAAAGAGAGAACAAACGGTCGAAAGAGTTTGTGTGTTGTCATAGTCCACATTCGTACCTTTCCAAACGGTCGAAGGAGAAGAATTTTCCTCATTCGACCATCCGTTAGTGCGAAGGTAAAACCTGTTTTAAAACTTTTCTAATCTTTTCGTGTTTGAACAATTACAGGTTAAGATGTTGAACTTTCCAACTACACCAAGACCTAATCCAGCACCACAGCAGCAAACAACCAGAGATCCATGGACAGTTGCAGCCCAGAAGTCTAGTCCACCATCTCAGCCAATCAACTACATGGCTATGACTAGTTCTATTCCTCAGCAAGTTGCGCAACCGTTACAGCAACCAATTAGCGACTATTGGGGAGTAGCAGCTGCTGCAGTTCACTCACAGACGACCAATGCCATATCTACACTCATTCATGATCTATCATCAGGCAGTGGAAATCGTCCACCAAAGCTCATGGATATGATTGACTATAACACATGGAAGACAAAGTTCAAGATACATGTGGAGGGACAAGGCTTAGAGGGAGCCGAGGCATGGCAGATGATAGTGAAAGGTTATGTTGCTCCTATTCTGGAGAACACAGGTGAACCTATACCATTGGAGAACTTGAGTGATGATGAGAAGAAGAAGTTTGCGATCGAGAAAAAGGCGTTTTCTCAATTATCTCAGGCGATCAACACTGACTTGCTGCATCAGTTCGGATCGTGTACTACTTCAAAACAGTTCTGGGATATGCTGAGAAACAGACATGATGGTAACGAGAAGACTAGGAAGCTGAGAATGGAAGAGCTTCGCAAAGAGTTCGAAAACTTTAGTTACATGGGTAACGAGACTTTAAAAGAATTGGTTCTAAGGTATTGCCACTTGTTCACAGAGCTCTCGAGCTACGAGATTAGCATACCTATGTCTGAACTGGTGGATAAATTTGTTGATGCTTTACCACCATATTGGAACCAACACATTGAAGTTTTGAAAGAAAAAGATGCATACCAGTATTGGACTATCAATGAGTTCATACAAAAACTGGAGAACAAAGAAATGGAGGAGAAGAGAAAAGCAAAGAGAGCACAGATTCCACAGAACCCAAAGTTGTATGTGAGTGGTACATCTACTTCTCTTTCTACTTCTAGCTCTACTTCAAGTGTTACACCTCATATTGCTTGTGTATCTAATGTTATTGAACCCACCAAAGCACCAATCAAATATCTTGCCCAAACTTCATCATATACACCACAATCTTATCAAACACCTAATTTTATCCCACCTTTTTCACCTATGCAACAAGCTGCCTGTTACACTGCCAGCCAATCTCAACAACAACCATATAATCCTCACATGAACCGAATGCAGATCACTCAAACATAATCAAATCAAAGTCCGATTGTGTTAGAGACTTCTAACCTTAACAATGTTACTGTTGAGATTGCTCAACAGCATGTAGCATTAGTATCTGCAATGGTTGCATCATACAACGGTTTAGTTGCTAGTAAGATTGGAAACAACAATCTAACCAATGAGGACTATGCACAAATCGATAAAGAGGAAATGGAGCTTATGGATATACAGTGGGCGTTTGCTAGCATCATGTGAAGAGCCACTGATTTTATTCAGAAAATAGGGAGAATTGACCTTTTGACTTCTCCAAACATCACTTATGGCTTTAACAAAGACAAGGTCACATGTTTTAATTGTGGTGAGAAGGGTCATTTCAAGAGAGACTGTACACAGCCGGCTCAACAAGGTAATCGAAACCCGTTCAACTCAAGCTACCAAAACCGACAAAACCAAAACCAGAATCAGGTATCATACAACAGTCCCAACATTTCTGGTTTTAAACCTCAAAACAACTACCAAAACTGTCAAAACAGACAACAATATACCAATACTAGACAATCCGCATCTCAAAATCAAACTCAACAGAATTCAAACCGAACCATTATTCCCATTTCTACACCTAACACACAAACCCAAACCCAAACTGAAAATCAAAACCAAGCACTTGTGATCCAAAAAGATGAAGGTTTTGATTGGACGGGTATGCAATTAGGAGTTGAAGAGATTACTGCAGGAAATGTGGCTTGTGTGGCTCAAAAGATGAGTTTGGATGAACATGTGGAGATTGAAGAAGATTGTGTGAAAGAAAAGTTGATGGAGTTGAAAATAGAAGAGTTGAATGAGGATGTGGATGATGAGTGTGAAGACAAGAAGTCTGGAATGATTCTTGATTCTGTCACAGATGTTGGAGAACAATATGATTCGGCTTACTCGGACATGGAAAGTGATTCTGACTCAGAAGCTAGTGTGAACTCACTAGACGATGACATCGATCAGTTGCTAGCTGAAGCAGACTTCCTAATGACCCGCAAGTCGTGCATGGTGGATGATGCCTGCACAAAGATTGATTACTCAAAACTCTTTGCACGGAAGGAAGCTCATTTCGCTCTGATGGCAATGACAGAACCACCTAAACCGGTAAGTACTGAATCTCAATCTAAATCTCATGTTTGTGATAAATGTTCCATTTTTGACAGTTTGATAGAAGAAAATAAGCAACTCAAGGTACAACTTGAGAGAGCTAAAATAAACTGTCAAACTTATCAAAAGGAAGCAAAAGAATTCAACAAAGTACTTGATGGTTACAAAAAGGATGTTTCTGAATTGAAAAAGACTTTGTCTTTAAAGCAACTTGCCATTAACAACTATATAAATGAAATGGAAAACACAAAGTTAGAAATGGCAACCATCAAGTGCTTCGCTGAAAAAGTGAACAAAAAGTTAGAGAGCTATAAGCATATTGCTTATGTAGTTGACCACATCATCGAAGAACCTTCACAGTCGAGTAGTGCAAGCTACAAAGCTGTCCCATCTCCGGTGTTGTTCGAAAACCATAATTTGCATGCGATAGCACCGGAGAGCTTAGTCAAAACTGACTCTACATCAGATAACGAGTCCAACACATCCAGTGTCGGAGACCCGTATTCTGATGTTAGACCTGTTCTGGGGAACAATGAAGGTGTGGTAGCTGCAGATGATTCTGATGAAGAAGATGAACAGTCTGAGACGGTTGTTGAGAAAGAGAGTGATATTCCAGATGAAAATCATATCATCACTACTGAACCAGTCTCACCATCTCAGATTGTCCATCCCATGGCTAATGCTCACCGAAAGAATCAACCAGCAAAGAATGTTGCTAAGAAAGTTGAGTAGTCTGTTGATAAAAAATGTTGAAAAGAAAGTTGTTAAGAAAGTTGAGAAAAATGTGGTTAAATCTATTGAAAAGAAAATTGAAACTAAAACTGAGAAATCAAATGAAGAGAACAACGAATCATGTGATAAACCTGTGAAAGTTTTCTATCGGATGCAAGGCTCCGATAAGATTATGTCTAATGACGAATATCCGATTCAATTTGTAAACTACTCTAAGATTGAAAAGATCTGGCAGGAAAGTACAATTTGGTTTCCAAAACATGAACAAACCAATGATTCTAAAGAAAATTCATTCGGATAATTCTAAAGACGCAAAGGTCAATGTCACACAATTCGTTAAGCCAATAGACAAATCAAATAGTTTTATTGAGCCGACTTACTCAAAGGACCCAGCTCCTGAGAGTTTAAGAAAACAGTGCATGGTTGATCAATATCCCATTGCGAGTTTTTCGAAGTCGAACATCAAGGAAAACTATGAAGAATACCGTGCGTGTTTTAAGTGCGGGGAAAGGGGACATTTACTTGCCACCTGCCCGTATGTACGACACAAGAGGCACGAGGTGGAGATGAGGCAAAGACATGATTATCCGGTTGATAATTACAGTTATCCACAAAGACGGTTTTTCCCTCAGCCAGCACCTTATTATAACCAAAACATTTTTTTCAAAAAGAGGGAAAATCGTCCGATGACTTATGACAAACGCAACCGGATAGCCACTGAGAAACCATTGAAGAAACCATTGGTGAACACAGCTGCTGAAAACAAAAAGGTTCCTAATAAACCTAATGCCAAATCAGCAGTTGGACCTGTCTCTGTTAAATCAGAGAAGGTAACCAAGAAGGTAACATTCAAGGATGGAGTAAAGAAACCGGCTGAGACCTCAAAATCTCATATCCGGATCATGAAACGGACTGAACAGTCTTGGTCATCAACGGGTTTTGAGGGTGCTTCAACTTCACAGAATGTGAAATCTGAAAAAGCAAAAGTTGAGTGTGAAAAGAAAGAGGTTGTTAAAACCCAAGATGTTTGTGAAACAAATGAATCTTTGAATCAATCAGTTCAAAGACCCAAGACCAAACAGGCTTGGGTCCCCCGAAAGATCTAATTGTTTTACTTGATATGTGCAGGGAGCTCCAGCAGGCCCTGTTAGCAGCCTCTGGATTGTTGACAGTGGAGCTTCTGGCCACATGACAGGGGATCTCACGCTACTTTTTGATATCAAGAACATAAATGGAGGTTATGTAGCGTTTGCGGGGAATAAAGGAGGCTACATTACGATGGAGGGTAGTGTTAGCAATGGGGTAGTGACATTTGAGCGGATATCGTATGTGAAGCAGATAGATTACAATCTACTCAGTGTCAGCCAAATCTGTGATAAACAATTCTCTGTTTATTTTGACGACAAATCTTGCTACATCCTGAAACCGGGTTTTGAACTTCTGAAAGAGTGGGTGATGCTAAAGGCACCGAGAGTAAACAACTTGTATATTCTCGATATGTCCAAAGCTATGACCACCCATGGCCAAGTCACGTGTATCCTCTCTAAGGCTACAGAAAAATAATCTATCATGTGGCATAGGAGAATGCGACACATTTATTTGAGAAAGATGAACCAGTTGGTGAAAAATGAACTTGTCACTGGAGTTAATGTGAAACATTTTCATTTGAATGACAAGTGTATTAGTTGTAAAAATGGTAAGCAGCACAAACAAACCCATAGACCAAAGAAAGTCAATTCCGTTGAACTACCGCTTGAGCGTTTGCACATGGATTTATTTGGTCCAGTCAAGCGTAAAAGTCATGCTGGAGAATTGTACTGTCTTGTGGTGACTGACGATTACTCAAGCTTCTCATGGGTTATGTGCTTACACCAGAAAAGCGACACGTTTGACAACCTGGAAGTTCTGTTCACTCGTCTGGAGAATATCTATGGTCTAAAGATCAAAAGAATCAGGAGTGATAATGGGACGGAATTCAAAAATGCTCAGATGGATGATCTTTGTGAAAACAAGGGAATTCATTACGAATACAGCGCTCCGTATACACCCCAACAGAACGGTGTCGCAGAACGTAAAAACAGGACTCTAATCGAAACGGCGAGAACAATGCTTGCGGATTCTAATCTTCCAGTAATGTTCTGGAACGAAGCAATTTACGCAGCATGTTACACTCTAAATCGTGTTTTAACAGTGAAGAAGTTTGGCAAAACTTCTTATGAGCTGTTGAAATGACGAAAGCCGAATCTAGAGTATCTAGAACCGTTTGGAGCCCCGTGTACACTGCTTAATCCTTCGGAGAAGTTCGCACCATAGGCTGAAGAAGGCTATTTTGTTGGATATGCAACCCCACTCAAACGGGTATTCAACAAAAGAACTAGAAAAGTCGAGGAGTGGGCTAACGTAAAAGTACAAAGATACACTCAGAATGTACAGGGAGGAGGTCCAGACTGGATGTTTGATTACAAAGATTTCTTTGAATCATTCAACCTAGATAGCATGTTTGATGAAGCTGTACTCCGTTTATATTACGAGATCGAAAACGCAGTGACTTCACCGTTAGTGCGTCCGATCACCGTAAATCCTCAAGCGGCTTCTAATGATACCACTGCTCCTGTGATGGAAGAAGAAGTGTTCCAAGAAGCTTCAACAACGCTTAATTCATCAGAATCAGAAGATGAAGACGATGATGCTACAAGTGAAGCTATTCTGGACAATGCTACAGTGACACCACCAATGAACCCAAATCCAAATGGTGCTTCATCATCAAATGTAGGTAATGATCTGGTTTCTACAGAGAATTTGACGACTCAAACGGGGGTGCAAGTACCTGATTATCTGGAATCTCGGATACATCGAATACACCCGCTTGAACAGGTCATTGGTGATCCTGGTAGCAGTGTTATGACAAGAGGGCAATTGAGGAATGCTCAAGCACCGGAGAATATTGGCAATCTTGCTTTATATGCCAAAATACAAAAATCTGGTTTTCAAAATGACTGGTCTTTCGCTTGTTATGTTTCGCAGGTCGAGCCACGAACGTACAAGGAAGCTCTTTTGGATGATGCTTGGGTGGAAGCGATGCAAGAAGAGTTGTTACAATTTCAGAAACTTGGAGTTTGGACGCTGACAGATTTGCCCCCGGGAAGAAAGAAGATTGGAACCAAATGGGTTTTTAAGTGTAAAAAGGATGATAGAGGAGTTATAGTGAGAAACAAAGCTCGTTTGGTTGTTCAAGGTTTTCATCAAGTTGAGGGAATTGACTACAATGAAATCTATGCACCTGTTGCACGCTTGGAAGCTATACGAATTTTTCTGGCGTTTGCATCCTGGAAGAAATTCAAGGTGTATCAGATGGACGCAAAGAGCGCATTTCTTTACGGTGTGGTCAAAGAGGAAGTTTATGTAGGTCAACCACCAGGCTTTGAGGACCCTATTCACTAGGATATGGTCTATGTCCAAAACAAAGCTCTCTACGGGTTGCACCAAGCTCCGAGACAATGGTATGAGGAGCTGAGCACGTATCTTCTCTCGAAAGGATTCAAACGCGGATTGGTAGACTGCACACTGTTCACGAAACGAGCAGGAGATGACTTGCTTCTTGTGCAAATTTATGTTGATGATATCATATTTGGGTCTACTAACGAACTTCTGTGCAGGGAATTTGAAAAAGTTATGTAGGAAAAGTTCGAGATGAGCGCAATGGGTGAAATGCAGTTTTTCCTAGGCTTGCAGGTGGAGCAAAGACCAACGGGGATCTTTATTCACCAAACCAAATATGTTTCTGAAGTCTTAAGCTGATTCCAGATGGAAGATTCGAAGCTGATGGATACCCCGATACAACCTAATCACGGGATTGGAGTTGACGCTAAGGGGGAGCTGACTGATCCATTTACATACAGAGCAATCGTCGGATCTCTGATGTATCTCACCGCGTCTAGACCGGATATAATGTTTGCAACATGTCTTTGTGCATGATATCAGTGGAAGCCGAAACAAAGTCATCTTGCAGCTGTCAAGCATATCCTTAGATATCTGAAGGGTTGTCCATCGAAAGGACTGTGGTACCCTCATGATGATAATTTTGACCTAATCGCTTTTAGTGATGCAGATTGGGGCGGCTGTGACAAAGACAGCAAATCCACAACGGCTGGATGCCAGTTTATGGGGAGCAGGCTCGTGACCTGGCAATGCAAGAAACAGACCGCAGTTGCACTATCCACATGTGATAATGAAGCCGCAATCGCATTACCGAAGCTTTTGACAAATCCAGATTTGATTATCTTTTAAAAGCTAATGGTATTAAAGAAAAACAAGACTGATCACCACCTCAGTTTATCGCTTTTTAGTTAAATTTTTATTGTTTTTCAGAAAACTTTCAAAATCCATAAAAATTAGAAAATTTCTTTGCTGACTGCTATATCTCCTTCCCTTAGATTAATGCCGTCAGATTTCTGTGAACAAACGATATCTGGGCAGTCACATATTTGAAATGCTCCAGCTTATCCTTAGGAACAGTAAATTCAAAAATCTATAAAAATCAGAAAAACCAAAAATGATTTCCTGGAGAAAAAGGGGGAAATGATAGTACATCAGTGGGGATCTGACACATTCTAAGAAATGTAATGCTATATAGGGCGTGTGTCTAAGTCTGTGCGATGTGCTGATAGGCTTCGTAGACCTATTACTGCGTGCCTGATACATACATATCAAACGAATTGTTGTGTGGATGAACTCCTCATTGGCATATGGTCTTAGTACCATAATTTCGTTTGATAGGGTATTTGTACAAAACTCGGAGGTTTAGGGTCGTTATGTTATTAGTTGTCTGGGGATAGCCTCTCTGATCTTCTGTTGTAAGTCATTACGGACCTATATCAGATAGGGTGTCTTTATAAAAAAGAGCTTTATGCCAAATCCTAAAGATATCGAATTGAGGAACTTTTCATGTTTTATGATGATCAAATATTATCTATTACATCGTATTAATCACTGATGCAAATCATGATTAATATCAGTCCTCAACCTGGTAAAGTGCACATGTTACTTTGTTGCATTAATTTGCTGACCTGTATACCTCTGTGCATTATACTTTGTAAATTACAGACGACGAAAGCATAATCACGCTTTACAATGAGTCTTTGTGCATTTATTTCTTGATACGGGAGTATGTCGTGTGTGTGGGAACCACAGACAATTTTGTTTATACTATACATAATAGTATCAGTCTAAAGCATTGCACAACAGTCTGCATGTGAGTTTATGTGGATCACAATATTAGCAGTTGTCAGATCACACATTGTCTTTAATGATAATAATTCAAAAGATCAACGGTGTGAACAGATTTCTCAATAACTAATATGATCCCTTTACCGGAAATCCCAAAACATTTACTGTTTTTCATTTACATTTCTGCATTTTATTTTCTCGTCAAAAATTACAAAACTCAAAAAGATTTTAGGTGTGTTTTAACATAAACTTTAGAAAATCCAAAAAGAATTTACATTTCTATCTTATTTTTGATAGCTGATGGTGGTTGATGCTGATTTTCTAAACCTTGATGAACCATTTGAGCTTTGTAATCTTTTAAATGTGAAAATATGAATGTTGGATGCTTAAAAGTTGAAAAATAATTGGAACGGGACTCGTTTTTGAGATTTGGAAAATTTGTCACAATTCCAGTTTTCGTTCGCCCATTCGTTTGGTCGAACGTGGAATTTTTGTTGTTCCTTCGTACAGTGTATTTGGGCGAATGAGAGGGTTCTTGAGTAACAAACACATTCGAACCCTTTTGTCTCCTTCGAACCTTTAAATAGGGTCGAAGGAACCAGACGTTTCTCATTCGACCAGTGTATTTGGGCGAAGGAGCATGCCTATATATACCAGTTATGTCTCATTCGAACCCTTACAAAAATTTTTCAAATATTCTCAATTGAAGTCCACTTGTTGCCCTGTTATTTTGCTTCATATCATTGTGTTCGTCCCACTTTGCTGATCATTTGGCACTAATTCTTACAGGTTAACATCAAGGATTGTTCTCATAATCGTTCATTTTCAGATTTGAGCCCTAGAAATCAAAAACTGATACAAACCATGTTCATTGACTTAATTGTTGATTAGGATTCATTCTATCAGTGTTTTAGGGGGAGAAAATACAAAAACTAAGGATTATAATCCAACAGTTTGATCATTTGATTATCATTTTCATTCGAACCCTAGTTTTAAGTAGAAAACACTGATATAATGCTTAATTGATGAAATTGTTGTTTTGGAAACCTTAATCGGTGATGTTACTAGCCTATTGAATCAAAATGACATGTTCAGAATCAATAAAATGCAAAGTTAAAAATTTAAATTTGAAGAACAACTCCTTCGCACCTTTCGTATGGGCGAAGAAGATGATTATTTGGGCGAAAGAAGAACAAATGGTCGAATGAAACATTTTATCAAAATCTTTTACATTCGTACCTTTGAAAGTTCTCTTTCGTACCAAGATTTTCTCATTCGCACCGCCGTATGGGCGAATGAGAAGTTTAATTACCAAACTTTCAAATTTTGAATATTTTGTCGATTTTTAACATGTGTATTTGTTTTGTTTTGCAGATTGAATCATGTCTGAACAGGAGAAGCCTACTGAACAAGCCGGATCATCTTCACAGCCTGCAAAGAAAGTAACTGAAGAGCTTTTACCATTCGAGAATGCGCATAATTGTTGTGCGTATCTTGGAGAAGTTAAAAAGCATACGGAGTTCATAGAGATCATAGAGTTCTTGAAAAGAAGTCGGGTGATAGACGCAATTGCTACACCTGCCATTATCTACCGAGACATGATACAAGAATTTTGGACTGAAGCAAAGATGGATTTCTGGGAATGCGAATCGTCTTTGGTGGGCAAGATACAAGGAAAGTTGGTTATCGTTTCAGAGAAAAATATCAGAGAAGCCTTGAATCTTCAAGATGAAAAGACTGATCCCAGAGATCTTAGCTTTATGGAACAACAAAAGTGCTTTCTAAGGATGAAATACAATGGGCCGATTACTGATGGCTCATTGCACAAGGGAAAGATGTGTCCACAATTCAAATACTTGGCACATGTGTTGATTCACGTCTTTGGTTCAGCTGCTGGAGGATATGATTTGATGCGAAAGAGT